>CM055208.1:8510167-9146834 GCA_029224185.1 Karalla daura
GAGTTTAGCAATGATCTCTGAGCATCAGGTCAAAGATGACCTCTGTATGTGTCACTGGACGTTCATCTGATTTTCTAGCCACTGAGGGGCAGCAAAAACAAGCTGTGAGCACAACACTGGGTTGGATATGGAGACTCTCATCCATCCAGGTCATCGCTATTGGACGACTGGACTTATTGTATATTCTTAAAGATGTCTCACTCCTTGGGAAACTGTTCCACTGGAGCCTCTTTTCCCATCAACCTGGGTCCAGTGCTGGTTCTGAGCTTATTCTCTTTCTGTTTGCACTGAAAATGAGAGTGTCACCTCTTAGTATAGTATTTTCTGGGAGCGGAGAGAGAACAAGAAACCAAGTCCACCTTTTTGTCCTCTAAACAGCTTTTCTGTTTCACAGCTAAAGAAAGACTGTGTGAACCAAAAAAAAGGACTTTTGTTAAAATGGCAACAGATGCACGAGACAAAAACCACATTTTGATTTCCTGTCCTGGAACTATTTTGGTGTAAAATAGACATTATTAAAGGACATGGAAATTGGTGCAAAGGTGCAACATGGGCAGAGGAAAGAGGAAAGACATGATTTAATGGATGTTAATGGATGTTTAATGGATGTACTGCTTTGGAGCACCCTTGGTAGTAGTACACATGCTCTGAAATTGCAGTATCTGCTTTTTTCTCTACATTTAGGAATAGGAATAGGGATTACTTTATTGACCCAGATAGGAAAATTCATTTGCCCGGCTGCTTTTCTACCATTTGTCGAACAAAAAAAGGCCTGATGACTGTAGGTACAGTATAAGGGACCTCCTATATCTCTCCATCCATTCTTTGGTCCATCAAGTCTAAAACCAACCAACAACTGCTGATATCTATCTCTTTAACTGCTACATCTTCTACAATGAAGTTCTCTATCATGAGGCAAAACATGTTCATCTACTCTTTGGTTTTTCCACTGGAGTACTTATAAATCCTAAAATCTAGAAGAGACCCTTATTATACAGTCACTTGAATGCATGTTAGTCAATAGACCACAGTACAAAGTGAGAGTGTGCAAACTTGCAACTTTAATAATGTTGTACAGTACGATTTCAACAGCAGTCTTTACAATGCGCCCAAACCCTTTTCCCACAATAAATAGAATTTCATGTTATCTAAGCTAATCATTATATTTTTTTTTCTTCAAAAGTTTAACATTTATCGTTGGACGGTGATGCTTTCACAAAAGTTTCAATTGTTTTTTTCAATAGTTAATACCTGGGGTTTCATAGTCTGAAAGGATCATCAATTTACAATTGTTGTCAAGGTCAGCAAATGATTTCATTCAGCCACGAGTCACATTGAATTGTTAACGCTCTTTAGCAAATCTGACAAATTCAATGTCACTCAAAAAGAAAGAATAATCCTGGTCCAACAGGATTGGACTTGATACGTTTGTGTTTCGTCAAATTAAATGACAAATTTCAATAAATTTAAGGATTGAGATTTAAATGCGTTTTGGACATTTGAGTAAATACGCAGGGTGAAAATGCGCACCCCCATAACCCCGCACACAACAAAATCAGCACAGTAATGAAGGCACTTCATTCTGTAAGAGAAGATAAATCACAGTTGTTTGAACAAAAGGTCAGACGAGAAACAACAGCCTGCATAGCAAAGCTCAACACAAAAAAAAAAAACCCAGAAGGTCGCCCATTTCTCCAACAGAAAGTTCAGTCTATTCGATTATTTTTGGTAACTAAAATATTACTTGATAGAATAGTAAAACCTCCCTATCTCTGATAGAAAAATTACTTTATGTGTGTCTCGCTCTTAGAAACATATAGTATGTACATACAGTAATATAATCTTATTTTCTCAGTCCTGTACAAAGAGTCCAAGGATGCAGAGATGGTGAGAAACCCCTACAGTTGTTGTCTCTGAAGTCCTCTCGCCGTTGGGGGGGGGGGGGGGGGGGGCCACATCGGGCCCCCACAGCAGCGTGTGGAGGACGTTGGTGACGGGGGTGTGGGGGCCGGGCCGCAGGGCCTTGGCAGCGAGGTGGCGGCCTCCGTGCAGAGGGGCCGAGGCAGAGGAGGAACCAGCTGGAGCCGCCGTCTGCTACCTGTTCCTCGGGCTCTGTAACAGACTGTAAACGTCCTCCTCTTTGCTGAGGCCCTCGAACAGAGGGATGAGGTCCAGCAGCTCCGTGTCCGTCATGTCGTCAAACCAGGACTGCACCGGGACCTGTGTGCAGAGAGAGAGGGGGAGGGGGGGGCAGAGATGTTTACAAGTCCAAGTCAAGTCTTTTAGGGGGGAATGCCAAGTCAAGTCTCAAGTCTCAAATGACTGAATGACTCAATGTTATCACATCAGATGCTGAGATAATACCACGTTGCTGTTGTGTTGTGGATTAAAAGTATGTACAGCACTATAGACTATATTATTACACACTACATCAAAATTACAAATGGTATAGCTCCAGTTGAACCAGTGTTCATATGAAACAAGTGGCTGCATGCATACGTTAAAACTATGTCGATGCCTTTATTTTGCCAGAGATGCCAGGGATGTCATCTCGACTTGTGCCAGACATGTTCACAAGTCTTTTTTCTCCAAGTCCGAGTCGAGTCTCAAGTATCTGAGGGCAAGTCTCCAGTCTTTGTCTGTGCGACTCAAGTGCGACTCTCAGACTGGAGTCCCCATCTCTGGCGGGGGCGGGAGGGGGGGGGTTACTTGACCGAGGGAAAGGACTGAAGCTAAAGCGTTGCATTATAGGTGAGGAGACGCGTGTAAATAATTAATGTGGAGGGGAAGGAAACGCATCAAAGGCACGGAGAGTGTCAGCAGCTCGACTGAGAAATCTCCAAAACGTTGGGAACGCTGCCTCTGGCTCAACGCGGCTGCTAAAGCAAATGCAGATCTGAGCTGACAATGTCTCACAGACGATTTTCACCCTCATTATCTTTCGGTTGTAACGCTGCACTTTGACTCCTCTGATAGTCAGGATATCGTGACATCTCCAATAAAACAACAATGCCACAGCCCCGAGTTTTATATCAGGATTCACCTCATAAACCAAGTGTCCTGATAGATCAGATCACACCAGCTGACAAGTCAATGTTCCTGCAGTGGGAAAACAATCAGCAGAACTTCAAAATGTCTTAAGATTTGCTTGGATTTTAACATATTAAAGTATATCTATCCTTCTATAGACGTACTTAATATGCATCTGAGAATAAATAAATACATACAATAATTCTCAAACCCCAAAGCTGTTCTGAAAATATTCTTAAATCCAAGCAAATCTTACACTTAGAGGCTGGTATTTGAAAGACATATCTGGGGATTTCTTCCCTTTATGGGAGTTTTATCTGCACTGGTTTGCTGCTAATTGGTTGGTTGCGATGTTGATCCTGGACAAACAATTTAGCGGTCGATCCAGGGACAACATTTGCTCTGTGAAATCGAGATTGATATCTGTCTGGTGTCAGCAGCAAAAGCTCGGTATTCATACTGAAGACGCTCATGATCAGGACGATGAGAGTTTTAGGTGAGAAATGACTCCTCTTCAGCCCCGAGCAGAGGATCGACTCACAGCATTCTCAGGGTGGAAGATGTAGGAGGCAGGTGAGTTGTCGATGATGATGACTTTGCTGAGCTCTCGACCCAGCCGGCTGAGGTCTTTGACGTAGTTTCCTCTGTGGAAAACACAGGATTCCCTGAAGAGCCGGGTGCGAAACACCCCCCACTGGTCCAGCAGATCTGCCACTGGGTCAGCATACTGATCCGAGACAGAAACAAAAAAAAAAAAAACACAGATAAGTTTTCGGTGTCATGACCTGCGAGAGGCCACGGTGTGAAAAAACCAACCTTGGCTAAACTGGCTGTGAAGAGGACGCATTCAAAGAGCTCCCCCATCTTCTGCAGGAACTCATCCACGTGCGGCCTCTTCAGCACGTACACCTGAAACGACCGGACACGACCGTCAGTGAAGCCTTCAACACATCAGCACAGAAACACAGACGATGACGAAGGAGGTGCGGATCATTAAATCACTCCCAGCACGACTCCGGGTGGAGTTCAGCTACAGTCTGAGGGGAGCTCCCATCGTTGCATTGTAAAAGTAGAGAGCTAGATAGATAGATAGATAGATAGATAGATAGATAGATAGATAGATAGATAGATAGATAGATAGATAGATAGATAGATAGATAGATAGATAGATAGATAGATAGATAGATAGATAGATAGATAGATAGATAGATAGATAGATAGATAGGTAGGTAGGTAGGTAGGTAGGTAGGTAGGTAGGTAGGTAGGTAGGTAGGTAGGTAGGTAGGTAGGTAGGTAGATAGATAGATACAAAGATACATAGATAGATAGATAGATAGATAGATAGATAGATAGATAGATAGATAGATAGATACTTTATTGATCCCAAATAAAGTTTCCAAAGTTATCCCAAAAACAAAATGCATAATATCCAACTAAGAGGCAAATAAATGAAGGCCTGACCTAAACTGTACACAGACAGAACCAAAACCAGTTAAAGATAAGACTTCTTGTGTGATGCTTTTGTACTACACACTTATTTTGCTTGGACAGTGTGTATCTGAGAACACAGATTTACCATTCCCGCACGTCTTTGTCCTCTTCCCGTCGGTGTCCGTGGGATATTTGCTGCCCCCAAGTGCAAGTAATCAAGCATAGGCCAAGACGGATACAGAAAGCCTATCCTGGATTACTTGAACCCGGTTCCAGCGACAGATTCTCCTCGACCTCGCTGTGCAAACGCCCGAGTTTCTTCCCCTCATTATTTCCTTCCCTCTCAAACACTCGACTCTGGTCGTCGATGCGTTTGTTTACCTGGTGACGCAGTCGGCGTCACGACCCATCTGTCTGTGCAGCGAGCGCAGAGAGAACAAAACAGAAAACCCCCCCGGCTCAGAGAGAAGGAGCGAGCGTGCGCTGCCGTCCCGCTCTGACATAGATGCGAGATCATAGAGAATAATAAATACTCAAGGAAAAGAAACGGAGCCTCACGAAGAGCAGGGAAATCTTAGAAATCGACGCATTTTTATTATGTTCCAGCCCTGGATGTGAGTGCGACAGTACCTGATGGACGGTCCCATCAATCTCCACTGGAACAATGAAGTCTGCATTACTGATGGGCTGTGAAGAGACAGCAAAACAGATTTTTAAAAAAATGTGCAAATTTATCACACTCTGTGCTGCACAATCTTCATCTGACAACGAATGCACAGGCTGATATTTCTGGTAGGGGGAGAGAAAAAAAAAAAAGCGAGAAAACGCAGCTCTATAATGTGCCGACGGCAAACTCGGGAAGGCTTTGAGCATAATGTGGTCCCCTCCGCTCCAGCGCTCTGGATCTCAGCGTTAAATAAAAACCAGGAGAGAGACTCCGGGGAGAAACCTGAGCGCCGAACGAGATGACAGACAGCCAACGCGGACAGGAGGAGCGCCGGCGTTTGCTCAGCGCGACTCGTGTCATCTTTAAAGAGAGGGAGGGAGGGGGAGGGGAGGGAGGGGGGGAGAGAGGGAGGGAGGGGTGCCAGAGGGGTGTGGGAGGGAGACAAGTGGAGGGATGAAAGGATCAGGTAGGAGGCACGACGGTGTCATCTCAGAGGGGAGAAAGAAAGAGAGGAAAACAGACGATGGAGAAAGAAGCGGGGAGATAATAAGTTTCAGGAAACACAAAGAAAACCTGTTTGGATAGTGAGGGCGAGAGTGGAGCGTCGTTTACAGGTTTCTGACTTAGAGCAAAAGTCGGGTTGACTGTAATCCATTCGCTCAAAATTTGCAACACGGTAATGTTTGTTTTCTGAGTAAGTATGAATGAGGTGTGATGAATGTAAAAGCGAATCACGCATCACTTTAGATCGAAATGATCTGAGCCTCAGAGTACTCGGAGAAGCACCCGATTCCTCTGTACAGGAAGTCTTTTACACATTCAGTCAATACGAACCCTGACTGAGTTTCATATGGTTCAAAAAACATATTTCCCAGTGATTTTGGCAACGTCTTTCCTGTATAGCATTTGAAATAATGTGTTTAAGATAGCACGTGCACACCTATGAGTTTATTAAGAGACTTAGCTGATTTATAGAGGTCATTAGAGGTTAATTAATGACAATTAAGTCATTTTGTTATCTTTATGGGGAAAGTTTTGATGAGTAAATATTACTGTAAATTATTAAACAGCGCATTGTTTCAAGTCCTAAGACAAAGCTCCGCTGTTTCCACAAACCCGCCCTGACGTCTTTTTGATGATTTCCAGCGCAGCTGTCCCTGAACATGAACCTGAAGAGGCCAGCGTGTGGATTCAAAGGGAGTTGCCTGGGGGCAGAAATTGACAGTCAGCAGGTAGAGCTCGTTGCCATCCAACAGAGGGAGCGTTTGCTGCAGGAATACCAAAGCGCGGCTCTCTGACCTTCCGCTTGTCACCTGTGTAATCTGTCTAATATGAGCATTACGGGTGTTGACAGAGGAACAATGGGCCCAGTGTACTGGAGCTGTTTGGTTTTCTGTGCGCGATGTCGGAACGAGCCCAGGCACAGCCGAGGCGTCCCGTTCTTGAAGAGACGTTCAGGCCCTGGTTAATGTTTAAACCGGGTTTAAAAAAAAACGCCGCAGCCTTGACTGGTCTAAAAACAGCAGCGAGTAATGAGCCGAACCAGTGACAGGAGGAAGAGAGCCACAAAGAGAAAAGAGAGAGAGAGAGAGAGAGAGAGCGAGCTGCAGATGGAGGGAGAGATGCGGAGAGGCAGGCTTGGCCTCGGCCTATCGCTCGTCTGTCGAATCACTCCATCATGTGAGGGGATGAACAACACGCGGCAGCTGCGCGCGCTCTGCCAGCAGATATGGAAATGGAGGCGAGCGGGGAGGAATGTATGTATAGTACATGTGTGTGTGTGTGTGTGTGTGTGTGTGTGTGTGTGAGAGAGAGAGAGGAGATCATTTGTTTCGTGCGGGTCCGGGCCCGACCGCCATCGATCGCAGCAGACGTAAACTTCCGGCTGTGAACCGCTGTTTTCCTCCCAACACTTTGTCCGCTCTGTATCTCGTTACAGCGGCTCCCGGCCCTGCCGAGTGTGTCGGATGATCTGCCGCAGACACTCGCTCCCTCGCAAGCGTCGTCTCTTAAAACAACTCCAATTAGGCTAATTCTTCCCGTCTGACCTTTGGGAGTTTAACAGGCGAAGGTTGGCGCATCTCAGGCAGAAGACGGTGGGTGGAGGAGGAACATTAATGATTAATAAGCAGTTTATTCCTCAGTTTTAGCATCTACAATATGGGATGAGCTCCGATCAGCCTTTACTATGAGTTGCTTTCCATATTTAAATATATTAATGAGCTGTGGTATGAACAGATTATCAAAAAAAAGTTGCAGATTAGCTTTTTTGTTCATTGATTAATTAGTAATCAGCCCAGATTCTTTCAATGTGGAAGAAAGTAAAGCTTAGAGCAGGCTTCATCTTAACAAGGTTAAACTGGCTCTAATCTTTATGTTTCAGGACTGGCCTCTCATCTCATGTAGAGTCACTCTTAATGCTGATAATAACGTGACAGTATTGTGTTTAAACATCAGCTCAAGATCAGTTCAAGCCCGAACAGCGCCTTTAAAAAGAAGTGAAACCGACCTCACTTGTGCTCCTGAGGTTGCGTCCTAAGAAGCTACTTCACGTCTTACCCCCTGTAATGCAGCAGAGGGGTCGGTTTCGATAAGTATTACATAAATTAACGTTTCTATTATTATATCACGACGCAGAGTGGCCTATATCCCCTCAGCCACTTCTACACAAGCACCACAGCCTGGGTTTTAATCCTAGAGTGGGCCCAGGAATTATCTTTTCATCCGTAACATACAGGATAAAGCATACAGTATGTGATGTGTTATGTAACGCTTCTTTTTTTGTCCACGTCCATCTGTGCTCCACGCAAACTGTCCCCTCCGTCAGCTCTGGCTCTTCTTTTCTGCACTAATTGTCAACCGCTCGCTGACTGCACTTCTCCACGAAAACAAAATAACGCGCAGGAAATCCCGCAGGCTCCCGAAGAGGACGTGAAAGCGATACGTGCATGTCACTTTCTGCCTCGCTCTCTCTCTCTCTCTCTCTCTCTATCTCTCTCTCTCTCTCCATCCCTGATTTTCCTTTATTGCTTTGCATGAATCCATTTCACACCGCATACTGATCCCTGAACTAAATGTATTTTGATGGACTCAGTGTTTGGTGTGTGTAATTGCAGTTTCGTTCGCAGGAGGAAAAAAGGGGAAAAAAAAAAAAGGAAAAAGACGAAAAGACTGAGCGAGTAGTCTTGTCAGGAGGGAAAATAAAACCCTTCAGATTATTAGAACAGATCCAGGACTTCTGTGAAATTCATCCCGCACTCATTCAAGGTTACACTGTATTGGACACACCCTAGTGTGTGTGGCTGAGCATGCACGTGTGTGTGTGTGTGTGTGTGTGTGGCCTCGTACTGCTGGCATGCGACTGCAAAGGGTGGGTCCCGTCCTGTGTGTGTGTGTGTGTGTGTGTGTGCATTTTTCTCTCCTTTCTGACTTTGCACAGTAGATTAATTCCTCACCAAATTAAAATGTTTTCAGGTATTTTAATCGACAAATAGTTTCCTCACTCTGCTAAATAAACCGACGCAAACGCACAAAGGCGTGTTCGGCTTCACCTCCAGCTATTTTGTTGCACACCTCCCTGGGTTTTTCAGCCGGACTCACACCGAGGACAAAAAGGCACAGATACAGTGGGCCCACACACACACACACACACACACACACACACACACACACACACACACACACACACACACACACACACACACACACACACACACACACACACACACAGAAGCGTAATAAGATCGGCTGCTCTGAAGTGGGTCACTAGGTGTGCCAGGTGTGTCGGAGCGAGATGCAATTTAGATTTATCCCACAGCGGCTGAAAATAACTCCCCATCTTGGTTTGTCAGTTCATTTAAGATATTTACCCGGCATGATAAACACAATCGCGTTTTTGCTCGGAGAAACAGCCGTATCTGCGAATCTTTGAGGCTGAAGCAGAGCCCTGACCTTCAGTTACCCTCTGCAGTACTGTACACTGTCAAACGGAGCAGCAGCGCTGTGAAATCGAGCCAGAAAACATTATTTTCTATCTGTGACAGTCATGTGTCCACGGATGTTTACCGCCTTAGCAGCGTGGCTCCGGGAAGGGCTCTGGTCCAGCACTTTGCTCTGATGTCTCACAACAACCGTCCCACATCTTCCTCCAAAATTAATCTAACATGACTGACTGCTAATTTGGTTGATGAAAACCCCATTAAAATGAATGTAACCATGTATCTCGAGTCTATGCTAGCATGCTAATATGCTTAGCCAGGATGAAAAATCATATGTTTAAAAACATATTATGTTACCTTTATTTTACCATGTTTACTACAATGCTAAATACATTGGCATGCTAACATTAGCCAAGTTCTTAGCCTGAGCGAGCTGTTAGCACGGCTGGAAACTCTTAGTTCAGATCAGATGCCAAACGCAGAGATAAGTCTTTCACTGCATAATTTACTAAAAGATTCAACTCTTCAGAGGCACATCTTTTCGGTCGCTGTGGTCGCGTGCTTTCGAGTAACATATGCATAGCAACGTATGCTGCAGACCACTGAGGTTTCAGTGGCGTGTAGCATCTCCCCGGCTTCAAAGCCGTCTGGCAGTCTCACAGCGCAATAAATCCTGGGAAACGTCACGTCTGAGTGAATTGCGAGGGCCGAGCTAACAACATGATCAATTTGTTTAACAATGTAGGCGGGCGACTGTTGGACAGGGAGTTTGCGTTTGAAGGGTTTGAGGCTGCGAGGTCGTAAAAAGATGACGTTTTGAAGACGGCACACATGGAGATGATACTGTGAGCACAACTGGAGCCAAACAGACTGGGGGACTGTGCCACGTGAAAATAAGATGTACTGGTTGTCAAGCTGACACCTAAACTGATGTATAACTAGCAGAATACCCCCCCAGGATATGATTTCCTGTGATTACAATGTATTTTTATGGGTCAGACAGAGCCGAGCGGCGCCTTATGCTAATTGTCAACATAACATTGTGACCGACAAAGAATCCGCATTATTCATTTCTGTATAATCTTATTATCTATCTAAGACTGGGGAACAAAAGTGTGACACGACCGAGATGATGAAAAAGCAACATCATCAGGGTTTTCTTTGCTTCAGGAGGCACTTTTGCATCATGAGGAACTTTTCTCACTTCCCACTGTACGACTTTTGAGGAAGTTCCCTCCCTGGACTGTAGAACCTTTGTACGTTTCTGGGGTATTTTTAAAGCTTCTACCTCAGGGTAGGGACTCTCAGTAAAATGAAAACCGTAAGGGATCAAGCAATCTAGAAACTTCAGCAAGAATTCAAGGGGGTCCAGGGTAATGATTCCCTGCACTAGGCACCAGTACCTCCACCAAATGTCTAAGCAGTGCAGGGAGAGGAATCTAAGAGGAAATTAAAACAGGATAGCAAGGATATTATGTTGTCCTATGTCACTCGTGATGTTTAACCATCGGCTGATGTATGTTAGGTCCCGCTGGTGGTGCCAACGCAAAACAAACACAGACCCAAATGGTTGTGTAGGTTGTGCCTGCCCCTTGGTTCCTGTAACTCTACTCCTTCCTCTATTTGGTCCCAAAAAATCTATAATAATGACAATACCTTGAAAGAACTGTGCACGAGGGTTTCGTCCAGGTCGATCACCACACAGTTCTTGCCGTAGTCTTCTATACTGACCTCTGGCAGGAGGAACTTGGCTGGTGGCTGCGGAGACAGAAACACATGCATCTTACAGTGGACGTTCATGAGAGGGAGCGCACACAGGTTGGAGCATTGGAAATGACCCGTTTGCTGCTAAAGAAACACTTTAAACAGCATAAAAGAGTATTGGAGAGGAGACATGACATTGAGGAAGTCCACTTGTGGAAACTGATCGTCAATTTGTCAATGTAAGGAGCATTAATCTTCTTTTTGTTTGTTTTTCTTTCTTTTTTTTAATCAAAACGGTTCAAGTTCCAGCTTCAGAATAATGAGGATTTTTTTTGCAGCGATGGGAGGATTGTTATCGACCAGATCGAGTGATAATGGAAAGGATGACGGGATTAAATGCAGAATTTTAATAAAATACCAGAGCTGCAAACCAAAGCAGACAAGCAGACAAAAACCGAACTGAAAACTGACGGAGGAGACGCTCAGGTGGGAGAAAAGGCTGACTGGCCGTGGAAATGCTGAAGAGACAGTCTGTGTGTGTAGGAGCAGAGTGAGAGAAGTGAATGCGTTTACAGTATGTAAAGCAGGGCTCCGATTAACCATTACCATCTTTTATCCTCATAATCTGCTACATCATTTCAGCTAAAACAGCTGAAAAAATAAAGTCTTATAGACGAAAACACGTTTTCTCGTAAGAGAGGATCTCATCTGAAGTCGGCTCACGTTAACATCACCGCTACAACTCATTTGCCTGTTGTTGTTTTTGTTTCTGTGTGTGCGTGTGTGGCGTCACTTTACGAGTCCCTGCTGATATTTTCTGTGTTACCTCATGTTGACTGCGCTCTGTGACGACTGTGCTGCTTTCAGGCTGATGGAAAGAGAGAGGAGGTGTGTGTGTGTGTGTGTGTGTGTGGGGTGGGGGGGTAGAAAACACTCTTCAGTGTCCTCTGCTAAACAGACCTGAGGTTACAGACAGGCACGGGGCAGATGGCGTGGCCATAGGGGGGCACACAGTCACTCACACACACACACACACACACACACATGTACAATCCATGCATTTGTGCACCCACACACACACACACACACACACACACACACACACAGACAAATACATATGGAGGTCAGGAGCAAGGACTCTGTCAGTCTTACACTGGCAGCCATTTCCTGCATGTGTCTGTGTTTTAGTGCGGCCAGGCTCGCCTTATTCATCACGTCTTATCGCGGGACGGCGTGCTGATGTATCGCAGGAAGGATTCCCTGCGAGCAAGGACGCTGAATGACATCCTGTCGCGCCTGTGATGAATGTGATTTACACACGCAGGTTGAGCAAATAAAGAGAGACAGGCCGGGACCTTGACATTTTCACCGGGGGAGGAGCCCCGAACCAGCGCTTATCGAAAGCGTTTTCGGCGTTCAGAAGCCGCAGCCAGGGGGCGCTAACCCGAGCCGGAGACCTCTGATAAGGAAGTCATTAAACTCCATTAATGCGAAGCAGATATATTTAGCAAACAGATGCTGATTGTCTGATGGGAGTGAGAGCGACAACATAAGTTCCCGCGTGTCTATTCGCCTCATCGAGCTCGACAAAACATTTAATTAAAACGTTACACCTCTTACTATAAGCTTCCTATACGGTTCCTGTGTTGATGAAAACAACATTCGTCCCGTTTGGGGAAAAAAAGAAAAAAATGTCAGCACAACAGAAAGTCATTAGTATGACTCAGTGCTCTAAATTACAATTAATGGAGCCACTCACTGTACTGTAATGATAAGAAGGCAGTGTAATCAGTGCTCAACACGACAATAAAAATGTCCTTTTGTAATGGTTATTGACTCTTGATTCTGTATTTATCCTTTTTATTGAGGGAGCATTACGTCAATATCTTCATATTCATTTTTAGTCTTCTACGTTTGTCTGCCAGCATTAGCTGGGAGCTCATTTTAAGATTAGATTACTGTCCAAAAAACATTCGTGTTAAGGTTGATTGCAGACTCCAATTTGCCTCTAGATGTGAAAATAAGGACGAATGGTGTGTGATTGAGGGCCTGCAATGGCCTGGGTGTGCTCCTTGCATTTGCTCTACGGTACAATATGGGTACGATACTCACCTGTGAGTTCACACTGTAATGTTTCTAAACTGAGAAAAACTAGCCATGATGCAGACGTAACCTGTCAAGGTCATCCTCCTGCCCGTTCCTGGCCATGAGCGCAGAGGAGCAGGCCTTAACGCCACATGCGCTTCCCGTCATTGAAGGGAGGTGTCTGCTGTGGTCTAAATCTTGGCTGGGATGGCGGGAAGCTGCGAGTGTGAAAATCCTAAATTACAGCGAGCCGCGGGACCATGTAGATCCAAAATAGCTTAAGGAATAGCAGCTTCAGCACAAAAAACAAAAAGGAGAAGCAGGGATCAGATTAATCACCTTTTCAGGTGAACTCTGGGAATGAGGCGCAGATCAATGAAACCAAACCTCAGAAGCAGTGTTACCTAATCTCAATACATACAAGTGGTGACAAGCTGCAGCCGCAAGAAGGTCCGAGGCAAGGTTCAATGCATCTGATCTAATACGTAAATCTATTTCATGTTCTGTTCCAGTGATTAAAGATACGGTCTCTCGTGCCGGTCGTGTGAGTAGCAGAGCACGGTGCGGGAAAAGCCGCAATTTATCATCGACGCGAGATTTCATTTGAGGACAAAGAGAAAAATCACCTTCGTGTCAACATCCACATGCAGCTGGAATGATGGAGCACGGCGAGCACAGGGAGGAGGTTACTGTGATGGAGTTAGATGAAGAAAAATGAGAGATAATAATACATACACTGGGGATGGGGATGACCTGGACCTGGTCACACTGGAGAAAATAAACACAGAGAAAAAAAGAGAAAGATTGAGAGAGAGGGAGAGAGAGAGAGAGAGAGAGAGAGAGAGAGAGAGGGGAGACAAGATGGCAGGAAAGCGAAAGGAAAAAAAAACTTAGCGAGGGAGAAGAGACAGATCGACAACATCAATATTCTAATCAACAGATGCACAGAGGGAGGGAACAGGGAGGGAGGGAGAGGGAGAGGGACGGAGAGGAAAGAGAGAAGGGGACGTATAGTACAAACACCGTGGCAGAAAGTGAGAACAACTCGCTGGAAAACACAAACAGAGCTGCCATAGTAACAAACACGGCTGGCCAGAAATCCAGCAACAGTACACTGCCGGGAGGAACTGTGGCCTGGACCCAGCTCCAAAATCAGCCCCGCACTATAACAAGGCTTTTTATGGCAAGGTTCGCTCGGTTCACTCTCTAAATTAATGTGAACTCGGATTTGTTGAGGAGGGGTGGTGGGGGGAGGGGGGGGGTGGGGGGGGGGGGGGGGTCCGGGCCAGGTCAGCGCTGACCACATGTGTAGTGTCCGTGCGGGGGCCACACATTCCTCCCCTGAACGAGAGACATTTACAGGTAAACAGGAGTGGAAACGTGATGTGATCCCTGCTCCATTTATAGCGCCCGTGTACCTGCCTTGGCAGCAGAACGCCATGTTTGTGGAGGAGCTCGGGTCGGGGTGGGGGGGGTGGGGGTGTGTGGGGGGGTGAGGGGGGTGAGGGGGGGTTTGGCGCCTTTTCCACGGGCCAGAACGTTCGCTTCACACATCCTCACTACACTGGTCAGAGTGTGTGTGTGTGTGTGTGTGTGTCTAAGTGTGTGTGTGTGTGTGTGTAATGAGAGGGGGAGGCGTGGGTGCCAGGCAATCCATCACATCGGACACACACAAGGCCCACTTTATTGGGATTAAAGAAGCGGTAGTACGTGTCTGTGTGAGTATGTGTGTGTTTGAGTGTGTGTGTGTGTGTGTGTGTGCACGTACATGCGTTGCCATGGGTCTACAGTAAGACTTGTGCAAGCTTGCGCCAGTGAGAGCGAGAGAGCGTGCGTGTGTGTGTGTGTGCGCGCGCGCGTGTGCGTCTTTTGAGCTTCTCAGTGTGCTCAGTGTGTTATTTTGTGTGCGCGGTTGTGTGCGTAGGCAGATATCGAAGAATGCGAGATGGGAAGCGCGCCCGTATTTTCAAGCAGTGGATGGTAAACAACCTCTGGGTTCAACGGGTTTGAAGCAGCTGGAAAAATTTGTGGAGGGGAGCTCGGCGAAAGGGCTGAGCAGCCTCCTCAGCCTCGGCCTCGGCCTCAGCTCCGCTCCCTGCAGGAGAAAGCAAACCCTAACAAGCTCTCTGTAACAGAAACCAAACAAACCTCGCTCCTCCTTTGCTGCACCTCTGGAGCCTGTCTGCCATTTCTGTCCTAGATTAACTAATTCCCACCAGCTTGTTTTCCTTCTCAGTTTTTTTTTTCTGTTTTGTTTTGTAACTTTGGACTCTGGCCAAAGCGAGGGAGCGATGCGAGAGACAAATAAGCTTCACCTTGGGAGGACTGCCGTTCTCCTCCGGCGGCGGGGGCAGGGAGAGTGTCTTGTTGTTGGTGGGTGGTGGCTCCACGTGGTAGTCATTGTAGTTTCGGAAGCAGCAGAAGAAGGGGCTGAAAATGCTCCGGCTCCGGTGCTTCTTTAGGCTGCTGTTGGACTGGGAGACTGGGAAGAGATAATGAGAGACAGCGAGCTGGGTTTAGAGCAGGAAACCACACTGTAAAAACACATCGTGTTACGGACGTTGGAGATAATCCGCTGTTTATAGATGCGTAAAGTCCGACAGGATCGATACCTATTTCATATCTCCCCGTTGAAGGTAATGGAGCGGTGACAACAGCAGATGGTTAGCTTTGACTGGGGTAAAAAACTAGACGCTCTCGCCTCATTTTAGCCAAAATATTCCCCTTGAAACATCATAAAATCATCTATTATTGTTTTTATATTTTAGTTTTGTTGAGAAATTGCCAGTGGGTTGATTTCACTGTCTTCAAAGGAGACTAGGCTCTAGGCTGTCTAAGCTAAGCTAAGCTAAGTTTCTTGTCGCTGTGGCTCCAAATTTTACAAACAGGTGTAAAATCGATTACTGTGACTCTCTATAACTCTGTCATATCAAATATTTGTCTCAAGGTAACGGAAGCTCACAGTTCTTAGTCCAGAAAAAACCCCAAATACTTGTTTTACAGCTCTGCTTACATAGTATAATATCATAACAACGCATACAACATTGTAATAAACACACAGAGGTGTGCTGTTTTCATCTTGCATTGGTAACATTGTCTTCCTCTTATTTTTCAGAGCAGCTCTTATAGTAGCTGCAGATGCCACATAAGTAGAGGTGTTAAGTGCCACGATGTAGAGATACTCAAGTGAAGTACAAAACCTCACGCTTCTACTTCTTGTAGCACGAGGTTTAAGCGAATGTGACGTTACGTTTCATCAGCGATGCCAAGAAAAAAACACTTCACAGGACAGAAAAAAAGGGGCTTTTGACTCCTGTTTGACTTTGATTCAAGGGCTGTTTTAGTGCCATCTCACAGTAATGTCACCTGTTGAGAGGCGTTTTTTTAAGTTTTAAAAGCCTCCTCGTAATTGAACAAATCCTCTGAAGAAGAAGAAGAAGAAGAAGAAGAGGACAGCAGGCAGCTGCAGACTAGACCCGCACGCGTCGTTGCATCGCTGGGACAATATTTGCGGCGAGATGTATGTTGTGTGACACAGACGGGCAGCGGTTCATGCAATAGGGAGCTCAGGGACAAAAATAGCCCTCATCAGAGTGCCCTCTGGGAAGGTAGTCCAGTTAATTAACATCAAGAGTGAAGGAGAAAGCAAGATAGGCAGATTCCTGCCACATACTGTACTGTGATGTGTAAGCATAAGAAAACGAGGGCGAATAAGAAAGAATATGAGAGATTTCACATCAAAATGACTGAATATATTTAAAAAGAGAGAGATGTTGTGTTTATTTAGAGATTATTTTGAAGAGAGAGAATGATTTATATGCATGGCAGGCGGCCGTCAGTGCTGCAGAGCAGAGATGGAGGGAGCAAACATACACATACTGTATAGGTCCCTGGTTACATCACTCCTCCTTCACTGTCTCTGCAGCCCGTGGCCTAGTTTCACTCTGACGGAGGAGAAACAAGACGGCTAAAACGGTCTGTATAGGCTTCTATAAATGTTCAACTGCAGGTTTGGATTATTTCTTTTTTTAAATATATTTTCTGTCTGCAAGTACCAGTGGATGAAAATAGAAATATGGGCAGCTCAGGCGCGAAAGGGCTGAAATCTGACAGTGCAATTACCTGGAGGTGTTCCTAAAGTGGCATTCCTGCCAGTCTAATTGCTTTAAAGGTAATTTTTTTTTTTTTAGGCATGGAAATCCAAAGTCCTGCGCCGGGACTTTGAAGTGAGCGCGAGGGGTGACTCCGGCATCATCATGTTCACGCCTCGCAGCTGCCGTCACATAGCGTCCCCGTTTTGCGGCGTCTCGTTAACATGTTCATACAGCCGTGTGACACAGGCAGCCCAGTTAGCCATGCATGCTGAGGCTGTTTGCAGCCGCACGCCCGCTCTCTCTCTCTCTCTCTCTCTCTCTCTCTCTCTCTCTCTCTCTCTCTCTCCTCTTCTCAACACCGACGATCCCGAGGTCTCCGCCGACGCCCGGACCGGATCTGACACTTCTCCCGTCTTTGTTTCTATCTATCGTCTTTGTAGAGTTGGAGCTTCCCCCCTTCCCCTTTTCCCCCTGATGGACGTTCCCAAGAAGCAACGACGCTTCTTCAGGAAACGGAGACGGCGCCACGGCTCGGAACAGGAAAGCAACACGCTGTGTTGCTATAACCTGCGCGGTGACTAAAAGGATCCGCTCTGCCCACGTTAGGCCCCCGATTCCTGCTCGACGGAAGCCAGAAGAGAAAACTGATAGAGAAGCTCAGGCTCGTGGTGCGCTCGGTGGTACATACAAACAACATATTCACGGCTGAGGCACGCGAGGTATTCATCTGGTGGAAGAAAAGGAGAAAACGGCACACACGGAAAGCATTAACCCCATAGGAGCGAGGTCACGGATCTCACACGCCCACATGTCCACACACACACACACATATATACACACATACATAGCTGAGGAAGACTTGTTGAGAGGCAGGGACTTTGTACACATAGAAAGCTACATAGGTGTCGAGACAAAATGTCGCCCGCGTGGCTCTGAGTGTAAGGACACGTTATGTCTTTCATCTGTTTGATACTTCTTTAGATAAATTAGGATCGTTCATAACAACATATTTTGGGCTTCATCCATCTCCGGGAGTTGCTTTTGGAGCTACAGTCCGAGCCAATCAACCGGTTGTTGATCATCAATTAAAAAGCTCAGCCGACTTTATTATGATTTGTTAATAACCTGTGAGCATGTAGCACCAGACATGATGTTCATTATTGTTTATTAATGACTTGCTGACATCTATTAGGGGAGATAAGTTTGTTAATGTTGAACTGATGTTGACTGCTAGTTATTAATTACTTTGCTCGAGCCTTCATCATCGGTGTCTGTTACTTATCAATCGCACTCTAATTGCGCTAATTAGGGATAATTTTCGGACAAATTAAGAAATAAAGTACTTGTTAATAGTTTGCATTGGATTTTACTGCAGATATTTCAGCGGTTCGGTCTCAAAAACTGCGCACGTAACCGTCTTGTAGTAGAAGAACATGCTGGAATTAGAGTGATTGGATCCTTCGACATAGTAAGTTTCCAGTTTGGCAGGACCCCGCGCCCTCCCTCGCTCTCCCTGAAGTTGGCCCCCGAAACACTTTGATGTCATTCTTCCTCCATTTCGAGAGAGCGTCTACATTTTCCCGCCCTGGTGTGCTGCCCAGAACGACCGGCCCGAGAGAGAGAGAGAGAGAAAAAAAAAAAGCAGGTGGGAGAGAGATAGAGAGAGAGAGAGGGAGAGAGGGAAGGAGAGAGAGAAAGGAGAGGGAACTTGGAAGGGGAGAGAAGGGCGTAGAATGGGTGGGGAGAGTTACTGTGGCGAGACAGCCTATACTTGGGTCTGATTCTTACTCCACCCCCTCCTGCACCACCACCCTGCACAAACAGAGCTTTCCTTTCTCCGCTCGACACAAACAACATAGCTGAGAGTTGACTTCTGCCGGGGCCCGAGCACGCACACACACACGCACACACACACGGGTGCAGCATATGTTCACATGTTTAGGCGGAGGGCCACGTGTGCAGCGAGCGATCAACAAAACACCAGCAGACTTCACAGGCCGACTTCGACTCGAGCGCAGAAACTTTTTTTTTTTTTTCCTTTCCTTTTCTCGCTTTCAGTGTCCTTGCTCAGGAATGTGACTGGAGGCAGCTCGCCTCGCATAGTAATGCCGCTTTCGTCAGCCGCCGAGAATAACAGGCGAAAAGGTTAAAGTGCAACACGCCAGTGTTTTAAAAAACACGGTACGAGACGCCATGACGGGGGGGGGGGGGCGGGAAACTTCACCAGCGAGGTGACTCAGACAAATGAAGACGCTGTTATTAGGAGAAACGCCTCAATGAAGTCTAGGTGCGGGGTGGTGCACACGAGAGGTCTTATCGAACAAAAGGGGGAGAGAGAGAGAGAGAGAGAGAGAGAGAGAGAGAGAGAGAGAGATATCAGGCCGGAGCTGTGGCCTCCTCACAGCAGGTGCACATTATTTACCCAGTGAAAACACTTCACTTTGATTAGCATATCGCCTTGATGTGAAAACTGTGAAAACGGCCCCGTGTCAGGGTCCGTAACAGTGATACTGTAGAAGGCTTTCTAGTCAATCAGAGCCAGCCGCCCCCCCCCCACCCACACCCACACCCCCCCCCTCCACCACCACCCCTCCCTCCACCCCCACCCCTGGCTCTCTCTGTCACATGTTCAGGCGCAACCACTAACAAGGCCGGAAGAGGGAGAAAACGCAGGAAATTCTCAGCATTCCTGACAGGAAGAGATAATCACCCCGTGACCGACAGCATGGAATAATGCCAAACTGAGAGAGAGAGAGAGAGAGAGAGAGAGAGAGAGAGAGAGAGAGAGAGAGAGAGAGAGAGAGGGAATATGATCCCCGCCGGCTTAGCTCCAGAACTTTTTCGAGGTGGCCTCCCGTTACTGTAGCGTTAAAAGCACATGAAGTGCAAGCAGTCAAATCACAACACGCCACATTTTTTAAAACATGACTGTAGGTTTAAGATCCGCTGCCGGTTCCCGCTCTCTCGCTCGTGGCTAGAGCAAGAGAGAGAGAGAGAGAGAGAGAGAGAGAGAGTTTACGTCAGGACACGGATCGCTCTGGGAATCTGCTCAGCGGGGAGGGCGGACAATTAAAGGTTAATTCACGTTTATGAAACGTTCGTAGTTTCGGCCTCAGTTATTAAAACGGTGCTCAACGAGTTTATTGCTTGAGATTTGGGCAACAACAAAGTCAGATTGAGCAACAGTATAACCAGATTATCTGAACCGGGCCTCGAGGGTGGGGGGAGGGGGCCCCCGGACCTCGTAACATTGAGTGCCACGCTGAGAGTAAATCATATGATGTGGCAGAAAGCGCCGATGAATAATCGTGTAAATTCATAGGCTGGTATTTTTACAACGCTTAGCTTGGACTCGATGAATTCCACGGCCTCTGAAACTCATTATCAGCTGAGTTTCAACTCGGCCAGAACTGACTCTGAGTCGCTTTATTGAGTCTACCTGTTTTGGAAAATGATCCGTTGTTGTCACACAACAGGTAAACGTCGAACTCCTTATCACTGGTTGTGGAAATTTCCCTTCGATTTTACTTGCAAATGAGTCGGCCTGAGGTGCTGAAAGCCAGAGATCAAACGCCGACCGCAGATGCAGGCAAAACTGCGAACCCGCCAACTCGGTTACGCACCGAGACGATCACTTCGAGGGACGTGCGGTAGATCTTTGGCGGTCAGGCAGGTAAACTGCGCTCCAGCATTGTAGGTAAACATGAGAAGTGTCTGTGTGAAGGTGCGTCTTAAATAATTCAGATGGAAAACAGGCTGGTTTTAGATGGCGGAGCAAGGGTGCTTAACATACACTAAAATAAAACAGCCAGGGGCCTGGAGAGAGGGATTCCCATGCCATCTCTGCTATAGAAAACCTGTAAAATACTGTATGATGAGACAAAAAAACAAAAAGACAAACACTCAGGATTTGGACATGGCGAGCGAAGAGACACCAAAGAGGCAGAAACGACGCGCTAAAACCCAGCGAAGGCCTCCGGCTGCGGGCACGATTTCACAGATTATTTGCCTCCTCCCCTCGCTGAGATTTTCAGTGTGGGGTGTTTGCATTAAAAGTGGGACCAGCTGTCTCGGGCTTACATAACACCACGTGAGATAAAATACTCATTCGTCTGCAGCGAAAAAAGAAACAGGACTACACACACACACACACACACACACACACACACACACACACATAGGGAGAAGCCAGTGTTTGCCTGCAGCCTGTGATCTAATGTCTCGAGCTGACAATGCTCGGAGGCAGAGGCAGTATAAGCACCTGAAGACGAGGCTGTTTCTGGGGGGGAACTCCCAGGTTGTGCAGAAAAAAACACAACATCTCCGTGCTAGAAGGAAAACATCTCACCGCCTGTTACAACTTCCCAAATCTCCCAAAACGTCTTCATATCCTTTGCTCGTCGAGCAGCACTTTCCGCCACACTCGCCCTATTCCCCTATCTATCTATCCGTTTATTTATTTATTTATTTCCAGCCTTTTTATTTCCCCGTCAACTGATCGATAAATCAAGCGATTGTTTAAGCGGCCTCTTAACAAACCCGGAGCGGTCGAGCTCTCCCGCTCATTAATCACCAACAGATCATTGATTGTTTCCACCGTGAGAGAAAATCCCACCATGAGAGGCGTTGATAATTACAACAGATCGTCTTCCAAAACAATATTTACACCACCCAAGAGCATCTGCTTCGCAACACACTGGAGCATATGCCGCCTTGTGCACACACACACACACACACACACACACATGCAGACGAGGACACACACGTGCAGTAAATCCGAGCATCTGAGTGCAGTTAGGTAGCGACAGTCCAGAGCTCAGAGCCTGACAGTGGGGCCTGTCGGCTGAGCCTGGGCCCTGGTTGGGGTTGTGTGTGAGGCCATTAAGGCAATAATAGCACAGTATGATAAAATAAACTCCCATTAAGCCTCCTTACTTCCCCGCGCAGACAGCTGAGGCCCGGGTGAAAATTACAGGCTGTTGGAGGTGCACTCGCAGATGCCTTCACTGACCCTCAGCTGCCCCCCCCCCCCTCCTTTGCCCCCTCCGCCCCCCCGGCTTTATTTCTCTACTTATCCGAGGAGGATTTCTGCATGCATATGATATCCTACATGTCCGTTATGTAACTGACATTCGCTCCGCGAGCCGGTCGGACGAGTCAAGACGCAGAAGAAATCGCTCGGGCTGGCAACCCGTGTTGTGCAAGGTATTAACTTCTCTCTCTCTCTCTCTCTCTCTCTCTCTCTCTCTCTCTCTCACTCTCTCTCTCTAACCCTGGCCTGGTAGACGTGGGTGGCTCGGCCCCTGCCTCCCCGCCTCCTCTGCCTCGATGGCGTGGGCGCTGCCAGCCGGGCCAGCCCCCCCCCCACCTCCTCTCCTTCTCCTCTCCTCTCCTCCTCCACTCCACCCTCCTAGGTTGGAGTGGAGGAGGAGAGCAGAGGAGAGGAGCAAAGGTGTCAAGTAATGAAGTACAAATACTTGGTTACCTTACTTAACTAGACATTTTGGCTATCTATACTTAACTGGCGTACAGTGGAACCTCTTATTATACCTTATTATACGAAAAATGCTGAATACGGATTGGGCTTTGAAGAAATTTCCGTCCCATTTAACAAAAAAATATGGTCCTCCCGGTCCTTTTTACACTCATAAACAGTCATGTATTTTAATATTATATTAAAACAGTGCTATATTTACACTTTATAGGACTGTTTTTGGGAGAGGATACAAATTTTTGTATTTTCATAATAAGAAAGGATACGAAATCCCTTCTGGAACGACTTAATGTTGTATCTCAAGGTCAGACTGTAGTTATTTTTCTTTCTTTTACGCCTTAACGTTTTCACACAGTCATCTGTAGAAGTAAAGTAGATGCATGTGTTTGTGTTTACTCGCATCTAACTTGTTTTTTGATGCATCATTTATCAACAAAAGCTATTGAGAACATGCTTCTGAGGTATTTATAGGCAACTAGTCTTATATCTTCTGCTCTATGAAACATGTAGTATACATCAGTAGACACATATCTGGTTATATATATAGAAATGTAAATATATAGTGCACTATAGGCTACATTTTGGTCCTTAATGGCATTTTTTTACTTTCATTACTTTTATTTTTATACTTTTAGTTTAGAGACCAGTACATATTTTACTTTTACTTGACTAAAAAGCCTCAGTTGATGCCTCAACTTCTGCAGAAGTTTTTCTAAACCCTAGTATCTATACGGTACTCTGACTTGAGTAATAAACGTGGATACTTTTGACACCAGTGGAGAGGAGGAGGGGAGATGAAGGAGATGACAGGCGCGAGGGGGGAATTAACCCTCTGAGAGCTCAGAGAGGAATAATGAGGCGGGGGGATCTGACTCCTCTGCCAGAGTTACGCAACCGGCAGCAACACACAGCCCACGTTGTTTTGGGTCTGCGGCGCTTCATTATTTATATATCTTTTTATGTTCTCCACATCCACACAACCGCGCGCTCGCCGCCACAGGCCGAGTGAGTGACGGACGGGAAATCCTTCTCGCCTGTCTGTCGGGTGAAAGAAAAAAGAGACAGGGATGAAAAAAGTAGGAGGCATGTTGGGAGAATTTATGTCAGATGAAACTGAAGCCTCGCAACACTTAAGGGGGGAGACCCGAGCGCCTCTTCGGCCATACTGATCTAGCACTGATTTTAAACATTTTCCCATAATAAAACCAACAATGCTGTCTGTCCGCCTCCTGAAAGTCTAATCGACCCTGATGATGTCACTGTGATGTCAGCATCGCCCTGCTTGATCACTGCGAGACGTCCGACCTCCAGCCGTGACGTGTCAGCGTGACCAACGGGCCCTTTATTAATATTTGTTCTCAGACGCAAAAGCAAATTGAGTTTTGCAGCGAATCAGGTTCATTAAAACTGAGCGAATGGAAATGAATGGAAAGGAAGTAAGCAAGTAGGTCATGTATTTGTGTGTGTGTGTGTGTGTTGGAGTGAGCATGTGTATGTCCTGGCTGCGTGTGTGCGTGTGTGTGCGTGCGTGTGTGTGTGTGTGTGTGTGTGTGCGTGTGTGTGTGTGTGTGCGTGCAAGGCGTTCTTCTCTGCACTTCGTGTCCTACTTTGTGCTGCGTGAGACTCGGCAGTTTAACAACGTTCACCTTTGACTCCCGAGCTGGCAGAAAATCGCCTCTTTGTGTCTTTAACAGCTCTCTGTATTCGCTTTATTTATCCCTTGCTCATCTTTTTTTCTTGATGTTTTTTTTTTAGGATGCAGAAAGCTTCCCATGCACGCCTGTCAAAACAGCTCTCTCTCTCGCTGACAGGCAGCACGATTCAGGAAGGGTGACAGAAAATCATTACGGACTAAACATGATCTCCCCCTTTTTAGATCGCCAATTACTGGCGATGAATGCCAGCAAGAAGAGGGCAAAAAATACAGAGAAAGACCAAAAGACCAGCCAGGCTGTGCTGTACCTACAGCTGAGGACGGATCTACACCCTGACACCATCCTGTTTTCTCCTCCAGCCTCCCTCACTTCTACTCTTTCCACCTCCACCTCTGTCTTCCTCGGAAAGCATCGATCTGTTTTGACAACGTCAAAACTTAACTCGGACCGATGCTCACTTGAAGTCCCCGCTCTAGGAACAGGCAGCAGAGGCGTCGTCCGAGCTGTGCTGGAGGGACCGCGGCTCTCGGAGCGTTCATAACGGCCTCCACGCGTTCGAGCGGCGATGTTTCGAGGCGGAGTGACGTAATCCCACAACAATGCCGAGCGCGTTCAGATCGAAGCGTGCGCCCGAGTGTCAGTCGTTTGTCTTCTGTGCTCAATTAAACTCCGAGTTGAAAGTCACTGACAGCTGCAGCAAATTAAGCCAAAAGGTCGAAAAAAAAAAGTGGACGCAGGACTTTGTATAGCCGCTTAGCATGGACGGGTTTGTATGTTATCTTGTGCTTTTTTTTTCTCATTCCAATCAGCATTAACTCCTGTTATTATAGTGCAATCACGGGGCCGCACAGCACTCAGGATGGAGGTCAACCGGGCAGAATATCGTTTTATAAAGAATTTACTTGAAATCCTCCTGTAATAGTCTCTTCAAAGCCCGTGTGGACATTTCGAAGTGGCGCTCAACTCCAAAACAAGCAACCACAGCATATGAGCTACACTTGAGACAACATTCGGACATAAAACTTCCCCACAATGCTGTCAAACAATCGGTCCAAAGCACACAAGACATAAAAAGAGCGCCCCCCCTCAAACTCCCCCCCAAAAAGCCCAAACCATGCTGTGCAACAGAACCAATGAACGGCATAACAAAACACTTCACTGAGGGCTTTCTCATGTGCACACGTACATACAGTACAGTCCTTGAAATGGGCCAAACACACGACAGAGGAGGAACGTACAAAAACATCCCAGTCGTGACTTAAAGTAGGGAAAAAAATACAGAATACAGATTAAAATACAGATTCATGTCGATTGGAACAATGTGGACTCAACTCAAAGACATCAACAAACTGTCAACAGGGGAGAGAAAGAGGAACACGTCCTCATGTGACTGCAAGGATCAGTATTTATAGAAATAGCGTGTTCTGGAATCTACCACCCCTTCTTGACTATATATACTCCACTGTTGCACCACTAAAAACAACTTTTAGCTCCATATGCTTCCATAGATCAGCTTGCACCATATTTGAAGGCGGGGGCTGGGGATATATTGTACTCCTGTGCTTGGCTACATGTTGTTTTACATTTTTCCTCCCCACCACACATTCCTCGAGAAGTCTTTTCATACTTTCCAACTCTCCGGAGCCCCTTGGTTGCCGCAGAAATAGCGGTAATATAGTAGTAGTAGTAGTGGTGGTGGTGGTAGAAGGAAATAGTAAATAGAGTATTTGTTTGGGAGTGTTTTCAGAGACTTGACTACTACAGTATGTATGTACTAGGGGTTGATGCAAAATCGTTTGGCCAGAAATTACCCAAACACAAACAGAGGACTATGTCAGCTTTGGAAAAACTAATATCTCTGAATGGAATGTGTTGACAAGAAATTATCATATTTGTAGCTGATTAATCTGTCGATTACTCTCGGTTTTATAAAATTATGTCAACATAAGACCTTCAGATGCCTATTATCCTTACCTCCATGTCAATCAAATTTCTGTATTGTTACTAATTATACTTTATCAGTTGATTAATCAGTTTGTAGTTGCAGCTCTATCTCCTACACGCACCAGCAAGGCTTCTAAACACGTGGAAAGATGCTGCAGCTCTATTTTAGACTGGAGGGAAGCATAAGCAGGAGTGACGTGAACTTATTCTCCTCTCTAGTTAAAACTGTGTTCTGAGCGAGGGTTTAAGCATTCGGAGTCAGTCGGTGTGGGAGTGAAGAAAGAGTCAGCCCACACTATTTCCTCCCGAGGCCTCTCCGAGGAGGACGGACCGCGTTGCAGTTCCATCTTCTCCTCCGCCGTGTCTCCGAATCCATAGATCTGCAGCCTGCCTCTTAATTAAGGGCCACTCTGCTGATTTGAATCTTCATTGTGAGCCGACGTGTGAGAATCTGACAGAAATCTTCCTAGTGCGACCCGTGTCGCAGGATATATCCCTCGCAGGCTCTGGGAAAAAGCCCGGCGGCCATTACGACACACTGTTACAGTTTGTTGTCAGGATCAAAGTCCATAAGTGAAGAAGTAAAGGAGAGGAAACCTCTGAGCCTGCTGTTTTACTCAGCCAGATGCATTACAGTCATCATTTGTCATCAGATCGACCGATGTGCAGATTTGTTATAATTTTGTTAATAAACCCGACACGACTCTTCGGATTGTACACAACCTCCAATGAGAATGAAAATACATTCAGAGCTATGAAATTTTAATCACATATCTTTCAGTGATCCTCAACCAAAAGCCTGTACGTGTCCTAGAAACGACATAAGAATAATTTTGGGGACTTATGAACTATTCATCTCGCATCCAGTGCATGTCAGGTTTCAGAGTCATTCTGAGAATCTGTAATTCTCCTCCACGCCTTGGCTGAAATGACACGACGTATGTACGACAATAAGAGATTCGTACGTCGACACCCGAGGGAGCCGCTCGCAGTGATTGACAGGTTGAATGTTAATATTCATGATCGACCTCTGCGCCCGTGAGTGCGTTGAGGTTACTCCTGCGTGCAAAGACAAAATGTGCTCACAGCGTAAAACCAACACGTCTTCCTCTTATTGGATGTAAACAACACGTAAATTGATATAATCGTGTTCATCTTCACCCTGAGATGTCGGCCCATCGTCCCGCGCATACAAGTCAACAAAGCTCATCAGTCGAGGAGCTCAAACCCAAGCAAGAAAGACATTCAAGTCTTCCCGGTCGGCTTCCCAGTACAGTATTGGGCTAAAGTAATGAAGATGTGTCTGAGACTCCAACGCCTCCCTGGAGGTGCACATAATCAGCTTTCCTGCGCAGCATTGGCTGAAATAGCCTCATAAATCTGTAATAAGGACTGGCACTTCACAGTCAGTCAGAACGGCGGGCCGAATATTGACTTTGCTGCGCTCGCACAGTCGTCCATCGTGACTCTCTCAAGAGAGAGAGAGAGAGAGGGAGAGAGAGAGAGTGACAGGGCGCAGCCTCGAAATATAATAGAAATCTATGCCTCCTACGGCCGGGGGAAAAGACTGCAGCTCTGCTCCGCTCGGCTCCAAACTTTGGTCCGGCTGTGACTGCAAACACAGCGGAGTGGCAGGTTGTGCCAGGGACGCCGGGGCGGCCAAGACTCACAGTAGCACACACACACACACACACAGACACACACACACTCACACACTCACACACACACGCCTACAGGTGTGGTCCACACATCATAAACACTTTATTAATGTACAGCAGCGTGTTCCAGGAATAACCTCAAAAGCCAAGTGTGCATGAAATCGCGGGAGTTTCTCCGGATTCATATTTAATAACAGCTCCAGAATTTGTTTTTCGTGTTCTCTCTGGCAACGAGGAGAGGTTTTCTGACCAACGAACCCTTTGAGGGAAGCATGACATTTTAACATGCCATTAGTGCACATAAATACCAGCTTCTGCCGCGGCACGTCATCCGCGTACGCCTTCCAACTGAAACAGTCGCGCAGCACAGGAGCGAAGTGTACCTTGACCACAGGCTGGAGGTTAATGGCCTTCCTGAAACATGCAGTTTTGCATCTTCACTTTCTTTTTTGCACCTTTTAGGCTCAGTCACAGGACCATGACTTCAGGTCTTATCGAGGAGGGTGCAGACGTCATACAAACAAATCGTCTGTGTTTACTGTTTGTCGATAATAGGTGATGCTACTAGCACAATCAAAGAATAATTTCCACTTATTTTTTTGCTTATTTCCAACAAAGCACATAAAAAAAAACAAAGATCTGATTCTATTGCTGCATTTTGTTTGTGCACCCTGATATATCTGATGTCTCAGTGCTGGCCAACATGTCTCTTCATTACCATAAACATGAGGGTTGTATTTTGATTCAATCCACATGCGCCGCTCTGAACACGCTGCACACGCCTCACCGAAGCGACCAAATGCGTATTAATCCGCAGTTGAAAATAGTCCCCGACGAATTCACGATTTCCTCTCACTTCAATAATCTTTTCTTAAATCGAGAGAGGCGGGATTAATTAATTAGGCACCGAGCGAAATCTCCGATCTATCTCTGCTGGGCGACAGCTGCAAACGAAGGTAGGGCGAAGCGAAGAATCAAGTCCGTGTGAGAAAGACCATTAATATCATAATCTCAGTTTAATTAAAAACCACTGCCTCTGCTGGGCGTGCAAATCTGGGCACGGCATCTGTCATCCATCACGCTGCAGCAGTGAAGAGCTAAACTCGGATTTGACCTAATCTGATTGAGGTAAACAGCTCCTCCATTGATACCTGTCTGACTGAGCTCTTGCAGCAAAGCCTCCGTGACTGCGAGAGCGAGACGGGAGGCCCGCGCAGTGCCTGCGCGTTGTTGGTCCGGTCGTTACAGTGCATTGCATCAGATCCTGACAAGTAAACGGCTGCCAAATGAAAAGCCTCATTTGGGTCTGGAGACGAAGAGTGCTGTTTTCTCAGCCTCCTGTGTGCTCCCGTGCCAGTTTTCTGCGAAATATCTGACTTGAAATTACCACAACATCGTTGTTTTTGTCCAAGGAAATCTGCATCGTGGTAACGACAGACGGTCCGACCGAGTCTGTTCGACAAAGCTCACGAGCAACACAGGCTACAAATGAGCACTGTCCGAAGAAGGAAAGCACCTAAATTAGGATCCCAAGCCCTCGCTTCATTTGATACTGTACAACCCATAATGTATCAAGATACAACCTGACTAAATGTCTAAAAAAAAACAAAAACGTGGCTCTAATGAGTTACTACGTCTTTGCTTGGAATGAAACTGATAGGACTCTGAAAATAGATTGGTGGTGCTCTAAAATATTCAGCGTCTGAGAGAGAGAGAGAGAGAGAGAGAGAGAGTGTGTGTGTGTGTGTGTGTAATCATTTATGTCTTCAATGCCGCTTCGAGCAGGTCAGGGAGTAACTGTCCCGGACAACAAGTGCTGTTTGTTGTCTGCTCTGACAAAGGCAGCAGTGAAGGGCAGGGACTCCAGTCAGGAAGCTCCCTGGTGATACTTTGTGTGTCACACAGCAGCTGTTTTAGGAGCCACACTGTACTGCACTATGTGTGTGTGTGTGTGTGTGTGTGTGTGTGTGTGTGTGTGTGTCCTCTCTGATCAGCGACTGACCCGGGGTTTTATCCTGCCAGATTAATTGTCGGATTCCACATGTCATCTCGGATTTACTGTTCAAGACGAGCGGTATGTTTCCGACGAGGAAGTGTGGGAATTCTGCTCGAGCTCTTTTAAAAACGTGCTAAAGAGGCAATTTTGTTCTCATTCTGACCAAATTTCCTGGATGATTGGACTTCTTCCTCCTCCTCCTCCTCCTCCTCCTCCTCTTCCTCATCCTCTCCCTGCTGCTGCTGAAGCACAGTCAGCGAGGGAGGCCGAATGTTTTTGCTGCTAGCGATCGTCCTCATTGATTTGTTTATGACGGTTTTAATTATGAGGGCGGCGCCACAAGATTTAGATTACGCCGAGGGAAGAAAAAAACAACAAAGCCATGAATCTGAATCGATCCGGTCGCTATAGTCCTGCAGGGTCGGTCTTGGAGTAGACTCATGCAGGCGGGACGCATCGAAGGCCCGGGGTCTCGCTTTGTGCACGGCTTATCAAAGCAAAACAAGTCCCCATCTTGATTCTCTGACCGCCCAGCCGGGAGGTCAGTGAATCATGCGTGTCAGAGCTGCTCGGCAGCGGGCGATGCAGGAAGGTGACCTTTTCTCTCCGACACAGCTCCGGGTGTAGCAGGAAGTCGTGGTCCCTTTGGCCTGCAGGCTCCCTGTGGCTCCCTCCCCGGGAAGGGGTGCTGGTGGAGGGCGTGGGAGTGGAGCCAGGGCCCGGAGCTCCGATCGACCATGACCTCCTGCTGCGCTCCATCTCCCCCACCTGTGCAGCCCGCCCCCCCCCCGCCTCTCCTAGCACCTCGTCCCCAATAGACGACCTGACACCTACCTACTTTACAACCCTCGCATATTTCGTCCCTTTTAAGCTTTCTACGGCATTGATGTTTTCCATTTCACTGTGTGCGGCGACACATTACTTTGCCTTATTTCATTTGCTTTATTCTATTTTCCTAATTCACTGACTCCGCACAGGAATTCCGCCCGGACCGTCTTGTTTGTGCCCCGACTGGCGAAACAAACTCTCCTGATCGTCCTCATCCTCGCATGTGGACTTCAACTCAAGACGCAGATAAAAAAAAAACAAAAAAACACAAAGAAGTGTCACGGCCCGTACGACACGAACGAGAAGCTCTCTCAAAGTTAATGAAAACTGAAAAGCTCCTGACTCATGAGGGGGATTTGTCGTTGATGTCATCCCCACATGGTGACAGTGGTGACTCTTGTGCAAAAACAGCAAGAGAGAAAGGGAGAGAGAGAGAGAGAGAGACAGAGAGAGAGAGAGGGAGAGAGAGAGGGAGAGAGAAAATGTGTTTTCGTTCTGCCTCTACAGTAATCTGTAGAGCAGCTGTTGAGCTGTTGTTTTCAGGCACTTTTGAAGCAGCCGACAGTGGATATTCCTGACAGTATAAACACGGGTTGCCAGTTCTGTGACAGCTCCTTTATTATGAGCCACCACTGATCATCAGTGCACGCATTTTCTGACAATAATCACAGCTTCGGTGGGGTGGTTTTAATCAAAACCTGCACACACACAAAAAAATCATGCAAAAATAAACACGTGCAAGGGACGATACTACTGGGTTTTGTGCTACCAAAAGTGCAGGTCAGAGAGCTGATCTGGCAAACAGGGGAGAAACACCAGCGATAAATGTGTTTTGTCCTATGTCTCTTTCGATTCGAGCAAAGCTAAATGTAAACACGTCTCAAGAACAAAGACGAAGGGGATTTCACATGCATGCCCATGCACACTCCTGCATGAATTATTGAGACGTCAATGTTTTTCTCCAGGCAGCGCTGCTCACAGAGGTGCTAGTTGTTATTGTCAGTACACCAGGCATTTTACAGTGTCAGTGATGCATTCAGGGACCTCGCCAGTGCGAGAGGGAGTGTAGAGTACCCGCCCCCTGTAGTAAAACTGGCTCACACCACTCTGGATTTACAAGAAAATGAGATAAAAATTATAAAAAAATAAAAACAAACAGCAAATATGTGCAACATTGGAGGCGCAGTTGTTGACAAAGTTCCAGCTGCAGACATGATGTGTATTGACAGGCAGTGCGAGGGCTCTGGCTCTTAATGTTGCTCTGCTTTCAGTGGAACAATGGAGGTTTTTTTTTTCCTGTCGATATCCAGCCTCTGCTGCTGGAGCCCACGATCCTCTGCGGATCACGCCGCGCATCGACAATACCAAACACCGAAAACCGAAGAAATATTGATGATGATAATTAAAATGAATACAGTCCGCACTGCACTCTTACCTTTATCTTGGCTTGAAGAATTGCTCTCCTCCTCTTTCGGATTTGCAACCTGTGTTATTATGGACGTGTTGTCCATGGAAACGAGATGTTGTGCACCTTCGGCTATACCGATTTTTTTTTGTTGCCCTCTTTTTTTTATTCCCTGGCAAACATTACCCCCCCTCCCCAAAAAGAGCGCACTACAGTCCTGCGCACAGGGAGCGTCGAGCGTCCGCTGCGTGCGGCATTAAAATCCCGCTGCGGCCGTAAAGGCGTAAAGACCCATTCCCCTCACAAACAGGACGAGATGAAGAAGAGGGGGAGGAAGAAGAGGAGGCGGCCACGGCGTGTCCAACATCTGAGGTGACAGTGGGAGACAAACAAAGCGTCAGTCCCGCGTTTCAAGTCCGCTGCGTGTCCGCTCCTGCCGCTCCTGCCGCACCGCTCCTCTCTCTGCCGCTCCGTCCGCACACGCTCCGATACCAACTGCGCGTTTACGCTGTTTACCCAGAGATGGCGACCGTCCTCCTCCTCCCACCACAGGGGCCACACAACTACAGCAACAACGCCTTCATCATTTCTGTTACTACCCGCCTTCCTCGTCCTCTTCCTCCCCTCCTCCTCCCCTCCTCCTCCTCCTCCGCTAAGGTCCGTCCGCCCACCGCTCTGTATTATTGGCTATGTGGAGAAGCACTAAATGTGATTTTCTTTCTAGTTTGGTCCATAGATGCATGAGAAGAAGGGTACTCTGGATGTGAAGAGGAATGCTGCAGGAGGTCAAGAGTCCACATGTCCCACCCCCTCACACCGTCCCTCCAATATATATAAACACTCATGTTTATGGTGGATTTAATCCTCCTTATGGTTGTTTTTAATGCTGGTTAAAGCCTTCTACGTACAGTAAAATGGAGGAAATCACCACTCAGAAATCCTCATTTTCTCAGAATCAGTCGAGATGGAGTTTCCTCAGCTGCTTACATTTTGTCATTTAGCAGCTGTAGCTTGAAAACATTCAAGCTACATCACAAGAAAGACCATAACAGTAACTATTGCTCTACATTTTTGAGACTTCCAAACAAATGGTGAAATTTGCTACTATATGTAGTATGCGATACTATGTAATACAAATCTATATGGGTGAGCTTGGAGAAAAACACAATACCATATTTTGTTTTGTTAACATGTATGACAAAATATGCAGTTATTTAATCAGTTTAACTAAAGAACTGTTGTAGCAGTAAATAGTTGTAGTAAATGCATATCCATGATGTTTTCCCTCCACGATAATCAGACACGAGAGAGATTCCTCACAATGAAATCTCAGTGCATACAAGATAAGTTTTCTAAGTTATATATGCATATATGAAAGTATGATAATAAATAATTCTCAATACATATTCAGACAAGACAAATGTTTGGAGATGCACTCATGCCAACATATGCTTAAAAGGGTCTGTTTGTCTATGACTATAAAACCATGAAGTCCTGTGTATTAATAGATTATTGCATGCTAATGCGGCTAATGTTGTGATGAAAGCTTTGTTTTTAGCTCTTTACTTCATCAGTTACCTGGGTAACTGTGAAACCCTTGTCACTGCAGACTTCGTCTCATTGCAGCAGAGTTTTGAGTCGCCAACAACCTGACATCCCAAAATATGGCTTCCAACCTACCACGCATTAGTAAATTACTTTTTATGACATTAGTAGAAAGCTTCTACTCATCAAAATCTGAGCAGCAGAGGTCACAATATCCTCTAAAAGGTAGGTATCCTACATTTCCCACAATGCCGTGCAGAAACATTCTTATTATTAGCTGCATAACACGGGTCTGAGTACATGCCCTCCAACTCAGTGCATCCAGATGGTGATATCACTATGACATCAGCAGGGTTATTTTGTTCTCTCTGAGCTGTTTTCATGGGCTCAGAGGCTCTCCCCACGGCGAATAAGCTCGCCCACACAGTGCATTTCCCATTTAATTTATTGTTTACATCATGTCGCTTATTCCCCATCTTTCTAGCTGATATCTACCCGGGCACCAGAGACGTCTGCCCCTCCACATGCTCTGATAAATAAACATTATTCATGCCGTTTCAGCCTCAGTGGACCATAGAATAACAACAGGGGAGATAAAGTGGTTTTCTGGTCGGCTGCCAGCAGTGACGTGTCCGAGCGCTTGTCCCTCTTCACCTTCACTGTCACTTTAATGGAGCCGAGGCTCACGAGGCCTGAGATGACCCCACCTGAGAGACAAGTGTATGATGGCGCACGGGCAGCAGGAAAACAGCAGTAAGTGCAGGCTGTCATCTGTTGACGCCGCTCATAATTAGTGTGTAATCTCCCAGCCCCGACATGATGCTCGCCATGTGGGTCAGCGCCTCCGTCCTGATGCTTACAGTGACGTACGGCTGACAACAGCAGCCCCCCCCCCTCTCTCTGGGAGGCCCCGTACAATCGCAATCACTTTTTAGCACTCAGCGGCCCGTCTCAGGTTACTCGTCCGCTTGAAATTTGATGACAGGGAGACAGAGATAGGACGGACTGTTTCCCCCCCGAGGGAAACGGCAAATGTTGTGTCAGAACCTGTTGATTACATGAAAGATTCGAGCTCCTAGCATCACGTAGCTACCACGGATCTTGGCATTGGGCTAACGTGTTATTCCTAACTTGCAACAACACTTGCAACACCCATCCATCATTTATTATTCCCCACCATACAGTGTTGTTACCTGACAGTGTGTTTACCTTTACAAGTCACACACACACCATTCACTCTCGCACTCGTACCTAGGGGCAATTTACATAAGAAATTTCTCATCAACAAAGCTCCTCATACATTACCACATATTGTAGCATATATGCTCCTATGTATCATTTCACAGCTAAAAAAAGACACATGTAATTCTCAAGAGTTGGTGTAGCCCAAAAACTGAGCTTAAGTGGAGAGTGAATTTCCACATTGTGGCATAAGATAAAATTAGTAAATGACGAGTGATCGTACATTGATGCTGTGGAGACAAACTGATCAAATAAAAGTTTTTTGTCTACCAGATGTGTGGCCAAAAGGCGAAATCCTCCTTAATAGAAGTGTGTTAGCTTTGATGCCACTGCCATTTCCACTACAATTTAATTATTGCATTATTAAATACTTAACAATGAAGAGATGACTTGCAGAGGTATAGTTACTCTGCATGGCACATTTCTACACCTGTGAGCCCAACAGCTGCTCTCATAATAGATCTATAAATGCAAATAAAAGCGCCAATCGAGTTATTATTCACATCTTACAAACCCTATGGAGAGCATGATTTATGTAGTTCCCAAAATAAACTGAACTATAAAAGCCCTTTTTTCTGGTTCACGATATAAATTGTAGATGGAGATGCTCACCGTCTCAGTCGGTTTGCTTGGAATTGTCATATCAGTGTGTTGTAAATATTAAAACCATTTGCTTTAATGAGATCCCGGTGGAGCAGAGAGGAATAATGGATGGTTGTCATCCGGATGGATGTCATCTGATTGCAGAGTCGGTGAGCGACAAAGCTAAAACAAACGCAGAGACGGACCAACACCTCCCGAAGACACGGGGGCTAAACACCGGGGGCTTGGCAGCTTGATCGCTGACTTCAAACATGGCCGGTCTCTGACATGTCTCCCTCTGAAGAGACTGAGTGGCACAGCCCTCCAGCAACGCATTTCTGTTGATGAATAATTAAAATAAACACGGTCTTGATATTAACTTTGATACGACACAGATGATCTTTTTCACTGCCTTCAAATACATCTGGTGCGCTGTCAGACTGCGGGGCCCTTGAATGTTTTATGAACGTGGGTGTAGTTCAGTAAGGAACTGGAATCATATAATCCTCCCTCTCTCTCTTCCTCTCTCTCTCTCTCTCTCTCTATCTCTCTCCCTCTCTCTCGCTCTCTCTCTCTCTCTGCATGGGCCTCTTTCACATTGTTTCCTCAAGATGTCGAGCCTTCGAGGTCCACACCACATAAACAATGACATGGTGAGGCTTGTTCGGGGACACAGCTCAGTACACAGATGGAAAACACCCTGACGTCTTGCAACATGAAGCCATACATTAGTACTTTTTTCTACGTGTGTTCTGGAGCAAAATATTCCAGCTTTTTTAAAACGTGCATAGGCATCTTGTAAAAAGCATGGGAAGTCCAATTTACAGAGCAATTAACACACATGAAAGGCCGGCAATTAAAACAAATCCTAAAAATTAAAAGACAATCCCCTTGAGTGATCCACAGGCAGATAATTTCAGAATATGCTCTTATTTTGCGGTGGAAATATGTTTAAAATTTCTATGAAAACGATACCCTCAGAGCTCTCCTTGTGGAAAATGATCATTAAGTCAGAGTAATAGCTTTGATTTGCTTCCTAAGGACCTAGAAAAAAAATCGTTGCTTTTCCTCTAGTGCCACCTAGTGGAGGAGACCCATATTTGTACTGTGGTAACGTCTAGAAATATTATATAACGTCAACTCTGTGTGTCATAATCCCCACCTTAAAATGCGGATTGTGAACATTTTGTCGGACTGTCTAATCTTGAATTGCATTGCTGGCTCATTGTCACGGCTTACTGATATGCTGTAAGCCGTCTTTCATTTTAATACCTGTGCTTTTCCAGAAACTACTGATGAAAATGTCTTCTGAGAAATGGACTTGTTGGATCAATGGAATTTGCCACAGAATGAGAGAAAAAGTCAAACAGCCAAGCGTAACCGCCTGAACCTGTCTCCTGTCACACAGCACACAATCAGAACCTGACATGCTCGTTTTGACAGGTCAAAAGCTGCCTGAAGACCTTAAGCCACCATCAATCAAACGTCAGGGAGTCTTTCTGTTTGTGCATGGTATTACAATGATTGAGACAGTAAAGGTTAAGAAGACTGAGGCCATTTCTCTAGCTGTTAAAGGGTGGGGCGCTTCATGCCCTTAGTGGGGTCTTGGACAGGCAGAGACCAACATCAGTGAAGTGGACATACACCAGTCCAGTGTGTTGGATGGAGAGCTAAGTGGTCAGGCAAAGCTCTCAATTTAGGTGTTTGTTTTCATCCCAACCACCACTATGGTCATGTCCTGTGGGTAATAACCAAAAAAATGAAATCAAGATGTACAATAGTGGCTAAAATTAGATTCCATTTCTCAGTCTGGCGCCCATAGAGGTAGGATGAGCAGCTCAGCTCCAGAAGGGACTCAAAATAGAGCTGTTGCTCCTCTGCATTGGGAGGAGTGGTGAGATTTTTTTTATTGAGGTTTTATTGTTTTAATCAAATTTTGAAATTTTATCTTCCATTTGGTCTATTCTTTTATATCATTTTACCTGATCTTTTATTTTATTTTATCTTATGTCCTAATTTTGTCTTTTATTTAATCTTTATTTTTAATCTTTTTTAGATTAATTTTCCTTCATACTTTAATCTAATTTCATTTGTCTTAGTATTGTTTCGCTCTTTTTATTTTATCTTATTCTTATTATCTTATTACCATTAAGATTATAAGATATATTTATTATCTTAATGATTTTATTTTATTTCACTTAAAATGTATTTTATCTTTTTGATTCCATTTTAGCTTATCTTATCTTCTTTTATCTTCCACATTTTCTTTTCTATCTTAATTCAGGTAATTATATTTTCTTTCAATTTATTTTATTCTGTTTTATTTTATCATATTTTCTCTTTTGTTGTTTCAATCCATTCAGCCGCGTTTGTTTTTATTAGGCCTCTGCTCCAGTTTTACTTTTGACGAATCTGCGGCCTCCTCCCCGCCACCGCTGCGCCTTGTGCGGTGGCGAAAGTGCGGCAGCGCAGCGGAAGCTGCGCGTACTTAAGAGCAGAGATTTCATCATTCTCCAGTCAGTCCCGTCGCTCTGGTCCATGCTTCGCGGCGCAGCATCTGCTCTGCTGAGGACCTGCGCTGACATCTCCTCCCTCTCTCCTGCCCTCTCCGCGGTCCTCGTAGCCCGGCAGTGTCCCACGGCCAGGCCTTTCTCCACATCTCTGCGCCTGAACAAGAAGAACAAGCACAAGCAGAAAAGCCTGTGGCTGCAGCTGGACGAAGGACGAACCATGGACGGAAACATCGAGGAGATCCTCGCCCCTTTAAGGCTGGCAGTCAAAGAGCAGGTAGCTCCTACCGGCTTGCACTCACACTAATTAACATAATCTATGATTTTATAACCTTAATCTACACATCCTGTATCGTTGCGGGGTTTAAAACCACCGGCATTTCAGTGAATGGGGGCGAGCTAGCCGGTTAGCTGTGCAGCTAACGGGCTGACAGTCATGTCTGCGCCCTGTGCCACGTTTCAACGCTGCTCTGCAGGCTGATGTGAGCAGGGTGGGGTTAACCCATGGAACCGTGTTCATCCCAAAATCTCAAAAAGCAGACGGTCTGCTAACAAGTCGAGACTTGAGGTGATCTCTGTCGTTAGTTGCTTGCTCAGGGGTTTTTCTGTGTGTGTGTGCGTGTGCTCAGGGGGACCTGGTGCGTCAGATGAAGCAGGATGGAGCTCCTGATGTAGATGTCACTAAAGCTGTGGCTGAGCTCAAAGCCAGGAAGAGGACTCTGGAGGCCAAGGTAGGTGGACAATGAAAACAAAAACAGGATTTGTGATCCTTAGTCATAATCACGCTCATAAGCTACTGTGGCCCTGAATAGACTGTGCTGCAATATACTTTCACTTCCTTTCATGTCAGTTATCTATAGATCTAGAATGAAACCTCACTGATTTCCATATAGGACTATATGATTTAAAAGTTGCATGTTACAATGCTATTAGAAAACACCTTTTCACAGACAAAATATTCATGATTCTTAATCAGTGCAGGAGAGCAGAGATAAAATACATAGGCTGTATATGCGTTGGTGCACTTGAGAAAGCTAATGAGGGAGTAGCTGTTGGGATAAAACGAAAAAAAACCCTAAAAAAACTGGTTTGGTAGGGGTCGTAGGTAACTTGACACCTCTCTCTAGCTCCATTCTTACAGCTAACAGCTGTGCTATGCACCACTGGGACTAAAACGCATGCTTAACTATGCTACATGTTAACTATTGGGGTCAGTTACGCTGCAAACTGTTGCATAATTGTTGTTTGCTGTGCAAACACCGTACCTATGTGCATTTTCTGTAATTCAGCATCTTACAAGCAGTCCCTGTCATATCATTGCACCTGAAGCAATTTCTTTTCTTGCACAATGACAACAAATTACTATTAGTTCTACTTTCTGATTGTGCTAGAGCGGGTCATACTGCAATTGAAAGTGCATCTTGTAGTTACTGATTTGACTGCCTCTCTTTCTCTATACATCTAAGTCAGCAGTTTTGCATGCTCTGGTTTTTGCACCTTTATCCCTCATAACCACTCACACCTGTCTTATTCACACTGAACGTCTTGATTTTTCTTTATGCGCCATTATACAGTTTCTATTCATTTTGCATTATTGCACAGATCTGTTGAAACGTGCACACCAGTTAGATGTGTACTAATCTATATGTTGACTTTGTGAAGCTCGTTTCCATAGCTGTACGCAGTGACAGTGAAACCCTGAGGGCGCACACTGCTCTTGAAAGTTTTCAGCCACATTGCATCAGCTTCTTTAGACTCCAGTCCCCAACCACAGTGCTGTGGATGCTTTGCGCTCAGACCAGTATTTATCCTGTTTACATCTCATTGACCTTCTGCAAATGACCCCATTGATCAGTGTCTCTTTTCCATATTTGAGGCAATTTATTTCATAGACTGGTCAATTGAACCTAGAGGCCAGACTGGAATAATGGGGACGGTGAGTAAACATAGGAATATGGGCACTTTGAGCATTACCTCCCATCTACAAAAGACTTCAAACTTGGAGGGAATGCATAGACTTGTGAAGAAGATCAACAGCTCAAATGACATAGATTCTAAAAATATTAATGAGACGACTTCAAATCTCTGCACGTTCTGGATTAAAGTCAAAGTGCAACATCCTGACACTGCCACAAAAACTGTGAAAAAAGAGTGAAGTGTGGTTTTCTAAAGTGGCAGCTCATGAAACAAGATTATGGAGTAGACTGGACGTAAAGAGCTCACTTCAGAGATCCCACTGGTGCTGTGTACATAATACATTTAACAAAGACATAGTAATAAATGTAATATAATTACATTGATTATATATTATGCAGGCTATTATGCACTGGTGTGTGTTCGAGACGAGGTTGGGGATCTGTATCTTGGACCAAAGATTGTCACTGGGTGCAGGAAGACTCCATGTTATGCAACTAGCGTTCTAAACATATCACATAATGACATCTTAGCCGGCTCCATCGTATGGTTTCACAATCATAGCGTGAAGCTGTGCGGCACCACTTCTGGAACCTCTTCTCAAGACTTTGTAACTAAACGCCGTGTTTCTTGTCTTTCTTCCAGGAACTGTCATTACAACCCAAAGATGACATTGTCGACAGAACCAAGATGGAGGACACCCTCAAGAGGCGGTTCTTCTACGACCAAGCCTTCGCCATCTACGGAGGTACGGTTGTTGCATAACGTTGGGATGCTACATGCTCTGGTCGTGGCCAGCCGCCTGGCGTTTTTAAGCGCTCCGTCACCATGCGCTACTGCCTCCTCAGGTGTGAGCGGCCTGTACGACTTCGGCCCCGTGGGCTGCGCTCTGAAGAACAACATCCTGCAGGCGTGGAGGCAGCACTTCATCCAGGAGGAGCAGATCCTGGAGATCGACTGCACCATGCTGACCCCCGAGCCGGTCCTCAAGTAGGTCACAGTAGCGCAAGATGTGAGGATGATCAGACTCGCCCTATCGTGTCTTCATTCTCCTCTCTCTGTATAATTAATGAGCTGAACATAGCGCCTGGTGGTTCCTGCAGTCAGCTCCAAAGTGCTGAACTGTGGGTTTTTGTTAACAGGCGCATATTAATTCTGCGATTTTATGCATGGGAGTCTGTCTCCTTAACAGCCTTCCATAGCCCGGTTGCAGATACAGATTTTTTTATTTCTTTGTATTGAATTAAATATTAATTGCGCTCCCTATTAGCGGGTCTGGATAAATCTCACTTGTGTGCTCGTTCCCATTTCCCTCCAGAACGTCGGGACACGTGGACAAATTCGCCGACTACATGGTGAAAGACGTGAAGAACGGCGAGTGCTTCAGGGCCGACCACCTCCTCAAAGGTAAAGCCTCCCGCGCGTCCGCCCCGGGCTCAGCCGGGGCCCGGGCTCGCCCCGCTGTGCAAACTGCAGATTAGCCCACCCCCCGCACGGCTCGGTGTAGATGTTGCACCCGTTGTTATTGGTGGAGGATCGTGCGGCTGGAGGGAGAGGGACGCGGTCCGGGCCTGTGCGGCTGGTCGCTGTCTCGGCCTCTCCGGGTATCGCTCCCGTGCCTGAGGCAGACTGGGAGGAGGTGCCGGCCCAGCAGAAATCACACGGGGCTTTCATAGCAACACACGCCGCTGGGATCACAGCGGGGGTGGAGCGGCGCCAGAAGAGCCGCAGGCACATCTGGGATACAAGGAGCACAGTTCAGTTCCTGAAAAACGGGGTGACTAATGGGCCCGGCTGCCAAAACCGACAAAAAAAGGACATTATGAAACTTGAAAATGTGTGGGCGAGGCGCTAAGTCGGGATGTGTAATGTCTCGATGTTATATTTTCATGTTGGACTCGTTTTTTTTGTTTTTTTTACAGCCCAGTGTCCAAAAATGAATCCGTGTAAAGCATTAATAAAACGGTGTGTTCACTGTAGACATACCTTCAGTTGAAAATGGCAAACAGAGGGATAAAACCAGTGATGGTTCCTCTCAATAACTCCCATATCGGACCCATTTCTGATTCTAAACAAAATTCAGTTTAACTCAGACTCAGATGGTCCACACTGGAGTCTGATGGCAACACGTCCAGTCTCATCAAAATCTGAACTGATGCATTAACACCTGCAGTATGAACGCGTTTTAGACATTTGGAACATGCGCTCATCCACTTGCCCCTCTTGTTTCTGCAGCCCATCTCCAGAAGCTTATGTCTGATAAGAAGTGCACAGCGGAGAAGAAGGCGGAGATGGAGGACGTTATCACTCAGGTCAGCGTGAGCCCAGACTTCATTCCTCCTTATTGAGAGAGGAGAGAGAGAGAGAGAGGGGAGCTGTCATCTGACAGAATATTAAACGGTATTAATATGCGTCCTGCTCGTCTCTCTCTGATGTGACTCCCAGATGGACAACTACACCCAGCAGGAGCTGACCGATCTCTTTGTGAACTACAACGTCAAGTCGCCCACCACGGGGAACGACCTCACAGCCCCCATCTCCTTCAACCTGATGTTCCAGACGTCCATTGGCCCCGGGGGGAACATGCCAGGGTGAAGCACAGCTGCTGTGTTTTGTCCTTGACGTTGCATCGACAGACACCGGTGCTGACGGAGCGTTTCTCCTCTCTCCTCGGCAGCTATCTGAGGCCTGAAACCGCTCAGGGAATCTTCCTCAACTTCAAGCGCCTGTTGGAGTTCAACCAGGGAAAACTGCCCTTCGCTGCTGCTCAGATCGGAAACTCCTTCAGGAACGAAATCTCTCCACGCTCTGGACTCATTCGCGTCAGGTGAGACATCCCCCTCAGCGGCTGTTACTCTAAATACTCTGCGTCTGTATGTGTACGAATGTGTGTGTGATTTCCACGTGTTTCCATGAACACAGAGAGTTCACCATGGCTGAGATCGAGCACTTTGTTGACCCCAATGAGAAGGTCCACCCTAAATTTCCAAATGTGGCCGACCTGGAGATCATGTTGTACTCCTCCAAGGCCCAGACCAGCGGCCAGTCTGCACATATCATGAGGCTGGGGGATGCTGTGGAGCAGGTAGGACGCTGTCACTATGACAACTCATATTTTTAATGTTTTTTTTGTTTTTCTGGATGTTGATGCTTCCCTTCTCTCTCCCTCTCATTCAGGGAGTGATCAATAACTCCGTCCTGGGATATTTCATTGGGAGGATCTACCTCTACCTTACTAAAGTTGGTATCGCCAAAGACAAGCTGCGTTTCCGACAGCACATGGACAACGAGATGGCTCACTACGCCTGCGACTGCTGGGATGCTGAAACCAAAACCTCATATGTACGCCTCTTCAACTCTCCTCCCGGCTCGGTAGATAATCCACACGCATGTACTCAAAGCACACGTTTGTCCCTGGCAGGGCTGGATCGAGATCGTGGGGTGCGCGGACCGGTCCTGCTACGATCTGACGTGTCACGCCCGAGTCACCAAGGTCCCTCTGTCCGCTGAAAAGCCTCTCAAAGAGCCCATATCCTTGCAAAGTGTTTATCCGGCTGGACTTAGAAAGAAGACGTAGAGCCCCGCAGATGCTTTGTTGGTCCCCTTAACTCCTCCACACAAAGTCGTGAATGTTGTCCAGTTCGAGCCCAACAAGGGAGCCATCGGCAAGGCGTACAAGAAGGACGCCAAGATCGCCATGGAGTATCTGTCCGTGTGCGACGAATGCTTCATCACGGAGCAGGAGAAGCTGCTCAACGAGACCGGGTGAGTCGTCATTCAACCACAGGAAAAGGAACAGTTGTGTCTTTGACAACTCTTGCTCAGAGAGTGATTTTCTTACTTATTTATTGTCATTTTTGCTCTGCAGAGAGTTCACCATCGAGACCGAGGGCAAGACGTTCAAACTCACGAAAGACATGGTCAGCGTGAAGCGATTCACTAAGACTCTGCACGGTAAGACTCGCTGGAGACGATCAAATCGCGGAGGATGTGAGGTGGAGGGAGACTCGCTGATCTGTTCTGGTTTGTGTGCGCTCAGTGGAGGAAGTCGTCCCCAATGTGATCGAGCCATCGTTTGGCATCGGCAGGATCATGTACACCATCTTCGAGCACACATTCCACGTCAGAGAAGGAGACGAACAGAGAACAGTAAGTCTGTCCCCAGCATCTGTATGGTGAAGATCTGGGTACTAATGTAACACCGAAAAATGATGATTCTGTGGTTTTCCTCTCATAAAAAGCTCAGATAATGAAGATTCTCATAGTCTAGATGGAGTAATAACATAAAGAGTATACTGTTAAAGATTCAGGATGCTGAAACTGCAACTTAATCTTGAATAACTTCCATTTCACACGCGCTGATAATGTGGAATGTCTTATCTCCTGTGTGCATGTATTGTAGTGTTTTACATCTGTGTTTTTTTTTATTGTCACTGCAGTATTTCAGCTTCCCTGCTCCTGTCGCTCCATACAAGTGTTCCGTCCTGCCTCTGAGTCAAAACCAGGAATTCATGCCCTTCGTGAGGGAGTTATGTAAGTGCCCACATAATTATAACCTATACGTTCCACTTCTGTACCCGAGCAGGCAAATTGCCACATGCTGCAGCTGCTCTAACTCCTCTTTGTCCTTTTGCTCTCTCCTCTTTTTTTCTTCCTTCTCTCCCTCAGCCGAGGCGTTGACCAAAAACGGCGTCTCCCACAAAGTGGACGACTCCTCGGGGTCCATCGGCCGGCGCTACGCCCGCACGGATGAGATCGGGGTGGCCTTTGGCATCACCATCGACTTCGACACAGTGAACAAGACGCCTCACACGGCCACTCTGAGAGACCGCGACTCCATGAGGCAGATCAGGGCCGAGGTAAAGCCGTTCCCCAGCTGCATCGATTGAACTTTGCTACTTTTACTTTAAGGGCGGAAACCAGAAGAAATGGAGGTTTACTTTCCTCCGTTTCCAGTTTACATTAGGGAGATGTATCTTTACTCATTAAACACAGCAAAAAGTCAACAAGGGCAACTTATCTGTTGACTACTTTCTCTGATGGTGTTAAAATATTGCCAAAAAATTGACTTCATTAACTTAATTTATGAAGTTTGAATCTGAGATTTTTCACTTATTGCCATAAAATCCTTGATTTTAAAGATTATCGTCAATTATTACATTTGTATTAATCAATTAGTTAACTAAATAAAGAGTTTTTGCAGCACTCCAAACGCCAATATTAGAAAATATTGACTTTCTTTCCCTTTTTGGTCTGTTTTATGAAAGTTCAAATTAGCAGTAATTACTTGGAGGATAATCCATTGAAGCCCAGATCATATCAACCATGATTGCATCCACTTTTAAACTCAAATCGTTGTGTTCCTCTACCTTCAGGTCAGCGAGTTGCCCGTGATCATCCGTGACTTGTCCAACGGCACATTGAGCTGGGCGGAAGTGGAGAGCAAGTATCCCATCTTCGAGGGGCAGGAGACCAGCAAGAGGGTGGAGGAGTAACGCACGCTCGTCCACCAGCCACTTCATGGAAGAAAAAAGAAAGAAAAGAAATAATAAAAAAAAGAATCCACGGACTCGTTGCACATTTATCACCCTGGAAGAATAATGCAGCTGTGTTGTGATGAGCTCTCGTGGCGCGCAGAGCCCGCCCCCCTGCACTCCACGCCACCGCGGTCACTAAAACGTCATGTATTCATCATATCTAACAGCTGTGGAGACGCTTGCACAGGACTGTTTCTTTGATGAGCAACCTTTCATCCATGTTATGACCATGTCGATATGTTCTAAAAGGGATACAATGAAATGTAATCAGGTTTGTTGTCCAACAGTGGAAGGAGGCTTCCACCTCATCCAGGTATCAGACAGATTGGGGATAGACTTGCGTAACAGTTTAAAATAAAACAGCCAGCACTTACTGGACACGGGCGTAACATGCTGTCTTCTCTATCAAGTCTCTTAATGGTCTGACTGGATGGCACACACACACAGGAGCCCAGGTAAGTACATGAACAGGCAACAAGGAGAGTTAAAGCATCACTTTCATAACCAATGCAGGTCTACATGAGTACATAGAATATAGGTTAAGACCCACTACCTGGATTGCAGGCTATCACAGGACACACACCATTCACTTGGAGCAACTTCTCGATATTCCTCGATTCGTCCCATAATGGGGAAGTTTCACTGCAATACTAATATGAAATGTGGAGTGGATAGAGAAAGCTCTCATTTCGTGTCCTTGTCCCAAAAATGTTTTTAAAATCTGGAGACCAGGTTGGGGGTGTATCCCATATTAAAACTGATAAGATTTCTGGACAGGTGGAGGAAAACAAGACTATCTTGAAAACTATCTTGAAACTCTAACACTGTTTCCACAGCCGTGGTTCCAGGTTGCTGTACCTTTCCTTCTGATTCCAGCTCTCATGGAACTACATTATGACCCCATAAATCTTGTGCCAGAAAAGCCGCCTACCTTTTCTGGGCCAGAATTAAGAACCCACCACGTCAGAGTCTGGGGGCGGGGCTATGGAGACATCACCTCCGCCACGTTTTTTTTTTATCGCAACGCGGGAAGCTGCGGTAGTGACGAAATGGCAGCTAAAGAAGCGACAGAAAGATATGGAGCAAAAAAAATGTCTGGTCGACACACCCAACAGGTGGCTGAGGAGAAACCCACATTTCTTGTCCTGTACTCGGACCTCCGGGACAGACCTGCGTCGACGTGATTTGGCCCTGTACATGACGTCATGACGTGGTTCTCTGGCGTGGCTGTAAAAGAAATGACTTCCTGACAGTCTAATGTCTGTTCAAGGGCTAGTTTTGATCACTGGGTGGCGCCAAAGGGCTCACCACTATTGCTCAGACGTTCACATCCTGCAATTTTATTACTTAATCTCAATCTACATCGAAATTTCCACATCTAGTTTTCTGTTATTTCCTTGTTTCACCTTCCTTTCCTGAATAGAAAAAGGAGCTGAACAAAGACTATCCAAGCATATGAGCCACATATGTACAAACACCACCAATCCTTCCAATTATTTACATCTACTTGATGTACTATTGAATGCACAGACTCCCAGTGAATAAGGCAGCAAAGGCCTGTGACTGGCGCGATGACTTTGAAGGCTGAAGAATAAAGTGAAAAGCTGGGCTCCCCTGTGTCTACATGAATGGCTCAGTCAGTGAAGACTTCTCTGAAGTTTTGAGGTTGTGGCTTCAAACCATGTGAGAATTTTGAAGTCCAACACCTAAAGTCTGCACTTTAAAGCACCCAGTGCAAAAAGGACTGGGGTGCACTGGGTGCTTTGCTGTCAAACACTCCGAGCTGCCTCTTTTGTGTGAAACATGCTCTACTAATACACTGTTGATAATATTCCGAGGTGTGATGTTATGCTCATATGTGTCATTGATCACAACATGGTTAACATGGCTCCAGAGATCTTTGCACGGTGAGGGGTACAACCCAACCCTGCCTCTGCAGCACAGTGGCTCGTTCATGTGGGAAAACAACCGTCTCTGTTTTCCCACAGAGGAGGAGATTGTTCCCGGTGTAACCGAGCCGTCCTTTGGCATCGAGCAGGATAATGTGCTCCATCTTCGACCACTTATTCCACGTCCGGCCGGCGGGATCAACAGAGGACGGTGAGAGGACCTCAAAGCATAGAAAGGAGCAGAACCTGAGTGGAGCCGAGGAACTGAAAACTTTTCACACTGACTTTGTTTAAGATGTTTACAAAAACATCATCACATCCTTATTCAAGTAGAAAGTAGAAAACAGGTGAATTTGGCACAGACACAGAATGTGATATGAAATATTGCACCCAGAAGTATTTTCATGTAAAATTTACAAGTAAATAAAGGCAAACAATTGCAACCTGGGAGTTCGGTAAAGTCTCCGGTGAAATATCTGAGTCCTCTAAAGAAGAGTAGATATCTTCAGTACTGTATGTGCTCCATAGCTGTACTGGTCCAGTTACTACTTAGTTGAGAAAAAGTTTGTTGAGCTCTGTCATTTAGTGAGGAACGTAAAGTTACGTGATCATTCACGTGAGAGGAGGGCAAGATGTAAAGTCTATTTGTGGTTGCCAGGTAAACATGACACAGATCTGTGCAGAAATGGACCATAATATCACCTCACCTGGTGATACCTGATGACCTGCGGATGGGGTTGTAAAATAGCATCTGAGGCATTTCTGAGGAAACCAGCGTTCCAATAGCTTCAAGTGTATGTTAATGAGAGAAAATGAGGATAAATAGCTGTTCTAGGTCACCTTTCATACTCTTACCGGTCTTTTTTAATTGCAAACAACCCATTTTTGTACGACAGAATCAGTCCAACAGAATCAGACTGTTGAGTGTCACTGGTTTCTAGGTTGTCCAAGACCAAAGTAGACTGCAGTATAAATGCTCTGCAAAGGCCTTTAGATTTCCACATTTCATCACGGCTGTTTATTGAAACACCAGACCAACCGGTACAGCATAATGGTGTAATTCCTCTTATCACACAGGAAAAGAAATCTTTTTTTTTCTCCATTCGTTGAAGGTTTGACTGAGATTCAGACGCGTCCGACCAATGGCAGACAGACAAGCTCCCAGGATGAACCCGTCCTCTGTGGCCTCAGACTCGCCGTCGCCTGAGCGACTCTCCCTGTGGATGTGCAACAAATGATACGATGAGAAACAGGAAACAGAGACGCACAGCCAGGTACGGAGCTGAGTTTCCTACATCCTCTAACTCTGCGTTTCTCAAATTATTCTTTTTTAAATACACCTCCCGGGGTGCATTTCATTTCTCTCTGCACTCCAGCTGCGTGTCCCACTGCATTGTGCTCACAGCGTCACTGTCACTAGACGGCACTGCACGTTGTTCCACAGCTCTGCCTGCACGATGCCAGGCATGAACATTTGGCCTCTGCTCAAAACTGCAGCAGGCTTAGACCCTCCCGAAACAGATCTGGCAAGTGCAAATACGGAAAATAGCAACAAGTGGACCAGAGGAAAATAAAGGATGTCTCCTCAATTTTCCAACAATCAAACAGTCTCGGACATACAAACCCACGTGTTTGGTGTCAGTCATCCAGATGAAGAATGTCACATTCTTTGTTTTCGATGCTCCGGGAAGTTTAGGTCTAGCATCCCTAAGATGGAGGTTAAGTTAAAACACGCCAAAATCAAAGCCCTCGTAAATGTTGTGAGGATTACAGAGTGTTAGCAGCCCCCCCCTCTCACCCCCACCCCCTTGATCCGCCCCCTGTGTGTCAGTGGTCAAAGTATAAATACATCATGTCACCTTTACCCGGTGGCAGCTCCCTCTCAGGGAGTCAGAGAGGGACCTGCGGCCCGACCTGCTCTCTGTGGATGCACAGCCAGAACTCAAAGTTTACATCTGTTTTTTTTATTTTTCTTCTTCTTTTTTTTGTAACATGAAATTTTAATCTGTGGCTATTTTGTTTTTCTGTGCGTCCAGTTTCAAAACAAAGTGAAAAAAGGGGAGTGGGGAAGGTTTTTTTTGTTTTTTTTTTGTTTTTATAGCAACTCTATTCGGGCCCCCGGCGACTGCTGTATTCAAGGTCAGTATCACGACAGGTGCTTCTGGAGGACGAAGCCAGGCTGGTGACCGTGTGGCATTTACACAGCAGGCGTCTCACTCGTGGAAAGAAAACAGGGGTCTGATGCAGCCCAAAGACCAGCGTGGGTGGCTGGGGAAAGATCATTCACAATGCTGTCTTTTCTTTCACGAGGACTGGTGAATAACTTCACCAGAGAGAGGTTGTTTGGTTAAAAATAGCTGTTGTTTATGTCTGACCAGGGTGGGGGGGGGGGCTTGCCCGTTTGCCCTCCACTGTTCTTTTTCACCAGATAACTACAAACACATCAGGAAGATAAAAGACTGCACAATCATTTGAGAGAAAAGTGAACTGATTCGTTCCTCTACAAGGCTGCCATCGAGATAAAGCAGCAGAGTATAGAAACACTTTTCTGGAGTTCTGTTCTTCAGAACAATACCAACAATGACTTGGTTTTAGTTACTTGTGCTTCCTCTCTGCTCCGTGTCACAGCGTAGATTTTGTTCTCTGCCGCTTGACAGATTGAGTTCATTGTTGCTTTGTAGATGAAGTCTGAATTAAAACGCTGCATCGAGACTTAAAAATATGCAGAGGTGCGGCGGAGACTTTATCTCAGCCATGTGCATCATTCAACGCGTCAAAGGTGGGAATGAAATGTTTTCTGTTTCTCATACTTTAAGAGTCATTTGAGGAAAATTCAAGTGTAAGTGAGAAAAAACCCCACCTGAAATAAGACACGACACAGTTAAGCAATGACAAAATATTAGCAAAAAATGTCAATTTTTGAAGCATTTTCACTTTTCAAGGGCATTTGATATGTGAACTACCACCCCAGTAAAGTTCTTCTAACACTTCAGGCTGCTATCAGCACAAGATTGAATTACTCCATGTTGTTAGAGTTCAGTTGTTTTAACTGTTGTGTCATTATTTATGACCTTATCACGTTACAACTATCAGACTCTGAGACAGTAAAAGCTCTGAATCTCCCTCTGAAGTGTCCAGCAGTGAAAGTACAAAGTGTAGCCGTGCAGTGCATGTTACTACCGCAGGAAGTAAGTACTACCCTCTTTTTTTTTAATGTCCCTCCTTTGATACCATGCCAGGACGAGTACAGTATCACACATGTGACAGTCAGTTAAATCAATACTGATTGACAAGCTGAGACGTTTATTTTTAGCCTCAGTTGGAATAGATGTCTCCCTCGAACAGTGAAGCAGCATTGGTTGGATTGTTGCACTTTCCTTTTTAGCTCCGCGCTCTCAGCTGCTGCCCCAGGACTGTACAGGACTGTTGATAATGTGAGGGTGTGTGTGTGTGTGTGTGTGTGTGTGTGTGTGTGTGTTTGTATGTGATCCAGAGGCCGACAGGTGTGATCACTGTGGGGCTAGTTGAACCTGCAGGACCTGCTTCCCTATCTGTACTTCAGAGTTATGTCAGAATAATCAAATGAGTGAAGTGCTGATTGTCCGCGTCTGTGCTGCGTTCAGGAGGCGTCCGGAGCTCTACCGCTCTACGAGGCACCATGGGGGTCAAAGCTGCTCTTCCCAAGTATGAGATCTACTTCTACAACACGGTGCTGTGCCTGGCCATGTTCTGGGCTGCCAGCTGGATCTTTGAGGTGTCCAGCAGTGAGTATCACCATGCACACACACACACACACACACACACACACACACACACACACACACACACACACACATAGACAGACACTTAGCCATCATGCTCATGATCCTTATCCCAGCCACAACCTCCTCTGCAGCAGTTTGCAGCATTAGGATTTCCTGTAATGTCACTGTGAGATGACAGTTTTATATCTACACAATTTCAGTAATACGTGCACAAACGTGAATGCAGGTGATTAAAAGAGTAGCAGAATATCACGCATCTGAACATCAGTTCATTCTCAAGCAAGTGGGTACGACTGACACTGACATGAAAAAAAGTTTGCTCATGTTATAGCTCATGTTAAAGCGCCAATTTAAATCTTTTTAATTTTCTTTAGCAAAATTAAATCAAGGAAATTGCGTTAAGTGTTAATGAAAAATGAATTAGTCTTCCATCTTCTGACTCTTCTTCCTACTATTATCAATATAATAATATAGTAATAACATAAAAAAGTGAGAGAACAGGTATAGTCTAAAGAATTGGTACAGATATGATTGACTTCTATTAGAGCCAGAAAATAAAGAATCCAGCTGTAAAATGATGTGTGAAGACTGTTGGTCAAGTCTTTGTGCTTGCTGAGCATTTTTGGGCGATTTGGTCACAAGATGAGATGCAGCTGCAGAATGATTGTTTTGACTCTGGCTACACCTGTTTCCACACATGCTCTCTCTCTCTCTCTCTGTCTCTCTCTCTCTCTCTCTCTCTCTCTCTCTCTCTTTCATATCACATACATACACACATCCACCTTTAATTGCTCAGAATTTCCTAACAGGTAAATCGTGCATTGATTTCTTTCGAGGACCCTCTGCTTTGGTCTGACTGCCTCTGGAGTCCTAGAGTCCAGGCCTGAGCTGTCGGTCACCTACAGACACAATGTGCAAACACATGCAGGGGGCAGTGTGAGTGTGTGAGGGTGAAGACTCGGAGCTATGCAGCCCCCGCAGGGAAGATCAGGTGTCAGTATTAATACCACACAGAGCACAGGAAGAAAATAGGCCCTGTGTGTGACAGCCCGTTTCAGCTGTGACAAAAGTTTGCACATCTGCATTCGAGAACACGATAAAAACAAGATGAAGGAGAAAGAAACATGTATATCTTGTTGTAAAGAATGTAAATGTGATGACAGTCTATCCTCATGCTATATGCATATATCTGAGTTTTATTTCTTAAAATGTTGCAACTTTGCTCCATTTCCAGGCAGTGTGAACAGAAAGACGTTCAAAAGCAGCGTAAAGCCAGGATGGTATTACTTTGGCAGGAAAATGGTGAGAGAACATTTCATATCACAGCTTTTTCGGTCGCCAAAAGTCAAAACGGTCCCAACTATTGTTTCCTGTGAATTTCTCCAGGATACAGCCGATTTCGAGTGGATGATGTGGTTCTCCACCTTCAAGGCGCACATCGTGTTCGCCCTCTCTGGTCACGTGCTGTTTGCAAAGATCTGCTCCATGCTGGCTCCACAGGTGCTTCTAATGACGCTCATAGCGCAGTCCCAGATCTACTCGAACAGCCTCAAAGATCAGAGGAAATGAGAGAGCTGCTCTGAAACGAAGTGACGGAAACACTCGGGCCTGCCTGCACCACAAATAACAAATCCTCTTTGTTGAAATTTATTTTTACAACATCGCTTGGTAGCTTTTAATACCGTAGCATAACAGCGGCTGACGAGCAGGACCAGGTGAGAGGAGATAGATAGAGAGAGAGAGGGAGAGAGAGAGAGAGAGAGAGAGAGAGATGTCTCAGAGAGCGATGAAGAATGAAGCAGAGAACAAATAGAAGCTCTGGCGCTCTATTTTTAGTCAGACCACTTCAGGCTGTTTGCTTCTGTGAACAGGCGCTGAGCCGCATGTCGTGTGTCAAAATCATTACGTATGGACTGGTGCCAACTGTGCAAATATCACATGACATCACAAGAGCCAAAAAGTGACAGATGAGATGTTGCTGTACCTTAGGTAGTGTAAGCAAACCGGTACATCCTACCTGTTAAATCTTTCGACTGAATCTTTGTGGAAAAACACTTTCTTCACACATTGTCTGAACTGCACTTTTAAAGCCAGGCAGATGAGATGAAATGAGATAAAATGAGATGAGAAAAGATGAGAAGGGATGAGACGAGATTAATACTTAATTTGTCTCCAAAAGGAAACTATTCTGTTCAGCAAAGTCACACAAATTAGCATCACATTCACAATACAAATCAACACTAGCAGTCCCCACAAATTCTTCATATAAAATGAGTACAATAAATAAGTTACTTAAAAAATGGCAATCAATATAAGTAAGTAATAAGTAATAACTAAGGGAATTATAATAATAGCAATAAAACAACAACAACAATAATAAAGAGCTATACTGTAAATAAAAGGGGGTAAAACACATTTACCTCATCTGTTCTAGTTGAGTAGCGTCCTCTGATGTGACCTGACAGTGAGGTGATGCTCGGTCCGTGTCCCTCCCCCACAGCACAGGTCCCTGGTGTACCTGGTGTACGGGCTGCTGGCCGTGTGGACCAGTATGGGCTGGACCTACGTCACCCTCATCCTGTCCCACTGCATCCTGCTCTACAGCATCTCCCTGGTGAAGATACGCTGGCTGTGCTTCGTCACGGGCCTCTGTACCCTCGCCACGTTCAAGTGTGAACCCTTTGTGTCCTGGCAGGTAAATCAGAAGCAAGTTAGGGATGTTAAATCCATTCGTTCTCCTCTCTCATACCTCATTTTGCCCTGTATTTGCAGGCAGGTTTCGTGGAGGGCGACTTTGAGCTGCGTCACGTTCTCTTCTACGGAGGCTGTGGCTTCACCATAATGCGCTGCATGAGCTTCGCCCTGGAGAACTGCGAGAGGAAAGACGGAAACTACAACATCTTGGAACTGCTCAAGTACAACTTCTACCTCCCCTTCTTCTACTTCGGGCCCATCATGACCTTTGATAAGTTCTACGTTCAAGTGAGTTGAATCGTGTGATTTCTGCCATTCCCAGTGGATGGATAGATAGATAGATAGATAGATAGATAGATAGATAGATAGATAGATAGATAGATAGATAGATAGATAGATAGATAGATAGATAGATAGATAGATAGATAGATAGATAGATAGATAGTACCTACAATATACTATCAAGTACTTTCTTTCTCCATCAGCTGTTGTGAGATGTGTGTATGTTTGTATGTGTGTGTGTGTGCTGCCCCCTGCAGGTCAACAGGTCAGACCTGACCCGGAAGGAGAGGGAGCTGTGGAACATCAACGCGCATGGTCTGCTCCACCTGGGGGTCGTCCTGGTGGTGGACATCCTCTTCCACTTCATGTACATCCTGAGCATCCCCACCGACATGAAGCTGCTCAAGCACCTCTCCGACTGGGCTCTGGGTCAGTACCACTGCACGTCACCTCCGCCTGACCTCCATCGACGCGTCCCATGTGGTTTACTCACATATGTTACATATACTGTCATATGTTACATTCAATTTCCATTGAATTTCCTGCCTTCCCCTCCAGTCGGCCTGGCATACTTTAACCTGGTGTACGACTGGGTGAAAGCTGCCGTCATGTTTGGAGTCATCAACACCGTGTCCAGGCTGGATCATCTGGACCCTCCCAAGCCTCCAAAATGCATCACTCTGCTCTATGTGTTCGCTGAGACGTCAGTTCATGCAGCTCGCTCATGGTCGGATCGTCTCTGTCAGAATATACAAAACTAACTTTTTCCTTTCTGCCTTTTGCAGTCATTTCGACAGAGGGATCAACGAGTGGCTGTGCAAGTGAGTGCGTCAGAGAGATGGGAAAATTGAATCACACTCTCTTCGAGCTCGACATATTTAGAGGTCCTGTTGGTCTTTATCCGCAGGTACGTGTACGACTACCTGGGTGGCAAGCACCAGAACGTGGTGGAGGAGCTGGTGGCCACTCTGTGCACCTTCGGCGTCACCATCCTGTGGCTGGGGCCCTGCGAGGTGGTGCTGCTCTGGGCCTTCTTCAACTGCTTCGGCCTCAACTTTGAGCTTTGGACGGCCAAGTTCTTCTCCATGGAGCCGTTTGCTTCTTTCGAGGTTTGTTCTCCCAAGTTTGGCTTTTTCCATGTCAGCTCTCACAGATGGAAATGATGGTGGACCAGGGACAGATCTCCACCAGTCTAGTGGCAATTTAGACTCTACAATCAACCTATATATGCACGTCTTTGGAGTTGGTAAGAGAAGAGAATCATGTGGAAAACATGTGATCTTCACATTTACAGGCCCTCAGTCTGACCATTCTTGCTGATCCATTGATTATTTCTATTTATCTAGGAGAGCAAACCAGCTCTAAATGAAAAGTGTCCTGTGATAGTATTGCTATATTGGATGCATGTGCACTCCAAGTGGCTATTAAGTCTACAAAGTGCAATATAAGGTTCAGTTACCATTTGCCATTTGATTTGCAGATGGCGATGTCAGAGGCGACGTCCCGCCGGATCAGAGCCGTCTTCAACACTTTCAACTTCTGGAGCATCGTGCTGTACAACGTCTTGGCCTTGAACAGTTTGGACTTTGCCAAGTTGGTCGCCAAACGCCTGCTTCTCAAAGGTGATTGAAGTTATCTTCCATCTCTCTCTCTCTCTCTCTCTCCCTCTCTCTATCTGTCTATCCATCTCTGTCTATATTTATCTATCTCACAACATATCATCTTCCCAGGCTTCCCCATAACCACCATCATCGTCATGTTTGTCACCTACTGCCTGATCCAAGTGATTAAGGAGAGGGAGAGGAGGCAGGCTCTCATCGATGACCCCGACCCTCTGCCTCCGCCTCCACCTCCCAACGCCACCACCACCCCGGTCACTGCAGCGCCACCTGCAGCTGCAGCTGCTCCGCCCGCTGCTGCTGCAGCCACAGCCACCGCCGCCTCTGCACCCGCCGCAGACCCCAGCAAAGTTAAAGCAGAGTAGACATTTGACGGATGCAGGCTCGGTTTCTGACAGCGTAGAAAACAGCGACAACTGTAAATAAGTTAACTGTGTTTATACCTGAAAGGGGAAAAAGTCAAGAGTAGTGAGAAAAACACTTACTCAAAGATGATGAACTGTAATAAACAGTCAAAGTTAGAGAAAAAAACTCAAACAAACCCAGTGTCAAATTCTTTCTTCTCATCAATCTTTCGGAAAATAAACTGCAGTGATTTGTTCAAAGCCTCATGTTTGTGTTTCCTTGAAGGTCTTTCCTGGTTGTTTGAGTGTGAGTGAGGGGGGAAAGGTGTCTCTAAACAGCCGGTGAGTCAGTGTTCCCGGCTCCTGTTGTGTGAAGTATTTCTGTTGTGTTACATCAGCAGCAGAGAGCAGCGTGATTCCCGTTTGATGCCCTCGCCCCGGAAACTCCTTCAACCCAGCATCTCCGCTCACACCTGGCGTGGATCGCTACCTGAACGCTGTGGTGTGAATAGCTGGACTGCTGCCTGCCTGTGAAGCGCGGTCACGCTCTATTTTTGCGTCAGTCATGTGAAACGTTTGATGTAAGGCTTCATCGCTTTCATTGGTTATTATTAAACATTTATGTCACAAATTATCTAAAGATTTTATAGGAGCTGCTTTAATATTCATAGCATAGTCTGCAAGGTGAACCATGACCACTTTTCAACCTGATTATTGGGATAGTGAGTAAAAATTTGACCTGACCTTGACTTGATTAAGACGTTTACACTGTGAGGAAATGGATCTGTAACATTTCTAGATATAAAAAGTAAGCACAAATGATGCTGGCCTTAAAAACATGTCTGACACATCTTCATGCCTCTTGACTTCTCGTCAAAGTCAAGGTGGGATATCCTTAGATCTGCTTACAAGCATGGTTTCATGAAGTAACAGAATCTAAAAGGAGAAAATTAGAAAACTAGATCATTCTATTTTTCAGGCCTTTTCGCCACTTCATTTCCTCACCATTTAAAATCAATGCAGGTATTGACATCTTCTTACTTCTTACTCGGCAAAGACTTGGCACTTCTGAATACCAGTTTTTCGGGGTCAAAATGTGCCCAGAAACATCACTGGAACCACGTTTGGTGAAAAAGGGGCATCATGACTCAGTGCCCCTCACAGATGACTCAGCTCGGACATATCCACCATGAATCAAGGCGTCAGCTGTCTCGGGGTGGGCGGGCGTACCTGAGGAGTGGCCGGGGGTGGGGTTTGAAGCATGGAGATTACATTTCATGTTCCAGAATGAAGCTTCATGGCTCCGCACTGAGCAGCGGCGCTATAAATAGCTTGCCAGCTGGAGCCCAGTTGAAGGCTGAGGACAGCTGAGGAAGGTGGGCCGTCCCGGGGCTCAGCTGGTGAGGGGGCTGACAGCACAGTGACCCTGCCTCGCGATCCTCTTTACAGGCTAAAATCTACAACTTCTATAGGGAAGATCCACTCTTGTTGAATCTCCAGCCCCAGGAAGGCTCTTCAGGCTCCCCACCCGCCCCCTGCCAGGAACCATGGCTCTCCCCATAAACCCCTTGGATGAACCGCGGATGTACCAGCAGACGCTGCTGCAGGACGGCCTGTTCGACCTGCTGGAGAACGACAAGCTGGTCGACTGCGTGCTGAAGATCAAGGACAAGGAGTTCCCCTGCCACCGGCTGGTCCTGTGCGCGTGCAGCTCCTACTTCCGCACCATCTTCCTGTCCGACATGGAGGAGAGCAAGAAGCGGGAGGTGGTGCTGGAGGACGTGGAGCCGGGCGTCATGGGGCTGATCCTCAAATACCTGTACACCTCCAAGATCAACGTGACGGAGCAGAACGTCCAGGACATCTTCGCCGTGGCCAACATGTATCAGATCCCGTCCATTTTCACCGTGTGCGTGTCTTTTCTACAGAAGCGTCTGAGCCTCAGCAACTGCCTGGCCATCTTCAGGCTGGGCCTGATGCTGGACTGTCCCAGGTTGGCGGTCTCGGCGCGAAACTTCGCCTGCGAGCGCTTCCAGCTCATCTCCAAAGACGAGGACTTCCTCCAGCTGCAGCCCAGCGAACTGGCGGCCATCTTGGCGAACGACAATCTGAGCGTGGAGAGGGAGGAGACGGTGTTCGAGGCTCTGATGAACTGGGTGTCTCGGGATAGAGAGGCCAGGGAGAAGGACCTGCCCGGTCTGCTGGACTGCGTCCGCTTACGTCTGGTCAGCGAGGATTACCTGAGGGAGAAAGTGGAGAAACACAAACTGGTCTCCTCCAACTCTGAGCTGCAGCAGAAGCTCCAGCTGGTGAGGGATGCTCACGCTGGGAAAATGCCAGAAGTTAAAAAAAGCAAAATCAAGAAGGAGGAAGCGGGGGGAGAGAAAGACGGAGAGGGCGAGGATCAGGAGGAGGAAGTGGGTCTCCTTCCTGGCATCCTCAACGACAACCTGCGCTTCGGGATGTTTGTCAGGAACTTGATTCTGATGGTGAGCGACTCCGGGTCCGTGGCCTACGACCCGGCAGAGAACGACTGCTTCCTGGCGTCGGTTTCCACGCAGATTCCCAAGAACCACGTGAGCCTGGTCACCAAGGAGAACCAGGTCTTCGTGGCGGGAGGGTTATTCTTTGATGAGCAGAACAAGGAGGATCCTCTGTGCTCTTATTTCCTGCAGGTAGGGAGGTTGGAAAAACAACAGTTTGATAGAGTATGAGGAATTGTACAAGAGGGTGTCTAAAAACAAGACAAAAACAGTAAATCTGAAGTAAAAGGGAACAAGTGGAGCTAATAAATTCACTTGATGAGATTTCAAGAAATAAAATGTGAAATGCTTGATTTAAGATTATAGTGAAAAGTTGAACACTTAATATCAGAAATTGCCTCTTAAATCAAGATAAATTCCATATTTTTTTAATCTTGCTAAGATCCAAATAATCAGAACCAGATTGCTCATTCTTTCATATCCTCTGGCAAGAACAAGGAGGTAATAAAGATTAGGACTGACCTAATATACAACCAATTCCGCATGATGTTCAGCATTTGTGATAAATGTGTTGAAACTGGCCTGTTAAAAACACATCTGATCTCAAAACTTTCCGATGATTTCTTTTGGTTGAAACACAAAATATCTTTAAAAGATGACCTGAAAGGATAAAATTAGATGTCCTACGAATGTCTGTGTCTGCATGTCCTACAACACTGAAAACTCAGGTGTTAATTTGCATAACCCGTTCTCGTATTTGACCTCAGTACGACCCGGTCGGTGCTGATTGGCTGGGGATGCCGCCTCTCCCGTCTCCACGCTACCTGTTCGGGTTCACCGAGGCGGATAACTGCATCTTCGTGCTGGGAGGGAGGGAGCTGAAGGAGCAGGAGCACACGCTGGACTCGGTTTTAGTCTACGACAGACAGTGAGTAAGGGTTGGCAGAGATTGCTTAACACCGACTGTTAATCTCTGGGCTGAAACCTGACTCATTCATGTCTCTATCCCTTGTTGTTAGAGGGTTAAAATGGGCCGAATCGGAGCCTATTCCATACCCAGTCTATGGACATGCGACCATATCTCATGATGACATCATCTACGTGATCGGAGGAAAGGGCGATGACAAGTGAGTTAATCTTTAATCTTTAATCGATGAACTCGGATCACGATGAAGCGGGTTGAGTCACTGTTTCCTCTTGTCCCGGAACGAAAGGAACTGCCTGAGGAGGATGTGCGGATATGATGCCAAACACTTTGAATGGATCGAGCTCGCGCCCATGAAGACTCCACGTACTCTGTTTGGAGCCACGGTACACAAGGATAAGATCTATGTGGCGGCCGGAGTCACCGACACAGGGCTGACAGACACCATAGAGGTGTATGACATAGAAACCGACAAGTGAGTTCCCTTACATTACTAGCTACTACTGTGACAACATGAATCTAAAAAGTTGGCACCTGACTGACTTGTATCTCTACACCTGTGTGTGTGTGTGTGTGTGTGTGTGGTCCCACTCTTCAGGTGGTCAGACTTCACAGCGTTCCCACAGGAGCGTAGCTCCCTCAGCCTGGTGTCTCTGGCTGGATCCTTGTACGCAATCGGAGGCTTCGCCATGATGCCCCTGCAGGACAGTGACGAGTTTGTTCCCAAAGAGATGAACGACATCTGGAGGTTTTTGCAATCACACATCCATCCATCGATTGTCTAATGCCCGGATCGGACGACATGATGTTTTTGTCCTTCTCACGATTGTCACTGTCAGGTTAAACAGTCACAGTGGCATAAACTCAAGCAAGTATTCAAGGGAGTATGACCCTGAGCGAGATAACAGGTCATTGGGGAGGAGTGATAATCATGGCTACTGTGGAGCTATGTTCATGTATCAGAGCGCTCTGTCTTTTCTAGACTATTTGTCTATGTCGAGGTTTATGTCCTAGGAGAGAGGTCAAACTAGGCTCAGAGATTAAAAATAGTCCCAAAACATGACAAAATTACATGAAAATAGCTCCAAATTTATGCATGAGCTTCTTTATTAGAATGTTAAAGCCAGTGGTTGTGATGAGTTGTGCCCACGTTTTCTTGTTTTCTACCTCCTCAGGTACGACGAGGCAGAGGGGAAGTGGAACGGGATCCTCAGAGAGATCAAGTACGCTAAAGGAGCCACCGTCCTGGGGGTCCGCCTCAACACCCTGCGTCTCACAAAGATGTGAGCTCCCTGCCTCTTCTGGAGCTGTTGATAACCTTTAGTAGCAGCTTATTAAGGTCCAAGGAGGGGTTACTGGACTCTGACATGTAAAACCTGTGGAGATGTGCTAAACTGGTTTAAATGTGTTTAGTGTTCGCATTGTTTTACACTATTGTGTTGTGAGCTATAACTCAAAAATCATCTTTTTTTTGATTGAAGACGTTTTTATAAAAAAAATATTTGATTGAATTTGTGAAACTGTAAACTCTCTTTTTGCATTGAAATAAAAAAAACATTGCAGTTACTGGTTGTTCTCACTGTGGATCCCAACAGATGGCAGCAAAGTCACAACGTCCTCAAGGAGGAGAAACGAATCAAAAAACAAAGCGGCACACACGTCTTTTTGCAATAATATATCTATACTGTTTAATATTGAAATGATTTAATTATGCTCTGCTGTGTTACAGACAGTAAACACTAGTCAATAATACAATAAAAGACAGAAAATACAGTCTAATGTTATTAGCACCTCTAGACACTATTGTCCTTGTACGGTTTTTAGTATTTTAATATAGCTGAACTTGACAACTACTGCCTACACATGGTCTTTGTACACCAGAGTTAACTAAGACATAGTGTTTACATTATAAAGTAGAGAATCAGCAAATAACAGTACACATTATGATTTCTCGAAAACACAATTGCAGTATGAAGAAGTATGGGAAATGTAGAGGGCGTGTGGATAATACATCTTTGCATTGACTATGGTGCCGAACTTTATTATCACATTAAGAATCTTTGCCAAAACGGGGAGGGGGGGGGAGGGGGGAGAAGTTGCCACCGAACAGATTAGATTAGAACAGCTTTCACATGCAAAATAACTAACAACATTTCAGATTCTATGTTCGAGATGTCCTGGAGCCCAGAAACTGCCATAATGTAGGAAAAGATTGTCAGAGAACAGTGAGTACATAATCCTATTAGCTTCAACGTAGCTTTGTGATATAATTTATAGAAGAAATTATACTCAAACCTCAAATCAGTTGGTTAAAAAAGAGAGATAGATACAATACTGTGTATAAAAACCTGTCTATATTATAGTTAATATATCTATTTCACATTTTCCTCAGCGTATCTACAGACAACATAGCTTAACTGACTGACTGAGTGAATACTGGGATTATCCACTACATTTCTATAAAAGCATCTGTGGGTTTGTGGCAACTATATATATCTCCTTTTCAAGATATCTTAGACATTTTTGAAGCAGATTTTTTTTACCATCTGATTGGAGGTAAAAGTATAAACACCTACATATGTTATTTTCAATATCCATTCATCTCCTGTCTTGTTTTCCAATTGACCCATCACTCATTTGTGTTCTTCGATGTTATTTTCTCACACAAACTGTCCGATATCCAAAGATATTCACATTAATCTTTCAGAAATGTACAGGAATAAAAAATAAAATATTCACATTTGAGAAGCTGGAAGCAAAACATTTCTGCAGATAAAATGAATCACTAGAGGCTGCTCATTATTTCTGGCCATTAACTGTCAACTAATTGTTGCAGGTCGCTTTTTCTTTTTTCACTTTTTACTTTTTGTATGTATATATATATATATATATGTATATATTATATATATAAATACACACATATAGTACATTTACTGACTCACCTGACACCACAGTCAGTTTTGGGGCTCCATAAGCTCGTAGACAAAGAAACAAACACATCCTCCGTTAAAAAAAGAAAAAGAGAGACTTCTTTTTTCTTTCACATCGTAACACATTTCTTTGATTCTCACATACATACAGCGCTTTCTCTCCAATATCTCTCTCTCTCCCGACACTTTTCCGGACGCTGAAGGCCACTCGATATCAAATTTTGGATTCGACTTTAGCAGCTTAACCCAAAACTAGGAGTCCCAGAGGAGGCTGAGACCTCTATCTGGTGGGAGACTCTTGCTTTGTACCAACTGCCATGTTCAATTGCCTCAAACATTTCCTTGGGTGCATTGCAGATGCACAGTCACTGGTGTCTACGCACCCACTTAATCACTGACAGACCCTCACTTAAGGACAAGGGCAGCTCCACCTTTGCTTAGTCTAAGACAGGCCTTTGGCTGCTAGCCTCAGATGGAGAATTTGGCTTATTAAAAAGCCCAAAATAGAGGAGAATATAGGTCCCCCTTCAACACTGTGCAAAATGTTACTTTCAATTTCTAGATTCTCAGTCGTTCCACTTCACTTTACTGTATAACATTACATTAGAAAAAATTCTTAAATATATATATTCTGTTTATCTTTTAGGATTCGTGAAATGTCTCTCGTGTGCATTTTCAATGTAAATCTCATGCATTCTGTCACAGATGGGGTTTGACTTTTTTTTTTTTTGCAGCTGGATTTAGGGAAGACTTGTCCGCTAAATAATCCAAGACAAAGGATTAACATTCAAATTCTGCTTTCGAGGTTGGATTTAGTCTTTCATAACCAAATCGGTCTCCACACTTCCTTTTAAACACCGAGCCACTAAACTTCACACTACATACGTGGTGTTTCTATATACGGCTCTTTGTGTTTGGATCAGACGCCTGTCACTTGAGAAGATTAGTGATTAACACTGTATTTCACTCCGATTACAGGAACATACAGTGAGATGATTAATTTCTGCAGGGGTTTGATATCCCTGTGATCTGGATAAAATATCGTTCTGGAGGGTTGAACACCTGCCAGCGGCCCATTTTCTGCCAGGGGACTGCATGTTTATGCCATTAAAAACAACAAACTGCCACTAGCAAATAACTGCAACTACAACGGCCCTCAAATCCTGCGATTTGAACCGGACTATAAAGTGCTCACAATAATTAATACCTTTCTCGTTACCCAATGCGGCAAATTACACCTTCATCTCGACCCCCGAAATATAAATCTATATCTCAGGGCCCTTTTATAGGAGGAAGCTCGTAAGAAAGGAAATAAAATTTCTCTTGATTACGTTTAGTGACTGGAGACATAATCAGAGCAGCCGTGAGGGAGTAAGTCGGCCGCACAGTGCAAAAACAGGCTGAAACACAGACTTTTAGCGCTCTCCGTACGTTACTCTAGGATTTCCTCTAGGAAACGACTCCGCGTCTGCCACCTCCGCAAACTTTTACATTACAAAAACCACAGACTGATCGATTCTGAACAAACAACACGTAGAAATTGACAGATTTGTTAATCGTTTATGAGCGTCGATAATAGCCACGCGGCACGTCGATGTAAGCCTTTGGGTTAAGATCAGAGTGTGGAAAGTCTGTTTTTTTCCCCGCACACGTCTGCTACCTATGCTCTTCAGCTCGTCTTCTGCATACATGATCCCAGCTACGGGCTTAACGTGGCAATCAAATTCAAAGTGCATAAATCAGTAGTGTTAACTACTATCCCTCCGCCTTTACCATCAGCTACTATCATCATCGTTATCATCAGCATCCACGACACAGAAACATTCAAATACCTCCGAGTATAAGGCAAATACACACAGCTATCGCCACAGTATCTCAGCATTGTCTCTAGTGCTTTTCAAAGTGGGGAGGGGGGAAATGCTAAGTACATTAAGCAACGTACTATTCTTCAAGTGGGTGCAGTTCACTGAGGTGCCACAAGAGGGCAACAGTCCTGCGTTTGTGTGACATTGACAAGTTCACTCGAGTCAGAAACGACATCCACAAATGCCCACGACAAACCTAAGAAGGGTATAAAACGCTATCGGTCGCCTCATCGATCTGTTTGAAATTATTCAACTTTGGGTCGTCTCTCGACCCCGGAGCTCGACCATCCTGTGCTAATAATAATAATAATAATAATAATAATAATAACAATAAGGCGAAAACTTGATTTATCATCAACGACAATTTAACAGCTCTAGACTTTTTTTTTTCCTTTCTTTCATTTAAAGGGCAGTCTCAGACTGGACCCTGTAAGAAAAAAAAGCAGCAAATCAAAGTATAAAACATGTGTTTGACACATGAAGAAAAAAATAAAAGAGAAAAAACAAAAGAGAGACAAAAGTACCGTAACCAGATAACGGCTGATGCGGCCCTCATTTCACCATGGCAGTTTTAAGAGAATGCAAGTTAACTGGGGTGAGCTAAGACGTAAGACAACACTAAGGTGCTTCAATTTAGTCTTTTTTCTTATTTTTTTAAATAAAACAATGAACAGCTTATCACATTTACAAAAGCTTATCCACAAATTCCAACTTCCGGTAAAGTACCAGCCAAGACACGTGGGGGGGGGCACATTCAACTGACTCTCCGAATGTAAACATGAGGAATTAATCACGAGGAATAAAACACGTCTTAACAATATTTACAGGTTAATGCTACACTACACGTAGGCTATGTATAGATAAAGTGAGCGGGAGTGCAGCCGTAGTGCACACAGACTATTTTTGGATAGTTTCAATGATTGATTGCTTATTCTAAAGGAAGAGGTTCATCCAAAATGTCAGTCTGTTCCTTTAAAAATCAACTTTTTTTTTCAAATCTGGTCCAGTTGTGTTTTTTTTTTTGTTTGTAGTTGTTTCTCATTTTCAATAAACAACTGTTGAAAGTGCACATAGATTTACGTGGTCTTTAAGTAGCCCTAGCTACCGGCCCTAGCTACTGGTTTCCATAGCGACGAGCCCTTTCCATAGCGACGAGCCCCGTTGTGCCATAAGAAATCGCCGTTAGTGCTCTTTGAGAGATTTAGGCATCCGAATACGACTTCATCGATTCACAAGGTACGTCAGGATGAATTGTGCACACTCGGTGATCTACAGGAGCAGGTTTTTGTAAAGATTATTGATAATCCCTACGATCTCGGTAACTAATTACATAGACTGGGTTTAGTTGGGAAGTGAGCAGTAAGGTAACATTAACATTAGGTATATTTTTACCCTACAAATATACTGTGGGTCCGAGTACATTAGGTTTGTTTTTATACTAACAGGTCACAGAAAGGTGCGATATCGTCTCAAAGCCAGATCTACTATATGGGAGAGGAGCATGTTTGCTTAATGTAAGCAAAACAAAACAAAACAAAACAAAACAAACAAAAAAAAGAGAGTCAACAAATTACTCCGCCTCCTGACTCGGGGGAAACTCAAGCGTTGGTTCGCTTGATGTAGATCTGAAGATCCTCAGCTCCCTTCTCTGCTTCACATCTCTCACACACACACTCATACACACACACACACACACACACACACATACACACACTCACACACACACACACACACACACTGCATTGCACGACTGGGTCTCCACGCGTCACAACTTCTCAGACAACTTGACACGACGTGCCACGAGTTATACACACTACCACAATTATAAAAATGAAGACAATTAGGAGTATATTTTAAATATCACTAGAGTTAAATGTAAGGTGCAGGATCGATTATAAATGCTGTATAACACTTTCTAACTAGAGCGGGTGAGCGAACAGGATTTGGTTATTGGCAATGCCATATACACGTACAGTATATGCTCAAAGACAAATCAGCATTTGGTTATTGCTGGGTCAGACCAGAGCCACTCGCTACATCTTGGCAGAGAAACAACCAAAAATAAAGCATTTTGTTTTGTTTTTTTTCCTCCTCTCGTCTCAGTGTGGTTCCTCACTCGCCTGGTGACCTCTGAATGACTGACTGGCTGACTGGCTGACTGAAAGACAGAGGAAACTCTTCCCCTCCTACTTTGTAAGAGATGCTACAATCAACACATTGTGCAAGGCTCTGGAGAGATGTGTGTATGTGGTGGCGGTGGAGGTGGTGGCGGATAAAATATCCCAAATGAAACCGGAACAGACTTGTGAGATTCATGAGGAAAAGCGTGGTGACAACGCGTCCTACCGGACTCTGAGGTTACCTATTGTATTTGACAGAGTAAAAAATAACTGTTATTCTTATTGTGGTAGCTGTGTGTGTATCTGTGTATGTGTGTGTGTGTGTGTTGTTATGAGGCCTCCTTGTAGCCTTGAGTCTTGAGTTTTCCACCTCAGTGTAAATGTCACCGAGGTGTTTCGCCCTCCTGACCGCGGGAGTCCGCTTTAAAAGCTCTAAGAAAAACAAAACAAAAAGTAATAAAAGTGCCTCTTTTTTTTCCTCTCTTCCTCCTTTTTCCTCTCGTTTTCCTCGACGCTACGACGGAGACTTCGTTAGTTAGTTGTTGGAGTTCATCCTACCGGCAGAGAACAGCGGGGGCGGCGGGGGTAAATGGGGGGTGGGGGGGAGCCCCCCCATGGAGTGCAGCAGGGGCAGGGACAGCTGGGTGCCGTGCAGCGGGTGGGGGTGGGGGTGGGGGCTGGAGGAGGAGGAAGAGGAGGAAGAGGAGGAGGAGGTGGAGGCGGCTGCTGCGGGCGTGGCGGCGGACGTGGCGGGCAGCGACGTCGCCCCCAGCTGGCCGGAGGAGTCCAGGGCGGGCGGCGCCAGCGGCTGGTCCAGGCCCAGCGGGTGGTTGCCGTCGGCGACCATGGGGTTGCTGACGCGGAAGCACTTCTCGCGGTGCGCCTTGAGCATGTTGGAGAAGCGGAAGCGCTGGCCGCACACCTCGCACGGGTACGGCTTCTCGCCGGTGTGCGTGCGGCGGTGGCGCTTCATGTTGGGCCGGCTGGTGAAGCTCTTCCCGCAGATCTCGCAGATGTACGGCTTCTCTCCTGCACACAGTTGACATGCAGTGCAATGGAGTGAAGAGGAAACCAGTTTACACATTTTGAAGTAAAAGTCGTCCATATTTTCCTGGTAGCCTGGTAACTGCCTGGATGTATTATAAGACCTGGATAAGGCGCCACCCCTCTGTCAGTGAGCTGGTTTTACCTAGTGGCCAACCCTGGTATTGCAACAAATCCCATTAGGCCCAAAAAGCATTTCCCCCATAGACGGCAATAGTAAAAGACATGGCTGTAAAAATGTTGACAGGACGCCCTCAGCTGCAAACATAGAGAATTACTAATGTTAGAGAGACGCTTTTTGCATTTACGCGACACCAACAATGACATAGGATTAAAATGACTTAAAAATGGTGGTTTTCTAAATCTCATTAAGATATCCAATAAAAACTATGTTTTGGACGTCCATCTTCTTCAAAGTGTCTTGCAGACACGATTTTCTGAAAATTATGGGAAAAGATTTCATGGGAATTACGGTTTATACTGAAAATACCTATAAGAGTCGCTCTTGGTCAAAAATTTTGAATATCTCTTTTATTTTGTGAGAAACTAATGGATATGCACCCACTGTTGTTTCAAATTTGTTAAATGGGTGACATCCATGACAGAAAACTCAATACATTTACCCTTAGCAGACACTTTTACCCAGAGCAAGATAACACAGAAAAGCAGAAATATATTTAAGACGTGGACAAAACAAATAATTTGAGAACTTCATCTTGGCCTTATAAAACAGATTGTTTTTCACCATTTTATTTTTGACCAAACAACTAAATCAGTGAATGCAGACACTAGAAAGACAGTCTTTTGTCGCAGCCCTTCTCCTTTCCCTCGTCTCGCCTCTCATCCACTAGAACGGGCTTATCTTTGATATATCTTCGCTGACTTCAGCAAGATATCACTTTCTCTGTAGTCTTAACTTTGTCCATTATCCCCCATCATTTCTCGGTTTAATAAAAGGTCCAATGCTGCTCTGTGCTGCTGAACAAAGCGAAGCACTAAGCCTCTAAAGAGTCTCATATTTCCCCTGGGAGTTGACCGAGACCTAAACAGAGCTAAAAGTGTGCGAGTGAATACCGGAATCATGTTCAATGTATGTCCCAGAAACACCAAATTACTGCTGATTCTGCTTCCTGTCTGCTGTGGAAGTAAAAAAACAAACAAACAAAACAAATGTGTACGTACAATTGATTCAACCTAGAAATATTTCGGATGCAAGAAAACTGAGATCAAAGCTTTTTCTATCTGCTGCCCCCTTGTGGCCAAATGTGAGTTAACGCCGCTTTAAAACGAGCTGCTGGAGACAGCGGGACTCACCAGTGTGTGTCTTCATGTGTTCGTCGAAGTACTGCTTCATGTTGAAGTCCTTCCCACACCACTGGCACATGAACTGCTTGTGTCCGATGTGGATGCTCATGTGAGACCTCAGCTGGTATTTGTACTGGAAGCGCTCGCTGCAGTTCTGAAATGGCACACGATGAGCAAAAAGAAAAAGTTATAAAAGAGTCGCCCACTTGATGGGTATTAGTCCGTTCCCTCTGAGGAAAATGCTGCGCTAAATGAAACTGAGCCGTTAAAATTAAATCGGAGTGTTAAGCCAATATCTCTGGTGTCGAGTTTAATTCAAATCTCGTCTGCGAAACGCACTCTGACAGATTTTTAGCAATAAAACCTAAAGTATTTATTGCGAAATATAAACTCTAATATGGATATTACACATGTTGAACTTTAACTTTAGCTTAAAATATGAGAGTAGGTCCGATTATGCAAGCGGCACATCTGCTGAGGACATTAAGATCAAATCTACTGGGGGATATTCCAACGTCTCTGATTGGAGGAGGAGGTGGTAACAGCTTCTCGATGGACCGATCCTACGCCCTTAGAGTAAATACGAAGTGACAGCCAGAGAGAAGTTAACTGGGCTGACTGACTCCTCAAAAAATGGATTAAATGCAGCGATCGAATTTCACTCTGCTGTTGTTTTTTTTTTTTTTTAAACAGAAAAGGAGCCTGGAGACTTCACAGAGGGAAATAACAGCTTCAGCGAGGTAAAACACTGAAAATGCTTTAAATACCACAACCAAATTAAACCGATGCCAGCTAAAATATGTTTATCTGCCCCGGTCCACTGTAGTAAATCTTCACCTCTCAGCCTTTATCCACTGAATACCGAGCCCTGTGGATAAGGAGCCTCATAAAAAGAAGAATAGAAAAAAACAAAAACGTAGCTGTCTCTTTAAGAAATTACAGGTTTCAGAGCTGAGTCGGACGTCTCCGTCGGGCTACTAAAACCCTCCATGCGAGCGAGGAGGAGGAGAGTGGCGGCGGAGGCATTAAGAAAGGAGCTCAAACCTCACACTTGAAGGGTTTCTCTCCTGAGTGCTGCAGAGAGTGAACCTTCAGGGACATGCTGCGCTTGAACGACTTCCCGCATGTCTCGCAGGTGAACGGCATGTCCTTCGTGTGGGCTAGGGACACACACACACACACACACACACACACACACACACACACACACACACACACACACACACACACACACACACACACACACACACACACAGAGTAGAGGATGTGTTAATGGTATTCAATACCGAGCCACTTGATCAAACAGCAGCGCCGGGACAAATAAGCAACCCGCTGCCCTGAAATAGCTCTTAAGAAACAACACCGAGATGCTTTTTCATTGGCTGATTACGGTGCTTAGAGAGAAAGGATGTCTCTCATTTAGCTAAATAAGCCATCTCGTCTTCGTCGGAGCTCTCCGGTCGCTCTTCCACCCACTTAGGATAAATAGCGCCCCGTGACATAAGTCATTTCAACGTGTCGGCCTTTTCACTTTACAGCTGGTGTGCAACAGAGGCACGTCATCTGAGAAATGAGATGCTTATCTGCCAACGAGTGGAAGAGGAAAGCAACACCCAAAACAAAATCCTGCACAACAATTAGTGGGATGTGGAAAAGGAAGCCCCGAGGAGCGAACGGGAACAAAGCTGAGCAGCCCGGACTGTTGATGCCTGCCGCCACTTACCGACCATGTGCTTCCGGACGTGAGCCATGGTGTAGAACTTCTTCTCGCAGATCTCGCAGCTGAACTTCTTCTCGGCGTAGCCGTGGACGATCTTGTTGTGCTCGTGCAGCGACCACAGCTTTTTGAAGGCCTTGCCACATGTCACACACTTGGACGGAGAACACAAGGGAGAGAGCGAAGAGCAAAACAAGACAAAACAAAAAGGTCAAATTTAGTCGTTTTAAGTCGGAGCTATTTTGGTGGAGGGCATGGGGGGGGGGGTTGTGAGATATTAGGGAGATCGTTATCTGGAACAATCTTTACAAATACAACCCAGGTGTGTGAGCTTACACAGATACTTGAGCATGCACTGTACCAAAAAAGCAATTAGAGCCAGTAGATTAAAGCTGCAAATGATCTTCAAAACCACAGCAGGACTCCAGCTGCTTGCAGCAGAGTGGGGTAATAGTGGAGGCACTGAGACATAGCAGCCCTCTTTTTTTTGTCTAATTTATTTATTTTTTTATTACTGACTGCCAGTTGACGGAGTTACTGTGATCAGTGCTAATATATTTACATGAGTGCCACTGTGCCTCCGCTAATTAGCGGCTAAATTATACATTTAAAAACGAAAACTACCACAGTGACAAATAGGCACAAGTCTGTGTCTACAACTACGATAAATAAAGAGTTTTCCGGAACAAATAAAACAAACCAAACAAACCAAAACCATGCTGGTTATTCCCAGTATTTACATTAGCTGATTAAATATCATACTGAGTTGTTAGTTATTGTGCCTCAGTAGAAAGGATAAACAAATCTGTCTTGTCTTCCATGATCTCAACTCTCTTATCTTGACTCTCCAGTTGTTACTACTAAATAAATGAACCATGTGCCATGTTGTGTACTTGGACCTAGGTAATATGTATGGATATGAATATGAATATGCATTTCATTTGTTATTAGTTGATACCATTTATTTTACTGATATTTTTCTATCTTAGATTTCTTTTTTCGCTATTCAGCTGCTCTGTAGGTCAACATTTTCCCTCTGGGGAATAATAAAGTGAATCTGAACGTCAAATCAAGGTTTAAAAAGGTATAAATGCAGCTTAAATTGATGTCTGCAGAGTTGCAAACAGCCCTGGCTAGACACTATAAAGTTAAACGACTATTAATACCATCAAGTCTATGAAACGCTGGAAACTTCTGTCGCCTAAGTGTCTGCCAATCCCTGTCACACCCCAGTGCAAAATTTTCATTTATTCGTTTTGGTGTTTTTTTCATTTTGCTTTTTTGGGTTTGCATGTGAATGTGTGTGTGTGTGTGTGTGTGTGTGTGTGTGTGTGTGTGTGTGTGTTCTGTGCACTAGAGATAGGCACCACCTGTGGCTCTGTTAAGGTACAAAGTGGGTAAGATAATGAACGGATGGAGGGATGGACACATTTTTTAGTTATCGGTAGCTGTGCCAGGCCCACTGATGCCAGCTTTGGGATTTTGCTGTAGGTCAGCTTTACTAAAAACCGAAGGAGCCCTTTTCCTCCAGGTCCCGTCGGTCTCCTACCTGGATGCTCTTCTCGCAGTCGGTCTGCTGGTGCAGCAGCAGCTCGCTCTCCAGCAGAAAGCGTTTGCCGCAGTTGTTGCAGATCTGCATGCGGTTGTGCGTGACGTTCATGTGTTTCTCCAGGTACCAGCGGTTGTTGAAGACGCGGGGACACTTCTTGCAGGGGAAGTGCTGCTTCTCCTCCAGCCTGACCTTCTGGCCCGGGCCCTCTCCCTCTCCCAGCGTCCTCTTCGTCCCCGGCCTCTGGTTGGCCAGCGTGGCCTCCACCAGCGTCTGCCTCATGGAGGCGGTCGTCCCCGCCACGGCGAAGGCCCTGGTGCCGCGCCTGGGCCTCTCCAGCATGGCCGCCTGCTCCAGTCCCGGAATGTTCAGCGTGTTCTCCTCCCCCTCCTCCTCTTCCTCCTCCTCCTCGTCCTCATCTTCCTCCTCCTCCTCCTCCTCCTCGCTGCTGCCCCTGCCCCTCCTCGTCAGGTCGTCTTCCTCGTCTTCTCCCATCGCGTCCTCGTTCTCCGCCTCGTTCTCGTCGTCGTCGTCCTCCTCCTCCTCAGGCTCCCTCTGGTTGCCGTGGCGACGGGCGAAGATGGCACCCCCGCCGCCGCCATCCGACACTGGCTTGCCCTCCGAGCCCTTGGAGACGTTCAGCGTCTGGTTGTTGAGGTTGACCTCCACGATGATCTGGTCTCTGTTGAAGGAGCCGTGGCTGTCGGACGTCTTCGCCTCCTCCCCGTTGCTCTCCGCTTTGCACAGCGAGGCCACGCCCCCTCCTCCTCCTCCTCCTCCTCCACCGCCCGCCACTCCCTCCTCCTTCTGGTAGAACTGCTTCTGCTGGGACGCCTTCGCCGCCTCCTCCACCCGGACCGAGAAGGGGCTGCTCCCCTCCCTCTTGTACACCCGGCCCATCTCCGCCTCCTGCTTGATCTCCGAGCCGTCCTGGCCGGCCATGTCGCCGCAGCCGCCCCTCAGCGAGCGGCTGCTGATGAGGTCCCGGCAGGAGGCGGCGATGTCGCTCATCTGCAGCAGGGTGGCGGCGTTGAGCACGTCGCGCACGGTGCGGCTGCTCACCAGCAGCTTGGAGGTGTAGATGAAGTTGAGGATCTGCTGCAGGCCCTGCGAGGTCAGCGCGTCCAGCGACAGGTCCACGCGCCGCAGCTGCTTGCTCTGGGCGAACAGCGAGTGGAAGAAGGGGCTGTAGGCCGCCAGCACGCCCTTGTGGGCCGGGAAGGTGCTGTGCTGACGCACCAGGACGATGTCCACGTCGCACAGGTCGGGCTGGAAGAGGCGCTGCTCGTTCAGCCTGTCCATCAAACAGGTGAAGTGCAGGGCCACATCCTCCACCAGAGAGAACTCAGCAGAGGGGAAGTCTGTGGTCTTCTCCACTATGAGCTGCAGGGAGACGAGACACAGAATCAGCAACTGGTGAGAAAGAAAAAATGACAAAAAAGATGACTAACCTAAAGGCTATGGAACATTGGTTTCCTCAGAAATGCCTCGGCTCTATTTTGGATGTGGGAATATTATGTCCCATTTCTGCTTTCATGCTTTACGCTCACATGAATGAGCGCGCAGCTTTGTGTTCCTTGCTAAACAACAACTTTTGCCCAAACTAAGCGGTGACTGGAGTGACACAGCTATGGAGCCTTATATGTTTGAGCAGGAACTGACGGAGGCATCAAAGGCCCAATCCCAGTTTTCCCCCTTGGCCCGACCCTCTGGCACAGATCAGGACTACATAACATTAGGGGAACATGCGATAACGTATCGAGATTACAATATGACTCGAGATACACTATACAAACAAGTCTGCAGTGTAGCCAGGAGTCTGAATCTGGTCACATTACGCTTTAGTAGCACTTCGACCAATCAGAACCTCAGAGCAGGTAACAATAAGTGGGAGGTGGGCATTTAGGTAGAGGTGGTAGGGCACTGATGGGCCAATACACTGACATGCAGAGCATGAATGCATAGTGCATGATAACACACCATTTATCATAGTTCAGAGAGCCCTTCCAATACTACTACTACTACTGCTTTTTTTGTTGGAAGAAATAATATGGAAAGCCATGCTAAATCAATTCAACCAACCCTCAAATAAGCAACTAAGGAACTCAAATAAGTCATAAGTCTGGCCGTCTCAAAAGCAGAAAAGCACAAGTATTGATTTCCTCCTTGTCGAGGCTGGAGATGATGTAGCTGTAAGTCCCGTAATAAAACACGTACATCCTGTCATTCGAAGGATTTACAGAGAGATGGGACAGCCAACCTTTTTTTTTTCAATATATTTTTGGGCCTCTTTTTTATGCTTTTGTTTTGATACAACAGCTGTAGAAACAGACAGAAGTGGGAGACGCCATCGACTGAGCTAAACAGCAGCAGAGAAAATCCACAATTTTACATTAACTCAGTGATCTCCATCTGCCTATAATTAGGGGAGAGGATCATAAGCTCCTGGGCAGATTGGTTTCCTCTATTACATATAAGGTTGGAGATTTTCATTAAATTTAATGTTAAACCCATCCATAAATAATCCGGCTCTACAGGTGCTGGGTGGATATGGTAAAAAAAACCCACTCTGGGTGTCTCAGCAGAGGCATTAATGTGGACTTGAGAGGGGACCGTTTCATAAACTCCGCCGCTGGACAGACTTCTCCTCTTTGGACCAAACGAGGGAAACTTGCACCTGAGGAATCGCAGAGATGGATGGCGAGTGAGATCACTCAGAGCCCGAGGTGACACGAGGTGATTGAAGAGGGATTAGCAGAGCGGCCGCGGATGCATAAAACTATAATAAATAAATAACCGTCTTCCAACAAAAGCAATCAACGTGAAACCAGACGCAGCCCTGGCGACACACTTCCAACGTTAACTTCTCGTCCGAGCGTTTCTGGAGGGGGGGGGGCGCCACAGAGTCACAGGCCTGCACGGCTGCAGCTGCTGCTGCTGCTGCAGTCCGAGGGAAAATCAAAAGGTGTAACACTCAGCGCTCTGTGCAAGGTCCTCAACTTCCCAAGGTGGGTTTATTTTAGCACAGGAAGGGCAGGGTTTCGATCCAGACGGGATGTGAGTGGGGACAGCGTAGCAAACAGAGCAAACACACACACATATATGCCGTGCAGCCATGCACATAAAGAAAGCACACACGCACACACACACACACAAAAACACACAGTGTCTGGTCTCTGCAAGGAGCGAGCGGCGGTCGCAGCATTGGTATTCAGTGCCATCTCCCTCCCATTAGCCGAGCTCTCTCAGCACACCCACTCACTACACTGTCCCCGAGGAGCGGGGAATTATGCACAAGACAAAACATGTCGGGAGAAATAATTAGGAAAACCGTGCCGAATAAATACTAACTAACCCCGCAAACAATTAAAAGGGATTTATCATTCCGGTCATCTCCGGGAAGGCAGAAAAGGACAAGTATCGATACTCGCCTTCATCGAGGCCGAGTAGCGTGACTACATTCAAGGTTCCTTCATTTTCAGGATTTACAGTGACACGTGCTGGGGAAAAAAGAGGTGGGAGATACAGTAAAGGGAACAGAAATGAGATTAAATTATTAATTTTGCGACAATAATAATTATGGTAATTATGTCAAGGTCTGTGGTTAATGCAAAAGAATCGCAGAAGAAAAGGCTCCTCATTGTTCTTTACATTAAAAATAGCTGCGCGCCTCTTACTGCCGCCCAATGCATTTTCTCTTTAAGATCAATGAAAATGACTTTTCATTGTAAGGTTGGAAAATGGATTTGCATTTAAGGCCTAACCTTGAAAATCTGGCCCGTTTGAAGAATTCAATTATGGAGTGTTAGATTTATTCATAGTTTTGAGCTGCTAAATTGGACCGCGAGCCAGAGAGGAGTGGAGATCGTGTTATCTCTCCCCGTGTAAGGCTACAGACATCGCCCAAGGGCAAAACGCTGCAGCTTCAATCAGATCAAGTATAAGTTGCAGACTGGAAGTTATGCTCCTTTAGTGATAACGATCGCCTTCTTCTTCTTCTTCTTCTTCTCCTTCTGGGACTCAAACGGGACAAGACAAGGCATCGATTCAATTCCATAGGATTGATATTAACAGATCCCAAACAACAGGTCAAAACAACGAGCGACCCCGGGTTTAAAGAGCTTTTTAACGGAGGACGCGTCGCTTTAACTTGTAGATTTAATTCATATTCTCCAAGACAAAACATGCGGGTGACACTTGACAGTGATTCTGAATCATTAATCGTTATTCATGAATCATTAATGGGCCTGAAAATTTGCCTGATTAATTCAAAATGCAAAATACCGACGCTCTCCATTTGCACCTGTAAAACAGGACTCCAAATGAGCTCCCGAGTGACTCCACCGCTGTCTCAATGCCGCGTGGCATTAGACGGTTCTGCCTCGATACCGAACAAGTGGCGGACAAGTCTGAGCACTGAAAACAGTCATTTTGCCTTTATTGAGATGAAGGAAACGTCTCTTCTGTGATCAGTGCATGCATTTGCATGCTTTCACTCACCTACTGTATGATAATGTCTCACTCAATTTGCTTTATACATTAGTTTTTTAGTGCCATACTCAGGATTTTAGGGCTGGTAGCTACATGTAGTAGCCCTGAAATCCTTCTTTACCAACCATATTAACTACTCGACCAGAAACATTGCAGAACTATATTTTCCTATTTGATAAAATCGTGACTAATTGTTATGCAAACCGCCATGACAAATATTTTGTTTGCTTCCCTCTTCATACTATAATTCACGTCATAGCGCAAAAAAAAACAACCCAAAAAAACAGTTTTATTCCAGCAAAATCTTCCATCATGTGCTCAGAATTAATGTCTTTAATATTACTGTCTCAACAGAGCCAAACATCCCAATGTGGACGGTTGAGAAGTTAATCTATACAGTGCTGAATTATTGGGGAGTTTTCTGTCAGTGAGTTATTGCGCTATTGTCAACTAAGCAGATGATTTAAAATGTTTTAATCCAATAGCAAATAGCTGTATTTACCAGGCAGCTGCTGTGTCTGTCACAATATGCAATAAATACCAAGTCGTCCTGTCACATTTCATCACATACTGTCGCCAAACAAATTGAGTGAGTAGCCTACTTTGCATTTAAAAACCGCATCCATCTTTCTCCGTCTCCCTCTCTCACCCGTCCTCCCTCCCTCCCTCCCTCCCTCCCTTTCTTTGGAAATGTCAGGGAGAGAGCTTGTTTGCTGTCATTAGAGCGAGCGCCACCTTTAACCAGTCTCTCAGTCAGATGTCTCCCAATACATTATTCATATCTGGCCTGACCCATGACAAACACGCAGCGGGGGGGATTACTGACGCACCCAACAAGAGGTGTCATTTAAGCGAGCTTCAATCAAAGCTCTGCGCCGCCTCTCCTCTCCCTCAGCCGCTTAGCGCCACGTGTGAGGAGATCCTCCCGCAAGGCGGCCGCCTCAGAGGAGCGCGGTACGCGTGGGGCTGATGCGATTTTTATCCAATAAAGATGTTATTGATTCTCCTTTTATACCCGCAGCCTCTCCAGAATGTTTATCCGTGGTTACGTAGATAAACAGCGTTCGCGCCGTGAAATCATCTGTCATCGTTAGGCCAGAGCTGCGACACTTGAAGGTCAGACGTGTTGAGACAGCATCTTAGGGAGTATAGCGGCTCATAGTAATGACATTTTCTGGTGTGTCTTCGCTAAAACCTTTACCTATGGTCATGAGCTGTTGGGGAATAACGAGAAATTACAAGAAAAAAAGAGGCTGTGATGATTCTGGGCTCATCCTTAGGCCCTGTTTAGACAATAATGTCACATTTCAAACATGATCGCTGTGCAAAGGAAGAAACACTGCAGAACACATGCCAGGCCAGTAGGTGGCAGTGTGATTTATGATGACCTTAAAAATGTGCATTTCTCTTCTCGCTACTCACACATGGCAATCAACGCCCGAACATTAATGCACGATTGGTTCTCAAAATATTGCATTTTTCCCTGTATACTGTATACATACAGACAAGAACAAGCTTGTTTTCAAATGTTTAGAGTCTTTTACATATTGTTCCATTTTCAGCTACTGTAAATGCCCTTGTTGTGTGGGCGAGATCTAAAATGCAACGACAGTTTTGTGTTTTCACCCTAAAACTTTGTTGTGTTGGGGGCTTTTGGGAGAGACTCAAAGTAGAGTCGCTGCTCCTCTGCATTGAGAGAAGCCAGAGCAGGTAGTTTGGGCAACTGGCCTCTCAACTCTCTGAGGAGGTGTTTCAGGACACGTCCATCTTGGAGGAGACCTTTCATCATCCTCCTGGAGGAGCTGGTAGGAGTGTCCAAGGAGAGGACGAGACCTTGAGGACTGTGGTGAGAGTCTGTCTGTAGTCACAGTGATTTGGAGTTTTCAATCAAATGATTTATCATCACTGATTTAACAGGCAATTCAACTTTTTCACTAATTGCAATTACACTAATTGGCACAATGGATGATCTAAAATTCAAGCGCTGACACAACATTCAGACAGTTTTCAGTTTTCCGTGTTCAGGTCTGACGGGGCTTCACTGACTGTCAGACTTCAACTTAATCTGACTTTGAGGGTTTTTTGATGCATTTTGCAAGCATAATCAGGCATTTTAAGATGAGTTTCCTGATGGCAATTCTTTAATTAGGAATGAAAGTTCAAAACTTTGACTCGGCTCTACCCTACTAATCCAGTTTTGAGGAAGCTTTGATGGATGATGCACGGGATTACAACTTGGCCCAAGAGCAGTTTGCATCAGCCATTCAAAGACGAAATGAACTCTTTGTTGATTTAGCTGTCGTCCATGGTGGTCAAACCCATTGGTCAACATGTCAATCACAGCCTGCGCTTAAGAAAAGAAAAAAACAAAAAAAAAAACGGGATTTTGTGAGTGACCAGTGAATCCTGAACTTGGCAGAGGTCCAAACTCCTGGACTTGAGCCAGACCGAGTCGAGCCTGCAGTGAAATCCCTCTCTCTCTCTCTCTCTCTCTCTCTCTCTCTCTCTGTCTCTCTCTCGTCTGACTCTCACTGGTGAGAACGACCTTTCTCTCCCACACCTTTCACACTGGCCCGGCCCGCGTAGATTTACGTCTCTGTGACGTCCGCTTCTCCGTCTCCCCCGCAGAGCTGCCATTTTCTAAAGTTCCCGCATGTGTTTTCCGCCACGTAGGAGTGGCTCATCCATAAAAATGGCCACCTGTCAGGCCAGCGTGTTGTGACAGTTCGGTTTACTGTTTGTTTTTCTTATACGAGGTCACGGCGAGGTCTTCCTCCGGTCAGAGGAGCCTCTTAGCCTTTTCTGCTATATGGAGGATACAACCTAGGATTGTTCCAAATGCATATCGAGACACCAAGATGTAACCAAATTTAGAGATTTTCAATCATGATTTACACCCGCTTGTCTGTAACATTAAGGCCTATTTAGCTCAAAGTTCTGTCTTCCCATTTCCCATTCCCTTCCCCATTTCAAGTAAGACGAAACAAAAACGTCCCTAAAACTCAAAATCCACTGTCCCCACATGAAAATGGTTTTGCTTTGTGTTAGCTAATGCTGCTATTTCCTGTCCTCTCTCTCTCTCTCTCTGTTTTTTGCATTTTGCACAGATGACAGCAGATTTACAAGCAGGGAGCTCAGCCACATCTACCTTCGCCGTCTTGTTTGCTTGCCGAGCAGCGGCACAGGCCGAGCCATTAGCGACGGGGGCCAATGTCAGAGCGGAGCACAAAGTCACGGACACGTCGATAGAGCGAGGGAGGGCAGGTTGTACTCAGGCAGGAGGGAGTCCGGGGGGAAAACAGTGTGGGGGTTAAAGCTTTCTCTGGTGTCTGCTCACAGACTGCTCAGACTGAACGCCCCTATAATAGCATCCTCTCCGTCATAGCTTTGTTAGCCTCTCTAAGATGTTTTGTTTTAGACTGTAAAATACCTTTACAATTGTGTGTCACTCATTACAAAGTCTGAATGTTGCTCAGATGAAGACACATTTATAAATACAGTATCATGAGTAACTACATATATATTCATAAGGAGGAAATACAGTGTGTTATACGTGCTATAACACCAGGTTTTGGTGTTATTGCTATTTTGACCAATCTGTCTTGGAAACTCGACTTTGTGTTACATGATGCATCACAGTGGAACAGTTTTAATATCTTTGCAAATCATCTGCATTTACATATAAATTGAGACTTGGAAATTATTCATATTTAAACAGTTTAAGATCAGAGCTCAACTCTATCATTATTAAACCCAAAACAACCAACACAACAACTTCCATTTGCTTGTATTTTTTTGTGGTAATTATGGTACCCACATTGTCGCTTATTCTGCCACCTGTTAAACCAAACTACTAGTTAAGAGGAGGAAGAAGAAGAGCTATTATTAATCACTAATGAGGGCCACAAGAGGTGACTGAAAGATCAAGAGAAAAATGGACTTTATGAGGAGATAAACCTCTATTTTTGTTTTTCATATTTATAGTGAGACTCTGAGACATTTTATCCGATGATCTTAATTGATGCTGATATCGTAGTTACTGATCTGATTTATATTCAGCTATTTTGATAGTGAGTGTTTGTGTGATTCTAAACATGTGCGCTAATTCATCGACTGTTGATCAATCGTTGAAAAAAAGTCAATTGCTCTAATCACTCATTCAGACTAGGCCGGAGATGATGCGTTGATTAGCACAATTACTTAACAATTTAATTACTGTTTAAATGTTGGAGGCCTTTTTCAAATTTGGTAATTGCTTTGATGAATCCAGCATACAAAACGAGCCAAAACTAATTATTATTTTTTGTCAAACTGCAAAATGAGGCGCCCCACTTCAGATGAAGAGTCGCTGTTTGTTTTCATCATCCAGCCATTCCAGTAAACTACCTCTGGTGCAAATCCGACCGGACTTCTACAAATCTCATTCCCGGGCCACAATAATGCTCATTGAACTAATGCGCAAATAAGCGCGACTCGCTCGCAGCCAAATGTCAAACTGTCCATATGCACGCCCAAGTCGCTCTGCTTGGAAATGACCACCGGGAACAAAAAGAGATCACCCGAGCCACCAAGACAGCAATCCCATGAGCTCATGCCCCGGCCCCCTCGTCACCCTGTGGGGGAGTGCAAGTGTGTGTGTGTGTGTGTGTGTGTGTGTGTGTGTGTGGTTGGGAGCCTCCATGGGAGCACTTCATCCCACAGTGAAGAGCGCACTCAGCAGCCCTGCTGCCTCCTGCTGAGGGGCCCGGCGCTGGGGCTCCATGTGACTGACACCCGGAGGAAGGAGAGTGGGCACCGTGTCAGGCCTCATCTCACTCAGCGGCACAGAGACGGTAGGAGAGCAGCGCCCTCCCCTCCACACACACACACACACACACACGCACACACACACAGATCCCTGAGTCATCATCAGTGCAGACGAGAGCAAAGCATGACAGGCCCGAATACAAACTCCCTCCACACACACACACACACACACACACAAACATAGAAAAAGCACCCAGTCGTAACATCAAGTTTGACCTCGGAGTAACGTCAAAGAGCTTTTTACGTGGCGGGAAATGGATCGGGTCACGTGTAAACACAACCGAACAGAACGGGACAAGGGCATGTCATCTCTGGCTGAGTCCAATCAGACAGCCATTAAAAAGTCATCAGGGTAATGACTGGCGCTGTGTCCTCTCTCTGCGTGCTCACCAGACTTTTCTCCACCCCCCTCCCCCGATACCGACGCCAAAGCGCAGAGAGGTTCGGGCCCCGAGAAGCCGAGCCAGAGGAGAGAGATTTCAGATTCCCTGGGTGCGAGTGGTGGCACGGCTTAATCCCCCCCCCCCATCCACCCGCCTCCACCCGGTGCGTTATCTGGTCTGGGATACAGGCCGGGCAAGACTGGCACGTACGGAAAGCAGTCTGCCAAGCTGTCTCCCTGCTCTCAGTGTTTGTGTCTAGTCATGGATGAATTACTGAGCCCACTGGGTACGAGCCCAGGGGGCCCCCCGGAGGCCTCACGAGGCCCCTGGGCCTAAAGCCTGCGTTTACTAGAGTGAATGTCAACGTTATGTGTCGGTGGACGAGAATCGACTCGCTACAAAAGAAAGGACACAAAACCGAAGGGAGAAGATGCGAAAAGATACAAAATGAGCACGAAGGGGAGACACACATGACCGAAAATAGCACAACTAAAAAGAGAATTATCAATCGAGTTTATGTTGCTCGTTTAATTATTTGTTCTTCTGAGAGTGCCAGCTATTTTAATAATCCAGTCCAGTCAATCTGAGCAAGAAAAAAGTAAAAATTCTCCGATATCAGCTTCTTAAATTACATCTTAATCTTAAACAACATTTCATAGACCAAACAACTAAGATCACTTAGATCAAATCTTTTACAAAAATCATTGTTAGTTCAGCCTTTAAAAGAGACACAATAAATCTTTCTGGGTGTCTGATGTGAGAATGAACCTAGAAAAACACATAAATAAAAATTCAATAAAACAGATGCAATGCAAAAACAGTGATCTAAGATATAAACACTAAATCTGAGGAAAGTGAAAAGTGAAATCGCCTTTCTGCCTGGACAGATACTTTCCCTGGACAACATTTCTTGAAACGAGACTCTTGTTGAACACTTCAAATAAGAAATTAACTCTTAAAGTCGCGAAACTCTTTTAAATATGGTTTTTAATCTCAGTAAGAACAAAATAATTTGCGATGTGGAGACCCCAAGCAACCACAAAAAGATGTAAAAACGACCCCGGAGGAGGAAACCACCACAGCGTTTCACTCTCTGCCCCTACGGATGATGACTGGGAGCCATTTTTTTTTTTTTTTTACACGTCTGTGCCCATGAGCCACTCATCTCATAATCCATCCATGTGTCTGGTGGAAGATTTCTCCTCTGTCTGCAGTCTGCGCTCCCTCCTCTCCTCCTCCTCCTCCTCCTCCTCCTCCTCCTCCTCCTCCTCCTCCTCCTCCTCCTCCTCCTCCTCCTCCTCCTCCTCCTCCTCCTCCTCCTCTCTAAATCCAATCAGCACAGAGACCCGCCACTGACCTTGAAGGCAGAGGGGAGCACATACAGTAGCGGCGGAGGCACGAGCGCATCCGCCCACACGTCTGCAGCCCAAACCGGCCAAGCCTCACCTGCATCGTAATCGCGTCAGGAAACGGCGGATAGCGGATTCTGGCATATGTGATGACAGTGCTGAGGCGCGCAAAGAGAGAGAGAGAGAGAGAGAGAGATGAAAAGCAAAAAGGATCTAAATGTGCCCGGACTCCCATTATCCCCGTTATCAAACAGGGCACTCTGGCAGAGGCAGAGCCAGACTGGTAATAGCGCGAGTGACAAGGTCTTCCTTTTAACAAGCCCCGCGGTGATCATTACAGCCCTATGATAAAAAATGCTAATAAAAATCAATGTTCAATGACTAAAAGGGGGGAGAGCCACAGCGGCGGGTGGCCGCACGCTCTCCACCGAGGTCACGCCCGGCACGGTCACACACACGCAGCCACGCAGTTTAATAACTGGCTGGGACGGTGTTTATCAGATAATAATGGTGTTACGGCTGATGGTTACACCTTGTGGCGATAGCCTCTGGGATTATGTAATCCGGCAAATTAAAGGGTGAAACATGGGATGCAGGTTGGTGGAACATACTGTTCTGTACATCAAAGGACTCTATACTTCGCTCTATACGTAAATCTGTTTGCTTGGGGATGAGGAGAGTCATTCTTCCCTGATAAGGCTGGAATATAATCTCTGTCCAGGAAGATGCCACATTCCAGTTCATGCTTTAAATTCCTGATATAAATTCATGGCAAAAATGGAGTTTGAAGGATTGAGCAACTGGTAGAATCAAACATATTCATTGACATAGTATAGGAGAGTCTGACAGAGGTTGAATGTTCAATATTAAGTGTTTGCAGGGTGAGTATGAATCCATAATCACTCCTTTTAGCTTTGTTTTGGTTCTCCATTAGCATCTGCGCTAACACCTGCACTTTAACTTCTAACTTCATTTTTGCTTTGAAAAGCCATCAGAACTGGCATTTGCTGTAAATTACGTCACGTATTATGTTTCAATATGAACTCTTACTGTATGTAGGGCGGCACAGTGAAGCATCAAGGGTATTTCTATATGCATGGGATTAAAAAACGTGCATATTTGGATCGATTGGAGACTCTAAATTGCCCCTAGTTTTGAGTTTGAGAGTCAGTGGAGCGTCTGTGTGCCTTCTGATGGACTCGACCCGTCCAAGGTGTGTTCCCTGCTTCTGTCCTATGTGCACTAGAGACAGGCTCCAGCAGACACTGCTAAAGTACACAGCAGGTAGGACAATAGATGGATGAACTCAGTGTTGAGGCGACAGGGATGAATCAGGATTTCTTGACCACCTACTGTTCCATCAATTCTGGCAATATATGTAGAACTATAAGCGCCTAGGACATCTCAAGAAAAATAACATCGGGCCCTGAGATATTTCCAGACAGGGGAGGAAAAAAAGCAGAAAAAAGCACATTTAAACTGGGATTTTCAGGTAAAATATACAGCAGGACAATTTCAGAAACCGTAAAAAAAAAATCCTAAATTACTCCAAAATGTGCTGCTGGCTATCCCGCCTTCTCTCTCTGCCACTTTAGCTAATTATTTTATTCCCCTCAGCCATTAAAACATTTAACTTTCTTAACCACGGCATTCACTGCCGGCTGCAATTAATAAATACAATATTATCAGCATTAATGCTGCTCTAATCCCACACGCATCCCGACTCTTCCCCTCCCAACCTCCACACTGTCAACATGTCCCCTCGTCTTAAAAAAAAAGAAGAAGAAGAAGAAAAAAAAGGAAAATCAGGCCGTTCGGACGGGCCCGGGCCCTGCCCGGGTGGAGCCTCTCCGCCTGCCTCCTCCATTTGATTTAAATACATTTCCATCTATATGTTAATGCACCCACAGGTGACAAGCCAATCTACAACTGATACGCGTTTACCCGAGCATGAAATTGGGATGCACAAACAAAAATAAGGATGAGAAACAGCGTGAGCCGCGTCTCGGTGACGTACAGTACATTGAAATTTGACAGCGTGAGCAGGATTGTCTAAACCTGCCGGGGTGATCTGCAGAAAAAAAGTCCCCTCCTTTCTACCGGCTTGTCCTGAGAACAAACGCCGTGTTTTATCAGTTTGGTGGAACTGAGTGAGGGCAAGCACGTGTGTGTGTGTGTGTGTGTGTGTGTGTGTGTGTGTGTGTGCGTGTGTGTGTCCAATCAGACACGATGTTGAAAGGAGACATCAACCGGCGGCCGTCTGGAGTTGAGATGACTCTGACGAGCGCTTGGATAATCAAAGACGCTGCCTGGAGGCGGGAGGAAGAGGGGGGGGGGTGGGGGGGGGGGGTGAGGAGGGTGAGGAGGGTGAGAGGGGGGTGGGGGGGGTGGGGGGGGGGGGTGAGGTTAGAGCGTCCGCACTGAAGCTCTGCCAGGAAGTTTGTGTCTGGGCCAATGAGCTGGGAGAGGAAGCGCTGAGTCAGGAAGCCTGGCCAAGAGAGAGGCCCGTGGTGCTGGCATCTCCTCCTCACACACACACACACACACACACGCACACACACACACACACGCACGCACACACACATGCACACACAAACGTTACAACGCTTCACACACCACCACTCTGCTGGAGTCATAACACACTGTTCCCAGGCCCGGCCCCCATGCACACATTTGCACCACACAGGGCACACACACACACACACACACACACACGCACACACACATGCACACACACACACCTGCTGTGCGTGCATTCATCAGTAAACGCAGGGATGTGACACCCAATACCTGTGGCACGGTACAGTGTGAAGCAAAACAGAGATCCCTGTTTGTAAAATGCAAAACGACAGACAGTCTGAGGGACATCAATGCGAGCCGCGGAGGAAAGGAAGAAGAAGAAGAAGGAGAAGAAGACACTGAATCTTGTCCAGACGTATGACACGAGGAGTGAGAGATGCACCTTTGAAGTGATCTCTCAGAGACAAAAGATGTGTAGCGGCAGGCAGGTGCAGACATACCCGGGGGCGATTACACGGGATGAAACTGTGATATCTTTATTATCTCTTTCAGAGCATGACACACAGAGAAGAGGCTCACACAGGACTCTAAAGAGCTCTTTATCAGAGGAATCTCTCCTCTGTGTGTGTGTGTGTGTGTGTGTGTGTGTGTGTGTGGAGGCAGTTGATATGTTTGATGAGAAGGTCAGAGAGGACAGAAAGGAAAAAGAGGTAGAGGAGGAGCGTCTGCTCTTTACAGCCGCAACCAATCAATGGCCGGCAGAGGAGCGGTGAATATGAGCTTAAAGGAATAGCACGGCGGGTCTGCTGCCCTGGCTGCTATGGAGCTGGGGAAGAAGACCAACCCTTCTACCCCCCAACCCATAAAAACTGGACATTAAAAACCAGGCTAAAGCCAGACCCACAGGAATCACCTGCATACTTTCTGAAAACTCCAAAAAAAAAACCCACCTTTGGACCATTTTTCAACATCAGGTCGACCATTCCTGGATACAGTTCTATATCATTTTGTCATTGGCTGAAAAAAAAACAAGCTTTCCTACTTTCCTATTGATCTTTGTCGTGCCTTAACATTATCATCAATCTGCAACTTCCTACTTGCAACTACAACTCTTCCCACTTAAATTAAAACCACTTATTTCCAGTTTGCTCATTTTGTTCTCAGGTTCTCACAAGTCTCAAATGAGAAGTTTGACACTGCAAATGAAAAACGTTTTTATCGTTGTGCACCCCAAAAATAACTAGCATGCACATGCATTAGGCAAGAGCTTGTATTGTAACCTCTGTGGACAGGCAAAATATTTAGTATTTACTTTTATTATGAAAACATGATATAAAATGCTTTGTTATATAAGTATTTATAGCTTTAGAGATAACACTAAACTCAAACTTCACAACTAAATATAGTTGTGAGACTAACATCAGTTGTCTCATCTGAGTGTACACGATCTACAACATCCCTCATGATTAAGTTAGCATGCAAGTAAAATGACAAATAAATAAATAAGTGCCATGAGGTCAAGCATGTTTTACTCCAGTGATAAATAAACAAAGGAGCGCGTCTTTCAAACCAATCTGTGTGCGTGTTTACTGTGTGCGTGACACAGAAGAACAGCTAAAAAACATGGATGCCTGTTTCCAGTGTGAAACCCAAACATGAATCCATCTCTGTGTATGTGAGACAAATATTAGTGATGACTATCAGATCAAAGTTCGCTACATTCCTGTTTGGCAAATCTCTGAAAACGGCACGAAAACTCATTCTGATCTGCTTTAAAGCTCCTCCTAAGTCTCTCTCTCTCCCTCTCTCTCTCTCTGGCCTCAATTCAGATAAAAGCTATACGAACACTTCAGATGTAATAAAAACCTCTAAATATCTTAAATGCCCGACAATGAAAGGCTAATAGAAATCCCCATATCAAGCAGTACAAAAAGAGAAAGCCACTTAATAACGAAGCATTTTTTTCTTCTTTTCTTTTCTTTTTTTTCCAAAGTGCCACAGGGGTTAAATTAGAGAAAGCGTTTCCCTTCAGATGAAGAGACACTGATGCTGGCTGGCACTGCTGATTTACTCTGAGAGCAAAAAAAAACCAAAAAAAACAACCATACTTACCTCAAACAAACTTGTGCCATTAAGAACAAAAGAAAAACCTTATGTAACAGCCCAGAACAGTTTGACCTTGCTCTCTGCAGCCCTGTCCACTGTTCTTAATCTCAGGGGCATAAATTAGCAGCACCTACAGTACAGAGTTTCCAGGGAGAGCGGCCTCCTACCCGGGCCCACAGATATATCTGCTGGAGTTTGTTGCCGGGGCTGGAGAATGGCTGCACTTGTCACAAGGACTAAAGACAGTTTCCTCGCTCGCTCTGCACCCAGAGACACTGAAGCCTCAAAGTCAAGGGTGGGCAGGAATGCCCTGAATAGGCGGTTACGTAAAACTCGCAGCACCCTGTGAGGATAGAGCAGGAGACTGCTCGGGACCTGGCAACGCTCGCAGAAATTAAACAGTGTGAGGCGGCTCAGAAGTGAACAGTATAAACAATCTGAGGAGCCGGGCAGGTCCTTTCACAGAGCCTCCTCCGAATCACGAGCAAAAAAGCTAAATAATCTTTTCTTTCAAACAAGGCCGTGAGACAACGGGTCACTTTAGGCTCAGACATGTGAAATCCCCCCTCAGACCTGCAGGAAGAGACACAAAGCAGCTATCTGCAGAGCTGTCCCTTAGTGGGCCGTCTTGCTTCTCTCTGTATCTGTTTGTGACTAGTTGTTGTTGTTCTACGCCTCTTTGTAGTTGTCTTGTGTAGTTGACCCCGTGGTTCTTCTTCTTCTCCTATCTTGCTATTTGCTGTGCCGTTTGCATCCCAGAGTAGTTGTTTTGTGTCTTATTGTGATTGTTTTGCGTCCCTCTGAAGCCGTTCTGCTTCCGCCTCTAGCCGTTTTGTGTCTTGCCGTTGTTGCCTTGTCTCTCCCTCCCGCCGTTTTGCATCTCTGTTGTGGCTTCTTGTCTCTCTGTTGTCGTTTTTCATCTCACTGTTGCCACCCTGCTCCTGCCTCTTCCGTTTCGCTTTACTCTGTTGTCACTTTGCGTCTATGTCGTTGCTCTGTTTCAGTCTGTTGCTTTGTGTCTCTTTCCTGCAGTTTTGCATCTTTGTTGTAGCTTTGTGTCTCACTGTTGCCATCCTGCTTCTGTCTGTTTCCGTTTTGCTTTTCTCTGTTGTCATTTTGCATCTCTGTTGCTGCTCTGCTTCTGTCTGTCTCTTTCCTGCAGTTTTGCATCTTTGTTGTAGCTTTGTGTCTCTCCCTGCCTCTGTCTGTTATCATTTCACTTTCGTCTGTTGCCATTTTGTGTCTGTTGCTGCTCTGCTTCTGTCTGTCGCTGTGTGTCTCTTTCCTGCAGTTTTGCATCTTTGTTGTAGCTTCGTGTCTCCCTGTTGCCACCCTGCCCCTGTCTGTTTCCGTTTTGCTTTCCTCTGCTGTCATTTTGCATCTCTCTCGCTGCTCTGCTTTTGTCTAGTGCTGTTGCTTTGTGTCTCTTTCCTGCAGTTTTGTATCTCTGTTGCTGCATTGTGTCTGCTGCTGCTCCGTTTCTGTCACTTGTTTTGTGTCTCGCTGTTGTTTTTTTGTGTCCCTCTCTTGCTCTTTTGCTCCTCTGTTGCGGTTTTGCGTCCCGCTCTGCTGTCATTTTGCATCTCCTTTGCTGCATCTTGCTGTCGCCGTTTTGCACCTCTGTCTCTATCAAACTCTTACTTTGCGGTCACTTCCCGTCTCTTTGTCGCTGTTTTATCGACTTTCAAAATGAGAAATGTCAACTGTGTAAAATGTCACTCCGTACCGGGGCCCCGGTCCAAGGACTGCCCTGACCTGCGTCAGTAACCTCCAGCTCGCTCCATAATCCAGCCACCAACACCCAGAGTTGAGGTAAGGATATTGATTTAGAGAGAGGAAAAAAATAAAAAATTAGACGGGGACTAATCCCGCTTTTGATGTCAACAAAGTAATTGCAGAAATTATCTGGGGCATGTTTACCAAAACAGTGAAACGATACAGTATCTCCGATCGAGCATTCGCGGGACACACTTTGCACTGTGTGTATCGCAGCTTACTTTCCTGCACACACGCACACACACAGACACACAAAGCAAATATGAAAAAAGAGAAGAAAAGCATTGCGATACCAAAAACCCTCTCCCTCCCTCTCTCTCTCTCTCTCTCTCTCGCTCTCTCTCTGCTCCCACCAGAAGCCACCCAGCGAGCACCAGGGCTGACCCCGCTGACCTGACCCAGATATTAACCCAAGCCTCCAGATGTGAACGCGCGCTGGGATTACTCCACCACTGCATCAAGCTCCACATGCTTTCCTAATGAGGCATCCTAAAATGACCCTAGAGACTGAGCGGTCTGCCTGCCTCCCTATCCGCCTCTTTTCCCATAACTCCATCAGCCCCGTCTGAGCACAGAGAGGGAGAGGGACTTGTCTTGGTATCAGCACAACAACACTGTGGACTGAGAAATGTGGCCACAGAGGGGAGGAGAGTGACCTCATGCAAGCAGAGAAAACACACACACACACACACATGCTGAAGCCCAAATCGTAAGCAAACCTGGAATGAAATTCAACATTTCTAGGCTGCACAGTTTGGAGTATACTGTAGACGTCTGTCCCTGATTTGTCACCTGCCTCAAAGTGAAGTTATGCAGGGACAGAGAGACATCTTGACGTGTGCGTGAATGTCAAAGCCTGACAAACTTGTGCAGCTGGAGGAAGGTGAAGGTGGAGGTGAAGGGGTCTTTGCACTTGAGTTTCCTCTCATCACTGTCTGCGTTTTGCACCGATCTGAGCCCCCCGTTTCGCAGGAGCGCCCTGACATGAAAGAATTTAACTCCTTCTCCGCATCAATGTGGCTATTGTAGCCATTGCATTCTTCCAGCAACCCAAAAAAAAGAGCTTCAATCTCCCCAACTTGTGCAATGTCGGCAAGTTACCAACTTCACGGCACAGAGGACAACAAAGCACACACAACCCGGCGCTGACAGCCGCACACAAGTGCGCTAACTTTGATCGGCCTGCGAAACAGCTGAAATGTGCAAGAGAGAGAGATCAAACAGGGACAAGAAAAAAAAAATAAACAAAAATGCTGCGCTCCTCTGTAGCTCACCATTTTGATCCGGCGTTTCGAGGCTCAAAGGAGTCCCAGAATAACTCCTTTCGCAGCAGTTTCCCCTCCGCCATGAAAATGAGCGTTGAATTGTCACATTTCTTCAGTTTTTTTGCCCTTATCCCTTCCTCAGCCTTCCTCTCGCTCTCTCCCCCCCCTGTGCTGCTGTAGCATTCAGACAGACAAAAATGCAGAGGCTGCTTTTGCAGAAGGAATTGGTGATTGGAGCTCGGGGATCATATGGGCTTTTTGTCAGACGCTTTTAAAGGGACACGGTACTGTTTAACGTGGAGTTGCGAGACAGGCGCATTTCTTTGTACTGGACTTGGGCTTTTTTTTTTTTTTTTAGTCGTGGCACTGTTTGGAGGCCTGGTGGAAGGACGTGCAGCCATATGGCGCTAAACCTGCGACGTGCGCCTCCGCTGTCTGCGCGCTCCTGCTGCGGCCGCGTGACGTCACCGCCAGCTGCAGACAGATGCGGAGGTCGCAGAGTGCAACTTGTGTCTTGACACAGACTTGAAAATAAAAACAATAATGATCATAACATCAGTAACAACAACAATAATAATAGTAACAACAACAATAATGTTAATTATAATAATAATAATGATAATATTCGAACAGGACCTTAAATCAAAGGGGAGGAAAACGTTGAAGTGCATTAAAAAGAACAATGAAAACACAGAGCAGATAATTGTAAGAGGAAAAATGTGCAAAATTGAAGGTTAGAAAACGCTTTGAAACAGACATTAAAACAAACCCAACCTAGGACCACAGAGGAACACTCCAGGATAGAGGCTCTGATCATCTTATGGAGAGTTAAAAGTTAAAATAGACGTGTTTTTAGTTGTTCTCTGAACACTGAGACTGCACTCCTCATATTCAGTAGGCTGGGGGTTGGAGTCACTAAGCCTGGTTATTACCTGGGATTTTCTTTTTAATGAATTTTACTTTCATTTTTTTAACCCATCCTGTCCAGCAGCTTTAGTTTGTGCAGCACAGATCTAAACATCTTTTTGTGTCAAGCAGAGTATTCTCCACCTGTTTAATCCCCCTTTGATGTTATTACTCTATACTGATCTAATTTCCCCATTAAACAAAGCAATGGGCCGAGGTGAAAGCTCTGGCATCCTTTCACCTAGAGACACTAATCAATTGCTCAGTTATAGACACGTGTCAGCTCTGATGACATGGCGGTCATCTTTTCATAGAGATAATAATTCTAGATGAATCACTGTTCAATGACCACGGCTGTAGAGTCGCTCCACTGCCATCGCCAATGATTAGACCTTGATTAGAGGTGCCACACAGCTGCCGGTCATTTAGTCATTAACACTCTGATCTCTCTAGAAATCTGGAGCATTATTGGATTAGTGGATTTTTTTTTCTATCAGACAAAGTGCACGTGGTATATCTATGATGATAATGCACAGGTAGCTCAGCTATAGTAAAACATAGAGCATAATAAATGATATTATCTGCTATCAAACACATGTATCACTGAGTCGTTGCACTTCCTGTATGGTGTGACCTCAACTGTCTCTTAAACAGATTAGATATTGTAAAGCTCAAAGTTGAACATATTATATAGGGTCTTCAGTAGAGCTTGAAAACTCAAGGTGTTTGCCATGACCTTGACCTTTACTATGTTGTATCTTTCTTTCTGTCTTTATTATGTTCATTTCTCTTTGCCTGATGCCCTACCATGAGCATTCCCTGAGATAAAGTGACGTGAAACACCTTGGTCGACCTTTAAATAGACACATACTGTAGGTATACGCGGATACTGTTGAAAAACCTGGAAATGTGAGAAAATGTGCAAATAAGATTCACACAGACAGATTGCCTGACTCTTAGCTTCCATGTCAATATCTGAAGACTATATGAATGCGTTGATTTTCGAGGACCTGCCATAAATCTTTGGCTTGGAATCGATCGCTGTTATTCAACAGATCAAGCTATGACTGGTTTTTCAGTCAAAACATCCCCTTTAATTCCTACAAAGGAATTATACAACGCGGTTGTCCCCTCTGCCGTTTCATGAGTGTGTCTGGAGGTGTGTGCATTCACAAGAGAAACACGGTTATCGCCTCTTTGAGCTGCAACCAACATTCATTTGCAGTATTGATTAATCTGCAGAGGTTTGGCCGAGAAAGCGGCGGTGGACTGAAAAATCGTCACTGGGCTTCGCACCGGGCCCAGAATTAACATTTAATGTGCTGTAAAAAGGGGCAACAAACGCTGGAATCGGACGGATTGAACAAGTAAGTGTTTGTCGATTTGGCTCTGAAACGACTCGGATTGAACGATTTATCAGCTGCAATAAACAGCTGCCTTTACCTTTATGGACTCTGGACTGATTCAGGTCACACGAAACCATCAGCCTGGTCTCACCCCCCCCCCCCCCCCCCCCCCTCCTCCCTCAACCCCTCCCACCTCCCACCTCCCTCCATCCCCTCCCCTCCTCCTCCCTTCACCAGACCTCATCACCATCGCTCACCTCTGAGCACACTGTACGGAGCAGAAGTCAATACGCTCATGACAAGGTGTTATAAAAAAAAAAAAAATAGGATCACACTTGGAGCAGGTCCCATTCAACACCCCGCGTGCGTGACTGCGTGTGGGTTCAGTCTGTCAAGGAAAGCTGCCAAGTGAACGCCCAGACTGACACAAATCTCACAGCACATTCAGCGTTTTACGGCTTTTAATTTGAGCCCCGGCATACGGAGGTGTAAACAAACTTATAATATGGTTTGGATTGCTCGACCAGATCCAAAAGGAAGAAGAAGAAGAAAAAAGAAAAGAGTGTTCAATATTTCATATCTGGAGCTGTTAAACATTTCAGACAAGGAGAAATTGAAGAGGAGAAATTCGGTGAAAACTGAACCATCTATTTCCCCCCCCCCCAAAATGACAGCCGGCTCATAATTCCTCCTCGTGAAACCTCAGGCACTGAACTCAACCGAAGGCTCCACTGTCTGAAACAAGCCTGGAAGAGGGGAGGAAAGAAAAAAACATAAAAAAAAAAAGAAAACCCATTTTCAGCCACATAAAACACCTGCATGTTAACAAAGAGGGTACTATAGGGCATATTTTGCGAGGGAAATGTTGAGATCCTGAGGCACAAGTGACATGACGTCACCCGGTGAATCAAGCCTTTGCCTGTTAGGGTTGACTTATAAAAGAAGAAGGAAAAAAAAGTGGAGACTTAAGGCCAGAGCTCCTCAGCCGCTTTGGCTTGAGTCACACATCATGACCTCAGTGTGGGCGGGAGGCGCAATTAGTTTGCATATTAAGAAACGCGAACGTAATAAAACACATACAGACACAAAGATATTCACATATTCAGACACTCTCACACCTACATATACTTACACAATCGAGTATTAAAAATAAACAAAAGCCTACACAGAGATGAAAATATCGCCTTCTACAAACAATGGGAGAATTATGTTGAAAATGACCTTAAATAATCTGGCCAAAACACACCTTTATATTGTGTTCTAATCAAATTCATCCATGTTTTATGCAACAAAAATGTGTGCTTCCTGATATTTTTGGACTCTCAATTATGAAACAAGCAAAGACAAACATAGATGTATCCATACTATGTTACATCCATGCTTTTCAAGGCTGTGGTGCACAAATCAGCTCAGCCTCTAAGTGGACACAAATATAGCCCTGAAGGAATCACATTCAGAAGCCATGATTAATGATGCCATTTGTCTTCACCTATCCCGATAAAGTCCCGTGATCAGGTGGTGAAATTATACCTCCGTGTTAGTCCGACTCCTCTGATTGCGTGATCGCAGATTCTATATAAAGAAAAATGCACCGACATCAGCATAATCTGCACACTCAGGCCTGAATCTGCCAGGACGGACATTACTGTGCAGCTCGCTGGTCTGATCTCACAGGTATACACACACAAATACACACACACACACACACACTCATTCATGGTGCAGTTCTGAATGGGGAGGTAGATGGCACCATTGTTGAGGTTCATCAAATCTATCTGAGGACATCAGCTGACGTCTGCCCGATTTCCTGCTGCACGTTCAGGTAGGGGAAAAAAATGAAGAAAAACACAAAATGCTTCAGAGGCTGCGGATTTTATTGAGTGTGGACATTCATCACCGCTGGAGTTAAACCAAAATAACTGTGCTGAGGACAGATTTCACATTCATGACACAGTAATAAATGAGGGAGCTTTAAAAAACTGCAGCATCGGCTGCAAACCAAGGTTTCTTTTCCATTCAAAAATTCTCAGTCAACTTAAGGCTTTATCTCACATCATCTCCACAAACCAACAACATCTCGGACACTTTGCAGTAACGCACAGCTGTACATTTCAGTGTAGAAAACACAAGTAGAAAAAAAGGAATACACAAATATACAATCATATAAAAACGTGATAAATCTTATTTGTCAGATATAGCTTTTAAGTCAGAGCTCTGTGTTGGGCTGCCCAGCTGTGTGCCAGCTTGTTGTTTGTTTATTTACATTCAATGACAAGGTTACGTAATGTCGGCTTACGTGGGCGGGACATGGAGCACGGTATTAAACTAGTAACAAAGATGAGGGCTTTTTTTTTTCCCTCTTGGAGCTGTAGCTTCTGATCTGATCTGATCTGAGGGGACGACCAGTGGTGGCTGCACAGTGTAAAGACTCTGCGGTACGGGCCCGGAGCTTCAGCTGTAGCGGCTGCTGCGGCTGTGGCTCCTGTGCCTGGAGGAGCTGCGGCTGGACGAGCGGTACGACCTGCGGAGGGAGGGCACAGGCATGTCTGGGATGTACTGAGACCCGATTCTAAACCCAACCATTACGGACTTATCCATCCAGGTTACACTATGTGGTACCGGCTCAACTCTACTCGACTCTGTAATCCAGTGGACCCCCGACTCAAGAACGCCCTATTATACAAAAAATACAGAATACCAATTGGGCTTCACAGAAATTTCCGTCCGATTTAACAAAAAAAATATTCAAAAACAGTCGTATATTTACACTTTACACGACTGACGGATTTTCGTATTTTCATAACACGAAAATTATAGGAGAAGAAAGCCCCTCCAGAACAAACTCATTTCGTATCTCCAGGTTCCATTATTGTATCGCCTTGAGAGTACCCGGTCGTCGTGGAAACGCGTCATAGCAACGCGTCATAGCAACGCGTCATAGCAACGCGCCATAGCAACATTGTGCTGATTGCACGTTGCCCACTCAAGGCCTTGTTGGACCTTCTTGTCGGTGACAAAGGACAGAAGAGAAATTGTTCTTTGACAGCTTGTGGGCTGTCATTATTTCCAAAACAAGTGAAACACAAATGAAGAGGAGGAAGTTGTTGTTTTTTTAAAATGGCTGCGTAACCATTCTGAAAAAAGCAAAAAAACAAAACACACCTAGCCCTCTTCAACCAGGCTTGGCCCGGGTGGGCGAGCAGGTACTAGAAAAATAGTACCAGGTTACACTTTCGAGTCGAGTGGAGTGGAGCCAGTACCACGTAGTGGAAACGGGGCATTAGAGGCACGTTTGTGGGAAGTCTGTGAGCGTATGAGGGCTGTGCCACTGTCAGGTCATCAGTGAATGAGCCCTTCATGACCCCTTACGGCATCAATGTCAACTCGCCGTCAGGAAATTACCCAGCGTTATGAAGTCACATCCAGGGGATGCCAATCACATACCAGAAACGTTATTTAAGTTTTCATTTTTCTGGCAACATGAACACGGCTACAACTTCACATGATCATAATGCAGCTGCACTTTCCAATATTTGCCCTATGGGCAGTCCGTCACTGAATACAATAATGATTCAGGTTTACCTCTGATTGAGATTTACGGATCAGGGAATCTATTCCTTACACGCCTAATGCATACTAGTAGAGTCTAAATCAAAAGTTGGTGTCAAAAACATGTGGTTGTCATGGTAACATGGAACATGTGCTGTTCCATTCATAACATGTGGAGCCCTCACACACTCTCACACTCACTGCAGTCGATGAGAGTTCAGGCCTTGAGTGTTTGGGGTGGGGGGACTGGAATTGGGCCTGACTGATCAAAGCACGTGTGCACTTTTAACGATGAGGGAGGAGGGGGCGGAGCCTCACCTGGACCTGCGGTCTGAGCTCCTGTAGCTGTGGCTGCTGTGGCGGCGGCCTCGCCTCCTGCTCACGCTGCGGCTGCGACTGGAGTAGCTGTCGTACGAGTCGGACCTGCGTGGACAGAGGTCAGACAACAGCAGGAGTGAGAGCAGCTTCCCTCTACTCACCTCACGCCACATTAGGTTACTACGAGGTGGCATGAAGATCACAAGACACGCTGAGGAAAGAACATCACACAATACACAACAGTGCACTTACAATAAGTGAATGATGATAGTAATAATAGTCTATTAAACCAGAAATCTGTTTTCCTTCTCATTTAAACTGTGTCTTCCTACATCCACATATTGACTCTCTTGACAAGAAAATCCCATGTGCCCGGATCGTCTGTTTGTGCATAATTGGCAAATACAAATTTGAATCCCGACTCCTTTTTCCCCCCCAAATTAAATCTTATCTAGTGCGACACAAATTTGACAAAAACTTGGCCGGCGCAGATGGATCCTGACCGGCTCGGTCGCAGTTTTCATTCACGCTAAGGTGGAAAAAACGAGCAGGCTGACAAACTTCGTATCGGTTAATAAAGTCTGACGGTGTGTAAAATCAACTCAGCGCAGCCCTACACGCCGGATTCCTAATCTAAGCCTGATCAAATCAAATTGGGCCGTGATGCGATTTAATCCAAATGAAACCCTTCATAACCGCGTTTGCGCGTCGTTCTAAGGAGGGACCGCTTCACGTACCTGGACCTCCGGCGGCGGGTGTAGGAGCGACTCCTGGAATGACTCCTGCTGTACGTGCGGCTGATGTGAAGGGGGGAAGAAACGACAGCAAAGTAAAAACGCGATTCTGAAAACCTCCCCGTTGGGATCCATTAGCTGCCTCGACACGTCATTAAAGCTGCGTCTGGGCGTCTACCTGTGACTCCGGTAGCTCCGGTACGTGCTGCTGCGGGAGCGTGACCGTCCCCTCCCGCGCCTCCTCCTCCTCCTCCTCCGACTCCTGCTGCGGCTCCTAACAGAATTACGTGCCGCTTATAAATCACATTTTACCCGAGGTGGAATAAATGCTCCACATCCATCACGTTTATCACTTCACAACAATCTTGATCTATGTCAAAAGACACCCCCACCCTCCGCACCCTCCCTCCCTCGTTCCCTCACTCTCCTGCATTTAGGAAGATTTACGGGAACTGCTCCCCGTCTCTGTTCAGGAAATCTGCAGGAATCCTGAAGTTCATTTCAACACCTTTATAAGACTTCCAAAAAAAAGACCTCATCACCATTTCAAGCTATGATAAACAACACATCTTAAATCTACTGAACAGTCGTAGTTGGCAATTCGATCCGTGGAGCACAACCATGCAACAGTCCTCAGATCAGGTTTATCAAAATAAACCTTTGGTCACACCCTCAATTATTAACCATAAATACACCATTTGTTTTTTTTAAGCCAAACTACTGTTTGAAAAGCAACGAGATTGAATAACTCATGAAATCATGATTAATACTTTTTTCATAGTTTTAAGTGGTTGGAATTTCCCCCAAATTCATTAATAAGGCATTTTGTCCCACCTGGAGGAGTAGCTGGAGCTGCGGAAGCGGCTCCGGGAGCGGCTGTAGGAGTGGGACCACCCTCTGGAGCGGGACCTGTGGCTGGACACCGAGCGAGACTTCCTGGACGCCGATCTCGACTTCTTCTTCTTCTTCTTCGGGGAGCGGGTGCGGGACTCGCCCCGGGCCTTCCCCTCCGAGGCAGAGGACCCCTCCTCGCTGGAGCTCTCCTGGTTCCTGGGCCTCTGGTTGAGGCGAGCCGTCTTGCGGACCTCGTCGAACAGGGAGCCCGGACGCACCCGGCTCTTGCTCTTGATCTCCATCCTGACCGCCTGCTTGCTGGACGTCTGGCTCTCCTGCAGCTGGATGGTTTTGACGGCCAGGGCCGGGGCGTTGGCGCTCTGCAGGGCAGACGTTCCTCTCAGAGGCCTCCACTTGAAGTTCATGACGCCGCCGGCTCCGTCATCCAGCACCAGAGACGTGTCGGTCGCCGTGGTAACGGGAGGCTGCTCTTTGAGACGAGGCGATACGTCCGGTACGTCCGAAGGCTTTGAGGTAGACCTGAGCTCAGCTTCTGGAGCTCCGTTCTGAGAGTCGCGCTGTCCTGGACGATCTTCATGCTCAGGGGTACAAATGTCCATGTCATCCATGGGCTTCTCCTGTTTGATGCTGGGCACGTTCCTGCTGGACGTCTCCACAGCTTCTGTGTGTTTTGCTCTCTGTTGACCTCTCTCGTCCTCTCTGGTTGGATTTTTGTTTAAATGGCCTTTAGCATTCAGAGCATCCACCACTCCGGGCCTTTCTTTGGTGACTCTACCGGGACTGTCTTTCTCTTGTTTGAGTTCAACTCCATCCTGCTCCTCCTCCTCCTCTTCCTCAAACTCCAGCGGCGGCTGCCAGTGGAAAGTCTCTTTGAGCTTCTGATGTTTCCTCTTGGAGCGCTTCCCTTTGTCTTTGCCGTGATGGGACCCGCCTTTGGCCTCGCTCCTCCTCTTGTGCTTGTGCTTGCGTTTGGCCTTCTTCTTGCTCTTGTGCTTCTCGGTGCTGTGCTGCTCTGTGACCTTCTCAGGGTTTTCTCCCGACTGACCAGGAGCTGGAACAGCCACAGCAGGAGGACCAGGTGCTGCTGCTGTAGCTGCCTCGGCTGTTGCTTTGAGGGTCTCGTCTTCAGATTCAGAGCTGGCTTCGCCTTCCTCTTTCTCAGAGATGGCCAGACTCTTAGCCGTGTGATTTTCACAGTCGCTCTCAGAGTTCCACCCGGTCAGAGCAGACATCTTCTTGCGGACCTCTTTGGACTGAGCGGCTTGTTTCTGCAGTTTGGCCTGGCTCTGGCTCACTTTATCACTGTCGCTGTCCCATTCGGACCTGCTGTTAAAGCTCTCGGCCGGCACCGAGCCGTGACTCTTCGCCTCTCGATCCTGCGAGATGCCTTTCTCCTTCGCCTCCACCGAGCCACTTTTCTTCGAGCCGCCGACGTTGGGACTTTGCTCGCAGCCTGCCTTGTTCTCGTCCTGAGCAGAAGCTACGGGGATGTACTTATCTACGTTTTTCACTCTCCTCAGAGACGTGTAATACTGCTTCCACTCCTTGTCCAGTGAGTTCTTTTTGCTGCGCGGTTTCGGGGAGGTTTCAGAGTCCGACCTGCTGTAGGAGGACGATCTGCTGTTGTACTGATAAGGGGATCTGGACCGGGACCGGCTGTAACTCCTGCTCCTGGAGCGGCTGTACGAGCGGCTGTAGGACCTGCTCCTGGACGAGCGGCTGTGCGAGTGTCTGGCAGGTTTGCGTGCTTTGCCGGCCTCGGCCTCGCCGTGTTTGGGTGTGAGCGAGCTGGGAGCTTTGTCTGTGCTGCTGTCAGCTGCTGGCCCAGACAGAGGCGTGTGACTGGGAGCTACTTTAGCTTTAATTTCCTGGATGTGGATGTAGGAGGGCTTCCAGGGCTTCTGTCCAGGTTTCCAGCGCGAGGGAGGAGGGCTGTCGCTCAGCGGGATCACGGGGACGCTTTCAGGAGCCGGGACGCTGGGGAGTCTGGGGACGGGGGCAGCTTTGCCGTCCGGGAGCTTGTCGGGCACGTGGGTCGCGCTGTCCGCTTTGGGTTTGCTGGCTTTCCTCTTTCGAGGGGATCTGGGTGAGTTCCTCTTCCTGGATGGCGTTCTAGATCTGTATCTGGATCTCGACCGGGATCTAGAATAGGACTGAGATCTCGATCTGGACCGAGATCGACTTCTAGACCTGGAGAGACTCCTGGACCTGGAATACGACCTGGACCTCCCTCTAGATCTGGACTGGCTGGACGTGTAGGACCTGGAGTAGGACCGTGAGTCTCTGAAAGACGGCGAGGAGCGTCGCCTCCTCCGTTCCGGCGAGTGGCGGCGGTTTGACAAGGAGCGGGACCGGGATCGAGACTGGGAACGAGACCTCCTGGACTTCCTCTCTTCCGACTCCACCCTTTCAACCTCCGACAGCTGAGGATCTTGAGTTTTGTTCCTGGAGCTCTTCTTCTTACCACGTTTGCCCTTTTTGATCTTCTTCTTGTGTTTGGCTTTCTTCTTCTTCTTCTTCTGCGGCCGGTGCGGGCTGGACCTCTCCGAGCTGCGGTCCGAGGAGCGTCCGGCCGACCGGGACCACGCCGAGTCGCTGCTGCCCTCCCATCTGCTTGAGGAATGGTGATTCAATCTGTTAAGTCAAGAGATGCATGAAGCAAGAAGAGACCAGATCTGCCCTACGAAGGCAAAAAGACCTCAACTCACTCAGAGTGTGAAACTGAGAAAAATGACTTCAAAGTTTCTGTTTTGTCCAGATAAAAGTATAATGGTGGGGCTCCCAAAGTTTGCCAACTAGTAGCTATAATGAAGAAATTCTCAAAATTGACCTTTAGCCCTTATTTGGCAATTATTGTATTCTACCTTTGTATCATGTGTGTCACGTAACGGCAAAGCCAGTAACTGACATATTATCATTATTTTCTTGATTTTCACCATACTTAAATCAATTATAAGACAAGTTGCTTTGCAGCGTAGTATGAAAAATATACAAAATACTCCTTTATCGTCCTTGATTTTCCTCATTAAAAAACAATCAAACTGGCTCATGATATTCATTCACATGATAGAGGAGATCTCAAATATCATTAATGATACTGATGTTATGGCGTTCTGCCTTGGTAGGGCAGAGACTGACCGCTCCCCGTCACAGAGTGAAGGCCTACGGGACGTACTTGTCTCCTTTGCTCCACCTCTCCACGCTCGGCGGCTGGTACACTTTGGTTCTCTTCATCTCTTCTTTCCAGTGCGGCGGAGTTTCACTGCTGCCGCGCTCCTCCACGGAGGTGGAGCGCGACTTGGACCTCGTCGGGGTGTGATATCTCTGCAAAGACAGATGTGTAACAGAGTGATGTTGCTCATAGAAACACATTAACTCTGTGAGGCAAAGGGAGGAAGACCAGAACAGCTGCAGATCATCGATTAATACGTTCATAAAATAATCAACAGCTGTTTTTAATAATTGATTCGTCTATTGATTTTAAGAAATGAAGTCAAGACTCTCAGATCTCAGCTTCATCTCCTGGTGTGATTGAACTTGCTTTATTAAATGGGGTTAACATTAGATACCATTGTTCCTCTGCCTTTGATCTTGCGTCCGGACTTGGAGACTGCTGGTTTTGGGTCAGTTGAATGAGACGTCTCTTCTCTTTCCACTCTGAAATGATCAGATTTTTTTTAAAAAGGGAACGCATGTAATTAAGTCTATTAATGTGTTAAGATGAAAGTTCTCCAATAAACAGCTTCTACACTGACGTCTCGGTTTTGTCTTCCTGGGTGGGCATGTCCCTCCGCAGCAGGAAGCGGTTCTCTGGCACTGGGGGGATCTCCTCCGGTCGGACCACTGTCCTCTCTCTCCTCCCACTGTGCTCCCTCTCTCCCTCCACCTCATTCTCCCCCTCCGGCACCTCCTCTTCCAGCGGACTGCAGGAGCTTAAACAACACAATATCTCGTTAAGTAAAGAAGCGACGCGTCTCTTTGCTGAACCGGGTCGGAGCAGATTCAATCGTGAAGGCACAGAAACCTCTGCTTGGATGGCACGGTGATCTTCTCCTTCCTGGATTCCCTCTTTCTCTTTTTCGACCGTTTGCTCTTGACACCTCTTTTGTGCTTGCGTTGTTTGCGCTTCTCGTCGGGTTCGCTGCGAGACTCCGCGGAGGAGGAGAACCGGGACGAGGACTCGTCGGAGCTGCGGGTCGAGTCGGCAGAGTGCGACGTCCGCTTCCTCTTGCCTTCGAGCACTGGAGAGGGAACAAAAAGCCAGTGACAATCAGAGATGAGCTGTTTTCAAAGAGGGCAAAAGCGTAAAGACAAAGGCTTTGTGCGACGCCCAGGCCATGAGAGCTGGTGAGGCAGAGAAGGAGCCTTCAACCTCGCTGAACCTCATTAAACAGCAAGATCGTGTTGCAGGCCCGGTGCAAACACTGGCAGGGAGGGGGGAGTAGAAAAAACGGCTGGCATCAAAATGCCAACCTCCAACCGCATGTGCATAAAGTGTGACCCAGTTACAATCACGGGCTGCTCACATTATCCCCAACAGGAGCCAACAACAAGTGAGAGAAAGAGATGGGAGGACAACAAGAGATAAGCATCTCCAACACTTTTATTTTGGCTGAAAACTGTCCTGACACTATCTGCCTCTCAGCTCTGAACTCCCACCACTTCTTCATACTGGACTGTGATAGGAAGCTGCAACTTTTTGTAAAGTAATTGAACTTGCATGCTTCTTTTTCTGTTACTTTAGACATGCCTTTGTGTTTGCACAATATCTGAGGCTTCTCCTGTCCCTCTACAGATGTAGGGTTATTCATTCTTCAAAATCTTGTCCCGCAAGACTCCACTTTGAGGAAGATGGATGTCCAAAACAATCTGCATTTCCACGGTTTTAATATAACATAGATTTAGAAAGAAATCAGCCTTGCTCCATACTCTGAAGTGAACTGGTCATGCAACCCCTTAAAGTGTTTCTATCAAACCCTCTGGAAGACCACCCCATAAGACTGCTTTTGCAATATTTGATATTTGTCATTTAGATACTTCCAGTTTTCTATTGTGATAATTAGGTTTTTAGGTTTAAAACACATTACTAACACATTTTAGAGAAACAGTGTTAGAAAACTGGCCCCGACAAATGCAGCACATAGTCGTTTGTGGGCAGACTCTGCACAGTGCTGCAGGACTCTGCAGTTCTCGGGAAGTAAATCGACATTATCAAACCTTTTGCAAAAAGAAAAAAAAAAACAACATTAAAAACGTGTTTATGTGTACAGCAGGAGCAAATGAGCTCGAGGCTGAAACGGGGGTGGGGAAACAAACGATTGCAGAGGACTTTGTTAAATAGGTTTTGGCAAAATGGAAGTTATTACTATATTGAGCTGTCTTATTCCAGTGAATAATTTCCAGCGTGAAACAAGTCGCCATCACTTACACACAGACAGGGAGGTTCATTAGATTGCGCAGCGCAAACCACCTGAGGCTAAACGGCAGCAAAAGCACTCGGCTACAGCTTTCCACCGACAGACGTGGCCAGACTGTGACATACAAACATAAAACACCTCCACAGCTCCACCTTCAGTCACCCGACGTACCGTCGTTGGCCGACTTGGTGATGAGTTGTCCGCAGTCCATCACCCTCACGTCGGCATACGGCCTGCTGGCTGAATCAGTCTTCAGTCCCTCGATCTTCTTTATCACCTCGAAGCCCGAGATGACGACGCCAAAGACGACGTGGACTCTGCACCCAGAAAGAAGAAACAAAAAACACATCGAGCTGGATGTGACAAAACATCGACTTCACTCCCATATGAGCTCATTAACAGCCGTTTTGAGTCATTTTGCATGGGATTCTAGTATTTTCCTCACTGATTTGAAGTGTTGTGGTCGGATTAGAAAAAGTTGGTGTCATGTCATTTCTATGCACAACTAGAGGTGCAGAATGAAATCTAGTCATCCTCATATAGTCACAATGTGGTGCGAATGTTTTGGGTTATATATGTTTGGACTGGCAAACAAAAAAGTAAGTAGTCTTTGAAACTGGATTCCTCATAGTTGTACTACAATGGTAAGCAATTGTAAACCAGAAAGAGGTCCGAGATGAAGGCCAGCTACTGGCTGTAGAAAACACTTCATTGCCACTTGTAAAAGCCGAGCAGGAGCTGGACGTTACCCGTCGAGATGAGGCGCCATCTTGGTTGTGCTGTTGGTGGGAAAAACCCGGCGGAGGCGGGGCCGACAAGAGTCAAGAGGCGGGGCCATGAAAAAGGTAGAGAGAGGAGGAAAAGAATGAGAAGTGACAAGTAACCTCACCCACGCGTGGACGCTACTGTACCATGAGATAAAAACATTGAAAAGTGGAAAAAAATAAAATAAAATAAAGTGTATAATTTGAAAGATCACCATTTTCTTGTAATGATATTTGATTGCAAATCGATTCAGAGAGCATTCGTAATTTGGGCCGTTGGATTAAAAACATTGCCCGGGAAAGTGTCTGTACCTTTTACGTTTCATATGAGGCTTTCGTAACTTGTCTTACCACCCTGTTTTATCGTGTAAAGGAAGTCTACAAAGCCAATTAAAATCGTACAGACATATAGAAAAAAATGAAAACAGTAATCTGCGAGAAGAATGTACAAATGCAAACTAAGTGAATAATAAATACAGTCAGGAGAAGAGAGAGAAGCACAGCCTTGGAGACACATTACCTTGGAAGAGCAGGATGCTAGAGATTCTGTAAATTTTACACAAAAAATGGCAAGAGAAAAATTGTAACACATTTGTAGGTAAAAAAAGAATGAATCCATGTTTCTCTGCACTTTTAAATCTAGCTGCACACAGTGGGGGGAGGGGGGGGGACTGTAGACGTTCACACTCATTGACAAACTCTACTTGGACAGTTGCAAAAAACAAAAGGAGGAGGGGGAGGGGTGGGGGGTGGGGGGCAGGAAGCAAAACACGATCAGAGAAACGTAAATAAACAATGCAAGTGACCTGTCAGTCAAACGGTGTGGAGTTATCAGAAAAAAAAAAAGTGATCAGCTCGACTCACATGAAGAACTGTGAGCCGTTGGTGTCCTTCCCACGGTTGGCCATGGACAGCAGGAAGGCTCGGTCGTGTTTGAGGAGGAAGTTCTCGTCTGTCGGGAGCAGAGAAACAAGGGGGAGGGGGCAGGGGGGCGAGTCTCAGAAAGCTGTCCCGACGTGGAAGATCGGGGGTAAAATTCATGGACGAGAGGGAGAAATGTTGTTCATCCGTCTAACCTACAGTAGTCACGGCCTCACCGACCAGCCCTCACATAAAAGCTCAGTTTGTAGCGTCTAGGCTTTTACTCTAACTTTGTTGGCTTTATCGACGTGATGTTACAATCAAGAGGCGTTTAGATCTTGGGCAGGGATCGCTTAGAAAAGTCTAAGCCGAGGTCTCTGTCCGAGAGTTAAAAGGCAGAAGGAAAACAACAGTTAGAGCTGAAAGACATAGAAAACCAGACACTGGCTGAGAAATCATCTGTCTAGGACAAAGTTTCAACTCTCCAGGTGATACAAAATCATGTTAAAATGAAGAAATGCTGACTCATACTATACGCGAGAGCAGGTTGTAGATTGTAAATAACAGTTTATTTGCATAAATGAAGGATGCTACCTTCTGAAAAGAAGAATAATCTGCAGAGTAACCAAACAAATCCCGACTGGGTCGGATCTGTACCACAGGGATGTTGCGAGGCTGATTGTTCCCCCTGAGCTGCTGCCACTCGAGGACCACAACCTGCAGCATGTGCCTGACTGCGTCACAGCAGCGGCTATAAATACCACATATGTAGCATAAAAAGTAATTTGAGCCACCCGTGGCTTCACAGAGAGGGGTCGGACGCACTCGGCTGTCTGAACAGGAGGAAATAAATAAACAAATAAATAACTCTTGAGTGCAAATTTGTACTTTGCGCCGCTGCAAACACTTGCACTGGTCTGAACTGAGAGAGCGAGGTGGTGGGGACAATGTTGACGTGGTGTTACTGAGCTGTGTACATCTCTTACCTTCTCATTTTGCAAAAGACCACTCTATAAATAAAAGAATATGTTGAAAATTTTAGGCAGGAAGATTGTAGCTTTCAATAAAGAGAATGCCTACTCTCCATGCTGTTGTGATTAAGCCCACTACTTGTTACTAAACAGAAAAGTGAAGGTCAAAAGAGCCATACAGCTGGAGCACTGACACGAAATCCATCATTACCACTTATAGCACATGCAGCTCATGCAAGAGTAGCTATGTCAGAGGTTTAAGAGTGTTCAGATAAATATTTGTGGACCGTTGTTGAATAAACTGGGATTTTCATTACCTTTAAAGTAGCCGCCATATATAGATTCTCCTCCTCTTCCATTTCCTGTTAATTAAAACAAGAGATCATTTGATTAATGAGACAGAGGCAGGATGATAAGTTAGCGGCTTGATTAAAATCAAGATAAGCCCAAAGGATAACAAGAAATTAAACAAATCACATTCACAACAACACAGAGCAGCCCATTTAATAAGTCCATTATAGTCCCATAATTCATTAAGAGAATAACAATAATAATAAAAGTTGGTACTGGAAAAACAGTAATAAATTATAAAAATGTCTATCTTTCTCTTTCTGTCATATCAGTTCTTGTTCTTAGGCAGCATTTCAGTCTTTTTGGCCTTTTGCAGTTTGGGAAAAAGTGTAAATAAATGTTTTCGATGTGACCAAACAAGCACTTGACGGTAAACTTTACCTTCGGTGAAGTCGCCTCCCTGGATCATAAAGTTCTTAACAACTCTGTGAAACGTGGAGCCTTTGTAGCACAGCTTTTTCCCTGTGACTCTGCCACTTCCCTTCTCACCTGCAACCAGACGCAAACTGTACGTGAGAGCTCGCCGAGCACGACGGCTTTTTACAAAAAAAACGTGGCCAGATGGCTCGAGCTGCTGGAGAAACGCAAAGTCTTGAGAGACGGGAGAAAGTAAGAGAGTGAGGGGAGGGGAGGGGAGGGTGAGTTCAATAAACTGGATGCCTGTTGTTCGGGCATCCTGTTGTTAACACTGCTGTGCAGAACCAAAGGATTAATTAAGAAATCTTCCACTGGAGTCATAGTGGCAGGATCCCCCCCCTTTTCTCGGGGAATGAATGAAATGTGACGGCGAGGAGATTCTGCCCCGTGCGCTGATGTGCTGGAGGGCGCTTTCAGAGGACAGAGGGCCGGCTGTTCCAATGGGCAGCTTAGGTTGCTAATCTCCTGGCGTTTTGCTACACTGGCTTCAGCATTGTTCCCAAGCTTTAGTTTCTGATGGCGAGAGCTGATCCTGATCCTGATCCCCCCCCTACCACCCTCCCACCCATCTCCCGTCTTACAGAAAGGACATATTAGACACTCTGGAAAAAGCCACAGAGAAGTCGGCCTGTCTGGGTGCATCTGTATGTACAGGAAACAAGGACGAGGCCGTGGAGCCATCTCCTGTGTCTAGGCCCCTCGCCGGCTTTACATTCCCGTCAGTCAGGTGAAAAATGAGAGGCACGATCGATCCGGAGCCTGTTTGCAGATTTATGGCTATCTCTGGGCAGACCACCGCCACTCTGCTACCCTGTGTTCAACACAACGAGGGGCTGAAATATGGAGGGAGGCAGAACAGCAGCCCTCCGCTCCCATCTGTCACTTGACAATTTGCAATATAACCACAGCTGTTTCTTAACGTATTAAATAACCACAGCATATTAATACAGAGGCTCTTGTTTAATAACCTCATTCCAGTCATCGTACTAATTCTTATGACAGAAACTGAGAAGATTTAAGTCATCGTTTTGTTTCGTGTACCCCCTGAACCGCAAGAGAACTGCCAATGCCTTTGCTCCACATCACTGTTTACAATTTCAATAAAAGGCCGCAGGAATGTGATTTACTAACACAGGTAAAATTCAACTTATAAAGCAATAAAACTGCAGCACGTACTCACCAGTGCACAAACAGAGGAAGTTTTTGCATGTCTTTGGACAAACGTCCGAATAGAGTTGAAAGACAATGCGCCCAACTGTGACACATAAGAGAGAAGAAATGTAAACAAAGACGCAATTAGGACCCTAAAGTGCTTCAAAACACCACTAATCTGTAAATCAATATTAGGAGATCCTGTTTTGAAGCTCAGATGTTTTAGAAATTGCCAGAAAAAAACTATTTGATAAACAGCCTCAGTCAGTTATATAAAGCTACTAAACAGGTCTGTACTGTTCAGTTTACAAACTACTGGGAAAGTTTATCATCAGTCGCTTGGCAGGACCGGATTTCAACAGCGACCAATGGCAGGAGCAGCTCATAACAACAAACTTTTCAGACACACAGTTTCGAGCATGTTCATCGAGGATGTCAGTTCAAAGTGCTCGCTTCAGAAAAGTGAACCAAACACCTCTTCATTTCTGTATCTGCCAAACTGATTTTAAAGTCTCTTACCTGGCTCCCGGTTGAGCTCCACATCAAAGTAACACTGAGGGCGGTCTTTCACCCCCATTGTGATCAAAGTCTGGGTGACCTGAAAAGTAGAGAGAGAACTAAATAGCTGTGCAGAAAACACGACGAGGCTCCATTCTGTTAGAGGCAGAGCAGGCGTAGTAGTAGAAGTATTCAGGCTCCTGTTTTTGACTGTAGGCGTAAGCCGGCAAAGTGTCGAGGAGAGAGTTGTTAAACAATGTGGAGGGACTAAAAGCAAGTGCAGGAGGACAGAAACAGAAAGGGGAGGAGAGAGTGCGAGGGGAGGGGAGGGGGAGAGTGACAAGGATGTCTATGGGGAAATGTACTGGCTAGGCAAATCCGAACGGGGCACAGCGCAGCGACAAGTCGACAATATAATATTTCAACGTGTGACAGGTTACACTTACAGGAATGTCACACAGAGCTGCTGGTCCTGTTTAGCAACATAGTAGGCATGAGCGAACAGCAATTAACTGTTGTTCTCCTCATGTCTAAATGATGGATTTATCTATTCACTTTGCTCCACTGGCATAAGTAGTGTTTACTAAACAAAATGTTTCAGGATCAGATGTCTCAAGATTCTGCACCAGAGGCACAAAATATGTAATATTTCTGGCCGGTCAGCACCTTCAAACTGCTATTATTGTCATTAAATATTTTAAATTGATTTGTCTGACATGAGGGCAGGATATGTTCACCTTGCACAGGTGTGCAGTCCACAGGATCAATATAACTAGTCATTCACACCCCTCACAGAAAGCCCCAGGTCTGATAATTGAGCCTCGATCCTACTAAAACAATCCTATGAAGCAAAATTCAATTTCAGTCTGGCATCAAACATTAAAAGCACTCAATGGACAGCTTTATTTATTCATAAATTGTATATTTGTTAAATATTTATTTACAGAATTGCCTATCTTGACAAGGCCCAGAGACTGATTATCTTGCTTTTCTGTTTCCTAAACTGGGTTGCAAACTTGCAAATTTGATAATAAAGGTTTGGATTATTGTGTTTTCATTTAATCTCGAATCTATGGAAGGATAAAAGAAGCTTAAAAAATTATATAAACACCAATACTGGCCCTCATACCTCGGCCAGTTCTGCCTCATCTTGATCAACAAACACTCCAACCCATTGTTCTGCACTATGCAAACAAATAGCATATCATCAATTAGTAAAGGGTTTATCTAACAAATCTGACATGCCAAACAAAGCATGTGGTTACGAAGGAAACAACATAATAAAGCACATACAGTAAAAGGGATCTCCAAGCCTACTTTGCTGTATGAACGTGCAGTACTGTCATCCAGATTTACAGATGCACAGTTAAATTGATCCATAACAGATGGATCAAGGCCACAGCTGACTGTTCACAGGAGTCAGATGACATTAACGAAGCAAAGCACCGTCCGCATCCACATTGCATATACTGAATATCTGTATTATGTGTGTTTTATGTATTCAAGTCCTGATATTGTCCGTCAAAGTTCTCATTTTTTAGAGCAACATCAGATCTGCTGCAGCTTTCTAAGCAGTGCAAAATGGGCGAGCTAACAGCTAGCGGCTAGCGCCAGGTAGCTTCCCTCTGCTCGTGTTTTCAACAAGCCACGACACAATCTGACGTTTAATGTTACTGAAGTTAGCAGATTTAACCGATTCTGATATTATGCAATTAATATTACTCACCTCTGTTCAGTAGCTAGCCGGACAAAACGCTAGTCACTGACGACCGACAATGAGGAACTTCACTTTCCACAGGACGACGAAAGGCGTGTTTTGTTCCCTTCGAGCTGCCGTAGCAGATTTGTTGTGGTTTCGTTGTATCAGGAAGCACGTACCAAGTTAGCACGTCGGCTAATTTTAATGCAGTTTGTCACGTATAGGTTGTAAAAGGTTATCCCGGGTTTAGTTTGCACTAGTCGGAACGCACTCGTCCTGCCTGGTCTCTCATGGTGGCGTGTTTCTGTAATAAGCTGTAATGTCAGTCAGCTAACGATAGCCCAACGTTGTAGTAGCTTAACAACAAGGTGCAGCATGAAACCAGCAACAATGAGGTAAGAAGTGAGCTGTTATTACTCTACACTGATATGGTCGATGAAGAACACAAATGTTAGGTTTTCTCCAAATCGTGTGCACGATTATAAAAAAAATGCGCAGTTATTGCCCAAGTCCTCATGTACACCTGCTCGGTCTATAGAAACACCTGTGCATTACAGCATCATAACACTCATGTCTAGACTGTAGATTAGACAGTATTGCTTCGGTGTTTTGTTTAATTTGTAGTTGGCTGCGTTGCTGGATTGTGCAGGTTATCTGCATTTGTACAAACAAGGACAAAATATTTCTTATTCCTAAGCAACAAACAGACAAGGAAATCTTAAGTGATAGATGGATTGTTAGATAGATTGATAGATCATTGCTGGGTTGCGAAATACATATGATCTGTATGTAATGTAAACACAAAAGTTGCTGTTGTTGCATTTGAAAAAACTACAGTGTGCAACATTGCTGATGTTGTATGTATAAAGAATGCAGTACTTGTATCAACAAGTTAAGTGCTTTTACCTCAAAGCAAGAAGGTTTGACCCGGTCTCAATCCAAGCAGACCGAAGGCCTTTCAGTGCAGTTTGCATATTCTGTCTGCGTTTGTTCTTTCAAGGTGCTCTGGTCACAGTCCTAAATCTGCATTCTAAAGATCCTAAGATTAAATGTTTCAAAGTGCAACTCCAGATAAAGAAATTAAAAAATAACCCTAACATACTGTGCAACACACAGCACTCAGTAAATGGGTATGCAGATAATGAAAGAGTTGCAGCTGCAAACCTGTAAAGCAGTGAAAACTGTATACAAAAAACAGTAAAAACAGCACATTAAAATCTGTATGACTATTATTGTGGATGATCCCAATGATTGTGACTTGTTCAGCTCTTTAATAAGACATGGATAAAAACTATTGGTCAGTCTGGAAGAAGAGGCCGAAATGGATCTGTAGCAACTTCAAGAGGCAGCCATTCTGGTTGATTAGAGACTCTAAACATCCCCGAGGTGTGAGTGTGACCGTGAGTGATGTGTGTGTGCCCTGTGATGCACTGGCTATCTGCCCAGGGTGTATTCCCTGCCTTGGCTTTATGCATGTGTGTACGCTGACGGATGGACAAGCCTCACTCCCTTCCTCGACCCTTCGCAGGCAGTGTATTCTTCATGGACCCAGCGGATCATGTCTCTGATCCTGTTTGCCTTCGTGGTCCGGGTCAGGGATGGACTCCCGCTCTCCGCCTCCACGGACTTCGAACACAACCGAGAGCTCCAGGAGAGGAAGCAGCAGCTCAGGACCATCAGCAAGGCGCTGGCCCGCTTCCCCGACAGGGCCAGCGTCAAGGGCCAGCAGCTCAACATTCAGTAAGGGCCCGGCGAGGCGAGGCGAGGCGAGGCGAGGCGAGGCGAGGCGAGGCGGGCCGTCCTCGCTCATGCGAGAAAACAAGAGCGCTGTCTGTGCGGTCGCAGGGGCATCCGCGCCACGCTGCGTCCGGCTGCTTGTTTACTAAACACCTCTTCTCCTCTCACCTGTTCAGCTTCGTCTCGTCGGAGGGTGTATCCTACATGACCGTGTGCCACTGCAGCCTCCCCGTGGCTAAGGCCTTCTGCTTCCTGGAAGACCTGCGCTGGGAGTTCACAGCATGCTTCAATAGCTCTGTCGTTGCCTTGGCAAACCGGCCGTACCCTTTTTTGGAATTTGGTGAGTGGGAAGAGGAATCGTGTCGTTGAGTGTTCGCTGTCAAACGAAGCTCCCGGCCTAGAAATCGATGATAATAATGACAATGATAAACGTGTGGATGTAATCCTCGGTCTTAATCCGGCTGGCCTCCCGCAGACGGCACCATTCAGAAGCTGAAGCAGCAGTACAACCAGAGCGGGAGCCCGGCCCTGGAGGTGACGCTGGCAGAGGTCCAGGAGGATCTCAGGCGCAATCCACCACAAATAATTCACTGGGATGAGGTGGAGCTCACCAATGGCGTTGCCAACGGTCACATGGAGCAAGGGCCTGGCTCCGGTAAGACCGCACGACAAACAAATGCACGCAGCTGACAAAAACAAAATCAAGACACTTTATCGTTGTTTCTTCACGTCTCTTGTTCCACAGGTCAGAATGTGAGACTGGAACCGGTGACCGCTCCGGGCATTCTCTCACTCGTCTTAAATATTGCGTGTGCGTCCTTGAACATAATCCGTGGTGTTCACCTCATAGAGTACACATTCCAGGTACGTGCCGAGAAATCACTAGTCCAACTGTTCCAAGACAAACGTGTAATATTGTCTCCATTGTAATTACATTCAGAGGACGTTACGGTGTGATATGGTCTTCTCAGTCACGTAACAAAGCCATTTGTTGCGTTTGGCCCGGGATTGTATTCAGAAAGAGTGGCGTCTAAGCTAACATTAATCATAGATGCAGCGAGCCGGCTGAAGTGTCTGCTCGGCATTAGCATTTTGCTGTGAAAGCACAGGTGTTGTAAAGACGAGGTCTGCACTAAACTGCGAAAACTGTCACCCGTGTGGAAATAAGAAACAGGATGGAATAAAGTGAGGACGTTTTCAGTTAGGTGGACTATGACCTGAGTGATGAGTTTATTCCCCGCCCGCAGGACGACTATGACGGCCTAGGGAACGTCGTGGCGTTTCTCCTGGCGTTTGTCTGCTGCGTGCTCCAGGTAACGTTCAGCCAGACACGTCAAACCCAGACCCAGCCTGCCGGGCCGGGCCAGACCCGACCCTCTCTGACCCTCTCTGACCCTCTCTGACCCTCTCTGACCGCCTCTCGTCTCCACAGTGCCACCTCTACCTGTTCCACTCGTCCCTGAAGAAACACAAATCCTTCGCTCTGCTGAGCGTGATCGTGGCGTGCAACCTCTACCTGCTGGGCCCGAGGAACGCCTGGCAGCTGATCTTCCACGTCTCGGTGGCCTCGCTCTCCACCTTCCTCATCCTCACCCGCAAACTCCAGGACCGAGCGGGCGACTGTGGCGTCTGAGGAGCAGGGGGACGGCTCTCGTTATTTGTTGTGCTGCCTCTCCTGAAGCGATGGACCCGCACGGGAAACACAGATTTTGTGTGGATTTTTACAAACAACAAAAAAAAATTGAAATTTTCAAAATCACGACTACAGGTTGATATTTTCTCGTATCCGGGATGTATTTGCACTTTGCGTACTTGTTTCCAAGACTTAAGAATATACAGTAAAATGCAGTTATTTCTGGTTGAGCTGAAAACAAGCAAACACCAGTAACAAATAGCAACTAAAATAAGCTTAATGTCCATCGGTCTCAGTTGGTGCCTCCCGTCCCAAAAACAGCGAGTTCCTCTCCGACCAAAGTTTTTCAGGTAGAACACTCATTTCTTACCGGGGGCCTAAACTTCTGCATGGAAGTTGGACGTTCCTGCAGGTGCGCAGTGTTATCTCTTCTGCCTGGCACATGGCAGGCCGTGGAATTATCTTTGTAGTTTCAGTACAAAGTTCACGACTCTCGGGACACGTCGGATACAATCGTATCTCTGGAGTAGGCGCGCCTGCCCGGTTTTGCGGACGCGATGCCAAAGTGGGAGCAGAAGGACGTGCTAATGGTTGAGCAGTTTGAGGGAGCAGTGTGTAGGATTCAGCTGGCACAATGTGGCCGATGTGTGTCTACAGGAGCCCAGGAGGGACAAACCACCATACTTTCTCTATGCGTGGCAAGACATCTTAACAAGTCTGTAATCTCGCTCTCTGCCACTGAATTCTACACACCATTCAATTAGAACAGTGAAAGTAAAGTGAAGGTTTTCTTTCAGTTTTCTAGCGTTTTGCTTTGCCCTGCTTCAGAGGTGTAAGTCCGCGTGGAGCCGCGGGTTGTTTTCTGCCTTACTGTGCGTCTCTTATCGCGTAGATGAACCGGCGAGTGCTCCGCTAGTTATCGCAAAGGTTCGGACGTGAAAAGGGCTCCGTGATGCGCCGACCCGACAGACGCCAGCTCTCACACAGGCGCGATATCGAGGCGCGAGATCGCGCCTTTGTATGATCAAAGCAGATTAGCGTTCCTTTTTTGTAGTTTGATTCTGGTGTTTTTTTCTACTGACCTCTGAGACGTTCGAAGCGTGGTAAGACTGCGGGTGAGAATTTGAAAGCACTGATTTTTTATGGGTGAGATACTTAAAAAGAACGAAAGCTATCCGGACTGCACTATTGTTTTTCGATGTTTTTGAAGGGTTAGTCGTGGCAATTTGTTGAATGTGTTGCATATCAGGTTCGGCTTCAGTGATATTTATGTGCTAGTTTATATCGACCGTTTTGATTTTCGTTGAACGTTTCCCCTCCTCTGCGCACTAGTTCACAGACCGTCGTCGACCTAGAAATCACATGTTTATATATGTCGATATATATGCGTCTTGCAATACTGAACAGACCGCGTTAGTGCTGCTAAATAACAGAGCTCAGTATAAGTCTCCTTTCAGTTCCGTTTTGTGTATTAAGTTTCTTGGTTTTTTAGTTCTTAGAGCTTTAAGAGTTGCACTGATTTAAGGGAAGGAAGCGATTAGTGTTAGGAAGTAGCTCGCTGGTGTTGTGCTCCTTTCATCAGACGGTTCCTGTCCGAGGAAACGACAATCCAAACGGCCTAGAAATAGAAATAAAACCCTGTTTAGTTCAAAAGTTTACAACGTGTGGAGGTTTCAAAGTAGCTAGCGCTGTCTGGTGTTTGGGTTAAATTAGGCCGACACAGCGGGGAAAAAGCGTTTTGATTCTGCGTTCAACCTCATGACCAGGGAGAAGAAAAACTCTGTTTCAGTGATGAAAACTTTTCTCATACAGTGAATCAACGTCAGGAATTGATGATTTGTTTTCCGTTCAGGTCTCAGGTGACGCTGCAGGACGTTAGACCAAATAAATATCAATATCAGTCAACATGAAGAACACAGATCCTAATAATGTGGAGGACGATTTTCAAGACTGGAAAATGAAGGAATTCCGTTGATTACTTTATTGAAGTTGGAAACTACACAGTATAGATGTACTGTACATGTCAAACATGTAGCAGCATTTGCTTTATGGATATATTCTTCTTCCGTGGGCATTGAAAGTATAAATTCTGCTTTGAAAAACATTAGAAACGTTTGACGGAAACACAGAGATTTGACGTTGTCTTTTCCTCCTTTGCTCCATTCGAGGTTGATTCAGTGTTTTTATTTTTCCTTTTTTCTGTGGCTACAACCTGTTTGTAATAATGGAAAGTAATGTGACAATGTCATCCATTGTTGCTGCCAAACTCACAGGTGATGACAGGGCTTTATTTTACCTGCGGCGGTGGAACTGACATTTCATTAATAAACTGTGTCCATTTTTTTCCATTTTGTGCCTCTTTCAGTGTTGTGTTTTTCCTCCACGTTAGGCCGACAGATTTCATTCACCTTGATTGTCTGGCTCAATTCCTCTTTATAATACAAACCTCAGTGTTAGAAACCGGGTTTAATGCTAACTAAGATGGCTAACAATGACAAAAATGAAAAATCTAAATATTGAATGACATGCAGTAGCTACATCGAACCTGGAAATAAAATCTAAAAACACACGATGCACTTCTCCAATGTTACACCAGATGGCGCTCTTTTACAACAAGCTGCTCTATGTAAAGTTGTGTGAGTGAGTGTGTGTGTCCAGGAAACTGTTGCTCCAGTTAGTCATCGCTAAGTTCATTTGTGCAGCTGTGGCTCACAGTGTATATACAGTATGACATGTTACAATACAAACACATCTGTCTGACAGTTTCCAGCAGCCTGAGAGAGGAAGATTTACGAACGACACACACACACACACACACACACACACACACACCTGATGTGGTTGTGACTTACTGCAACAGCTGTGACAGAATCAAATGTGACAGCAAAGGTTGGAAAAATGACAAAATACCCAGAAGTCACATAACTTGCTTTTGTCCAGTGGCACATTATGACGGTTGTGGGCATTAGTCCTGTGGCTCTAGCTGCAGACCCTGATTCACATAGGTCAGATTAAAGGTTAAACAGCTGGAACAGAAACTTCAAGGTAACTCCTACATCCTGAATCCACTCAGGTCCATTTCCACACTATACAAGTATCACTGTTGTCATATGAGTGAGATTATCTTTCCAAAATGCCTGGTATCATGTTGAGACAGCTTGAAAAACTTGCAAACTTTCTCCTCAGGTTGACACCACGGAAACCTGAGGAATTTCTTAAACGACTGTCGTCTCCAAAGGGCAAATGAAAAAGGGGACGTGTATTTCATGTTCCTCTCTACCAGGTAAAGGACGCTCACATCAAAAGACTGACCTGGGCTTTGATAAGCGTCACAATAAAGACCTCAGCTTTCACAGGTCCAGATGCCACATTGTATCACATGGTCAGTGGTTGTGAATGTGGCTGGGCTCCTTTTTTGAGACTATCATCAGTTTCATTACAACTAAGATCTATTATTAGAGTTCAACACCGTTGAGGTGCTATAACTTTGAATAGAATAGGAACAGAGCCTCATGCCTGCTCATTTCTTTTAATGGTGGACTCTCTCAGGTCATTAGCTCCGCTCCTCATACAGGTCGTTGCTACGGACGAATTTAAGGCAAAACCTGAATAAAGGAGTGGAGAAAAATGAGAAATGCTTCCACACAGGTGCTCTGCGTGTCACCTTTATATAATTAATCCTGCTCTGAAAGTGAGTAAAGTGAGAAAGAATCCAGATGTCTCACTAAGCTGTAGCCGCTTGTCTGGATCCAGATGTTTCTCTCTGGAGGTGTGTCTCCTGTGTGGATGGGAACAGTGTGCTCTGATGGGAACATTTGCATTTAGAACTGCAGGCCAGACGTCAGCGGCTGTCATGCTCTTGCATTAGCACGATATATATGAGAAAGAAACAAACAGAGGAGCGTCGCTCCCACAGGTGGGTGAGGAGCGTCAGCGCGGGACGTGATCGGACTGTCATTGACGACGGCCCATCGACGGCCTGACAGAGAGGGCGATATCAGAGCGCCGCTTCAGCCGCTCTCATTACCGAGACGGATGCACTCTCCAAGTGGTGCAACAGCTTCCACCTGGACCACGCAGATATGGAGGCAGAGGTTAAGGTCAGGTGATTCATCTTGCACTTCGGTGGAGAGCAGCTGCGCCGCGGCCACCCTGACCCCTTACCATACAGTGAGAGTGTGTGTGTGTGTGTGTGTGGAGGGGGTGGGGATGGGGGGGGGGATGGGGGGGGGGGGGGTGCTCTGCTGCCACTTGTCCCCTCAGAAGGAAGGGTCACTCCAAATCAACACAGATGAGGGCACTGGTGCCAAACCTGGGGCACGAGGGCTCTGGAAACTAGCAGGAAAGTAATGCTGATGATGATGATGATGATGATGATGATGATGGGGCAATCATGAATAAAGGGTGTCACTGACTTCCACTTTTTCATGAAATAAATCTGACATTTGTAGGTGTTTACAGTTCACGGTAAAATCTCCTCTTGTGAGACTCCACGTTGAGGTAGAGGGACATTGTTTGACTCATTATTTTAATTGGATTTAGGTAAAGTTCAGTCTTTTTGAGAGGTTTTGAGAGGTTTTTTTGAAACTTCAGTAGTTTCCATCACCAGTTTATGATTGAGATGTTTAAGTTGTGAACATTTCTCCGGGGCGCTGGCATCACAGTCCCCTGCAGGTCAAAGTGTCCTTGGGCGAGATACTGAGCTTATAACTGCTCCTGAAGCTGTCATTAGCGTGTGAATGGTTATAAATCCTGGTTCGAGCAGATGGACCGTGTAGGACTGCCTCCTCTACCAGTGTAGGAACAGGCGTGAATACTGTATTCCCACTACATTCTCCTATTCTCCTACATTCCCACTCAGTATATATTGTGATGATCATGGCTCTGTAACTGGACAATTGTCTCTCAACTCAACTCTCTGATGCCAAGACAAGTGTTTTGGTTTATATTGGTTTTTCCCACGATTTGACTCCCCCGACCTGCAGACTTTTAAAACTCCCGACATCAGTCGAGTCAACCTCCTCCTTGAGGTATCGATTCACCTTTCACGACCTTTGGCCTGAGCATTGTATATGCATCTACCGCCCCTCCGACTACGCCGTAAATAATCCCCTGTTTAATTTCTCAAGACGGCCATGAAAACCCCTCTCATAAACATCCGACTCATTGTCTCCGTTTGCCCCGGTTATTTATCCGTCGCTAGTTTAGAGAGATTGATGCAGCTGTGTCACCGGCTGCGAAGCGTGCAGAGTTGTTTGTCAGCGTTTTTTCGCGCACATTAACTAAAGTAATTTGAAGGTTGCGCACCCGAAAAGAAAAAAAAAACAAAACAAATGGAAGCTGCCCCATCCGAGCTCGTAGTGGCATCACAAATCCGCAGAGCCATCAGTCCTGCTACAGTGCATCTGAATTAAACCATCAGCTTCATTTGCGAGGATTAACCTCTTTTATCCTAATTGGCAGAGGCTCCTGCAGTCGAGACGCTGCTCGCTATCCCTTTACAAACAGGCTTAACAGTGACGGGTGGTCCCGATGTTTGTGGCTCACGTTCACAGACAAGCAGCTCGTCAGAGCAGCTCCGCTGTGGTTTTTATACACAGTATATACAGGAATTAACATGTGAATGAACATGATGTGAGCTCCGGCTGACAACATAGCAGAAACAGCCGAGCTTTTCCTTTCGGTTGTGTTTCTGTTTCACTGAAGACGTGACATAACCTACTGTTTCCTAACTGTTACATATAGTGGTCGTAACACACACACACACACACACACACACACACACACACACACACACAGACACACACAGACATTGTGCCATTGCCGGTCTCTGTGCTGTTCACTGTCACTGACTCAGAGTTGCTGACAGGCATTAAATCCGCATCCATGCCAGTCAAACATCGGACATGAGCTGACCTGTGCGCGTTTGGAGCCCGGCGGAGTCCGACATGTCTGACAGGAAAGGCCGCTGTGTAACATCGCTTTACATAAGGAGATCAGTGGACTCCCAGGCCGAGCGGTCACTGCTGCCCGGGTGGTGCAGCTACGTCTGCAGTTGACTGGAATTAGGATGTGAACAAAACGGCGACATGACTGCTGGTCGTAAGCCTTTTTAAAATCCATCTCTCCATTATCTCATCACCTGCTTCGTACCTTAGCAGTGTTGTGGGATCATATCCCGGGGGGCACCTATCCCAGCCCACAAAGGGCAAGGTCACCAAAAGGTCAACACACCTAGGGGGCAATTTAGAGTCTCCAGTCAATCTGAACAGTTTCTGGACTGGGAATAATTGCTCATCTATACAGACGTGTAATTTGTAAGAACATGTGAATGTATGAAAAATTAATGTTTCATTGTATTACAGATAGATAGATGGATGGATGGATGGATCGGTGGGTGGATAGATAGATGGATGGATGGATGGATAGATCGGTGGGTAGATGGGTGGGTGGATAGATAGATGGCTGGACGGATGGACCGCTGGGTGGATGGACGGATGGAGGGGTGGCTGGGTGGGGGGAGTAGATAGATAGATAGACGGATGGACAGATGGATGGATGGATGGACAGCTGGGTGGATGGGTGGATGCCTAGGTGGGTGAGTAGATAAATGGATGGACGGATAGATGGATGAACAGATGGATGGATGGACGGCTGGGTGGATAGATAGATAGATAGATAGATAGATAGATAGATAGATAGATAGATAGATAGATAGATAGATAGATAGATAGATAGATAGATAGATAGACAGACAGACAGACAGACAGACAGACAGACAGACAGACAGACAGACAGACAGATAGACAGATAGACAGATAGACAGATAGACAGATAGATAGATAGATAGATAGATAGATAGATAGATAGATAGATAGATAGATAGATAGATAGATAGATAGATAGATAGATAGATAGATAGATAGATAGAGTAGATAGAGAAAGATCCTTAATGCACACAACAACAACTATTTTTTTAGCTAAAAAATGAAGTCAGACTGGATGAGGAGGGTTGGGGAGGGTTTGAACAGGTTGGGACGTGTTGGGACGTGTTGGGACGTGTTGGGACAGGTTGGGACGTGTTGGGACGTGTTGGGACGTGTTGGGACGTGTTGGGACGTGTTGGGACGTGTTGGGACGTGTTGGGACGTGTTGGGACGTTCAGCCCCTGGTTTGACCTGAAACACGACGTCTGCAGCAACAAAACCCCCAGCAGGACCGCCTCAGTCCGAGGGTCGCGCCTCGTCTCTGATATTTTAATGCGAGTCTCGTGGAGAACTCTCCAGGACCGTATGAAATTACCTGCCGGTAGATTTAATCAAGGTGAGTCACTCCGGTGCTTCACTCGCCTCTTTAATTTTAGTCTCAGGTTCAGTGTCCGTGCCACGCGCTGCCGGCTCACACTTTTCCATTAATTTCCAACTCATCATTCATTGATCTCTTCCAGTGCCGTGAGAGCGGCGTCTCTCTCCGTGGAGCTCTCTGTGAGAATTATTATTACACACAGAAGCAGAAAAAAAATTGGGAATGGATTTGTGTGGGTAGACAGAATGACATTTGAGGAAGTGGAAACAAGCTGCAAACAGTCTCTGAAACATTATCGTGGCATCAAATGTCGAGAGCTCACTTGGACATATTTCCACATCCTGCTGATGAAGATAAGGGTTCACATTTACCTCTGAGTCATTGATGACGAGTTCTGCTTATTTCATAGGTTTAGTCATTGAGCAGCCACCTTTCATGTAACACTCACATACACACACGTTTTGGGTGAAAATGATGTTTAATCTTGGGTATTTTGTTAACAGAGTCCAACTAGGTGAGTTCTCAAGTTCAATGTGAAAATTAACGTGAAATTATTCAAGTTCTTGACATGATTGTGTGTTACATGGATCCAGTTTACAAACCAGACACATCGAGCCAGTCTGTGAAGTGTAAACTGTATGAGAATATACTGTTTTCATCAAATTAACTTGAGTGTTTTAAGCATTTTTCTGACTTTCCTGCTAATTCATACAAGCTAAAACGATGTAAACAATGTTATTTCTAAATGCATTTTTTGAGTCCTTCGAGCATAATTGACTTAGTATACAAGCATTTCTGCTGTAATACAACAATGGTATATGAGGGTTCAGCCATATTAGGCTATGAATTCTTTAGAGGTTTGGGAACAAAAGTAGAATCAATGTCATAAAACGTGTTGATAAAAGTAATGTACCATCAAGCTGTTGTCTATGAATACATGCAGCAGAGTTGATGCATTTGGTTTGATTCAACAACATTAAGTCCTATTGGTGGCATACCATCTGATAAGAGCTGAGCTACATTATAATTCCCAGAATAACCATGATTATGAAGTGACTGCGCATAAAGCGGGCCAGATAACGGCTGGATGGATGAGTCTCCCGCTGAAGGGAACCTCAGGAAACGTACGGATCCAAGTTCTTCCACTGTGTCGATTCCTATTGTGTGGCGGAAATAATGGATTCACTTTAACATTCATAGCATGTTCCAACCGTGATGTGTTGATTTCCTGTTGCGTACTCCAGACCTTGAGGCCATACAGTATGTCCCTCATGCTTATTATGATGTTCAACAATTCATAAACCCGGAGCCTTTGATGTCCCGCGCTCGCTGGCTCCACCTAAGCCACGCATGAAATCGCAAACCAAAGACGAATCGAATGACAAACTTTGCTTTACCTTTCTCTCCAGATGCTACGGGGGCCACAGGTTGCTTCCTGTGTTCGAGTGGATTTTCCTGCCACTCAAGTCGCAAGAGCGAGTGGTTCGGAAAGACGCGGCGAATTTGATCAAAAGGGTTTCTTTTATCGTCGACCCTTGAAAAAGCAATCTCGACACAAGGTCTGTTTTGTTCTCCAGCCTCTATGACCGAAAAGTCTCTATCGGTGCTTGTGGGAGGGTTTTGATTGCCGGTAATATGAGCGGATATTAATCCTGCTCCCTTTAATGAGACGCGCTCCATGAGTGGTCGAGAACAATGTCCCTCAGCATCTGTTCAATGGTTGGAGTCTTAAGTCCTATCTCATGTGTATTCTATTACAATATTGCTTTTTATTTGCTCTCGTGCCGTAGAAATCAGTGGATTAGAGGAGCATGGTTGTCATCATTTTTGGCATGTGAAAGGAAGAGAAGAAATCAAAAAAGTTTTTTGGCCATGTCCAATATACTTGTTGATATTCTTCCTGTTTCTAGAGCGTACACCTGCTTTTATTTGTCAGCCTTTGTTGTGCATTTTAAGGATATAAACTTTTCCAAACTTTGATTTGAGCAAAGAGCTTTTCATCCACATCCGTCCGTCCTGTCGAGCTGTGTTGTTTCGTCCGCCTTGCACCGAGCCTTGCAGTCAAACCTCTATCTGTCTTTGAAGAAAATACTTCCATAATTCAATTGATTTATTGCTTTTGCTTTCATCCAAGTCCTCTCCTCTCTTATGTAATTCAGAAAACACAGAGATAGCCTGAAATTGACTCTGCTATCAGTCCAACACTAACAGCTCCTTTGAGAGCTATCTATAAAGCTGCAGCACACGGATATTACAGGCAATCAGATGAAAGCAAAGTCAAGGTTATTTTCAGAAGTCTGTTCCCGAGCATTATTCTAAGGTCTCAGTCCAGTTTTAAAACATATATTTATTTCAGAGAAGTTCACTGAAATCTATTGAATATGTTGTATTAGCTGTGACATGTCATATCGGGTGCACACAGGGAATGATTGCTTGTTCCTCTCTAAGCAAATCATTCATTCGTGCTGGTATTTTCACTACTGGCTTGCTTTGATATTCTCCAACATGGCTCTATGAAAACTACTCTGAAAACTACTACTTAGGGCTGGGAATACTTCCTGGTCAGTCCATTGCAGGTAGCTCACACTGTTCACTTACACAACGAGGGACAATTTGAGTCTCCAATCAGCCTGAATGTGAATTTTTTTGGACCTTGGGTACAAACTAGAGAAAGACATTGAGAGAAACATGCAAACTCCACAACAGAAGGTCCCAGGTCCAACCAGAGGTAGAACCTGCTACCTTCGTGCTATGAGCGTGATGCTAAGAGTGCTAACCACTCAACCACCTCGTTATAGATATGAGAGAGAGAAGCAACAGTTTCCATGTAAACAATAACCGTACAATACACAACACCAGCTCCAGAATGGAATTTCCCCATTGTGGGGTCAAAAACGGAAATATCTATCTTTCTACTGTATCTATGTATCCGCAACCTCAGTTTCCTCAGTTTCCCAGCCAAACCGGCCCAACACCGACACAATGCCGTCACTTCACCCCGCACAACGGTGCCAGGTTTTAAACACAGTCATGTTTTCCATCGCCGAATTATGCATTTAAGTCAAAAGTGAGATCGAGCATCCTGTCATTGTACAAATTTCCTCAGCTTGTTTACACCCTGGTTAAACATGAATCAAAGAGCGTGGCGCTCCGGCGGTTTCTTCTATAGCGTGCGTGGCAGTGACTGATCACGCCACATACAGTACTGAACGCGAGTACACACGTATGTTGGGAGGCAGGCTTTATAATAAACTGCGGCGTGCATTAATCTTGAGTGAGCGTAAGCGAAGAAATCAAGATGAAAGAGCAGCAACAATGCAGCCTCGCCACCACGGAGCTATGGGGAAAAATAACATCTCTTCAAAGCTGCTTTAACTGATTGCTTTTCTGTTGTTGTTCTTCCAGTGGCAACGCAAGAAGCTAAATGAACTGAGCAGGCAGGAGCCATAAAACATCAAAACCCAACGTTTGTTTTCTTAAGGAGCAATGTAATAATTGCATGTGGCGTGTTTCAGGTCTTTCTGCACTGTTTTTGCTATGCATGGTTCAAGAGTAACTTCCCAATGTTCTTTTTTCATTGTGTTTGTCATATTTTTTTATTTTTTATTTTTTGACAAATGCAGGCAAAAATGGTTGACCAGGGTTAGACCAGACCAAACAACAACACTTAAGACTTTTAAATAATAAAAAAAAGTTGAAAGAATGTAAAATGCACTTAAGTACGGCATGCAGAGCTAACAATAACAAAACAGTGTGATTTAATAGTAAAATTCCTTTGTTTGAGAACATGTTAATATCTACATATAGTTTGTTTCTACTGCATGTATTGTAGATTCCACTTCTGACCTGACTGATTAAGTTACAACAAAATAAAAAGAAGAGATTTTGGTTGGTTTCACTAAAGTGGACAGAGTTGCAATAACTGGACTTATTTTCAGATTTATGAAGACATTTTGCCTCTCTTCCAAGAAGCCTCCTCAGTCTGGCTGACATGTAAAATGTCTTGGAGGATCTGCTAACAAGCTCAGACGCTCTGACTGGAGAATGATGACGTATGAAGGAGAATTTGGTGACATTTCTCCAAAACGAATTTCCATCTTTTATTTTCATGGTGTTTTATTATCATATGGCCCTATAATACCTGGTGGTATTGGATGGTGGTGATTACCACAGTCTCATATGAAATGTTTATAAGGTTTGAGGTAAATAGACTTGGATTTCACTTTCCCTAAGATATGCAAATTAGGAGATCAAGGCAAAGTGAGACATTGCCATTTTAGTCTTTGTGCCGAAGACAGAGACGAACTTTTGCCGTCACTCATTCATTCAGGTGGCCACAATCGGGAATTTCAACCAGGCGCTGGAGCCGAATCTGACAGCAGAGGTCATGAAATCAATGCCAGGCAACGACTTATTCCTCCAGCTCTGCTTCTGAAAAGTGGTCAAAGCTCTGATGTTCCTCAGGGTGACTCCCGGCCAGTCATCAGATCAGATCAGCTCTGGCAGACAACTTCTCTTTAAATCAGGACTCAGAGGTAGAGGTAATCAAAGCAGCCTCTCAGCCATGTGGACAGAGCTGGCTGGTTTGCTCAATCGCTCGCCTTTCCAAACTTTCCTTTATGTGGCGCATGAATATTTAACCGCGGTCATGAATATTGAAAGATGCTTAAAGGCACAACACCTGTCTCATATTTTAAGAATCACCAAGAATCTGAAAATAACTTCATCCCTCTTGTCTCTCTCCTGCATCCCGCAGCCTGGTTCATGTTTCCTGACAGCGATTACCCAAAACTCTAAAAACAGACTTTTTGCTTTTGGTCTAACATGCTTTTTAAGGCACAATCAGTTGCATCATTGTTAGCAGAAAAGACATCAACAAAGCACTTGGTCATCCCAGGCCTCTGGGTTGATCCTTTTCACAAAGAGACTCATTACGATTTATCACAATTCCTGCGTATAATCACCTTATATGCGCGCTCATATCCGCTTTGTGCTCACAGCTAATGAAATGTTAGACCAAAGAGCACGCTGATCCTAGACAGCAGGCGTAGCAGGGTGCGTTTGCTGATCTTTTTGCAGCACGCGGCGTCTCTCCGTGGCTGAACACGCTCCTCCTCGTGCCGCTGAGCACAGCGAGACGTCCGTCCCGCTCAAAGGCTGCGAGCGAACCGATAAACTTGAGGGACAACAGAGGGATTAACTCGAATAGTTTCATTACGCCGAAAGAATCAGTCAAACCTGTCAAACAATGTGACCCGAGTGCAAAGGGGCAGAGGGAGGAACCACAGCGAGAGTTGCTTTGATTTCTGACTCAACTCATTCAGATCTTTTAGCCAGTGGACCAAGAGTCACTCTGATCTTTAAATGAAGTAGAAACATCACAGTGTGATATGCTCTTTTATGGGTAAAAGTCCTGACACTGCATCATACCGCTGTTAATCATATGCTTTAGATATGAAATCGAGCCCTGTGGTAATATGGTTTAAAGTACAATTTAAAACTAAATCTGAGATCAATCAAAAGTTGAACTGTACTCTAACACTGACTTCACCGCACTTTGTATTAAATGATAAAAGGACTTTATTATTAAGCAAAATGGCTCATTTCCAAGCATAATCCATTAATTCATCTTAATCTTACAGATTATGAATCTATCAATGTATCTTCAATTGTAATAATTTTGATTAAATTGTTATCTACCAGAGATGACAAGTAATTCGGGAGAGATAGATTGACTCATATCTCTGCATTGTAGATATCTGAACTTTCTCTATTTTCAAGATCTCAGTGGTTTGAGTCACAAAGTGATTCTTAGAGCATGATGAATCACAAACACAGCAGCATAAGGGTTTAGTCACCTTGCTTTGTTTCCATGAACGAGAACATGAACAGGTCTATTGCGTGGTTCTCGTCTAGAAATAGTTTGTTAACCTACGCAACCTCCAATTACCTGAACGAGCACACTGATTAACCGCTGAATCTTTGCTGGTTGTTGCTGCCAGGAGTTGGAAGCTCTGAGATGAACAAAGAAAAGAAAAAAAAAAGATTTTTCTCTACATTTTAAGTCACTATTGTTTTTAAGGGCACTATGACCTACAGCAGCAGTGAAGTGGAAAAGTACGGTCATTTACTGGGATAATTTTTCCTCCATGTCTCATGTCTGCTACACACACGTTGTTTCCTAAGGAACCTAATGTCCTGTGCAGCTTTCTGGTCATATTATACATTCACATCAGCCTGAACATCCAGCTGTCTGCTTGTATAACACACAGACATTTGATCAAGTCATCCTCTGTTTCTCAGGTAAACACGAACAGAATATGTAATATGAATATTTAAATGAAGGCGACGCTGTGAACGTCGTTTTCTTTTCTTTTCTTCTTCTTCTTTTTTTTTTGCTGACAGAGATTAGTGCATTTGCATGAATAACACGAGCCTGAAGCTTAAGTGAGCATCTCTGGTAGTGAAATAAAAAATGAATGAACTGTAGGCCGTGCCCTTGTCAAGTAGGAGACTGCACTTAACAAAATAATCTCCAATTAAGCAAAACTATGTAGCAGTCAGTGAGGACATTACAGCAGTTCATGATGCAGAAAGCCTCACTAATGATGCAATTATTTCATTCTGCCAGAAAACACAGAATAAACACTAAAATCTGGAAAACAAGAAGCATGACATGGTGTTTCATCTGCACAGGAAAAAAACTGTATATTTCTAAATAATTTATTTCATACAATGCAAATAGAACAATGTCAAAATCTGATGGCAAGTTGAAACTCCTCACTTTCTACATACAATATACAACACAGTAATAATGATAATACAAAAACCTGTGTACACAAAAGTGAATGCAATTACTTACACTACGTTTGTAGCTTCACAACGGTTTGTTTGGCACGTATTGGAGTCACAAAAACCCCCAAAAAACGAAACAAAACAAAGCAAAAACTTTAAATCTTTAACATACACAACACAATATCCAGTTCACAAATTTATATTACACATATTTCAATACTGAATACGTGGTACAAGTGCACTGTTGATTCAATATCCCTTTTCAACGATGGCTCACCGATACAAAACAACCATGCCAGGTTACCAAAACATTAAAGAATAATATCTATAGCAACACCTACGTATGCGTGAATCGGAAAACCCTCCATTGTTTTCTTTACATCTGTGTGAACAAATATATTTACAGTCACTAGTATGAGAGGTACTACAGACACGGTCACATTAAACTTGGTTTGAAAACAGAAGACAGGCATCAAACAGCATGGGATAATGAGTCTCCCGGGGAAGACTTTGCTGAATAGTTGCTTCCATGCTGAGAGTTAGATGAGAAGACTGACACCACCGTGGAGTGTGATGCTAGGTGGCTAGCTTGGTGTCGCACAAAGACTGGAGACAGGGTGAATGTGCAATAAGGAGGGAAAAATTGAAATTGAAAAAACACGAGTCCCAGCACCTCTGAAGCAAACCATGGTGTATTTGGTTTGTTGAATTCCTACAGAGAGTCACAACAGGAGGTCGTGTGTTTTAGCATTTTAGCTTCCTGCTCTCTTGCTCCGGTTGCCTGGAAATCTCCGTGATGACAATACTTCACACTTAACAGATATGACGTGATTTTCATAAGCAGATGGCTGACATTTGTTGTTTTTGTACACCGCCAGAGTAACTGTTCCCTGCTTCCAGTTTTCATGCTAAACTGCATTATGCTAAGCTAACGAAGCTAACCAGAGCGTGTATGAAACGTGGTAGTGGTGTCAGTCTTTTCAAATACTCCCACCACAAAAGTCCCATCCCTTTGTCACAAAGACACACCTTCATAGTAAGATCAATGTCTGTGTGGGTTGTTTCCTTAATTCTACACGATGATGTTGAGATCTTTTCCTGTTTTTTTGCACGTGTAGCGAGACCTTCTGGATGCTCCCTCTTGCATGAACATGCAAGTGATTTTGAAGTCCAACCTTGTAAGCTGAAAAGCACAACGATAGCACTGCTGTGACAGGGCCAGCCATCACCTTGTTTTGCTCTACATACCGGCTCTAGCAGTCTCCGTCGACTTGTCAGGTTCAAGCTCCTCAAGCAGAGAAGTTCAGACCTGACAAGTCAGCGTCGGATTCAAGAAATATTCATTTCAAAATTGAGGGTTTAATGGATCCAACCTCCACCGTACAAAACGACAACTCCTCTGTACAAGTCGCAGGAGTCCTTTAAAGTCTTTTTTTTTTTTTTTAGCTGTTACAGGCTGAACATTGAGCAACAGACTTCTACATAAACAAGCTTGTACGAGGGAGTTTTATGCTCCTGGTGAGGCTTTAAATCTCATACGCTGCATCAGCGTGGACAAACAACAATTACAGTGGTACATTACTCAAATTGCAGCCACAATACAATCTGTAAACTATGGCACGGCGATCCATAGCGATTAATTTTCTTTACACTGTATACTGTCCTGTACAATGATAGATGACCGCTCTCAGAGTAAATGTAAACATTCAAAGACTTGAATTGCTTGAAGGCATTTCCTGTCTCTCCAAGAGCCGCGAGTCAGAGCAGCCCGACCGCCGGCAGAGATTCAACAATGAGAGACCAGGCACTGAACGGAGCGAAACCCGCCAGAGTGCTGCGAATTGTGAAAAAAAAAAGAAGGGAAAAACGTCAACTCCATCATAGGCTCCGGATGAGAGAAAAAAGAGGGACGGCTGCAGTGGAAAAAAATGAGTGATATCATGAGGGCGATAGTGCAGAGAAGGGCATTTGAACTCCAAACCCGTCGAGGTGAATCAGCGTCACACTGGTCACCTGCTCTCAATCTGTTTGGCATTTATCGGAATAAGCGTTTTGCCGCTGGATATCAGCCTGTTTCTCTTCCCTGTCCTCCTACACGGCGGCGAAAAGAAAACACTCGACTTTCTTTTTCTGCCTTTCCCCCTACACACACACACACACACACACATCCAGCACTTCAAACTCATCTCCTTTTTTAATACATTTCGGGATGGTGTCCTGGCCTGTGAGGGCGCCACACACCCCGAAACAATAAAAAATAATGGGTTTTCCTGTTACTCATCAGCTTGTTTTGCCTCTGCTGGTTGAGCCTTTGGAACCAGAGTTGTTGAATCGGAGCCGCAGGAATCCGCTAAGTGATTTTTAATCAGCACGCAATTACACCACTTTGCGGGTCCGCCGCCGCACCTCACATTTGGATCCCTCTCGTAACCCCGTTTTGCGTTTGCCCGACGTCTGAACGTACGGGAAACTTAATAATGATCGACTCGAAGCATCTGTGACTCAAAACTCACCTGGACACTCGCAACCGAATCGTTAAAGCGACAAAAAAACAAAAAGCTACCACCGTTTATTCGGATGTGCTGAAGCTGTGCTTGTGAAGAAACGCGCCTCTTTACACTTTCCTTTTTTTTAACGACAAAAAGGCTTTGGAGCTTTGAATGAAAGCCGCTTAGAAGCCAATTACGGTCTCGCTGTTTTCTCTCATTCTTTCACTTTGTCCATGTCACACTCCGACGTCACATCCACTCAGAGCGCATGTGCTAATGAGGATGTGTGTGATTATTATTATTATTATTATTTCTTAAACTTGTTTTATTTTTACTGCCAGGAGCTTTCGTATGCTGTCGTTTCCGCCACAGGTTTCGGACGCTGTCTAGGGGGCGGAGTCATATGCTGGACAGGTCGTCGTGGCAGGAGGAGGAGCCCCGGCGTGTTTTCGGGCTGCATCGCGTCAACATGGTGATCTGGGTGCTGAAGTTGTTGCTGCTGCTGCCGATGGACGGATGCTGGTATTTGGTGTCCGAGCCCATGTACCTCTGCAGGTGCCACCTCCGCCACTTCCTCTTGATCTCAGCCTGGACCTGCAGAGGAATGCACGCAATTGGTGGTTTAATACAGCCTACAATTGACTTGGTATTTTCATTTTCCTGTGTGGTTAGCACAGAACATTTGCTGATTTGCATGCTTTGTATAACTATTTATTTTCTAATGGAAAAACAACATCATCTTGTGGCACTGAGGCACGTAGAGGTGAATATCAGACCGCGGCAGCCTACTTTTTGACTTGATTTCTGTATAGATAGATTTTAGAGAGTAGAAATTGACCACACAGAAGTGAGGTTTGAGCTGGATATTCGGCAAACATTCACTCCAGACCCGTCACCATCTCATCCCTCGGTTTCATTCAGCGCTGGGAGACGAGGAGGGTTAGCTCACCTCAGAGCCTCCACAGTAGGTAAATGATGATGACAATCAGAATAGATCTTTTTGTACTGCATTGCCTCTATTTTTCTGTATTTTTAAGCAAAACTAACCAACTGAAAATCATATTCCAATTACCGCTTAAGTATTTTAAAAGAAAATACTGGTACAGTCGTTCTGGAAATAAACATGTCAACATTTATCGCTAAGGGCATCAACAATCTACGCAGTCCCATGGAAAGATGGTGCTGTGCTTAAGATGTGAAGCAGATTTCATTAAAATAAATAAGTAAGTAAGTAAATAAACAAATTGGTTGGCATGCCCGCTGAAGCTTTAGAGATAAAAGCCGAGGCATACAAATTAAGAGCATCAGCAGATAACAGCTTTCAGGTGCTTCTAATCTATCGATGAGGATGGAAAACCATGACGAACACCTCTCAGTATTAACACATCAGTGGCAATCCGAAATGATGACACAGCTCTCTACAAAGGTATAAGAATATTTCTTAACCTGATAATAAGTGTGGTCGGTTAAGTGTTAAATATTGATTCATTCAGGGAACATGACCTGGACAGGTCAACAGGTCATCATAGGACACACACAAACACACGCCTAGGGGCCACATAGAGTCTCAAATCAGCGTAAACATGTATGTTTCTGGATTGTGGGCGGAGGCTACCTGTGAATCCAGCTGCGAGGCAACAGCTCACAGATGGATGGATGGATTGAATAAGGTCAGCATGGACTTTGTCCTTGTTTGACCCTTGCTTCATTTTGTTTTCATGTGGGAGAAAATTGCTGTAATTTCAGCTGCTTGTTGGTATTACATCTCATGCAGTTTGCTGTGCCAGACATATACCTCCTAAGTGGCACACAATGAGCGCACTTCAATTACTCCCATGTCCCATTCTTACCGCAGCAGTACTTTAAAAAAAAAATCTTCACACTTAACAAAGACCACAAGAAGAAAAAGAAAGAGCGGCGGATTAAAATTCAGGCGGCATACTGTCAAGCCTTTCCATCCAGGCCATCACTGTGATTCAATCTGGCCCAGCGCTGGGAACATAACTAATGTGCCCACAGAGAGCCTCTGCAGACATCACTGAATAGCTCGGTGCCAAAAAGGCTGAGCTTTTTACAGCCCTCCCACCCTGCAGGCAGAGTGCAGGAAAATATGCCACGAGGAGGTCCAAGCGAGGGCGGGTGGCTGAAGAGACAGGGAGGTGACTCATACTTACTTACAGGACTGTAAGTGATGCACTGAGGGAGCGCCAAAGACACTACAGATAGACTGCATTTCCTGAGCATCACATGGACCACCATGCACGTTTGACAAGGTTAATGTGTGCGTAATGAGGAAAGCGTTGGGAGGGGTACGTACCTCCCCATTGAGGAAACAGTAAAGCACCGCCACCACAAAGCCCTGAAAAAACAAGAGAGTGACAGTAAATTCATAGGGATGTGCACAGTCAATCTGGAGACGCGTAAAAAGGATTACACTGACAGAGACAATGCATACGGTACAGTGTGGGAGTGACATGGAGGAGGAGGAGGAGGAAATGAGGAGGGAGGAATGTGCTTGAAAGGTTTCCCTGGTTTCCAGGCGGTGTGAAAAGCAGCTGCGCTGTCTGGCTGCATTCTCCATCATTCCTCATTATGTGATGAACCGAAATAACTCCGGAGGCTTTAAAAACGGTAACACTGCCACTGGATCAGCCAGAGAAACGCCTGGAGACCCGCCACGGCTTTCTAGCGAGGATCCCTCCAACAGGAAAACACTCGCAGGTCAGGGCCGAGCAGGCGCCAAAACATCTCTTTGAACCTCGCGAAAGAAAACTCCAATTTTAAAAATTCAAGAAAAAGTGTTAAAATATTTAAGTTTTAAATGTTTGACTTTCTGGGAGACTATTTCACACAAGGCATCCAATTACTTCCAGCTTACATTCGAGATGTAGAAACGCTTTCTTCTATGACATCATACCTGAAAGGAGCCCAGGATCAAGTCAAAAACCAGCCTCAGTTCGGTCTTCACTTGCTCGGGGATGAATGCAAACACGATGAAATTGATCCCAAACAGGGGAATCAAAAGGAGCGTCGATTTTGCCAGTCTCCTGAAACAGCAAAGCAAAAAAAAAAAAACAGTTTTAAACGTCTCTCTCCGGTGGAACCAATTTCCAATCTGTCTCTCTATATGCCAATAATGAAATGCGTTTTACGTTTGCGCTCAGGCGGCCAGAGATGGAAAACACCATTAAAAGTGTCAGTGGGAAAATAGCTCATGCATTATGGCTCGCTTATGATGTGCTCTCCATCATGGGGGTGGGGGGGGTGAGGGGGGGGGGGGATCAAACACTGGGCTCTGTATCTGTGTGTAAAGCAGCTGCCGGGGAAAAGGCTACAGCACGGAGTGCCACACATCTCCTTTCTGAAGTCGTAAAGGATTGGACATCCCTGCATTGCCCCGAGTTAAATTGCTCAGAGGAAGTTAAAAGGAGCTACAGAAAAATATGACAGCGGCATTGTATCCACGGCACAAACATGTGCATCTCATTCTCAACTTTCCGTGTCCGCGCAAGCAAATCTTTGTCTGTCTTTGTCAATGCAGCACAGGCACCGACAGAAACTGGTGAGAGTTCGGAGAAGACGTTCTCTCAAAAAGATCGATTGTATCTAATCTCCTCAGAGCTGATGAATAATAGAAATTTAGTGCCTGGAAAAGACATGAAATGGTACTCACGAGTACTGGTTGGACTCGTTTCTTCCAATATCTGGGCAGTTGATCTTCTGGCGAAGTATTCGTATGATGCAGATGAACAGAATAAAGTTCATCTGTGGAGATTAAGAGGAGAGCATAAAGGTTCTTTAAAACGTGAATTGAGATTTTTATTTTCCACCAGCCATGCTACGGGTGACTAGAGCTAGAAAAATTGGAGTTGAATCATTTGTTGAATATTTTCTTACTTAATAAACTAGTAGTTTGGTCTTTGAAATATTGGAATCATGATGAAAAGTGTTGCTCTGTGTTTGACAAAGGCTGAGATGAAGCACTAAAACGCCTCGTTTTGTGCATAACTCAAAGACATTCACCTTGCTGTCATAGAGGACAAAAGCAAGCAGAAAATATTCAAATTTAAGAAGCAGATGTCGGAGTATTTCATGGAAAGCACTCTCAGAAATATCTTCAAAAATACCCAGTTTGCATTGTTGGTTTAGTCGATCAGTTGTTGCAGATCAATTCTTCAACACATTTCCACATTTTCAAGCCTTACAGTGCTTTTTAATAATGCATCCACTCTTATTCTATCCACTTATTGCTGGTAAATCAAAAACACCATTCCAACACTGAGTTGCCAGAGAGAAAAATCTTGTAAATTTGTTTCTGCGCATTTTCAATGTTTCATCTAATGGATGTGGAGGAATGAAATCCCTCTCATAGCACAAGCCCGGTGGTGAATTTCATCTCCCTACCGATTGGGATTGTGGTTTCTGCCCAGTGGGGAAAAATGAGCATTTTTCTAAATTGTTAATTTGTCTTGGACCTGGGATCCGGCAGCGCATCACTCAGATCGCGATGCGCCCGCAAACATCACTCAGAGGCGGCCGCAGAGAGTAAAGAGGCAGAGGGCTCCGACAGCCCGGGTGCTGATCCTGATCCTAATGTGAAAGAACATAACTGAGCCCGCTGTGCCAAGAACTGCTGCCAAAGCAAAGGCCGAGGATGCAGCAGGAAAAGGCTGCCCACATCACAAGAGTTCCAGGATGTTGTCTCGAAAAATGCTGTTAACTACAGGTTTTTCTAAAAATACATTTTGCTTTAAATAACCCTCCATGTGCATGATCCTGGAAAAGAAGAGAGTAATTTTCACCTCTCTGAAGACCCTTCCACAGAAGATGATTCGAGGTTAACAAGGCTCTTGTTATCGATAGACCACAGAGCTACAGTACAAGCAATGTTGATCATACTGCTGGGCTATCGCTAACTAAACCAGAAAACATCAAGATTTTTATTCATACTAAGCTGTGTCCACATGCTGAGCTGAGATCCAGTTTCTTTACAGTAAAATGTCCATCCCACTCATCTATTCCAGTCATTCTTATTCCCTTGATCCTGGGGTGCAACTCTTTGAATTTAGCTCGTTGAACTCTTTTCTTCTATTCACACCTCTCCGTCTGAAATCGTCTTCACTTCTTACTCACACTGACCCAATAGCGCTTTGGGTCCGTCACTGAGCTTTTTTATACTTTAAGTGGTTTGTGCTGCGTGAGACCTGGGGTGAAGGTGTTACGCCTTTTCTGTTTTATTAACATTTGGATCTCGCAGCCTGTTCACCTTCTCGCTGCAATTTCTGAGTAGACCGACATCTCAGAAAATATGAAGCTGTACTGTAGTGGTCGTCTACGATAGCGTCTGATGCTGTCTCACCAGATGGGCTTCCACCAGTTCATATAGTGGGTGTGAATGGGTGAATGTGACGTGTGACACGGGAGTGGTCATGAAGACTAGGAGAGGCTATAGAAGAGTCCATTTACCCTTTTAGATGTAGGAACTAGTCGGCTCCATTTCAAAGAACTGCATTGCGCCAGTCTTTTCTCCTAGATGCTGTTATGTTACACTTCCTGTCAGCTCGGCACTCCCACTCATATTGTGTCAACAACGCAACCTGAATTCATATAGGCAGATCGATCATCTGGTAGGAATAAGGTAGACGACAAAAACAAAAACTGTTGCTTCCCCTGGAAACTTGTTCACAAAGTGAAACGAAAACTTTGAGGTCGTGCCAACTTTGCAGTTTGTCGACATAGAGCGGGAATACTAAGGAGAACGTGGAGTTACAAAAACATTCACATCCATTACGCTGACAGATGAGACTCAGGTGACGGACTGATGATAAGTGACAGACGTTTTCGCGCTCACCGGCAATTACTGGCTTGAGAGCATCGACAGCTTAAGGGGTTGACAAAATGATTCAGGTGATCACGAGGAGCTCAAGGCTCGTTAACTCACCAGGATTGACACCAAAATGGGGGTTTTAATGATCCACCAGAACACATCAGTGGCCTCGATTATATCCCAGCAGCTGGAGGAGAGAAAACAAAACAAGATGTCAAACCAAACCAGAGTTGGATGTTAGAGGAGACTCTGCGCTAAAAGTCCCTGAGAGTTCCTACCCCACATCTTTGTAGTAGGCTTTGGCGATGCTCCAAGCCGTGATGAAAACAGTCGGACCTCCTAAGGACACAAAGAACAAAAGCAAAGAGCACAGACAGAAGATGAAAAAAAAAGTTGCTGCGTGACCTGTAGATCCTCTTCAAGTTCACGTTTTACTCACCAGGACAGAAGAGAAAGGCATGAAAATCAGAGGCTGCTTACCCCAGCCGATCAGGATATAAGCCCAGAAGTACTTTCTCTCAGAGAAGAAAGAGACGGCCAGCAGGGCGTGAAGGTAGAGGCCTTCGACCAGCAGCCAGAAGAAACTGGCCATGATGCAGTACTGGAAGAACACAATCACCACTTTGCAGCCGACCTGTTAATGGACACAGTGCACGGAGACATACAGTAGGTCACACTATGATCTTGTCAGTGGAACAACATTACACAGGAACAGGAATACTCTTTTAAGGTGTCAAGTCTGATTCTTCTTCCTGACGAGAGCACAAATGGATTCAGAAGATGGAAGAATGCACTTATTGATTCCCTTTTTGGTGCCGGCTGCACATATTCAAACTTTAAGCAGCGCAAAGTTAAGTGCAGTTACATGTGACGACCCCATCTCAGAGCCAAACGTGTAATGGCAGAGACCAGTCCCTAACAGTGGACCACAGAAGAAGAAAACCCAGCCAAGCTTAAATGCCATCGGCCGAGATGGCTTACAAAGTAAACCAAGGGCGGCACACATTAGCCGACATGGACACTCAAACTCTGGTTTAATCAAACCAAGTCCTCAGGGGCCTCCGAAAATTACACATGATGATTATAATGAGGTGATAAAGATGGCTATTCTGCACAACCAAAGCAGTCATTTTATATTCTTATATTAGCGGCTTCAGTGGCTCCAATGGGTTTAATATTGTGGATTTCTCCTCTGTGCAGTTTAAGTAAGAACGAATGATGGATATGATGTGAGAAGGGACAAAAGATGACTTTGAACTTGAGTTGAACTTGTGGACACGTGAATGGTTTTCTTGGTCAATGGTCACAGAATCAATGTCGTTCATTTGAGAATCACATCTGTATCACAGTTTATATTTTTCTTTTCCCAATTAGTAGATTATCTCAGTAAATCAGTGCATATATATGCTTTACAGTTCAAACATAAATGTAAAAAAGCATCATAAATTCTAAAAAATAAAAGCAATACTTGAAAAGTTTTGATATTTGCCATTTGGCTACAGTGTTTTGCGTCTATTCCCATAACATCCCATAGTTCAAATCAACCTGAAATCATTGTTTTATTCGATATTTTAAATACATTCAGAAAAATGTTATTATAGCTCCATACCATGCCATGTTGTTTGAAGTGAAGTGGTCATGTGACCTACCAGTAACGTAGATGCAAAAAAAGGGTAAAAAATGATCTCATAAGGGAGTAAAACTGCTTCTACATAGATTTTTAGAAATTCAGATCCATTACTACTGTTTTATTGCAAAGCTTTTTTTTAAGGTTTAATCCCAGACATTTGTCTCGAGCTCATAAAAACAGTAAACCCACAACACTAGCCTCTAAGATAAAAGTTAACAGCCTTGTACTTAATTACTTAGTACTTCCACCCCTGGCTCTACGCAGCACGGCTCACACCGCCGACAGACACCAAAGTGACACAAGCGATGCAGAAGTCACAGAGCGACTTATCGTGCCAGCTCCGTCCCCCTTTAAGCAGACGTGTCGGAGCTAACACAGAAATGTTCCAGCACATATCTCGGCGATCAAACGACGAGAGGGGAACTCTGAGACGACCGTACGGGCTCTGCTCGATCCATCCCAAATTCGGTTGCGCGCTGCACGAGTGTATGAGGGGTTCATTTTCCTGATGGTGTGGGTGGCCTGAGCTGAGGCGTGCAGCTTTCATACAAAAAAGAGTCAAAAAAAGAAAAAGTTTTTGGTTCCAGGCTGATTCCCTGCAGTCACATGCGGGCTTGTTTTTGGGTTGATGCTTCCCGGGGTTGCAGCAGGGGGACGGCCAGCACCACATAGATGAGAAGAATCAATACTGCGCCCACTATAAAAATGGCCCCCACGAGAGAGAGAGAGAGAGAGAGAGAGAGAGAGAGAGAGAGAGAGAGAGAGAGAGAGAGAGAGATAGAGAATCTGTGGAGTGCTTTAGCGGCTGTAGCAGATGTGGGGACGTGGGATGAATTAGGAGGAGGGTGAAAAGTACAGAGCGTATCCAGTCCTGGGTTTGGTGTAACTGTGATGGTGAATGGCTTGCAGGCCTGATGTTATTTAAAGGCTGCTGTTTAATGCAGGCTTGCGTCAGGTGAATGAGTGCACACGCTTGTTTCAGCGAATAAGATTCTCATAAGTCTTTAATCGCGATCCAGAAAAGTCAGTCTTTCTTACTGTCTCGACGACCAGAATACCTGGAGAGTTAAAGTCCAAACCAGTCCACAAAAAATCTGCATAAAAATGTGAAACTCCATGTTATTTAATCACTTATCTGGTATGTGTATTTGCTGAAGTGCATTATGCATGTGGGCAGGTGAATCCAACACAAAATGTCCTTTTTTTTTCTGAAAGGAGGAGCAGCGTGAAACGCCGAGAATGATGAATGAGTTGGGAGGCATGGCGTGAAAAACGAGCACACGAGCACATCCCCGCAGAGGGCTCGCACTCTTCATGGATACACAGGCGTCATTAATCAACAATGAGGACCCGAGGAGTGGACGTCAAACTGCCTCTCACTCACAGATGAGCAGACCCGATACTCTACCGCTTTGCCGGGATTAAGCTGCAAAGTGGCCGAGGAGCTGATTAGAAAACCACATGTGTTTTCAACTCTAAAAAAAAGAAAAAGAAAAAAGTAATACAGCTCCATCTGCTCTGGACATGCATGAAAATGAAGCAATCAAAGTGGAACTCGTCACCTACGCGTGAATGGATGGAAGTTTTGCGAATAAGCCAGAAAGTAAAGAGTTTCATAAGAGGCCGCACACACACGAGGGGGGGGGGTCCTAATTCCTGCCCGAAATCCTCTTTCGCTATCAGCTGTGCCTTGTCAGACGCTTAGCGTGGCGGGCAAGTCGAACACGACTGATCGGGTCTCATCGTCGGGACCTTCGGGGAGTCTGACGCCCACTCGGCACATTAAGAGCCGGCAAATGGCCCCGGACGAGCTGTCTGAACCTCGCTGCCGGGTCTAATGCGCGCAAATCAGGACAAATTGTTTTTTGCCGGGACTCGTTTTTAAAAAACGAGTCCCATCACGGGATAAAACGACACCAACACACCAAGGTAGCTTCAATAATGCATTTGTAATGAGCTTCCCCCCGCAGTGATTATCATGAATTAATCTAATGGGTCACCAAAGCAAACGTCCCACTGTTGGCGCAGGGTAATGAAGCGAGCTTATGGGACGGTCCACAAACACGCGGTGACGGTGACAGTGGCCAAACAAACAGTTTGGGAGGAAGCGACGTCGGAGCCGCCACAGCTGGCTCCCGTCAGCCCAACAGCTCTATTAACAAGGACGGGGCCGACGTGACAGCTCGCTGGTAAACAGGCTCGTCTGGGGCCTGCCGGGCCTCCTCCGACCTCCGAGCACTGACGTAAAAATGTCCCAAACACTGCGGTCTGGCAATAGGTCGGAGCGTAAACGGCTGGTAAACCTGGACGGGCCAGCTCTTTAGTGCAGGTTTATATAAGGGGAGTTTAAAGGGAATGAGCAAAAAGCCACAAAAGGAAGTCTTTAAACTACTGGATAACTGTGATCCAGAAAAGTGATTCTGTCTTACTTTATCCCAGATTAGAATAATTGGAATTTCAGGCAAATATCCAACTTAGTTACTTATCTTCAAAGCAAATTACACAGTTTTCTAGTAATTATCTTCAAAAAAGGTCCTTCGATGTGATCTCACCTGCTTGTGGGGGTCTGCTATGACCTATAAACATATACTTATACGCGGCCTATAAACATGTACAGTATGTATATACACACACACACGTCATTCGCTCTCGTACTCACAGACAACATAAACATGCGTGTTTTTGGACTGTGGCATGTAAACTCAGATTTCACACAGAAAAGTCCCCAGGGGGAGTGAGACTCCTCTTGCTACGAGGAAACGGTACATCTGGCACCTCTCATCTGCCAGTCTTAATACAGTAGTTCCTGGTTCGTCATTATCAAATAAGCACAGTGCCTCCGAAAGGTCACGACTCCTCAGATACCGCAGGATGAGAGGTGGCGTGACGCTTTTGCTCGTTACTTCTTTCAGAGGCTGAACACTTCTGCAGCTGTACAGCTGTGGTACGTCGGATCTGGCTTCTCAACATCGCTCAGGTGTACAGCCATAATTACGCCGTGTGCAATAGCCAAAGTTATGTCTTCATAAGTCTGATATCATTCTCTAATACTGCTATCTTAATAGAGCCGTTCTCCACGGATCAGAGCCAAAACAAAAACAGTTTAGGCCTCAACTGTGAGGAACAGACGTGAGTAAAGTAGTTTTCTTAAGGACACGTACTTATTTTAAAACTGTACTTCTGCTCTCGAATCAGCCGGAATATGTTTTTGTGCCGGTAATCTACTTTTCCCCTCTCTGGTGTGCGCCTCCTGCTTCGGCTGCAGCTTCGTCTGCTCTAAACGAAGGGATTAGATTTGGGGCGAGCGCTGGGAGCACCTCTAGCCGAACAGAGGAGGAAGAGGCGCCTCCTGTCTTCTGAAGACAGCCGCACAATGACGAGGCGTAATCCACAACGAGAAAAACTCCTCTGAAACAGAGAGGGAGCCGCCGCAAAGAAGCCAAAACGTGTGCGTCAGATTATTTAAAATCACCCTGAGAAATGAGAATATCTGATTAGTATGGCTGAATTAGCCTGCCAAGGAGGAGGAGGGGGGAGGAGGAGGGGGGCTTTTAACTCATCATGTTTTGCTCTCTCGGAGCACCTCTTACACACCGGAAAAAAACAACTTAGCAATTTAATTAAACATTATTTGAAGAAAATATGCGAGCACTCTGGCACAAAATGTACGACTGTGCCTCGGAGGTCAGGTAGTAAATTGCGACACGCCTTCGGGCTTTTATTGTGTCGGTCGATATTGTGCTTAAGTGCTCTGTTCTCCCAAATACAATCAAAGCACAGTAAACCGGGAACTTGTGAGGCCCGGGGCGTTTTCCTGCTCGGTAATCCAGTGCTGCAGATTGGACTCCAAAGTTGTTTGCCAAGTCTCCAATAAAACAACCCACATATAATATGACAGAATAGCTGCTAATACAACAGAGCAATACATATAAATCGTCATCACTCAATGTGGAAGCTCTGTAAGTCTTATAAAACACAATTAATCCATTCTATGTTGGATTATTGGTGAATATTGTTTTACATTTGTGTTGTTTATGTTGTTATGTTAATATATTGGGATGCAAACAAATAGTCGATAAATCTGCCAATTACTGACTCTATGAATGCATTAATTGCTTGGTTTATAAAGTTTCTCAAAGGCCAAGAAAGGTCTTAAAGAAGGTCTTAAAAAATCCAAAAATCTCTCCCTTTAAATGCTTAAGCTTGAGTTAAAATAGAGTAAAATTATTCAACTATTAATAGTTGATTATTTAATTAGCCCATCGACTGTCATGGGTCAGTTGCAGCTCTACAACAGAATATTTGCTAATCAACTTCAACTTTATTTGTTTTAAGTGCCATATCATAACAGCTGTTATCTCAGAGCACTTTACATGCAACTCATTCAGTATAAATCATAATCAGTCCCGTGAACTTTGATTAATCTGATTCTTATCTCGTCTGGGATAACAACAGTGGTCGTTAAACAGTCCCTCCTGGTCTCCTTTTTATCTTCTGCGCTACGGAGATCCATCTTTCAGTTCCTTTGAGATCCGTCTTAATGTGAACAATTAGCCTTACAGCCCGGCCGTCGTCCCCACCTGCTGAGCCGTCTGACCTCTCCGGGGTTCGAGGACGACGAGGCCCCTCCTCCTCCTCCCCACCAAAAAAACACAGAAAATAATAATTAACTCACAGAGCCCGAGGAGCAGTTGTCCACCTCCCCGACCTCGTAGAGGACGACGTCCTTGATGAACACGGCGATGGCCTTCAGGATGAAAGACACAAACAGATGCATGTGGATGTAGTTCCTGGTGCAGTGGAGCTTCCTGGGAACAAAACCAGACACGACACAACTGCAGATCAATTCAACGGCAGGTTCGGCCTTCGTGTTAATTATCCAGCGTCCTTGGAAGACAATGGCCGAAAATGACAGAAAATCACAGACTGGCTTCTCTTGTAACTGAGATCATTAGTTGCAATGTGAATACTTCATACAGTTTCTGAAACGACAAACAGTTTTGAGATCCTTGAATACCTCTTGACTTCCCTATTGCATTATCGTACTGGAGGAGATTAAACGATTAGGGAACGAGCTCCTGTTGTTTGTGTATGCTGCCGATGCTGATCCTTTTCAGCTCGGATGCCTAATCACTTAACATGTCCCCCCCACAGGAGTCGTTAAAGTTGCATCTCACCCCGTGTCCCAGCCGGGAGAGCATGTGAGCAGTGAGTCACAGCTGTTTAAAATGCTAATTGTTATATGCTCTTATCCTAATTGAACGCTTGCTGTCTTTAGCTGCTCCTGCACGTCCGGATCCTGTTTTCTGTAGCTGTCTGGAGCATTTTTCGTGGCAAAACGATATCACAGTCAAACTGGTCGGACCCCACGCTGAGAGAGGAGAAAGCTCAGCAGATTGAAAGCGATGAAATGGCACATGTGACGTGCCAGACCTGAGATCTAATCTCCTTCAGCCAACAAGCAGTGATACTTGCTGCCACAGGCCAATTTTCTGTGGAGAAAGAGGGGATATTTTCCAATTTGGCTCATAATCAATACATTAGCTCCCAGTGTATCATCCTGCTCAAAGCTAAAACATCTTGTTCCAGGGGCAAAATTATTATTTTTTCTTTAAGACTCCACTCCAGCAAAGCTGGTCATTTCCATGTTCAGTTCCATGATCATTCATCTGACTCATCTCTCACAGGATTGTACGGACACCATGTTTCCCTCGCATAAATATTGCCCGAATTAAATAGATAACAGATTAATATACAAAACAGTGTGAGCAACATGTTTTTAAAGCAACTTGTATAGGAGAAATGATATCAAGCATTTGTATGAAAAGGATTTGAATGTACCATAACTAATCAGGGCTGAATGAAAACGATGAAAATGCAATGAGAAACGCATAAAGAACATGTAAACTCTACTAAATCAAGTATCCACTAGGTGAAGGATGTTTGGATGAATGGGCATATGTGAAAAAGTACCACTGAGACGTTCCAAGCACAATGTAACACACAATAGGAAGATAAACCACAATATAAGCACAACTCCACACTAGTAAACATTTACATTTATGCAACGATTCATGTCACAACCCACACTATACAGTGTGACTTATTCAGCACATGAATAGGAGGCAGTACACTCAGCAATCCACGAGCTGCCCGGGGCTTTTATCTGCCCTTCGTCAGCATTTACTCTTAAAGTCGTCATTAAACTCATCACATCTCTCCATTTAGTCCAGAAATAGGTGCAGGTCTTTCAACTCCCAAATGTAACATAAGTGCCTTATTACCAAAAAGCCCCCCAAAACCTTTCACAACCCCTTTGGAAAACGTCAAAACTCTCAGCTTTTTACAGCTTTTTTTTACCCCCCATACTTCTGGAACTTCAGAGTCTGGTTGCAAACCCTCGACGTCCCTCTCCGTTGTGAAAACCGTAGCGGTGGCTTTTGGCACGGGGGGTCTGCAGAGCGAACCAGACGCCGTGACTCTCTCATGGCACGCTACCAACGCTCACATTTCAGGACATGGCTGGTAAAGCGGCACAACAGCGACAGACTGTCATATTTGTTCTCGGCTTGTAATCTTTTGGAAAGCAGGTGCGTGTGTGTGTCCCCCTCCCCCTCCTCCCCCACCCCGGTTCCTCCAGCCCTCATTAATACCCAGTGACAGACTGCGATCAAAGAACGGCCTCGCGCGAAACCAAAGAGGCTGGCGCGACGACGATACGTCCCAAACTGGTAGATTACGCTGGAAGAAGAATTATTAATACGACAGGACAATGCTGGCGAGAGCTAACGCAGCTCTTCGCTCAGATGTTCGCAGCATAATCCAAACACTCACATGGATTTGAGTTTCTCTCTGAACTCCACAGATTTCAACTTCCCAGCCCGGCTCTACAGTTACAATAAACCACTATCTAATACCAGGACCAGAGGAAACTTCCGTGAAGTTGTTGCTAGGAGACGGACTAAAACATCCTGAGCTACTGTTGACAACATCTGAGAGGCTTCAATCATGGTCCCCTGGTGATTTTACTGGGAATGTGGTGAAAAGATGAGCACTGAAGATTGCGGAGGCCATTCTGCAGCGCTCGGATCATCCACCTCCAAAAATGGTGGAAAGGCTCTCCTCTCATTAGCACCTACAGCTGAGAGATGAGCTGCCTGGCAAATGAATTTCCCTCTGGGGAGCAATAAAGTTATTCCTACTCCTATTACCTGAAACAGCAAAGACGCGTATAAGAATATTGTGTGGACTGAACAAGGCTCTGCGGCTGGTTTCTGGATGGCGTCTATTTATTTGCTAACAACTCTCTCTCTCTCTCTCTCTCTCTCTCTCTCTCTCTCTCTCAGTCTCGCTCTTTCCCTCCATCTCTCTGGGACCAGTTCACTACTGAGACCGACAGACTAGTCCCACACCATTTGAGGTTTACAGTATGTTTTGCATTGTGTTTCCTCACTTTACTAAAATTGAATTGATCTTAAGGCCAAGATTTGTACCATACCAAGGATTCTAGTGCACTGCGACACCCATTGTATCTACACAGCCGCTACACAGTCACAATGATTCAGCACCTACTGTAGCCTTGGAGTTTGCTCTTCCCTGCATACCTGTCGATCATCACTTTGAGTCACCATAATTTATAGAAAATCGATCGGTTCTTATCTAGAGCTTTTCTAGTCATGCATTCATGGTATGGGATTTGTACCTTGACAGTGATGCAAGGGTCATGGGTCATTCACATCATTCACACTCAGTGCATGTTGTTGGACAGTGGGAGGTATGGGGTGGATGCAAACTCCATACAGTCAGAACCTGAGTGCAACCTGAGGCCTCCTTGCTGTGAAAGTGCCAACTATTCATCTTTTCTTTTTTCTTATTTTTCTTGTCTCCATGACCTCTCAAAGCGCTTTAGAGAAGAAGTCACATTCACCCACATCCATTCACACACCATTGGAATGATGGGGGCAGGAGTCACAACTGCAACAACTTGGATTTCTGAGCATTCACACACTCACACATTGGTCGGGGGCAGTATGGTGCTTTGTCCAAAGATACGGCGACATGTTGGCTTCAGAAGCTGGGATCAAACCATGACCTTCCCAATACGTCCCCCTGAGCCACAGTCGCTCTGAAAGCCTGAATAAATTGTCTCAAAACCTTCTGTTTCCTTTCAGATTAAATTTTAAAAGCAATCACATGAAAAGGGCTGCTATTAACCGCTGTGGGACAAAATATGTCACTTAAGACAAGATTAGGACAGGGATTGATGGATTGTGCAAGGTTGCGGGACCCTCGAGGAGGGCCCGAGCGGTTCAAGGATGATCGTGCACCAAACTCAAACCGCAAAGGCTTTGAGGTCAAACTGTGGGAGAGACAAAAACAGACGGGGTTCAAGACAACTAAGAAAAGATCTGAACGGGAGGAGGGGCTGACGAGGGACTGATGAAATCAATCAACGGACACAAAGGAAGAGGGGAAAACAGACTGGCAGATGCCACGATCACGGCACATTTACTTTGTGTTTTGTTTGTCTGTGCAGCTCAGGTGGACCTCCCTGGCCTTTCGTCCAGGTTAGTCTCCGTTCATACCCCTCCTCTGCTTCCCACCGTCCTGTCATTACTCTCCTTGAGGCTCCAACCTGTTGGCAGCCTTGATTTCACACTTTGGCTCGCTTTTTATCATCCAGACCTTGGCTCGCCTCGTGGCACTCGATGCACGAGGGTGAACAAAACTCTGAGGTGGGCAAACATTCACATCCCACTGCAGGTCTTTTGTGGAAAACAAGGGAGTGTGGAGGCCACACGCTCATACATACAGAACTAAAACTGTTGTGCTAAAGAGGTATTATAAAAATGTAAAACTAGGTTATTAAAATAACATGTTTATGCTACATGCAGAGAATGAAGGCAGCACAAAAGAATAATTTGATGATCCAGAGACGAGACTTTAGAGACATTGCTATCTGAGCTGAAGAAGAGGAGTGGCATTGAATAAAGGTTACTCCTTTGTGTTCATTCATTTGTTGACTCACTCACAGTGTTTTCCTATGTTTGTTTTGTATACCATCACCCTCCCACCCGCCCATCGTCTGACTCACTTTCTACTTAAGCAGTGACAGTGACGACAGGTTGGAGGCAGGGTGGAGGTAGGGAATACACCGTGGACAGGTCCATCTTAGGACACACACACACACACACACACACATAATTCACATCCACACTCACACTCACAACTCAATTTAGAGTCTCTCGCTAAACATGCATCATTCATGATGGAGGGAGGAAAGCGGGAGTACCTGTGTGCAGATATGTTGTGTGTGTGTGTGTGTGTGTGTGTGGGGGGGGGGGGGGGGGGGTGCAAAACTCAACACTGACAGGACTCAAACTGGGAACTAACCAAGCCAAAAAACATGTGTCCCATCTAATCTGGATTCACTGTGAGGGACATTCAAACAGAAGATGTACCACATTAACATGAACAATGTAATTAGCCAAAAAAAAAAGAAAACTGAACTTGAAATGTGAGATTTCGTTTCATTTTTCTTTCCCTGTTGCTTCTCAAAGGAGGGGTCCCTCGGGGTAGAGACTCTGTGATCTGCAGCAGTGAGCTCAGTCACACTTGACATCAGGACTGTAATTGTCTCTGCGGAGCCAACAATCAATCCCTGGTCTTGTCAGGCAGCAAAACACATCGAGGTGCTCGAGGTGTCTAATCTCTGGGGATTCGCCGCAGATTCGTGCCGTCAAAAGCCTCGGTGTCACAATCAAAGTGAATGGAGGCGTTACCAAACGCCGGGCTGACAATTAAGCTTCTTCACAAATGGCATACGTGTCCTCCTCCCTGCCTGTCACAGTTAAGGTGAGCTGTGTGTTTCTGACCACTGCTGGCAGGTTAGCGGTGTGTTTGATGTATAAACTGCACTGTTTCCTATATTATATCTCCCAGCAGGAAGCATGCCAGTGTTTGCGTGCTTACTGGCAAATTGCTCACATTACAGCTCCACGTAGGGGGTCCTGCAGTGGTGACGTTTTTCATCAGGTTGTATCTTTCTTTTTTTTGTTGTTATTTCCCTTTTTTATTCCACCGTTTTATCCTCTTTCTAAACAACTGACCACATGGGGCCAGGAAACGGCTTTATCTGTCGGGAATTACCATAAAAGTCAATAGTGCAAATGCCCGTTTTGCTGAGTTGCCGTCAAGAGGAGAAATATAGATTTTCCTTTTGTGAGCTCTCGCTGGATAGGTGTCGGTGATGCCCTGTCTCGTTGTTTTTCTGCCTACCTGAAGATGCAGAGGATCACGATGGCTGTGGTGAGAGATATGAGGGAGACGCTGTGGCCAATGGTGTAGCCGATCTTCACTTGCCAGAAAAACTTGCCCTGGAGAATTAAAGACAATTCAAAACTCATTAAAACATGTCCAAGTGTGACGAAAAACAACAGACAGAGAATCACAAAAATGGTTGAAACTGTTTGCATTTTGGCTTCCCTTCAATGTCAGCCTCCAACTTTTCATTCTCTTCTACCTCATACTTCTTCTCCACAACATTTATTTGACACTTAAAGGATTAAGGAGACCATGCAATATCGTCAAAAGCTTCAGAACAATGACTAAATGGACTCTGAGGTCGAGACATAAACTCGACAACCTTGGAGGAGGGCTGAAAGGAAAGCCGAATGACCGACATAATGAAACTCGTGCGATTGGACCATAAGTTCCGGAGCAACATCTACTGTAAGTGGATGCAGAGGCAATTCACGTGACAATTCATGGCTGAAAGAGGAATTTCATCGGCCTCTAAAAGTTGCTCGAAAAATTGAATGAATCGCTCTCTACTGTTGCACACGCGCTCAGCGGAGAGAGGTTGCGGGAGGTCACCTGTTACGCGCTAAACACAAAGAATGGTTGAAAAAAAAGCTTTAGAGCCAAGGTCAGCCCTGTGTCTTTCTTAATCCCTGTGAATGGTGATGCCTATAATGAAAAACCCCTCAAAAAGTGAAGAGACTTCCACTGGGTAACACTGCATCTGTCATCCTGAGCTCCTCTAATAACTCCTATGACCTTTTAGTCTTTTATTGAGAGATTTCTACCTCATCCCCACACACACACACACACACACACACACATAATCTTCCCCTTAAATTTCAGAGTCAATACAACCGGATCCACAATGATGCTTGTCCACGTCCAAAACATTACGATCTCACAGAGGATGTGCGGCTTGTGTGTGTGTGTGTGTGTGTGTGTGTGTGTGTGCTTGATGAAAATGAGATTAGGAGCTTTGCACCGTGTTGAACGTACGGCAGAAAGACAAACATGGGATTGTGTCCTGGGCGCTTCAGCGGGCGGGTCCCCCTCCCGGCTGGGATCTGTGGCATACTAATGAGGCCACCTCAGTGACTCAGAGCGGAGTGGAGTGCCCACCCGGGAAGCTTTTTCACCCCCCCGCCTCCACCCATGGAGCAAATCATCTCCTCGGTCGGCTCCACCCTCCGTGTCGACGCGGGACAGATTATCTCCCCTCTGCATTAAACTGGATGAAGCGGCATTTGATGTATTTATTCCTCTCCTCGCCCCGAAGGCAACATGAATAACCTCTAATGTGCTCCCATAATGCCCGATAATGGAGGCAGGAGTTATTCACTGAGCCGGCCGCGTCAACGAAAATCAAGTGTGTTGTGCTTCAAAGACGTCCCCGCTCCGCCAAAGAGCAAAAGGGTATTGACGTATCGGAGTGTTTTCAAAGCGGTCTGGATATTATGCATGTTTTACCTCTTCTTCCTTACTTCTCACCGCCTGCTCCGCCGGTAGCTCGATATCGCTGTCCCGTCTGTGTTTACTTCGCTAATCTATACTTTTAATAAGAACGACAGGTAGTGGAAATCAACACTGGATGCGAAGTGAGTCGCTCGCCGCACAAGTCACAAAGTAGAAGCACAAAGCGGTTTTCTGTCTGACTCTCGAGAAGATCAAAGTTTGGTAACACTATAATAACTATCTGTTATAACAAGTTCCTAAATTATTAGTAAACTGTTATTTAATGAGTTATTAATGACTTGTGAAGTGTTTGTGAATAGTTTAAGGATTTATAACAATGCTTATAGATAGTTAATAGATAACTTACAAGCTGTTAATGAGTTCTAAATTACTTGTTCACTGTATGTTAATGATTCATAACAACATCTTATAAATAAGGACTAGTTATGATGGATTTTTATTAGAAAGTGTTACCCAAAGTTTGAGATGACAGGCTCTCTTTATGAGATAAACAAATAGCAGTTGCTATAGACAACAGTACAATGTTAACTATTGGATTGGGGTTTTGTGGCTAAGACTGTGCTAAGGAGGCAAGGATGATTTATCTGATTAATTGTCATAATTGTTTCATCCACTGGGCTGATCAATAACAGGCACTAAAATCAATAACAGTCCAAAAACATGCGCGCTTTAGCCCGAGACTCAATCGACCTAATTGTCCATAAGTGTGTGTGAGTGTAGGGTGCATTATCTGGGAGCATTTGGATCGGCTCCAACAGACCCCCAGCCTCAGCTATGAGGCCGGTAAAGAAAAGGGATCGATGGAGATGAAAGTGTTGTGTCTACAGCTTGTTTGGTGTGCTCTCCTAGTAGCCGAGCAGACCGCCTTGTGCAGGTCTAAGTACGGAGCCAGAGGCATTTTGAGGTCTTAACAGTGAGTCTCGTCCCCGGAACTAACGTCTGAAGCTCAGACTGAAGCAGCGACTTTGCCATTTCCTACTTCTGTTTGTGCACCAAGTAAACAACACAGGGTGCAATGTCATGGTCAGCGAGCTTTAGAGTTAGTGGCACTAAGCAGTACACAGAGCCAGGTTCACTTCCTATTCCTTCCCCCAGTCAGTCCCAGCTCCGTACTGTAGTTAACACAAACCCCATGAAAGAAATCCCTGTTCCTCTTATGGGAAGTAATGAAAAATCTTGACTTCCTGTTGTTTCCCCCAATAACTTAAACAACTGTATGCCGCCAGAGCCTGTGTGTGCTCTGAGAACAACCCAGATATTTGAGTCTCTTACAGAAAAAGGATGAATGAAGGCTCAAAGCAAGAGCGAGAGTTGTGAAACAATCAATAGAGCTATTTTGCTGATGGACCCAACAACACCCACCCACAGAGAGAGGAACGAAAAAAAAAAAGATGTCCTAATTAAACTCTTCCTGCCCACTGGCACTGGAGATGGCTCCACACTGAGCCGCTGAGTTCATTCACAGTCGGCCCGTTCGGGTATGCGTTGCGGCCGGCCTACTCACGTCGTCGCTGGTGCTATTGAGATTGTATCCGCAGTTCAGGGCGATGTCCAGCGGGTGCATCTCGGTCCAGCCGTCCGCCGTGCAGGTTTTGGAGAGGTTACCACCTGCGGATTGAGAAGACACAGCAGAGGTTAAGACCACCCAGGAAGTGGATTTCTCCTCCATCAGTGGTTAGTTTGTATTTCGGGCCACACGCCCCCACCCCGCCGCTATAAGACAGTACGGTGACATCGTCCGTGACCCCGTACGCTCACAGCTCGCCTCGGACACTCGGATATCGACATTTTCATCCTCATTGTGTCACCCGTGCGTGAACGAGGCTTTAAGTCGTGCTGTGTGTCTCGTGCGTGGGATCGCGGGATCAAACACAAACTCTTTACAGCCGACGGAGGAAGTGCGACTCTCCTGCGAGAAAGCGTCTGAATGGACGTGTTGTTCGCCACAAGGTCGGAAGTCGGAGTCACCGCGCAGATTGGGACGTCAAACATTCATTCCTTCCCTTTCCTCCATTCACCAAAAAAATGCATTCACAGCCACCCTCTGTGTGTGTGTGTGTGTGTGTGTGTGGGTGCAGCACATGTGTAGTGACGTAGACGGCACAGCCGAGTCGTGAGTGGACTGTGGGCGATGAGACAGGCTTCCACTTACTTCATTTGTATTCCTATTGACTCCTGGTTGAGTTGTTCTTATTCCCTGGCCTGTGCTCTTAATCTCTATTGTTGCTGACTTAATGCGTTTCTTTTACTTATTTTGCGAGTTGCCTGAATAAGCCTCTGTAGTCGGGGAGATAATATGTGATATGATTGTTAATGCAAGTCTGCATCCGGTTTATTATTTCCACTCCCCTGCATTAGTAATAACCTGCAGCGTCCACAGCCAAATACTTTTAGTTCTGTGTGTTTAATTGCAGGCGGGTTCCCCTCTGTCACAGGATAGCTGCGGTATTATTTGGTTTATTCATGGGATTTGTTCATGGTTTATTCATCTGCCGATGTCAGGGGTTCGTGTAAACAGCTTAACCCAAACTAGACCCCGGCCACAAAACGTGACCAGCAGCGGGAGGTCGTTCTTCGCATGTAAATGCGGCTCCAGTTATCGGGAGGTGGGATATCTAGAAAGTTTTTCTATCGTCGCCTCCGTGTCTGAATTTCAGCCTCACGCTGGGATGATGGGATGAGTTGCCCCCCCCTTTACTCTTTGCTCATGTCACCCTCTATTCACTTGCTCTGTTAACTTAACTCGCTTTCATGGCTGTCAGTGTTTGTGACAGCCACTCCTCGGGCTGCCTGAAACAATGGATGCTATCTACTCTGTGACGCCTGCGACAGGTCTCATTTGCACAGGTGACACCGGATGTCACAGAGAAGTTATAGAAATAGTCACAGATAAACAAGGACCGAGGGGTTATTCCACAACAGGTGACAAATACATACCCTAAAATGTCAAGGTCCTCTTAAGGCTCTGGTTTACTCATAACAGGATGAAGATAACGCTCGTAATTGTAATTTGTGATTCGTTATGTACAAGCTTTAATGGAAACAGTCGACCACACCAGGCAATAACCCAAAGGGTAAAAAGTTAATAAACATTTGAGAAAGATGAATCCCTTTCTTGTGGTCCATTTATTTCAACAACTGCATTCTGGTTACCATCCATTTACATTCCAAATGCATTGGCATACTCATGTTTTGTATTCTAACTACGTAGCTTCAGCACCTTTATTCCTGTACTATTATTGAGACCGAAATTGATTTTTTCCTTACCCTTAGTTTTACCCTCGACCTTAACATCGAACTGTACAGAGACTGACTCATATTTGGATCTGGCCTTGAGTGGCCATTCAAGAATCCTCCAAAACGTCTTCTCTCTTCGATGGTTTATAAGAAGCAGGGGCGAAGCGAGGTCTGCGTGTGTCCGTACACACGGTCGGCCTCATTAAAGCCCTCTCATGCCGCCAAATGATTGAGACATTTGGCCCGTCATATACTGTAGCACGAAGACACGGGCTGAAGCCTGTCTGTTAGATCCTGAATGAGAACGTTGACTTAAGTGGATGTGAAGTCATCTCTCAGACCTGTGGACTCATTTACAGTCAGGGTGGTGCGCTGCCAGTCTTTTCAGCAGATTTATTGCTGCATTGCAGAATATTGCAGAATGGAGAAGCGAGGCGGGGACAGAAAATATGAAAGAGCGGAGCAGCCTCACCTGGACTCACACGGACGATTCAGACGGATCAGAGCAGTTTATACATGCAAGGACTGTTTAGGACATTCGCTCTCTGACAGGTCTGTTTTCTCAGAGAGTTGCAGCTTATTTTCAGAGTGCGGACAACTCTAAAATTAGGCAGCGATGGGGCATCTGCGGGTCAGTCCTGCAGTGCTTCTCCTCCTAACCCTGTGATACGTCTTCCTCAGTTGCTGTTGGCAACAACTCCTCCATCTGAAACTCAGTGTGTGTCGTACAGCACATGTCCCAAGGTTTGGTCCTTGGTCGTATTCTGCTCGGAAAATAAAGCACTTTAGAGGGATCCCGGGAAGATAAAACGCAAGAAAAAAAAAACTTTGGATATCTTTTACTTCATTTGGAATGATATAATAGCTTATAACACTTGAGCACTGGGTCAGTTTGCTGCCACAGAGACACAGCCAGTGCTTTATTAGAAACACTACAAAACCAGTTCAGAGGAACTAATGTCCCATCCATCGTCCATCATCTGCAGCGGCTGTTGTTCACTACACAACAGAGACAGAGGAAAACACAACAGTGATAAAACGGTGTCCACTGCGAGGAAGGAAAAAAAGAAACTACCATTTTTTTTGGACGGGGCTGAGACGTCCGACACCTCTGAGGGGATGGAAGTAACATTAAGCCCACTTTCCCCCAGTGCCACAAGCAGGAGGCAAGAATTAACACCTGTCGAGCATCATTCATCCATTATCTCATCCAGTTTGTACCCAACGGTCTCCAGCACACACAGGGCGAAGGCAGGGAATACACTTTGGACAGGTCACACTCTCACTCTCACCAATTTAGGATCTTTAGGACATGTTTTTAGGACTCTCCAAGGAAACTGGAGTACCTGGAGCATCCATCCAAAAGTTAGAGTAACAATCTCAACATTATCCCAAAGAATCGTGAAGCCAGTTGTATGGTGTTGTATTCCAGATCCACGGATCTCATTTCCAGGGTTTTGGTCTTCTTGTTTACCCTGCGTTTCCCTCCACAACTGACCCCCATTAACCTCATTTGGCCTCCTCACTTTCCAGTGTTTTCCCCAGCCGATTGACTCCAGTTACTCATCCCCTCGCTTCATTCGCTTCATTCGCCTCAATCGCCTCTGCACTCCACACTCGGCCTCCGCCTCATCAGTTTTCTTTGTATTTCAGGCCGGTTTTGCTGTTGAGTTCTGGTCGAGGCGTCTGCTTTGTTTGTCTGTCCTTATGTCTCAGATTTTTTATTCACAGTGGAGGTTTCAGAATTTGGTACCGTCTGCCCTTCATCCCCCGAATCTGGCTCCATTGTCTCGTTTCAATGAGACACTTGTTTACAGAGTCAAAAGTTCCCATTTATCTTCTCCTCAGTGTTCATCTGTCATGAAATGCAGCTCAGCTTCTAAACTAGAAAAGTTTTATTATAAAACCTTTGCTCTCCCCTTCAGACTTCAGACTTTATCATATGACTTTTGTTGATTATCCTGGAAAAGGATCATTGTGATCATATTGTTTTTGCCGTATGAAACAGTTACTGACTGAGCACACTGACACTCCTTTTCCTCTTGGATCATAAAAATTCACATTAAAACGCCTTTTGAGAGCCACCACTCATGAATATCTATAATAAAATGAAGATAAAATTGCTCAGTCTATTATGTAATTCTCAAGACAGTGCCGCTTCAGACTGTAATCTCAAATCAAAATCTACAAACAAACTCTGGATCAACAGACCATGGATTATATTTACAGCCTGATAAGCATCTGTGCTGCTGTTTTTAGGATACATCAAAGAAACAAAGAAAGAGTCGCTTTGGTTATGCTAACAATGTCAGAAAATGCTTACAATGTTCTTATAATGGACTGGAGACCAAACTGCACCCAGCAGAGCCCACAACACTGCTAAGATACAGTGTGTAAGGTAACGGATGGCTGTAGAGTACAAGTCGAGCACATTATGCTACGGTACAATAAGTTAGAACATGTCATGACTTGTTTGGCACTTGTACACATTAAGACAGAAACTACTCTCCTCGTATCAAATACCAGCAGGTGCCAGCCATTTTGCTATCCTGCCCATACACCGACACGATCTGTTAAAGTTTGTTTTCTAGACTCGGGCAACGAGTGGATCCAACAATAGCAGGAGAAGAGGAGCCTCCGGACACACAGCCAGCCTGAGCGTCTCATCACTGCAGCTTCATCTGTAAACCTTTACGCTGGAGGCATGTTTTCTTGCGGATGATATTTTCTCGTGTGCAACAGAACAAAGTCGAGATGGACAGTGTTTTTTTTCTGTTGTTTTTCTCTTTTTTTGAGGAGGAGGAGGAGGAAGAAGAAGAAAAGATGACCTCTGGTGAGTCGGGTCAGGCTCACCTCAGACAACATTTCTTCTCACACCGGGAGCAATTTTCAGTGGTCATTTACAGCGAAACCCACCGCTGGGTAAAACCCAGGTCATCTGTGCAGTAAATCACTATTTCCTTGATAAGGAGCAGCGGGCGAAAACAACATCGTCCCATCTCCCAACTATAAGTGCTATAAATACTGTCATCTCTGTGGGCGATCTGTCAACCTGAAAATCATCTATTTTTCCCATTTAAATCTATATTCAGCCTCACGGAAATTAAAAATCCTTCCAAGAGGACGACAATAGTCGACAGTACACGCCCCCGTTTCCAGGTCGAGTCATTTCCACCCTGAAGATTAATTAGTAGTAATTTAGCGACAGATCCCAAGCAGAGAGAGCAGCATAATTAAACATCCCTTTCTCTCAGATTGGTATGGGTGAAGGCGCCTACTCTGTGCTTATTTATCCATCGGTGCGATGGCAGCTGACCAAAAACATCCTTATCAATAACAATATGCCAGCGGGAGCAGTGTACGTACATATCCGACTAGGCTCCGAGCTGCAGACTGCACAAACATCATGATTCAATCCAGGTGGATGATTGATTAGACGGCATCGTACACACTGTGTTTTCAGATTAGGTTCCTCGCTCTAGCAGATAAACACACGTGGTGTGAGGCCCTGAAGGGCATCAGCTTGATGGAGCTCCCTTGGAAATTGATTTTTGTTGATAAAAGTATTTGTGTCGATATGGAAACTCAATATTAGCTGGAATGCACGAAAAACCACTTCCGGACTTAAACTAAATACACAGATTTTCCCCAAAAAGCTTTTTTTTTGTTTTTTTCTGACAGGGGGAGACCCAGAATATGAATGTGCGTCTGTTTCTTTCAGCATCAAAGACAAAGTCACTTTACTGTCAGTGATGCACAAGTATACTCTGTTCCCTCTGCAGTCATCAGAAAGGATTAAAACTATAGATTATGGTGCTATCAAATGATTCATCATGTGGAGACCATGAAGACAATTTTCCAGTCCACTCATCCATCCCTTACACAGGAGGGGAACAAATTAAAAAATATAATTTTGGTGCCTCAGATTTCAAAACCGATTCTAGATATAATCGATTCACTGGATCAGAATATGGTCTATAATACGATGACTATGACCTTCACTCATCTCTAGCTAGGGTATATATGTGTGTGTGTGCATGTGAACTACCCTTTGAGTAGTTAATCAAAATGCAATATTATAACCCAGAAACCAGAGCTGATGGAGGAAAAACTGACATCGCATCTTAAGAATCAGCAACTAAAGGTCCAGCCCCAAAAAAGCTGTGCTTCCACCAAAGTCTATCCCAGGACATACATTATTATACTATATTCAGAGCCTCAGGTTGACCTAACAGCATGTTTCTGAACTGTGGGAAGAAGGCCTGATGAGAACTGACACAGACATGGGGAGAACATAGAAACTCCAAAACCCAGACAGACTCAGGTCCTTCTTGCAGAGGGGTCCATTGTGTCGCCCCATTTTCATTAAACAGACCCAGACTGCTAGCCTGGCTAAAAGGATAAACAGCGTAAAACGAGCCCTTAATATCTACAGATAAACTAGGTCCTCTTACGTTTTTTTTGTTTCTATTTCTACAGAAGCTGAAACAAAGGAAACTGAACCATCCACAACATCTCACAAGGGCAAGTTTTGATCCGACTACTCCTGCACTTCCTGGGTGCAAAGTAAACCACCGTGTGAGATCTCTGCTTTGATGAAGTCTGGAAAGTATGAGCAAGGAAGGTGGTTTTGCTATTGTTGCCATAAGAAACTGTAGAATTCAGACACATGATTCACGCATTGCATACAATGCATACTTTCCTCTTCTGGACATCATTACCTTCGGCTTCATTAGTTTAACGTGAACTCAGTTGTATCGTACCATTTCCATTTTTAGATAAATAGATAGCATCAGTGTGTGTGTGTGTGTGTGTAGGTGGGTAGGTAGGTGCTGGAGTGTGTGTGAGGAAGAAGGAAACTTAGGAAAAGAGAGAGGGAAAAAGTACAAAAAGTATAAGGAGCTAAACCTGGGATGTGAAAGAGTTTTTGAAGTCGTGGATTTAGAGAGATTTATCAACAGTCTCAGTCCGTGTCTCTGTATCTCTCCAGAGGAGTTTATCTCATGCTGTTTCCATCTCATTATATTTGCTTTGAGCTTGAAGGTAAATTCCTCCAGCATTTGCATGCACTACATTTTCCCAATAGCGAGATTTTATGACGCAGTTTATTTTCGCAGGTTTCTGAAACCTCACACCATTTTCCCTGTCAATAACGCCACAGAGACGCACAGACCTCTTCATGATTTTACTATTGTTTCCTTGGAGTGTGAGCGAGACGTGAGGCGTTCCTCTCGGCTTCCACAAACTAATTTCCAGGTCGCTGCAGTGAAGTTGAGCTGAGAGGAGTTTCCGCAACTTCCATAATCGATTTTGACCAAATCTACTCCTGCCAGTCGGGAGCAAAACCAACACTTTGGACCTCCGGGGATGTCAGAGAACGGCTCCGGGCGACAGCGGGGGGCCAAAACTTCTCGGTGGAGGTTCACAAACATTTGAGGTCAAGGTTAAAAAATGAAAAAATAAAAATGTGACAAAGACACAAACAATGTCTCGGATGAGTCGGAGCAGCGCTGACCCATGTTATTTCAACAGATAACCAGTAGCGGTCGGGGCTCGGTCTGCACAGTCGGGGCGTCCTTTCACTTCAAAGGGAGAGGAGGAGGTTTGCAGAACGAGGGAGGGCATTACGCCTCCACTTTCCCCTCGACGTGAACGTTACGAGTAGCTCAAACTCTGGCAGATTGGACCAGTACCGCAGTCGGCTCGCACGCTGAAAGATTAATTGCTGAGACGTCTGCTTAGCACAGAGCAGGACGGCCTGGCCTGCAAAATCACACACTTCAGCTGTGAAATGGCACTGGAATAACAGGGGGCAACATCTGCAGACCTATTGTCCTGCTCATGTCTGGCATCTGTTGAGTAGTTTAGTTGACCTGCGAACATGTTTAAAGCACCGGGTTGAGAGCTTAAACAAGAACAATACAATGCGTCAAATGGAGACTTGTATCATCGTACGCACGCCCTGGACAGGTCAGCCCGGTGCAGACGTACACACACTCACAATTATGCGTGATTTAGAGTCTCCAAACAGCCTAAACCTCCATGTTTCTGGACTGTGGGGTAATATCCTGCAAGACGCAGGGAGAACATGAAAACTTGAACCTGAGACCTTCTTAATGTGGGTCATGTTGGGGTTTAGCCATCCATCTACCTCATCACCCCCCTGCCTAAAAAAAACAACTCTAACTCTCTCTAATAACAGGTGTGTACACTCCCTGTGGACATGCTTCAAAATGCAGCTCGACTGTCTGTGTGTTTTGGCAGCGCTCGGTTGTCTGGCTGACTCAGATGACCGCACGTCTCACCCCAACCCCATAACATTTTTACTTCTTGCCAATAACAGGAACTGTCCATCATTTTTTTGTTTTTGTTTCCTTTCATTTCATCATTTCGTTATTATTAAATCATTTCCAGTTACTAACACAGGCCCGGACGATGACCTGGGGGCGGCTTACATCTTATTGTCACTTTAATGCGAGTACAACAAGACCTAGAAGTGCAGCAACAACACTTACCACGGGGCTGAATGGTGATTTTAGGCCTACATGTTTTACTGCACCTTTCTATGTTTTTTTCATTTCATACAGCCACAGAAAACTTTGAAAAAAAAAGAAGACTTCAGGCCAATCAAGGCAAAAGCTGCAAGCCATTTTCTTATGAAGTGGAAGAAATCACAACACAGGGGATGTCGACAGAAAAGCCAATCAATGTGAAGATGTGGGATTGTGCCGAAAGAACTGCAACTCAATATCAGGAAAAGGTCAGACGTATTTTTGTGCTTTCTGGTTGTATGAAAGAGGAGGACTTCCATCGCAAAATTGACATTTGCTTAAGACGCACGCCCACGCACTAACCAGGCCTGACAAAGGCAACGGCTGCTTTTTTTAAGGAGTTTGCGTGTGACTGGCCTCGGCCACGAAACAACCACGGAAACTTCAAAATGATGATTAAATTGGATGTCAAACAAAGACTCTCTGATCAACTTTGGACTCTGACCAAAAAGACACTCGTATTAAACAGCTCGGTCCATCTCAGGGCACAAACACACACACATACACACATATCACTCTCATTGTCTCCCATTGACTTTAATGTGTGTTTATGGACCGTGCATTGAGAAGAGGCAAGCGGAAATGGGCAGAACAGGCAGCCTGTTCCTGCCTTTTTTTTTATCATCTCCTCCCAAAGACGGCCTAAAAGGCTTTAAGTGAACATAATCAAGTCAAGAGCCGCTTGTAATTTACAGTGTTTTGAATAATGTAGCGACAGAAATGACAGATAACGGCGCTGTGAATATGCAGATGTGCTCGGATAATCAAAAACTGCACCGTAATTGCAATTTCACACATTCTTAGTCCATCAGCCGCTCTAATGTGGATAAACTGAAACAAGTGAATATGCAAAACAGGGAAAACTGTCACGGGACGTTCAGCAGACATCACTTGATGATCAACAACGGTCCTTCGCTCAGTTCGGCCTCGGCGGGAAACACAGGTCTCGACACTTTGAATTAGCGCTTCTAGTTTCCAACACTCTCGTGGTTCTCAATTACACGACAAGAAGAGGTGCTTGATTGAGCTCAAATTATTCATTATTGTCCAAGAGGCTAAGCAATTCTGATGTGTCTGATTTAAATGCCTGAAAAATCTGTGAAATAAAGTAAACGACCAAAGATACTTAACATTTACAAGTTAATTATAAACACACTACACATAGTCTGCACATCACTGTCGTGGAAACGCGTATCTCGGGGTCATTTCACTCCAATTTGTTCTTCGAACACGCCACCTGTGGTCTACTCTTTCACCTGCACACAGCACTACTACATCTCTGCCCTTTCATGCCGCCACACGTGGGGTTTAAAGTGCATCCTCCATCTTTGAAGTGTCACATTTCCCTGTGTCTGTAATTTTCAGTTTGACTCTCCGAGGCGCTAATGCCTGCGTGAGAGGCTTCCCAGAGGGGTGGAAAGGTGGGCCGAGGTGGGCGTCTGCATGCATCATCGGAGCTCTCGCCCATATTTCACATCTTTTTCCCCCGGATGTTTCGGAGGTGATGGATCGGCCGGGTTTCTTTCTCTGCACACACACGAAAAAAGTATATGCAAAAGAAGGTAGCTGCCGCTTCCCTCCTCTGTTTAGGAAGAGTTTTAATGACGCTGCAGCAAAAACTCAACAAAGTCAGGTGAGGAGTCGAGTAAAGTTTGAGCGAGTGAGGGGAGGCTACAATCATCCGTGGCTCTGATCTGATCGTATCTAATTATAATCTCATATGAAAAGTTAATGTATTTGCTTGGTGGACTGCACCAGGTAAAATGACCCTGATTTGACCCCCCCGGTTTGGACCGAGGGCCAATGATGTAAAATTAAAAATGAATGAAAAACATTCATATTTCGCTGTAAGTTTCTCTTTCTTTTTTGCCCCATTTGTCCTTGGATCCAACAGATCCCCGTGATACCAGTGGGTAATATAAGTAGGAGATGTGTCGAATGGCTCAACCGACTGTTTACTGAGAGGAATCTGGCTTTAAAACTGGCTCTTAACCCTGAGGAAAAACATTTGAACAGTTTAATGAATGAGCTGCATGAGCACGGGCTCTTTTGTGCTGAGCTACGTCCTGGCTACAACGTGTGAACACGTCGGTCTTGTTCAGAGCAAAAACAGACGACTTCAGCACATTCGTGTGGACCGTTAATGTGTGCATTAGTCATTTTTATGGCGGGATCAAAGTGAAAGTGAGAATAAACAAAAAGAGGACATTGACACAGATGTGTCCGTGGGAAAGAGCGTGTTTCTTTGCATGTTAGAGACTGCAGCAGGGTTGAGGCGTGGCCTTCCTACAAAAGCGAACTTTAAAGAGTGAACCTCCACTGACATGTGTGTGTCAGCTAGTGGAACACGAATGCCGTCCGAGTTATCATCTCATTCTCCCACGAGTGCGTCGTTCAGTCAGCGGGCAGAGAATGAGCGGTGCTGCCTCGCTGGGTCACACACACACGCAGGCAGAGCAGGTAAAAAGCTGCAGGGAAATAGCCTAGAGGAGTTGAAAAGGGAACAGAGATCCATCAGACGAGATCAGAAAATGACTCTATTCTCTGGGAAGAGGAGGAGGAGGAGGAGGAGGAGGAGGAGGAGGAATAAAGGGATCTGATTGAACGCTTTGGGGTGAGGCGGCATTGCGGAGAAAATATCCAAATTGGTGTTGGTGTGGATCTGAGGCGCCGCACCCCGCTGTGGAGCTGGGTTAATTTAATATCTCGACATCCAATCCAAGTCCGTCGTAAAATAAAATAATAATGAAAAGAGAAACCTTCGAGCGCAGCATGCCAAAAGTAAAAAAAAAATATTCAAGGCTGATTAAAGGACTGTAGTTTCAGCCTCATTAAATCGTAAAAACTGAAGGGCTGCATTTGGTTTTACTACACGTATAGAGTTAGAATAAGCACGACTACTACTACTACTACTACTACCACTAAAGCTACTACTGCATCTCCCCCTGGCTGCCTGTGGCCCCGGTAATGTTGTAACATCAAACATGGCGGCTCAACATCTGGAACGAGATCTTGCAGCGTTGCGATCTCTCTGTTTTGAACCGTTATGATTATCATTCAGGAGAGTCCATGGAACATATGCAGCCCACGCAGAAGACACAGACCACACACCTTTGTCCAAGGCCTACTCCAGAAAGGACCCCAGCTACTGTTCAAAAAAAAAAGTAAAGTCGCACAAAAAAATAAGTTTTCAAGGCAGCCAAACTCGTCATCCGCTGTGACTGTGACTCACCCTTAAATACTCTCACGGTCGTGCGCCTCCACCGACCGGGAGAGTGTAGAGAGAGGTGTTTGAGGCGAATGAAAAGTCAACGCTGCAGTAACGTGTGTGATTCTGGGCATTTACGGAGCAGAGCGGAGCAGAACAACAACGCTCCAGGCTCGGGATCAGTTCGAAAAGAAACGGCACTTATGTGGCGCAAACGCCAAGTCCTGCACGAGGATGTTTCAGCAAACACAGTGAAAATGTTGGTGCTACGCACACACACACACACACACACACACACACACTCTGAGCTCATCAGCCCAGCGCCCTGGATTAGTGTCACCAACTCCGACTGAATGTGAAATTCGGTCACAGTCCGCCCTTCTGCTCCTCGGTCATGTGGCGTTGAGCAACAGCGCAGAAAGAGTCGTCCAGCAGAACTTTGAGCGGCATCAAAGTCGAGCCGATGCTTCACCTCTCTATATTGAATAGCACGACTTCCGCCCTTTTGTGACGAGTCGTCACGTTTTGAGGAATCTGTTAAAAATTGAGCAAAAGGACGACCAAGCGTAACATCTCTTGGCCCCTGCTGCGAATACACACACACACACACACACACACACACACACACACACACACACACACACACACGTGGAGAGCTCTGACAACATTCGCATGCCGTCCCTCCTAAATGGATGGAAAACAAGCTCCCGTCTGTTTGTTGGGCCGGGGAGAGCGAGGGAGCGCTGGAGTGCAGGTTTTTTTTTGTGTCAGAGCGAGCTTGAGAAGCTGGGAGCATTCGCAGGCAGCCCAGGACTTGACAAAGCATCAGACAAGGACACGGCTTTGAAAAAAAGACAGAGGGGGGGGGGGGGGTTAGCAATGCATCCCAAAACAAAGAGCCTGAGCCAGACGGAAAAGCGAGGTCTCCTTCTTGAACGGAGGGAGCGCTAAAAAGTGGGACGCGAAACCCGGTTAATGAAGAGGAACGCTGTCGAGACACGAGAGGCGATTCAGAAAACAAACCCTGCCGTGTTTCTCTTTCTTATCTCCGCTCGCCGCGTCATCGTCGTCTCCCTCCCCTCTCCGAGCTCCTTTCCAAAGCAAAGGCTGATGAAAGACGAGGCCCGGATCTTCGCCTCTTGTTGTCTCAGACCCCGGCCTGTGAGTCTGTGACCTGAGTTGACGTGAACATCTGAACCCGGGCTCTTTGGTTTGGCTGCGTCGTGTTTACAGTAGCGTGGATTAGCTCTAATGCAGCGTTGGAGAGAGAGAGAGGTACGAGCAGGACCTCCCGGAGTCCACCACAAACACTTCACGGGGGGTCAAAGACACACGGAGCTGCCAATCAGAGCGATAATATACTAAACTCGGACGTTTTTGCAGATCTATGTGGCGACACTCTTTTCATGACGGTCGTGAATCCACATCGGCTCTGCTGCCAGTTTTTCGGCCCCGGGCCCTCTGCGGGGTTCCTAATAATCCCCCGTCGTCGGTCTGATGACTCAAAATGTCCATTTGCGAGCGAGCAGCTCATTTCATCCTCGGTGTCTGCCCATCGGCTGGACCCTATGCAAACACGCTTCTAATATATCTATAACACTCGCAGCTGGAGAATATACGAGTAAATGAAAATGGACGCACGCGCCCTCAGATAGCATCATAACGGCAGCACGGCAAAGTCCTGTTTCGGCACCTGAGGGCTTGTTCACCTCAGCCTTAATTATTTCTCTAATGCAACATGACTTAATTACACATTCTAAATGACCTTCATTTAGCTTTAGAGAACACTGTCGATATCTTGTGGGAAGAAAATCTAAGTTTGAAGCGCTTTCATTGGCATGTTTAGCCTAGGGTGAACAGTAAATATATACCGAATCAAGACACATGAGAGTGGAATCCAATGTGACTCTTGGGCATGTGTGTGTGTGTGTGTGTGTGTGTGTGTGTGTGTGTGTGTGTGTGTGTGTGTGTGTGTGTGTGTGTGTGTGTGCGTTTTCTCACCTTTGTACTGGTCATTGAAGTAGCTGAAGTAGGTGGGGCAGGTGATGGTGACCACCTCCCCCACGCTGGCTGAAGGCCAGCAGGCGATGCTATCCCACATGCCCTGGCAACCTGTCAGGAGGAGATGAACACATTAACATGGAATCAGTCACTCACACATACACACACACATAAACACACACATGCCCAAGAGTCACCCAGATACACACCCACAATGACTAAATTGGATCATGTGCTTAACGTGACACACATGACACAATCACTGCTGTGCAGTGACCGCAAAGTGCAATTCTCATACAAGACCAAAGCAATCTTATCTATCTGTCTATCTAGCTATCTAGCCATATAGCTAGCTATAGCTAGCTATCTAGCTAGCTAGCTGTTCCTAGCTGTCACGTTTTCTTTCACTATGACTTTTTCAACATCATTTGATATTGCTTATTGGATCTACTCTGAACTTCCATTCCTACACCTACTGTATTGTGTCTGTAGAGTCATCTGGCACCTATCCACAGCTCACATAGGGTAAAGGTGGACCATCACGCTCACACCTAGGGGCATATTCTAGTCTCCAATCAACCTAAATATGCATGTTTTTGGAAATATTTTTGTTTTGGAAATGTGTTTTTGAAATATGAAAACCATTGCACCATGATTTTCATATACTTTACTTGTCATTTTTTTGCTTCCTGGGATGGCACCATCACTATCAGCCTCTGCATTGTGTTGCTGTGACACTCTGAGACGGGGACTTGTACATGCCATACATTATGGATGCATTAGTTGCCCTGGAAAAACTTGCAAAAAAGCAGCGTTTTTTTTTCTTTTCTTTTCTTTTCTCTTGACACCCTTAATGTAAAATCCATTTGTAGCAACTGTGCACTTTCTCTAAAATCTCCTTACAGGAATAAAAAAAACAACCTCTTCTTTATATTGGAAATGAAAGTCACCACCTTCCTCTGAGAGTGCACTGGAGGTCAACAGCAGCGTGAACAGACCTGTGACACATGAGTAAAGCCTCCGAGAAGTGTGAAATTAGGAATAAAGGAGGAAAAAAAGGGAAAAAAAGACTCGAGCAAGGAGCCATTCCTGAGACGCTGAAAAGCCAAAGTTTTGGACAGTTTGGATGCAGACGCCTCGTTTCGTCACAGTGGGTGGCGTGACGCACAAACCGTCCCGAGACGCTCATTTTTACGGCTGCTTTGTTTCACTGCTGGACAGCCTCTGCGTCTCGCACGTTGCGCAACCATAGGCCGTGAACATATGGCTCCCCTCATGAATGCACACGCTGCTAATCCATTTATTAGGGATGCGACCTCTGAGAGCAGCTTCCCCTGCCTTCCTGTTGAGGAAGCAGATAGGGAAGCGGAGAAATGAGGGTCATTGCAGAGATAAGGGGCGAAGCCGCTACCGAGCACGCACCCGACTATACAGTTGTGTGGAGTCATTTTTTATTAAAATGAGACCAAATGGAGATAGCCCACAGTTAATACAGATGGGTTTCGTGCTGCGCATGCCTCCGAGTCAGGGGTGAACTTTATATATGCGCGGTATATGTTGGTTGGCTCCCACAGACAAAGTGGGCGACTCAGTCGGAGTCGGATAAATATCTTATCAGGGTTTTTTTAAACTTTAAGTGTCATTAAGATCCTCAGATTGTGATGATGCATTATCACTATTACTCTATTTATGCTTTAAGGTCATGAGGTCTAGGAGATCCTGCCTTAGTTGGAGTTGATGCCCATTCACTCATTTGCGTGTAATTACTGTAAAATTCAGAAGTCCACCCATACTGGAGTTCAGGGACTCAAGATGTATTCATTGATTCTGTTTGCACACTTATTATTCACATGTTTATGTCTTTATATCCACACCTTCTGAGCGGTAATGATTTATTTATCTGTCGCATCTGCTTTTTTTTCTTTGACCTGAATCGAAGTCCTTCTTCCTTCTGACTGGTTAGTTCCGGTGTTGTTGATGTGCGGAGGACAGAAAACTGCAGCTTAACAAAGTTTATCTGTCTTTATCCTCCTGTCCTTTCGCTTCAAGGATGATCCAAACCACACATCAAACCCTCACGTTACACACTACTGTCATCCCATATGAGTCCAAACAACATGGCCTCAAAAAGTGTGGCTCATAACGTGTGGGCCACTCTTCTGCTAATACCATTATACAACGCTGCATTTGCTGCCCTAATGCAGAGCGGTGTTGATTCACAAATCTCTCAAATCTCAAGCCCCAATTTATTCCTCATTAGTGAAAACTGTCAGCTTCCCTGACATTTTTAGCCCAATTGGACACGACTTTAAGTTTTTTTCCCCAAATTAGCCATATGCGTCGCTGTCACTCCGAGGTCTGGGAACAACTTTCTCTCTATCATTACTATTATTTTTAAGCAGATTTGTGGACTTTATTTATGACGGACATTGGGGATAATGATGTCACCCACGCAAAACCAAAATATTATGTGTGTGCATCACTCAGATTTGGCTTGACGCCCCCCCCCGCCCCTTGGGGTTCATGGTTAGACTACCTCTGCTATAGAGAAAACTGCTGAGTGTTGACTGGAGAGTAACATATGAGCGAAGAAGGTAGTGACAGAGCAGAGGGAGGTCTAATGACTAATTTCGCTGTCATCTACTATACCCTGGATATACTGAACTGTACGGAAAAGTTTGGAGATTCATGGCTGAAAAGACCTGGGATAAGACTAGAGGGAGACATACATGGGTTTATTATGGAAAACAACCAGAGCAAACAACCTACTTTGACTGATTTTCAAATGTGTGGATAGATCTCTCTTGCAAGCCTGTTACTATCCTTCCTCTCCGGCTTTACCTTTTACTGAGAGGTGGCTGGTAGAGTTATTTGAGGTAAAGTCGGGATAATTGTACTGTGTCTCTGGAGGAACACCAGCCCGTGTTTCAGCTTCATATAATAAGGACTTTATCTACGGACTCCCATGCTGTATTCCCGCCCCTCTCTGTTTATTTACTCATGCTTTTTCTTTCCCCTCCTCTCATTTGCAGTGACTGACTTCCTGCACATGCTAAACAGCCGCAGAGGGGGGAAGAAAAAATGTGTTTGTGAAAATAACCTGAAGTGACGTTCCCGAAGGTGTTATTCTCGCAGCGCTCCTTCTCCAGCTCGATCTCGTTCACCACGTCGCACATCTGCACCGACAGCACCTGTGGAAGAGGCAGAGAGCACACGCTGGGTGTCAAGAGTCATGTGTTCCCATCACGCCGAAAGAATTAGACTGGGAAATAATTCATACTCGGCGGACAAGTTCCAGCCCGGCAAAAATGTGCTGGTAAATATTTCAGCGGATATTTCCCTTCATCACATTCCTGCGACGGGCGGCCTGTTTCCATTTAGCCTCGACCGCGCTGATTATAACACAGCAAATACAACCCAAACGCGAGCTCCCTATGGCCGGGCCAATAGATGCTATCATGCAAATGGATTAGGAAGCTGAGACGGGAGTCGCTGAGTAATCTGCGGCGATTGTTCATCTGTGTCAACAAAGGCTGAGAAAATGCGAGCTGACAGCCGCCGGCGGAGAGCCGGTGGGTCAATGAGAATGTGTAAGGCGAGCAACGAGGAGCTCAAGAAGGTCAGTGGAGATGAGGAGAGGCGAAGGGGAGGTAGTGAGGGAGGGAGGAGGAGAGGAGGGGAGAGGAGGGGGGTGATGGGAGGCATATTCATGAACTCCCGGGGAGGAGAGCTGCACCCTGTTCCCAGAGCTACGACGCTCAGCAGACTCCAGGCGGTAAAGGTCAGGCTGGGGAGGACCGAGGCATCGTGGATCTGCAGTCGCTCAGCTCTGGCTCTATATGTGGACCCTGCAGACGGCTCCGAGTGTCCTTGTTTCGTAAGCATCCAACGACCCTCTTCCCTCTTCCACAAAAACAACAGATTCACCCCCTCAGTAGCAGCACCCAGGCTGGTATGGAGATGCCGATATGATACGGATGCTGTATTTGTGCAGAAATTCAGTGTGTTCAGATAGAGGAATAAATAGTAGGTTAAGCTGTTTAATCCACATATCTGAGTATCTTGTGTACTAACCTTATCTGTACTGTTGACCCACGCTGCTAAAGCCAGGGACACGCTGCAAGTGCACTCCGAGTCTTTTCCCAAAGTCGGCCAAGACTGTGCCGGTCCTGTAGCGAGTCCCCAGCTCAACCTTGCTCGACTTTTCTCTAGTTTCCAGTTCCACAGTTGAAACATTGCAACTATAATCTGCAACAACTCAATCGTTGCAATGACTATTAATCGGCTAATAGTGAATCAATTACCATTTTAATAGTCAGCCAGAGTCTGTGAAAGCATTTGTTTTATTTGAGAATACTCTCAGCTTCTTAAATGTGAACATTTTCTGGTCTCTGTAGTCCTTGAATATCACTGAGGTGAGGACATAAAAGAGTTTACTTGTCAATTACTTGGTTTATTGTTTGGTTTATAAAATGACACGAAAAGCGTGAAAATTGTAAAAGCCTGTAAAAGACTGTTCTTGATCTGGAAAATTGCAGACTTTATATCTATATAAGGGTTTATTACACTACATTAGTATATAATACAACTGTTCATATAGAATGTCATTTTCTTCGATTCAACTCTTGATATATGAACTCAGTTACATCCCAGTGATCGCGCTGTTACTTTTTGTGATTCTCTATTGACGATAACATTCACAATGAGGATAAATCCCGGAACAGAAATGTTTGAAATCAATAGTGTGGATATTTCAGTATTCGGCGTGTGCGTGCACATCATGGGCTGAGAGTCGCTTCCATTCATGATGGAGCCCAACACTTGTGCACTTAACGCCTCCCCCAGCCTTGTAGAGCGTCCGCGTAGCGGTGTAATGACTCGACGTAATGAGGCAGAATAAACTCAGAGGTGAGTTGTGTTCGTCATTTAAACAAGGAGCGGGCGCACGCCACACAACCGCCCGGCTGTTTGCACGGAGATTCAACAAACGCATTAGTGCAAAACGCGAATTTTGCATAGATATAGATCACATAAACGGCTGAAATGTGACGAATTAGCATAAATGTTAGATCTGTGGTGTTTGTTAGCGAGCTGCTCTCATCCCATAGCGCAGCTATGACAGACAGGGAGAGCAATTAGATGGCTTTATCTAATGGGTGACAGTTAGATGAGAACAGGGGAAAACGGCTCTGTTGCTTGAGTCTTTTTAGGGCTTTTCTTCTCTTCATACGTCATATGCGTATTTCTCACGTTTCTTTGCGTATGAGACTAGAGTACCAAATCGGAGTCTGTGATCCGTGTTATTCCCAGTCGTTTTGTCGGTTTCCAGAACTTTTGGAGAGACTATTTTAATATCAGGCAACACTCGCTCTGCAAAGCTCGAACTGCAGAAATCACTCAACCTGCTCTTTTTTTTAAGACTGTCTGCAGGAAACTTTTATCTGTGGCCGCTGAGCCGGTGCCGTGTGGCCTCGGTCCGAGCAGCCGGACTGAAAACTTCAACGCGGCCGCTGGTTTCAGCCGAGCTCTGCCTGCGAGACTCTTGTGTGAAGCCGATCACGTCAGCGTGCCTCCGCTCCTGGCTCTGGCTCCGCATCCAAATGCGTCTCTGAGCAGGAGAGGCAGCCAGAGCGCCGCAGAAAGCCACAATTAAAAATTTGGCTGGCGCTCCTCTCCTCATCCTCGCTATCATCTCCTCACAAAGTCTCCAGGCTGCCGCTACCCGGCCACTTATCAATGAAACCATAACTGCTGCCTTCAGGGGTGGGGGGAGGGGGGGGAGGGGGAGAGGTGGGAGGGGAGGGAGGGCATCCATGTTCGCCGAGGATGAGGCTTCGTGTTATTGATGGGTCGGGTCAGGCCTGCGACCAGTTCTCACTGGAATCTGATAGTGTCCGAAATGGAAAAAAACAGGCGGGAACAACAGGAAATCAGAAAAGAAAATCAGAGCGATGAATCTGAACACGCAGTGCAACAAGTCGCCAGCAGAACAGCGCGTCCTCCCAACCAGGTGATAAAGACAGTGTTTGTCAGCGGCAGAATTGGTGGCCAACGCAGGCCTGCGGTTCATGTTTGTTTGGGCCGGACACACAGAAATAAATAAATAACTAAATAAACATTTGGTCGAGATCTAATGAATCTTTGAAGAGATGTGAAAGAAATGATGTCAGCTGCTTTGGAAGTCATTCATATTACAGGATGCAGCCAACTGAAAAGCCTCATGTGTACATGTGGAGAATGGACTGTTCTGTCTTGTCTCCGGCACTGAAAGGGGACTGAGGTTAAAAAAAAAACAACAGATTTTGTTTTGGCTTTGTTGAACGATGACGGCCAACGATGTACAGCGTGTCCAGAAACATCATGTCCTCGCTCACATAACAATTTCAAACTTTGAAATTCAGCAAAAAAGAGAAACAACAAATGTGAAGCAAAATACAGATGGACAGCACTTCTGTAGGATAAGCAATAAGCATCTGAGGCATTTCTGACAAAACCTATGTTTCCATGTTTCCATAGCTTCAATGTTAAGCCCATAGAACATGGATAAATACTCCATTCAGCCATTCATCTCAGATCCATTTGGAATAAACAGCATTTGTATACTCATCGAGGCTGTTAGAGAAGTTTGTTACTAAACATTTTGTACTACATTAAAACATGTTGAAAGTAAGTTATTTGTCCAGGGAATTTTGTTGTGACATTTGCGCAAACAGGTCAAACAAAGAATTCAAGCAAATGAGCAAAATGAGTTCAGTAGCTGTGACAAAAAACCAAAGTAAAGTCACAATGTCAGACAAGAGTCAAGCCCAGATGGCAACCTAAAGCATCCAAAAAAGGAGGATGGACGTGACACAAAGAGCCAGAGGAACCGGGCAACAGCCGAGGGACCAAAGTCCAACAGACAGACAGACACGGTCCAGAAAAACAGATTAACACTGGGAGGAGCGCGGCCTAGGGCTGGGATGCCGGGGCCTTGAGGATGAAACCGAGACTAATTACTGATCAGACAGGAAGAGATCCACAACACGGCACATGACGAGCCGGGCTCCAAAATAAAACAGGAAAGCGCTCGACTAGAACCCAGAACTGCGTCATTCTTTCTTTATCATCCTTAAAAGATGCCCAGAGGGAGGAGGAGGAGGAGGGGGGGAGGGGCTGGGAACGCTTAAAGCTTCAAAGTACCTGCCCCCCAGTGAAGAGAGAGAGAGAGAGAGAGAGAGAGAGAGAGAGAGAGAGAGAGAGAGAGAGGAACGTCTGTATTTATTCATCTAAGCCAAATGAGCTGCTGTTGACTTGTGAGCGTCGGAGGCCCTGTGCCGAGGGCGACAGCCTCCTCCGGGCTCCGGGCGAAACATGAGGAATTACAGTGCAAACTACGTAATAAGTCCATGTTATTTACAACCATTTCCCCCCATCACAGTCGCTCACAGCTTTCCCCACATGGAGGAGGAGGTCGTCCTGACACTATCGCAGCCTACAGGACTTTGCTGGCAGGAGGGTTTTTTTTTTTTTGCCTGCAACCAATTTCGACAGAAAATCCAACATATCCTTCAGTAATAGGAGCAGCGCCGGCCAGGAGGCAGGAGATTAAACGCAGAGCATTATCTGCACACAGCAACTCGGGCAAAGTAGGAAATCTCATGTCGGTTGGACCCCTTTTTAACCTTAGTTTTGATTAGCAGGAAAATGATTGTCGGCTGACGTAACAGCAGAGCCCTTAAGAGAGGATCTCAATGGAGGAGCCCCTCAGAGGGGAAGCTAATAACTTCTGCTGAAAACACAGAGTTTAACGGTCCTGCCCCGTCCGACCTGATCATCGGAGAACGATTAATTAGAAGTACTGGACCGTAACAGGAGGGAGAAAACAAAATCAGAAGTGTTTGCGCTGCAATGTGACGAACGGCACCTCACAGACGTCTCTGTTCCCGCCGCTCTGTGATGAATCAATCAAGACCGGATTGTTCTAATTGATCAGGACGAACATCTGCTCCACGTACGCCTCGGTTATGTGACTGATGGCGTAACGTTATGTGTTGTGTTGTATAAGTCAAGGTTTTATCTTCTAAAGAAAGTCATGTTTTTGTTGGTAAGAAGAGAGACGGCGCTCAGTCCTCAGTGCTCAGACGTCTAGTCTGTGTTGTATGTGTCACCGGACAAACCTGCGAAGACAATCAAAGCAAGAATGGCAGGAAACGATGAGCGACAGCAGGAGCCGCGTTTGACCTATTGCCCTCATCTGTGCAGCCGATGTGGTAACAAGCTGCACGATTCACCGAGAACCAAGCCAACGACCTTAACGCGCAATAATCTGCTAAAACAAACTCGAGGGGGAAGAAACAATTAAGAATGTGTTGTAAAATACCAAAGTGACATTTCCCACTCGATCTCCTGCCCTCTGGTGGCCATAAAACACTCTCTCCTCTGATGACATTTTGAGGAGTCACAAAAGTCATTTCGTCAAAAAAAAAAAAAGCTTTTATCCCGAGCTGTACTTTGGTACCGTGATGGCACAGCACTCTGGGGTCGACGTGTGGGCTGCAGGGGGCTGGGATTGAACCAACGACCTTCCAAAGGCACGCCGAGCCACATATTAATACTGGCACGCTTCCATCTGGCTGCTGCGGGTGCAGGTTCCTGCTATTGTCACACATTGGCGAGAAACTCAGAAACTTAACATAGGACTATTACCACCACCTGCACTTTCCCCATCACATGTCACGCTGCTTGAAGAAGAGAGGAGCAGTCAAATTACAGCCGTTAAGTCAAAGTACAGCCGTTAAGAATTGGAAATGCAGACCGTGGCTCGCACACTTAAAAACACACCCAATAACGCGGATTCTGAGTTTAATTTCAGATGAAAGTGTTTTTGTCTCCAGTCGCTTCTGGGAAATGCAAACCAGTGGCAACAAAAACCGACATTAACCATTACTACTGCGTAAATGGGAACAAAGTCCCCGATCGTGGCGGAGACACACACACACACAGTGATGGCACTCCATCACTGTGTGTGTGTGTGTGTGTGTGTGTGTGTGTGTGCGTGTGTGTGCGTGTCTAGGCCGCCAGTGTGGGAGCTCTGTGGATCAAGCGCTCTCCTTCGGATGGAGGCAGTTTATTAGTTCATATAACCTTGTTGTTTATTGTGAATGGAGCCAGAATACACACAGAGGGAGAACCACTGAGAATGCAATAAGTGAGTGATTAATAGTGGAGGGGATGATTGGGGGGCACGTAGCACAATTCATCACTTTGTTGTTTTTTGGGGGTTTTTTTCCGTCCTCAAAGCTCAAAACGATGAAGTCGTGCCAAGCAGCGATGCCGCAGACCTGCACACTTTCAGAACCGCTGCACTTATTCTCCCCCGCTGCGGAGACAGCCCTGGTAGGCGATAAATCAACATCTCAATCACAAAACTACGCATGACAAACGGACCCCTGAGGAGGCCGAGAGAGAGAGAGAGAGAGAGGAGGGGACCGCAAACACACACTCTGCACCTCCGCGGGCCACACAGCCCATAAATACCTGCCGGCACTGATGGTTTGTTAGCGTCTGGGTACCGCCAGGCCGGCCGCTTCAAGTCTGAGGCGGGTGTTGTCGTTTCCAGCGGCCGCCAGTCTCGCCCTCTTTGAGCACAAGATAACGATCAAATAAAGAACAAGGAGAGCCGGCAGGGGGGAAAGAGAGAGAGAGAGAGAGAGAGAGAGAGAGAGAGAGAGAGAGAGGGGGAAAAAAATGAAAGGAGAAACGCTTGCCTGTGTGTGGCCGCACAATGCAGCGTAATGTGTTTATCCCCGTCCCACACTTGAGCGGAGAGCAGCATCCACATCCCAGCTCACACCTCTGCAGCGGTCTCACTCTGGGGGTTGATTAGCCACTGAGCTAAGTGTGTGCATTGTAAAGGATTTAGAGATTAAACACTCTTTCGTTTCGTTTTTTGTTTTTTTGGGGGTTTTTTTGGGATCACGCAGAGAAACTGCTGGAGTCAACTCCAGACTAGCGCGGTATTGAGCCGAATCGCAAACAGCATCTTCCAAATGTCTTAAAGTTTTGGGCTTGACATTTTGGGCGAAACGCGTTCATTCGTTTGTTGCCAGGAGTTGGCGGAGAAAGTCGACAATATTCTCAAGTCTGTCTATTAATTAACGTGGGGCACTGTAAGATCCGAACGTCGATTAGTTCAGTTTAGGGATGAGGAGCCGAAGCCGGTGCAGACAGCTAGTCTGGCTCTGCTCACAAACGTGCCTTCACTCATCTATCTTGTTTGCATCATCTGCCCACAGACAGACAAATAGTTTTGTGCTTTTTTTCTTGTCCAAGTAACTGAGACTTCATAAGCTCCTGCTGCGGCTCTTTGTGAGTTCGGGCTAACCTTTATGATGAAGTCAGTTTGCAAAACTCAAGTAAGTTCTTATGAGGAGAGATGTTAAAATATTTACATTACTTCCAGGGTTCAACGGACAAAACAGATGTCAGCCTCTGTTACACACTGATTTTCTTGTGAACTGGCACTTGAAATAAAGTTGAAGTGAACTGATTTTCCCCTTTGTGCCCAAAACTATAGTCAATCGACTTTTAAATCACTGGTGTCAACCCAGATCCAATAAGAAGGTGTAGTGAAGTGTATTTTGGAGCGAGTCTAGTCTTCGTGAAGCTAATTATGAAGTCAGTGATGTGCTTCTGTTGAAGACATGTGAGCAGGCGAGTTGGACCAAGGGCCTCTCTATGTGGACTTTGTATAGTCTCTGTGTCTGTGTAGGTTTTCTCCAGGCGCTAATATTTCCTCTCATAGTCTAAAAACACAGATGTTCAGCTCCACTGGAGACTGTAAATTGGCCTTTGATGTGAATGAGAGGGACACCTTTAAGGTACAAAGCAGGGAAGATAACGAATGAATGGATGACCTTAATATTCCCTTTTATTTGCCTAAATCCTAAACACTGGACGTCTAAGCTGCGAAGCAGGTTTAAAAAGGAGGTGCAGCTAAACATGTTCATGAACTTTGAAGTGGACCATAACAGTGGCCGAGTCTTCACAGAGCTAATCAGTAAGCCCACAATGTACCAATGTATCTTAAAGATAGGACAGTGGAATTGATCTTCATATTTACCCTTGGCTGAAAAGCAAATAGTCATGTTGAAACTATTCTTTTAAACATTTATCGAGGTTTCAAGGTTATTTGTTTGAAAAGTTTCTTTCGTTTTTTTCCCGTCAGGCGGGTTGTTGCTTATAGAGGCGCTCCAATCTCTCCTTCTCCCACCTGCTCTGTGTCAGAGCGATAACGGTGACACGCGGCTGCACTTTTTAACCACTTACGGGACGTTCTGCACTCTCCTTAACGCCACATTTCCTCAGTAGATATATTGATGACACATGTCAGGGTGTGTTATTGTGAAGCGGCCGCCTCGGCTGTGGAAAGCGGACGAATATAGCACAGCGTGAGCACGCCGGAAAACTGTCAAACGTTTTCCACCCCGGCGCCTATAAGAGCCACCAAAGTATGTCAACAAACGACGTATCTGGCCCATCTGTAAAAGCCTGCGGTGGGCCAGACGTCTGAGAGTTATCAGAGGTGAGGAGGGAGGCTTTTTCACACAGTCGCTTGGGTGTTCCAGGTCTCCTCGGCCTGGAAAGCAGCTCCCGGGGCACCCACGCTGTGTGTCAAATGACTGGAAATCCACCCAAAGACAGAAGCGTTATCGTCGTCACAAATCTTAAGCTTCTTAAATTGGACCTCCCCCATACGATGTTCCCGCCCGTATTCCTCAAGTCGTGCCGGAGCGCATTGACATTCCTGATAGCCGAAATTACAATCACACCTGTCACAGATAAGATGCCTGACTAAATCCCTGTCAGGAGCTGCGCGCAGTGAAAGGAACAGCGGGAGAGCGGTTTTAAGGTCTAATAAAGGAAAAAGAAATAAAAAGTCTAAAAACGAAGACGCAAACGCCAATGACGCTCGGTTTTAACAAGCCTAATGAGAAGACCGAATTCCCAAAGCAGCTCAGACCTGGATGAGAGCTTTTTTTTCCTCCTCATTATCCAACCAGGTCCTTTTTATTGATCCCAAAACATATCTTAGGAGTTATAGCTCCCTTAAAACACGTATGCAGATACGCCTCAATGCCTCCCTGCAGAAAAGCAGGTTGGGCCTGGAGGTTGACTTATTACCTATGAGGTGATGAGTTCATTACCCGAAGGCTTTTCCTCCAATCATCTAAACCCCGCAGAGAGAACAAAAACACACTGAAGGATCATGAAATGAATGTTCACGTCCTCACAGGGACCAGCCGCACATAATAACAGTGTGCCACGTCTTTTATGAGATGTCAACAAAGCGTGCTGATAGATGTGCTTATATGTGCTTAAATATGCATGCTAATTAGAAGAGGAAGTCCATCCATCATCGAACCGGCTTTGTAACCAACAGTCAGTGGAGCCTCCCTCCAGAGGAACTCACCATCGACAGGTCTTCGGTCCATCACAGGACATGCGTGTTCACACCATTCACTCTCACGCTCACACCTCGGAGCAATTTAGAGTCGCCCATCGACCCAGCACCAAGAGAAAACCCCGCACGGACACGAGGAGAGCGAGCAAACCCAACACAGAAAAGCCCTCGCTCGCCCTAATTAGCAGAAGCGTTTCAACTAAATTATTTAAGCAGCATTAGCATTAGTAATGCTTCCTTTTCAATATGACCAGAAACTGAGGTTTGACTTCAGATAATCCAAAAAAACTGCAAGAAATTCAACTCCCCAGAAATGATTGCGGGCAGACAAAATTGTCTGAATTATTAATTACAGTATTCACAGATTAAAACACCTTAATCCATCTACTTCAAGCTTAATTTGAGCCGTGATTACTTTGTGGTCTTGCAGCACCGTGACCTCCAGTCTGAAGCCACGTGTGACTTGATGACTATACTGTCACTGGTGGCAGTGTGCATGTGCGTGTGTGTGTGTGTGTGTGTGCGCGTGTGTGTCGCCAGAGCACACACTGTGCTAATGGGCAGCTGCTGGAGAAACTTCACCTCCACAAGTAAGTGACTCAGCTGCAGACAGCGCCATGAGATGCATCTCTGAATTCTTACAGTTTGGTGCCTCGGGAGGAACAAAGGACATCCCTCAGTGGCAAACGGTCATGCTGTTTGCATCTAACATGGAAATTATGTAAGATACCATGGTTTATAACGTTAATAATCTTAAATGGGATGATGCTTTTGGGATAAATGTAGTGTATTACAGCATATCAATGGAAAGGCTGTCTTCTTGGCTGACAAGAAGATAGATAGATAGATAGATAGATAGATAGATAGATAGATAGATAGATAGATAGATAGATAGATAGATAGATAGATAGATAGATAGATAGATAGATAGATAGATAGATAGATAGATAGATAGATAGATAGATAGATAGATAGATAGATAGATAGATAGATAGATAGATAGATAGATAGATGCAATTACTTAATTAAGCATCTACTCTCCACTCTCCCACTCGTCTTCATGTGGCAGTACCAAAATTATTGCACTCCTGCCGTGCGCACAGAGCCAGAAGTGACTTGCACGTCTATTTTAGGGCGACAAGAATTATTGTTCCTCCTTCTTTTGAAAATTAAGGAAATGAAACAAGAAGCCCACTTACTTTCGGCAGACGTGCGAGGAGCAGAAGCAGTGTCACGAGCAGCTGTGGAGCATCCATTCCTTCCGTTTTACTTTGGGAGTTTTGTCATTCAGCAGTCCTCGGTGTGCGCAAAACTCTTCAGCAGGTCTTCAAAGGTGTGTCTCTGTGTGTGTGTGTGTCACAAGACAGCGAGGCTGTGCAGGTGCGTCCAGGTTTAAGTGTGTGCGCATGTGTGTGTGCGTGTCTGTGTGTATGTGTGTGTATGTGTGTGTGGTCTGCTGGAGTGGCAGGCTGCTGCCGACCCATCGGACTGCGCTTTTCTGTGTGCGCTCCTCCGCCAGAGGAGACGCGTCTGTGTGTGTGTGTGTGTGTGTGTGTGTGTGTGGGTGGGTGGGTGGGTGTGCGTGTGTGAAGCGCCTCCTCCGCCCATTCACAACTCCACGCTGTGTGCTTCCCGGGAGACACATGGTTAACACACCCACCACAGGCTGCTGCTGCCGCTGCTTCTGCTGCTGCTGGGGACGCTTTGCTCTGTGAGATAGTATAGGAGCGCCAACAATTTAACTGTTGTGTTTCTGGTGGCTCCTTATGGGGCAGGTTTCCACCCGGGTGAAGAGCTGAGCAGGTGTAAAGTTTAAAAAAAAACATCAGGCTGACTCAAAAAACTTCACATACTGGTCCCTTATCTAGTTGTGATGTTTACTCTCCTAAATCTCCGCTAACTTCCTCTGAGAGATGACACACGTCTGTAACGCTTGACTCTGAGCCACGCAACAGTTGCTATGGAGTCTGCTCCCTACGGAGCTGTTGCCGTTGCCCGCCATCTTGAATGGTGTAGAAGCCGTTACGTATGACCGGAAGCACATACAATCCCGTAGAATGCATTGAGGGGCCGTTGTTTTTGTTTCCAAACCAAGCACTACTGTTAAGATGGAAAAGGAAAAACATGGTATGACGGGTTTAAAAGTGACAAAGCTCAAGAAAGGTAAACACACCAGGCAGAGGTGCTTGTGGCTGCAGTTCCTCAAATGGCCACTCGAGGCTGGTCCCTTATCCAAGTGGGTTTCCTTATGGAAATGTGGAAACCCACTTGCTTAAGGGCTTTCAACAGAAATAAACACATCCCCAGTCCAGTACAAAAAAACAGAGGTCCTCTTAGATCCCATCAGGTTACATTTCCTTTGTCTTATTCCAACAACATGATCATCTTGTGTGCTCAAGATAATTTACAACACATTTATAAACGTCTCTTAGAACTCAAGATTCTCCCTGCAACTATAAAATGGACACAACTCGGCTAATCAAGTTTTATTCAATACCTTCAGTTTCATACAACAAAATGCTGTGATTATCTTGTGAGAACCTGGTGCTTTCTTGAGCACACAACATAAGAAATATCACCTGTACAAAGCCTGTAAGACAAAGCATGGATGAGACATAACGGACTCTCATGTTGTCTGTCTGGAGTTAGCGTCGGTGGTGAACATCCTGGCTCATGACTACTGTCCAAGGCTAAAGTTTTACCTAACTCATCGCTTTATAATACGTTACGGCTGAAGGTTGTACAAAATGAGTGCAAGAGAGAAAAAAGCATTAGAGGAGTGACACAACACAGCGATGCAGCAGTTGCGATCGACCTTGTGATTTCACGCAGATGTTATTCTACTTTGACGCTTTTCGGCTCCGCTATTGTCGTCTTAAAGACTGAGGACAAATAGACAGTAGCTGTGTTTGTACAATGAATACCCAACAGGGCATGTAAAGATGCTCCGTAGCATCAATGATAAACTGCAGCAGCAAAGAAAAAGTAATATAAGCCCAACCACACTTGGTTGATATTGCTTTGCTTTATGTTTTTATTTTGTTTGATATGTTTTAATTTAATTGCCTTTTCCACTGTTGTGCAATATTGTTTGTTATTGCTGTTTTCAAATTAAGTTTGGTATATAGGGTGGTTGCTTGTTGACATTACAAAAAAAAGTCCCAGTTTAGTCATGCCATGTGAATTTGTTTCAACCATTAAAGATGACAGAGAGTGAAAAAAAACACTTTTACATGAGGTTTGTTATATAACAACATTGCATCCCTGGCCAAAGATGTGTGGCAGAGCCAAAAATGTCATTATGCATACATTTTGGATATTGAAATGGAAATTAAAACATAGACAAATCTGAACTGACACAGATGTAAATATGTACATGTAAAATAAGACTTTGATGGTTTGCATCAAATAAGACTTTGATACCTTTTTTTTTTTTTTAGCATCAAGTTATCATCCATCATCATGTGATCATTCATTAGCAGGCAATACAACCAATCTGTGTAAAGCTTAACATGAAATGGTCCAGAGAAATGGACTGTAATATTCGATCGGGTTTTAAAATGTCATGTAAAAAAAACATCAGAGGTGTTTCTGATAAAACTGTAGTTCCATAGCTTCTATGTAAACACCAGAAAACAAGGAAAAATACTCTATTCCACCTTCCCAAGCTTTAAGAAACTGTTCAGCTTTGCTCAGCTTCGAATGTCAGGCTTTGTCTATTATAGGTGGTGACAGGGGACCTGAGGTTGGTTTTATTGGGTCAAATCAAGGAATAAAAAATGTTCTGCAAAACCGCCACACCGCCTCCACAACCCCTCAGTCTCCCAGCTTTATGCCTCTGCAGTCACACAAACACACTCATCATCCATGTGGATAACTGGCCACGCAGTCCGACAGCCACCGACCTCCTCCATCTTCTCCAACCAAGGAGCCTCACGCCCGCTGTCAGTGTCACAGCTGATCGGACAGCACAGCACAGCTTCATCTGCAGTCCCTGTGACAGGGCCGCCTCACCCTGTGAGGCATTTCTCTGCATGAGACCTCCCATTAATATTGATGGAAAAATATGGTTTCTGCACAACAGCACAACAGCACCAAAAAAGAAAACAACACAAAAGAGTCATTTGATCTTTTTTTTTCCTTTAGGTTGTTTTTGTTGTTTGGTCTTGTTCCACGGTCCAGGTGTAATTTGTGCAGGAAGGCTATCAAGCTGCTCTTCTTTCTTTTTCTTTTCCACAATACCTGCTATTTTCATATCTCTGCGCCGTGCAATGCTTCACAGTCTATGATGTGATCTATGCTGTGGTGCAAATGGTACGTGACAAACAATACACATAAAGATAGCTGCACTATATATATTGCATATATATATAACAGACCAGAACTTTACTACTTCTACTACTTTAGGAAATTAAGATGACTTGTCCATAAAACGTATCAAATTGCATTATTCAGGGGCAATATATGTTCACTGATTCATTCTCATGATATTCCTGTTCTATATGTCTGTATCTGTTAAGGTGGTCCACTGGTCAACTATCTGTGAATTACTATGAAATGTGGTTTATGAAACCCTGACACGTGTTGAATATTTTTGGGGGTTTTGAGTGAAATGTCACCACTTCTTTTGTGCAATTTTCCATTAAATGTGTTGCAAGGAAATGTGTTTCTTTCGAGCTTGAATCAAAAGTTTGTTGATGCATCTCCATTAACTTCAGCACCACCATCAAAACAAATCAACTCAGTTTTGTGTAACCATCAGAGGCACCACAAAGAATTATAAAATGATTATATTATCTATATTCAATAAACACTAACACATTTTTCATACTGTCACAGCCGCCATGAACCCACTCTCCTCTTTTCTTTGAGGCTAACTCAAAAACAAGCCTTTATATCGAATGAGACAATTTCTAATTCATTAGATGAGAAGAAATGTCGTTTTACCCATTTCCATTCGAAACTAATTTGACCTTTTACATCATGCACACTGACGCATTAGACCAGCAGAGCGTGGAAAACTAAAAAAAAAAGTCTGTAAAGGATTTCAACTTAAGGTCAAGAGTCCCTTGCTTCTGAATTAATGCAGTGCTATTCCTGTGCCAGGAAGCATCCACGCTGAAAAGTAAATGGACGATAACAGACTAAAGCACTGAATTATTTACCAGATGGATTGATTAACTGTGTAGCTTTTAATATAATTTAAGCATTTTGCTCGAGCACAAAGCTGGAGCCACACACACAAAAAAATCAAACTGTGCTGTAATATGCAGGTTTAATCAATTCATTACAAATCTGCTCCATTAAGGAGTAATTTACTTGAGTGATTTAATTCAAGTACATTCACCATTGTTGCTTTAATAGCAGAGACCCTAGAAATGAGTCTAGATGGAAGCATCGTTTTATACCGTTTCTAACCATTTGTGGTTATCTGAGGAGTTGAATTGATTCAACTTGTGAACCTTCAGTACTTGGCTGTTCTTAAGATCAATGGGAGTCACCTGAGTTAAAGGCTGTTGTTGTCTCAGACGTCCTCCTCTGTTCAGGGATGGTTTCTTTGTCTTGATACATAGATGACTTCCAAATCCTCTTCCAAACAATCTGTCTTCCCTGTCGAATGCATGTAAGTTGTTGCAACAGAAGTGTCCTTTGTCTAACAAATTAGGGATTACTGCTGAGACTGGACCTGAAGAATTAGCTCTGAGTGCTAGTTTGATCTCACCTATGTGTAATTAAGAGCATTCTTCTCTGCGCTGGACTGCATAAATGAGGTTGCTCTTCTCAGTGTGTGTAGTATGCGGTCCTAGTGATGTACAAGTCTCTGTCTTGTTTTGTGTGTTGGTGGACTTGAAGTACACAAGGATTTCATGTTTTCTGAAGATCCCCCTGAGCTCCCCAGATACGCCGTACACATATGTGATGTCTACGTTGGCTGAAGAAGAACAAGAAGCCTCTCAGAAGAAAAGTTGAAACACAACTCTACAACTCCTTGAATAACGCTGGGCTGGACAGATGAGAGTCTCCACAGACAACACATGGGTCTTTTTATGTATCATCCATGAACAAAGCATACAAAGGTTTAATCTGGAGCCATTGAATCTGCAGTCTCGAACAGAGTGTATGAAGTTACAAAATAGAATGAGTCCAATTCATGTAAATCCTTTGCACAATCATGCTTTTCCCTCTTTTATCAGCAAACTTTTTATCAAATATCGAATCACTGTTTCCTCCGTCGTTGTCTGAGCGTGCAAGCCATGCTAATGCGCAAAAGCTTTTGTGGAGACACAGCGGGCTATTATATTAAATGTAAAACAAAATATTAATAAATGTGTTTAGGGTTGCGCCCTCTGAGTGGTTCCACATTTCATTTCTGTGAATGTTTCTAACAACAGAGCGGGACAATTGATTGTCATCATGACAGCTCTTTATTGTGTCCTCACAATGGTTTTTTCCAGCAATCCTCCCAACACTGTTGTTTACCAGGACCACACAACGTCTCTTTTACTCCATTAACCCCCCACCTCATCCCCCACCCTCACCCAAAAATAAGAGGGTGGAGGTGACAGCATTAGTATATTGAATGCGAGAGCGCTCTTGTCGGTTTGTGATTCAAACACATGCAGACACTGCATTTGTCAGTAGAGCGAGACTGAGTTTCCTCACCTGTGGAAAAGTACAATTCACGTTAGAAAACAACGTTTTGTTACCAGAGAACAATGGGAAATAATGAGCGCGCCGCCGCTGATTCAGATCAAGTGCACGATTGCAAAGATTGAATAGAGAAGAACTGAATGAAAGCGGGGTAAAAAAAAAAAAAACTGAATGAGAAGTCAGCTCTGACACAAAGAGCACAGCCAAGACATGGCTGGAGATGGAACCTGGATCAATACGGACACGCAGAGCACGCTGTTTATCGAAGGCAGAGCTTTGGGACGCTCTTTTCAAGGCTGGATCTGGCTCGATGCTCCTCCACGTCGTGACAGACCGTAAATATTGTATTGTGTAGCCACCACTGTCGATCATTCATCTGGCAGCCCGGGGTGATTTGGACGCGTAGGCTCGTTTGGCCGCCTGGAAACAACAGCTTATTCAAGTCGAGGAAAGAGCGGGAGGAAAGAGTTTCATCCGTTTCATCCGTTTCATCCATCCACAGATTCAAGGAAGAACGCCAAAGATCGATCCACAAAAAAAAAAGAAAAGTGAAATTGTCGTATCAATGCTGTTTTATCTATGCTACTGTAATCAAATTGAAGAGCCACTTCCTGCAGCTTATGCAATTAAAGCAGTGGCTCCGGAGGCCAGGCTGCCTGCGGGGCGATGCTTAGAGCCAAAAGCACAGTCCTGTTGACGCACAGCATAACAAAAATGCTAACATTTACGGAGGACGGATGGATTGCATAAAAGCATTTACCCGCCTCTGTCCTCTGGATGGACTTTACGGCTCTGTTTTTGTTTGGTTTGCAAAATATGTGTACACACACACATGCTAAACACACATCCCGGTGGGCGTGTGATGGGTGCAATAACCGATGTATTGGGAGTTATTCACTGTGAGAGGCTTTTTGGACGTCAGCAAGTGGAAGCATGCGTTTACATCTGAGTGCCAAACCTCCGTTTTTTTCTTTCCGGCAGTCTGGAAGTTTAGGATAAGCGCTCCATGCTTTGGGGCTCCACACGTTTTTTTTTAAGCTTATTTTGCGCTTTGGCTTGACTTCTGTGATCTCTGCCACGGAGATGGACCGAGCGTTGCCCCGAGCCGCTGGAAGAGCAGGAAGGTGAGAACGTGATGTACATACTGCATCGTTAGGATGCGGCGACAGCAATCAAACTGACAGCCAACTTGATTTTCTCCGTGGCATGGTATGGGAGAGCAGCCTGCCAGCTGCGCTACCATCAGACGCCCGGTCTTTTATATTCTCCCTATACGTTTTCATTTAAGTCTACGTCCGCAGGCTGCTTTGTGCTGCATAACAAAGCCAGAGGCAGCAGCAGCAGAAAGTAAACAGATAGGCTTTGTGTCCGAGGTATAAGCTGGTGTCTTACAGTGTAATGATCCAAAATCAGCTCCACCTACACTTCACAACATTCGCATGCAACACTATCTGTATAATGCAGACTAGCTGAGGGTAATTACGGTATAACGACACACTGAATTTCACGTTTGATCAGTTGCTCTAATGATTATATTGGTGAGTTTGACAGCACACACTGCCATGTGCTACAGTATGTGATGGGAATGATGCGGTTTGGATTGAACAACAAGTAAGTGAAAGAAGAAAAGACAGTTTGCCTGAATTAGCTCTGACAGAAAGTCAGATTTTTCCTGAGGAAAACAAATTAAAAAATGGCACCAACTCCTTCTGCTTCGTTAAAATTGAAAACGTAAAAGTCATCTCCAATTTCTCTATTAAGTCCATTCTCAAAGTATATGGCTTCAGGTTATCATATCAAAATATTTGTGGTGCCACAAATAAATCTGATTTTTTTTAGTTGGCACAGAGAAACATTATACTGTGGGGATGAATGTGAAAACAGCTCTTCCGCTTCAGACTCTCAAACACCCATCTGTACTGAACCATGCATCCATTTCCTCAACCTGCTTAAGACCTTTCCAGTGTCACACACACTTAAAGGTTGATTAGACTCTTCAATCGGCCTAAAATGTATGATGGATTGGATTGATTTGGTTTGAAACTGGACAAAACAGAGATAACACTCAAGTTCCAAGCTTAAAGCCTGTGTAGGCCCCTCTCCACCAGTCTATCAAAAACTGATTTGGAATTACAATTACAATGATGGAAATGCAAAAGCATTTCTCCAAGTACAACCCGGCAGCATATTCTCACTCCTCGGTGAGGCGCAGTTTACAATTTGGCAGCCATTCCAACAATTTGGATGCTGACAGACATAGTTAACTTTTATTAGCGCTGTGACAACGCTCCATTAGGACGGAACAATTAAATCGATCTGCAATCAGCACAAGATGTTTTCAAGTGCCCGTGGCGGTGATCAGATGAATGCATCTCGCGGCGTCACTGTCGCGGCGTCTCCTCATCACCTCCTCCAGGTCCTGATGATGATGATGATGATGATGAGTCCATCTCTGGGTGGTTGGGGGAGGGGGGGGCTGCTCCTCGCTCACACCTCCCGCAGGGCACATTAGCTGGACACAATGCTATTTCACACCGACATCCTGCCTCTCACCCCCACGTAATCACCGTGATCCTGCTGTGTGAACGGTTACGGCCTCCAAATGTAATTGAAGGACCTGGCGTTTCACAGTGTCAGGGGGGGGTGTAAAAAAAGGCGATTTGGGTCAATAGAATGTGTCATGAATCCTAACTGTCAATCAATTACGAGTCAGGACGTGAATCGTCGTGTAGAAATGATGCAACTGGCCTATAATGGCTGCGATGTTGCCAGATATTATGGACGTATGCATTCATCCTTTTCTCGGTTTTCATTATGATTCCATGCAGAGCCATGTTGTCCTCCTGCTCCCGGAGGATCCCAAGGCTTTTCCAGATTCCAAACACATGATCCCTCTAATGTGTTCCGGTTGTTCTCCCATCGGATTGGATCCTAAACACTCTCAGAGTAATGAATCACAACTCCACTCAGTCAATAATCTGTTTCAACCTTGATCATATCTGTGCCAAAGTTCACGCTGTAAGATAACAGCTGAATATGAGAATATAAGATCCATCCATCCACCCATCCATCCATCCATCCATCCATCCATCCATCCATCCATCCATCCATCCATCCATCCATCCATCCATCCATCCTCTTACCCACTTTGTACCCAGTGGAGTTGTGCTGATGCCTATCCCTTTGTCTATGCTGAGCGTGAATGCAGGAAATACATCCTGGACGATCATCAGTCCATCACTGGATACACACATTTACTTTCACATCCACACCAGTGGGTAATTCAGAGTCTGTAATTAGCCTGAACATACATGTTGTTCATTAAGCATTAAGTACATATAGTCGTGATGTTTTCCCTCCATCTTCGTCCCATTCATTTGTTGCGCCACAGGAGTGTGTGTGAAAGGGGTTTATATCACACATATGAGACTGCCCCACTGCTATGCAGGCCGACATGTCTTGAGCAGCCTAACAATCCGCTGGTTGAGGTGGATGTGTGCTCGTAGCAGCTGAGCCTGCACCGAAGTCACTCTGCAAGGACACCCGGAGAGTTGCCTTGGGAATCATAAAGAAATTGGTCCATTTCTAAACCTCCGCTCGGCTGAATAAGAGTCATTTTGCTGAAAGTCTTTGTCCGGTCTCTTTCATCTCTCGGAGACAGTTAAAATGATAACATTCTTATCCAGTGACCGTCACATCTGTGCGAGCGGCCTGGGACTCTCACAGTCAATGCCGGTGACAGGAATGTACCGAATGTTATACGTTTATGATAAAGCTCTGTCAAAATAGCGACAGATGTTGGTTGAATGGCGTGAAGGTGATTTTGTAAAAGTTGTGTGAAATTTTCTTTTAAATAATAAGCAATCTTACACCTGTTTGCTGTGGGTCAGCTCCTCCGGCGAGGCCCATTTACAAAGCTGCGGGGGGTCAGCTGAGTTGTCTCAGGACAGCAGGACATCGGACGAGTGAGACGAGAAGAAAAATGAGTCTCGAGAGGATTCGTGAAATGGGATGTTAAAGGATTTTAAACTGAAACAATAAATCAGGGTCTGACCCCCGAGCATCCAGCCTGAAGTGTGCAGTCCATAAAGATGAACGGCAGACTTGGGAGCATCTCTGGGACAAAGACTCTGGCATTTTGAGACTCAATCGCTCAGAGTTCAGTATGAGTAGTAAATTTGTTTCTGTCTTCTTTTTCTACAGAAAACCAGCCAGTCAAAGCAGCAAAGTGCTACAAGACATATTAATTTAGATGAATCTGAGGGATTCCTGGCTGTTATTTGGATTGAAACTTAAACATAAATCTACTGACGACATGGTCACAATTTCAATGTGATCCTACTTAAGCAACATGGGCCCCTTAATCCGATAGATCAATATTAAATTGAATACGTTACCTCTTATCTCTTATTAGTGTCATCATCAGGTCAATATTTTGCCTTGCTTCATGACTAAATGCCAGTAAAACCAATCAGATAATTCCCCTCAGCCTCAGTTGTGCTTCGTGATTAGCCAATGCTAATTAGCGGCAGCTTAACGCGCTTAATGCTAATGGGGGAAACCACCTGTGCGCCTAAGATGCTTAGTCCTGTTTTGTTGTCTCCTTTTGCTGTCAAATGTCTGTGAACATCCTGAAAAACAAGACATTTTTCTGTTTATCATTCTTTAAACCACTGAGGCAGCCATCTGGGTAAACATATAGCGATTAGCATAATCCGTCTGCTATTCTCAAAAAAAAGAGATAAATCCCGAAACTGTCTAATGTGATTTCTTTTCTTTCTTCTCTCGACAGGACAATCCACACTCGCACGCAGCCTCCAGATGCAGATCATGGGTGTGAATCTTGTATTTTAATGGCGTGATGTTGCCCAGGCTGTGACAGAGAGCACAGACTCTGTTGTGCTCTTAGGCTGCAGATTGGAGTCGAGATGCCTCTGCAGCCTCCTCAGCATCGAGCCAGCAGAGTGAATTACCTCTAGCGGTAAGTATCTGCATCGATAAGTGCGGCATGAGGAGTATGATGTGTTCTCTCGCAGAAGATGATATTCCACAATTTCTGAAGTCAAGTGTTCTCCTATTTTGAGCGGAGATGACACAATATGCTCATGGGACTGTCTGGTGTAATTACATCCCGGCATCACAGGCAGTCCCGGGGAAACAAACAAACAAACCGAAATAAATAAATAAATACAAACAATTCACTGCATTTCCACCGCAGGCAACTTGCACTGAGCCCTGGCCACAGACAGCTGGTGCGAGCCAAAGGCTGGGAGAACGCGTTTACAGGGAAGCGGTTTTATAGCGTCTGAACTGGAAATGAACCCTGCCTATAGCGGCCGCGCCGACAGTCACAGTTTTTGATCCCTGGGAATCGATGCTGTTCACAGGCACAAGCTCGGCCTGCGTACGCTCAGGCAGAGCTGTCACACATGGCCACGGCGTTTCTCTGTCTGATACACGCTGGGGAATGCTTCACAATGAGAAGGCGGCATGAGGAAATCAATGAGAGGAATGTGGAATACACTCAGATAAAAGTATTCCTCCATACGTTGTGCTATTTCTATGGCGCGGAGCTCCATTTTTGTGTGGAAAATCCACACATTATTTATCATTGTGCTTGTCTTTTAAGTCTACAACCTGTTATGCAAGATATATCATCGCCATTCGCTCTCATACCTGGAGCAGCCCTTCCAGTTTCCTCCATGGGAGGAGAGAGTCCTAAAACATGTTTCGTTAAGTATTAAGATGGTGTGAATGATGTGTTTGCTTTGCAATGAACTAGCAACCCGTCTAGGGTGTATTCCCAGTCTTCAACCCTATGCATGCTGGAGATAAGCTCCAGCAGACCTCCTGGTCCGCAACCCCACTGGGTGCCAGGCAGGTAAGATAACGCATGAGTGAGCTCACTCTCAAACAGAAAAAAACTGAAAAAGAGAAAAGCAGAAAGTCCTCAGACGTGAAAAGCTGCAGAAGCTGTGAATATTTAGGACTTTTCGCTTGCTTGAATGATAAATCTATCATCAAAACAATACCGCCATCATCTTGAAGGTATTAAATGTTAAATGGAGATCATGCATGATTCCAAAACACCTTGTTGCCCTGCATGAAGTTTGCACACAGTGAACCGAGTCGAAGCTTCGATATTAGAGCGCAGATTTAGAGTTTATATTCGTGCGCCGCTGCACCGAAGAGCAAACAAATTACGAGGAGCAAACAAATTACATGGAAAGATGAATTTTCATAACGCAGGGGTTTCTCTGTATTCATTGAATTAGTGTCTGTGAGGTTGATGACTGGAGGCCTTGACAGCACGGCGGCCTAATGAGCGACCGGATTAAAGGGTTCATCAGATCCAGTAAATAAACTCACCTCTAAATTACTCCGAGACCACCCCGAGAGCGGCACGCCCGGCCTCATCTCTGTGGCCCCTGCAGAGAAAATCAATGTTCAAAAGAAAAATCAATTTGGTTTCTCCATTACTCGAGTTTCTGACGTTTTGACATCAACGTGCTTTCATGGACAGGTCAGGGCACGCGCGTGGAGAAGAGTGAGGGTAGTAAGATGCTAAATGTTGACAGCACAAGTCACTCCGTAGGTAACTTGACGATGAGTCAAGCTGTTTGGTGACAGATAAGGTGGATGGCTGATACCAGCACTGTCACTTATGCAAATGCTTTGTTAGGAGCTGTGCAGCCCCAGCGATCACACACACGCTGGTCTTTCATCTTCGCACAAATTGGATTATCCTGATTACGTCACAGATCGATATTGTTCTGGTGCCAGGGAACGGATTCTGCGCACAGCATAATGCTTAAATATTTTAACGTGCTTCTGGGCCAGACAAACGCTGTGCCACTTTCTGCTCTCCCCTCCCCGCCCCTCGTCACACTCTTTATTCATTATCTTCCACTGAACTTTTTAATTATTCTCCTAAACATATAACTCTATTAAAGTGGCTCTGAGTAACATCTTCTACTTGGTTTAAATCCAGCAGACAAACCCTCTGCGAGCCAGATTAATTTAATTGAAATTCAGAGGTGTCCGTCTGTCAGCCCCGCGCTTCTTTGAGAGCAGCTGGAGCCGCATCAGAATAGAAAGACGACAGGCCTACAGTCGAACCTACACGCTGAATATTGATGCGGCTTTATGACGCCATATAGATGAATTTACAATGCGGCGTGTTCTTTTTAGGCCGCTATCTCCTCTCCTCCGGTCTTCCTTCGACGTGGACTCTCTCTCTTCAGAGTGGGACAGGATATTAACCTGCGCAGCCTTTGATGCCGGCTGTGAATGAAACTGCTAAACTGCATTATCAACTTTCCATCAAATTTCCAAGCCATCTTCTCGCAACCTCCTGCTCGCACACCTGCCACCCAGGAGGATCCGGTTCACTCAGGAAAGCCGACATGCAGTTTATGTGTGTGTGTGTGTGTGTGTGTGTGTACTTTCCTGCCCATGTGCGGGGGCATTTGTGACCCAGGCTGCTGAATTAGCTGCCACCCATCAACCGTCATCGTCATCATGAGTTAAAGCCCCCTCAGCTTAGCCAGAGGGCTGGACCGCTGCTTGAGACGCCTGTCACTTCGATTGTGGTCACATGTAAAGACGAGCGCTCACTGAGTCTGCCGCTCTCTGCCCGCGGATCGCTGTTTGTTAGGCACTTAACGCTGACCCTCTACTTCAACAAGGCGTAAATGGTCAAGGTTTCAGAAAACTCTCAAGTAGAGAGGAGAAACACCCCTTAAATATTCTAAATGAGAGGGTTACACACATAGGGTGAAAGTAGAGAATAAAACCCTGGACAGGACATCAGTCCATCATAGGACACACACGCCATTCACTCTCACACCCACAGTTAGGCTCCATTTGACCTAAATATGACTGTGGCTTAAAAGCCTTACAGACACAGGGAGAACATGCAAGCGCCCCACTGAAAGGTCTTCAGTCTGACCAGGACTTGAACCAAAGACCTTCTTGCTCTGAGGGGACGATGCTAACAAAGCAGCAACCGTGTCCCTCATCAGTAAAAAAACAACAGCAAAGGTTGTGCAAATGCTAAAACAGTATTGATTGATCACATCTTCCCGACATGCAACCTCCTCTCGGGTGAATAGTGTCGTCCGTCAGGCTCGGGCTGTAGCAGTATGACATATTTATAGAGCACGAAGAGGACACAAAGAGGACAAAGTGTCTGATTCTGACGTAAGAGTTTACGATTCCTGCTCTCTGTGATAGTTCAAGATGTTTTCATTCAACCATAAACACAATCCTTCCCCAAACTTTATTGACAGCTGCGGCTGAACTTAAAGATGCACGAATCAATGCAGAGAATTTTTTTTTGTTTTTTGGCAGTCTGCACTTCCTGTCAAAGCGGTTTAGCATCCTTAAACTTATTGTTTTGGTTTAACAAATAATCCCACCTTCAAAAGCGGCAGCCAGAGAGTGAACCCCGCACAGTGCTGCTCAGCGGCAACACAGCAGCTCCGAGGAATCAGCAGAGATCAAAAACTCGAAAAGTGAAAACTTGACGTGCATACAAAGGCTCTTTGTAACTGCTCGACTCCTTGAGGAAATAGTTTGCTGCGTCAGTGCTGTCTTTAGAGCCTGTTTCACAATCACAACCTAGACGTGAGCGAGAGAGTGAACAGTCTGTGGGAAGGTCTCCTGCGAGACCTTTAAGGTACAAAACAGATGAATGGACGAACCAGAGGGGAGGCATATCTAAGGAAGCACAGATTTTCACCAATCGACTGCATAAAAACAGCCTTTGTTGCACTGAATGAGGCTGCAGCCAGAGGCAGGAGCCAGGCAGCTTCAGCTGCAGCCGTGATCTCCTCCACAGCTCTGCACATTCACCTCGGGCTGTGCTCCACATGAAACAGTCATAATAAGGACCACGGGCTCGTCCCTGGGTTACCCGTGTTAGGGCGGCTGGGAGAGGACGCTTCCGCGCAATTACTGCTAAGAGTGTCATTTACCCTGGACACATGATGCAGCCTTCACAGCACTATGAGGTGTGTTTCTGTTTGTTAATACTGTGACTTGAATGCTGCTGAAGTTTGGCAGGAAATTATAAATCTGGCTGCTGTTGATCAGTGAAGTCTCATTTTTGGCATGTCACATGTGTCACGCAAACAATACCGTTTCCCGCCTAATTGCCTGGAACAGCTCCTTCCTTTCTCATTGGAAAAAATGTCCACACAGGCACCAGAGGTAACGATACAATTTCAAAAAAAAAAAATGAAGCCGGAGAGAAGCTAGAAATGTCACTTTAAGGGAAGATACATATTGTTCCCCTCAGAAAAACTCTTATATTTGTCTCCATATCTGTCAAAACTCATCACATATGTAGACAAAAGCTGAAATGGAGGTTGTGACTACGCTGACATGTGCGATTCCAGTTTTGGGTGAGAGGAACGCTGGCTCCACTGGGAGACAGATCGTACAGAGCAGAACAGACGCCTGACATGGCTTTGTCACATGTAGCAACCAAGCGGCAACCCCCCCACCCCCCCACCCCCAAGGCTGGAGAACGAAGCCAATGCAAAAACGCCAAAAACTTCAGCTCCACCGCTTGGCACCAGAAAACGAGTAAATCCCCGTTGACCTCCACGTTCAAAACCTCACCGCTGAAACAAACACGTCTGCAGCTTTCCTCCGCTCGGACCCGACTGCACGGTGAATTCTTTACAGAAGTCACTCTCCCGAATCACACTGAATATGCTTTCGTCTTGGATTTTGCTGGAAAGGATGCTCCGACTCTGAAACGCGTCACACACACACAGATACACACACATATCTTCAGCCTGGCAGCGCAGGAGATCTCTGCACCCAGGTGGACTCACTCTGAGGGCAGGAATTTCACCGGCGGGGCCGTGTCTGGCTTTGATGCCCTTCTGAAAGTCGAACGCCCATCAGCCACCGTGGCCTTTCTGTGCCGCTCCCCGCCTGCCTTGGATTTTCCCTGCCAGTCTCACTCAGAGGGTTGCCACCTTTGTGCGACTGCCTGCTGCCTTTGTCGAGAAAATTTCCAACAAAAAACTATTGTGCCTTTTATCGGCGACTGCACGGACGTTATGTGCGGAAGCAACAAGGGAACGACACATTCACAATTTCAGCCAGATCAAAGTAAGCCGTGACTCGAAGCCGTACGTGAGGAAAATGAATGAATGTGAGGGGTTTGCACTGGAAGCTAAGCGTAGCTCAAGTTATGGGCAAAAGGAGGGACTGGAATCAAACTGTGGCGCCACATTTGAGGAGCGACCTCTGACGATCCGCCCTCCTGACTCATCAGCGTCCTCACACAGCTTTTCACTCTATGATGGGAGAAAGGTGAAGATGTCACCACCCCGGAGCCCCGTTTAGCCCTGTCAGTAACTCCGTATCTGGCTTTAAAATCTAAAATCTGGACACAATCTTCCCTGCTTCCTCCAATCTTCCCTGCTTCCCCAGAGCTGTGGTGTTCAATAACAGAGTTTATCCACTCCAGAAATGTGTCAGAGTGAAGCTGAAACGTCAGACCTCCCCGATCCACACCCATCCATCCATCCATCTATCCATCCATCCATCATCTTACCCACTTTGTACCCACTTTCACTAATACACTCTGGACAGGTCGCCAATCCATCACAGGATACACACACCATTCACTCTCACACCTGAACATGTATGCTTTTTTGTGGGATGAAAACTACCCAGAGAAAACATGTGCAGACACAACGAGAAGATGTCACACGAAAAAGAAAAGTGGAAATCGTTCTGTCTGTGAGTGCGGAAGGATAAACTAATGCGGTTAGCTTTGTGCTAATGCCTGAAACATCAGACACTCACAATGATACTTCAACCTGCAAGAAAGCTTATATTTCATGTTTCTTTGAGAACAGATAATGAGATACTTGTTGCAGGTTACATTATAGTTAACATAATGTGTGCCTGATGTACAGGCCATAGAACAAAGCTAACCACTTCAGGTTCTTCTTCCACATGATGTGACATTAGAATATTCTTTCTCCAACTGGTTTAGATCGTCCTCGAGTCCAACTGGACCAAAATGCACCACCTCGAGGCATAAAAACAGCTTTTCATAATATCACTTTTTGGACCGGATCGTTTGAATATATTCCCAGCGCAAATGAAAAGTATTTCCATCTCCCAGTTGAATATCACCAGTTGAATCCAGCTGCGGCTGTCAGTTGCTCTGAATGGAAAAGCGCGTTGGAATCAACATGTGAGGGTGGCGCCACCGGACCATGATGCGGAACAGGAGCCAGGAGAAAGAGCTCGGAAATACAGAAACTCACTTTTCTTTTCCTTTTTTTTTTTTGCTCTTGACTAAAACCCTGTAGCACACAGCTGAAGGCAGCCGCTTGACATCCGTCATTGCAGGTTGTCAAAAGTCATTTTGAGAAATAAAGGAAATCACTACCTGGAGAAGACGGGCTGGGAGAAAATAGGACCAAATTGCAACGCCACATCACGGAATAACTGAGGGCGCAAATGTAGATTGATGATGGAGAACAGAGTGTTCAGATCCGAAGGTGTGTTTTTCCTTTAAATGCGTCTTTATTGTTTGAACTTTGTGTCACCTTTAAAAACCACTTAGAAGCAGTGGAGGGACAGTATTCGACCTCTTAACAGCACGTATCTTTATAAACTTTATTGTTTGCCATCTTGAATCAGCCCATAAGGAGGGGCTGAAGCACCTAAGAGAGGCAAGTCTCTATACAGGCTTTAAATTCATTTACTCCCTCAGACCACAGACGGATTTCAGAGGCTGCTGGCTGCTTTTCAACATCATTACATCCGGTTCCAAATGTCACATTCACAAGGTGAAAGAGGGAAGATCCACAGTGCTTTTACACTAATTGGCGGCTTTATGAGTGCGGCAGAGAGAGTGGGCAGTCCCTCTTTAGCGGTCTGCGACGAGCCTCCTGACACAACATCCCTCCACAGGGCTCCAGCCGCCCGACTTTGATTGTAGCCAGAAATAAACCTCACCCTGACTGTCCTGTCCTCAGTTTCCCACCGTGAACATCCTGTCTAGAAGCACAGGCAGGAGGGCTGGGGAGGAAGTATCCTGGAAGTCACTTAATGAACGTGAACGTCTGATTTGGGGATGTGGATTTCTCACCGTCCACAAACTTCGGCAGAGGAAGAAAAGTAAGTGATGTGTTAACAAGGTAAGTTAGTCCTTCCTGCAGTTTTCAGTCTGCTCCAGTTTCCTGAGATCATAAACTAGAAAAACAGGCCACATAGAGGTATTTTTTATTTATAAAGACAAAAAAAACAAATTTCAAAGAGTAGCAACTCAGGCCCAAAACATCCCAGGCAGACACAAACAACGATGCCACGCATCACAAGTCAGTTTTGTATGTGCGGGGCTTCACTATTGTAGAACAGATTAACTGTAGAGCTGCAATCGATTAGTTCACTATTAACAATAATAAAATATTTACAACTTTTCAAATAATTCATTGGTTTATGACTTTGAGGAATTAAGTCAAAATCCTCTTAACTTGGCTGAGTCAATGTGAAATTTTTTTCTTTAGTCGTCTGTGACAAAATTGAACGTCACTGGGGTGAGGACAAAAAAAAGTTTAAAAACCTTATCTTGGATTTTGTGAAACAGACATTAACAACTTTCAACAGTTTTGTCATTTTATAAACCAAATTCAATTAATTGGGAAAGGAATCAAGAGAGTAGTTAACTAAAAAATACTTGTTTCTTGTAGAATAGAGAATTTATTATATTATTATATTTATTATATTATATTTATATTCACTGCAAAAACATGACTAGTGCTAAAAAATATATATACATACGTATACACACACACATATATGTACATATATTTGTATATAAATATATACAGTCCAGTCAAGACCCTCAACCATACTAGTAATGATCAATATGCATGAGGCATTGGGTCGGAAAACTGGGCAATAATACAATTGGACAACAATAAACATGTGAGAGTTCACTCTAGGTTTATATTGGGAAACAACCATGATGTGTGTTATTGTTGTTTTTTCATTCACCCATTATCCTCTCTGCCTATGAACACAGGCAAAGACAGGAAATTATATTATAGTCTATAATAGTTTGGATTGTGGGAAGACACCAGAGTAAACCACGCAAACCTGGGGAAAACATGCAAACTTTACAAGGAAAGATCCCTGGAACCTGGAAGCACATGCATCTTATTTAAGGTGGTATTATTCCATTGAAATAAGTGTGTTGGTGATGTTCTCCTGAGACACAATCAGTGACCTCCTCCATGCATGCCCCCCTCCCTGGGCCGATTTGTTTGCTCCCTCTCCGACTCCTGAATTATTCCCCTCTTCTGATCGTAACTTCTCTGCCGGAGGTCGGCGGATACGTTTAACGATAAACATAAATATGGGCGGTAATAACCTGCTTTGCATGGACGACCCACACTGAACACGGACTGTTTATTGGAAGGGGAGTTAACAAACCGAACAGTGAGTGCAGAGCTTCAGTTGAAATGAAAATTTTTTGACCAGCCCATCAAAGCGAATTGCATGTAACCTTGGATGTGTCTCATGAATGAGATTTAAAAGCATTGATAATTGAAATGCGGTCCCTTTGTCTGAGGAAAGATTTCTGAATCAATGGGAATGACGTCAGCAGTGACTGGGATCCAAAGGCTATTCATTTATTTATTTGGGTGGATGAACTGAGCTCAGAGACATCTCTCACCAATCAGCTTTCTTGACCTCGCGCCGTTGTCAAAATCATTTTACCGTCATATTCCACAGGCGTATTTCTCACAGAAAATAGCCACTGGCAGCTCATTCTGGACTTTTGGAAAATGTAGAGCTTTACAACATGAAAGACTGTATTTCTGGATTTATGGCTGAACATATCTGAGCCGGTACCTCACCCTGCTCAGATCGACTTTGAGTCATGATTCTCCTCCCCCTCCTCACTGATGTTTTTTTTTTCAGGCCTGTCGCTGTGGAAGATAAATAGTGGGATGCCAGAGCAGGGATCCTACTTCTCATTGCGGCTCATGCAGACTGCTAACATGATTATTCAGTAAATCACTGTGCAATGACATTGTCAGTTTTCGAGGCACATAAAGAGGGAACCTCACAGAAATGTGTTTGCAATAGGATTATATGTCTGATAGAGGAATGGACCAGTGGAGTTGAAAATAAATGTTTAAGACTGAGTGGAATGAAAACACAGATGTTTCCTTATTTTATCAAGCACAAGCACAGGTGTAATGCTCCACTTAAAGTTCCTTGAGTGCAATGGTAAAATAAATAGGCAAAATCTTGACCAGTTTAATGGATGATATTGCAGAAAACCATGTAAACCATGAGATTGTTCTGACATAAACACCTCCTTATGAGGTATGATTTAGGTTTTTTTTATTGGGGTTGTCAGAGAGCCGCCTCAATTCAATAACATTTTTTGGTGGTCTTGAATGATAACAGATCACAGGAAGTATGTTCTTCATACTTTGTCAAGTCATTCCCTTAACGACCTACAGAAAGGCTATAAATAATGGATTGTATGAAAGCTATTGATTAGTTATTGATATTTTGTTGTCACTCTCCCGCCACCACTGCCAACATCACAAACTATTCCAAAAATGGCAATTATTTATATTTTTTCACCACAGGTCAACCAATAAATAAATAAATCCCTCTGCTGGTCTTTCACGCTCGAATCGTTGCAGAAATGAAATGCAGGTGATCGTGCCATCAGATATTCACAGAATTACTGAGTTGAGGCAGTTGAGAAACCCAAGTAGGTCAAAATGTTGATTTTATATAATGCAAACTCTTTGGAGAGAAAAGTCACTAATAACTACATTCTCAAAAATCTTTGTATCATTTGTTCAAACGGTCACATACCCAGACACGCTATTCACCGAGGGGCAATTTAGAGCATTCCATCAATAGACTGTGGAAGAAAAACTGTGGTTCTTCAAGAAACAAAGAATAAGAATAAGAAGAGGAACAAGACGTGATGTATTTAATAGCTGCACAGACCAAAATGTGCTGCCTCTGTTAGAATTTCTTGCAGAGAGTGTACATAATCATGACTTTTATTTTTTTATATACATTTCATATCACCCTTCCACTGTCGCCATGTTTGTTTGGGATGGAGCGAAACCATCCCCGGGCCGTTAACTGAACTCAGTGCTGCCCCCCAGTGGATAGACTACTTAACTACCAACACTAGCGCAACGTACGTATGGGAGTATTTATGCTCTACGCAAGTCTATACACCTCCCCGGTAGGTGTGTAGAGTCGACGTCTGTAGAGCATAAATGGCCCTTTATGCTCTCCATGTGTTTCCTGATTTGTAAACAAATAAAAAGACAACTGTCCTAACACCAGTTGCAGCGCCTCATTCAAGCCGAGTGTGAACGCGGCTCCGTCTAATTCCTGCTTTGCCCACTTGAACCGCAGAGTCCGACACATGCCTCCAAAATAAAACGTCTAGGGCCGTAAGCTTGGTTTTAAATGTTCATTAATTTACTTTACATGTGTTACAGAATAAAGTTACACATTACACGACGAACAATGTGACTATTTAAACACCGTCAACAACTAGCATGCTTTCTCAGCTCCGTAGCTGCCTTGGTTGCTTAGTAACGCACCTGTCCTGACCGTCAGAGAGAAAAATGCAGTTAAGCTTAATCTTATTTTAAAGAAACAATACAAATCAAGCCAAGCCTCAAACTTTGTTTTACTTAAATAAAAAGTGACAAAAATTATCAAATTGTTTACAGTGCTACGTTAGATTCCATTACACTGTACAGGCTATGTCTTTATTGTGATCTACAGAGACATTGGGTCTCTAATACATACATTTCTGTGACGAGGCTTTTTCTCAGATTAGCAAGCCATCAAAACCCTTTTCACAGTACTTTAACTGATAGACTGGCGACAGCTCTTGGGGACGCGGACTTTTAAGTTGAGTGTAAATGGTTCATAAATCTTCAGTGCTTCTGTCACCAGTAATTATTTCTTTACAGGTTGAAACTCACTGGGCAGGTGGCTGTTAGTGGACTGCAGAGTGCAAATAGACAAGAAAGAATGGAGATACAAAGTTGTTCTTGAAGTGACTTTGCAGTATTTCTGCATGGCTGGATCATGATTGCAAAGAGGACAATAAGGAAAGATTACATGCAGCAATGCCTTCACTCAACGTAGGATGTCACATGCCACCATGACAGTCTAGACTAACATTAGACACCGAATCACTGGTTTATTATTGGTCTGTAATCCAGTGGATCTCAAGACTACATGGATGAGAAGAGCTGAGGCAGAAAAACACCAATTAATGTTTCTCTTTTTTTTCTCCTTCCCTCTCAGTGACACTGACTCTCTCAGCTCCGACTTTAAAGACTTTTTGAAAGACTTTTTCCTTTGGCACTCCCCAAAAAAAGTACAGACAGAGTGGGAAATGAAGTTTGCTTTGGTGGTCAGTTTCCCAGACAGACAAAAAAATGTATGAATGCATGGGTCAAAAGGTCACTGAGAAAGTAGATAACGTAAATTGCTGCCACTGTCGGAGCAGAGCAATTGGAAATCAACAACCTATTCATGTATCCGGGGTGAAAAAGTTCAACCCTGGTGTCACATCTTTGGTTCACTTTGATCACAATGTAAAAAAAAAAATGCAATGTTGGGTTGAATTCGACTGCTGCCATATTTTACATTTTGCCATTATGCAGACTGCATCAGATAACCTGGAAAGCTACAGACATACATTTAAATTGATTTTCATCTCAGTGCTAATTAAGGAGTAAACCACATTGATTTTTTTGTTTCCATGCAGTTGGATAGACAAAGTTATGGGTCACTTGGTTGCATTTCTCACTCTCCTATATGTACTGTATTTATTGGTTTAGTGTAAGCTTTTCAAGGTTACCCTGGGATTCCCTCCAAAGTCTAAAAACATGAATGTTTAGGTCAATTGGAGACTCTCAGCTGCCCCTACAGTCAATATGAGTGTGACTTGATGTCCTGTGATGGACTGGCGACATGTCTGGTGCATTTCCTGTCTTTGTCCTATGTGCACTGGAGATCAGACGACCCCTGCAGCACCATTGGGTACCAAGCTGTTTAAGTCTTTTATTCATCAGCTGTTCCTGCCTTCTGTTTGACAACTTTAACCAACTGTTCAGTCCATTCATCAGCGTCGTTTCAGCAACCACCTCAGGCTTTGATTGGCTGTAAAATGTTAATAGAGTAGACTAGAATAGATTTTTCCTTGAATTCCCATTAACAGTCAGTTTCATATTTATATTTTCCCCTCCTGTCGCTTTGTATCTGAGCAGCACGCTCAGGTGCATCCGGCCGGTCTTGCACCTGTCATCATGGATTTGCACTTTTGAAACGGGAGCAGATTGAATGCTGAGCGAGCCGTCTAGTATGGATACTTAATGTGTATGGCATTACTTCACCCTGATGAAAAACGACTCAGCCCTTTGCCGTGTAACAAGGAGAAAGAAACGAGCACAGACACCTGTAATTTTTGGTTTGTAAAGGCTTATTGATTTCCTTTTCAAGCGGAAACTCTTAGAGGGCCTAATATGTTGGTGTAGGAACATGCTAGGTTGAAGCCGCTATACCAGCTGTCAAAAGATAATTGGAATTTTAGATTCAAAGCCTGTTTTTGCTCCCAGGAGCCACATCAAGACATATCCCCCGAGCATGTGCTCTACTGGACCTTATATAATTCTCTCTTTCACAATCTCCAAAGAAACTTGTACTCCAACGTAAATCATAGCTGTTTGCCTTTCCTTAGAGAGAGCGTCTCCTGTGTCAGGAGGATGACAGAGGGTCAGAGCTGAGAACCCCATTAACAGTTAAGATTGGGGCAAGATGTGCTGTATTAACCTTTTAACGCTGAGAAGAGAGAGAAGCAGATGTTACCAATTCTAAATGTCCACATGGATTACAGATAGGGTAGTCTTGGAAGAGAAAATGTATGATGACTGTCTCTTTATTTAGAGGTTAAAGCAGAAAGAAAGATTTGAAATGGTTAAAGGAAATGGAAATGGTTGGATTGTCAGTAGATGGAGCTTGTGTACATATTACCTGCTTTTTACTCAATTGTGTCACAGGAATCTGTTGTATATCCTATTAGTATATCCTAGCATACACAGGGCGAAGGCAGGGTCTTTTTCGCTATGTATGTATGTAGAAAAATGATCTCCTTTAGAGCCAGGCTGCATCACATTGCATTCATTGTTGTCTGTCATTGTGTTATCTTATATTGTGCTTATTAGTACAGCCTAGCTGTAGCTGTATTATCTTACTAGTGTCCTCAACATGCACATTTTTGGAGGAAAGTACTTTGTGCTTACCGTGCTTACAGTGCTTACTACTTATTTACTATCATGTTTTCAGACATTAACTTTCAGAAAGCTTGAGGGAATTTCCTTGACCAAGCGCACTTGAAATTTCATTTCAAGACTACATTTATTACATCCCATTCTTTCAAGCACACCTGATGATGACAGTATAACTTTGCTCAGTTCCCCCTGCAGTGTTTGGCCAAATAAAGGCGTCTAGGCTGAGTTGAGGGTAATCATGTCACTGTTGGTTTTACACTCTGGTTTGTTTTACCAGAGGAATGGACACGGCACTCTGAGCACCTTTTTGGCACCACACACAACTAAAGAAATTAGCATATAGAAGGTAACTCGGCTCAATGTGTTTGCATTGGTTTGCGCTGCATCTTTGTTAAGAATTCTGTTCCTATTTACGGCCCTTGAAACTATTCGTCTCAGAGTCATATTGTCTCTCACCATTAATCAATATAATTTACATGCTGGATAATCAATAGAATCATCAGCAGCCTTGCAGAGATGTATTGGGAGTCGCGTGTTTAGCCCGGGTTGTGCCATTCTTCCTGCTGTTTCTCGTTTGATTTGTGGGGCAGAACCCGCTACGGAGGTTTCAACAAACGCCTCGTTTAATGGCTTTTAATCTCCCTGTTACAACTATGTGGCTTTGTCTAAAAACACAATTTCCTGTTATGTGCCTGAACCTGAGAGAATTCCTAGATTGTTGGAGGATGATTCATGGAGCGACACACAACAGACTACGCAACACTTTCATTGTCAAGAGTTCATCAGTCACTCTTGTGCCCCTTGGCTCGAGTGCAGCTCCAGACAAACATCCAAAGCCAAGTCGAACAAAGAGGGGAAATGATACTCAGTGCTTGAAGTCTGTTCCAAGAAGTGAAACTCAGAGTCCCCACAAAAAAAACCTTCTGAGCCTTTGTGTGGGCTAATGAATTCATGGCATGCAAAGCTCAGCGAAGGCAAATACTTTGTAATTAATGATCTTATTGAATGCGACGCTCGGCTGCCAGGTTTCAGTGTGACATCGTTTCTTCCTGCTTCTTCAGGCTTATAATGCGGGGAGTCAGATTTGTTATTAGCAGTGTCAACATTTGCCGAGTGAGAGGCTGAGATTACCTAAAATATCTGGGGTTGAAATATATCAAAAATCGCATTCGCTCCAATGCACTTCACCTTCTGGAGTAGAGAAAAATAATATCTCACCTGCACCCCGGTGATTAAAACAAAACTCTGTCAAAAATTGACACTTGTAATAAAGTTTTTCGCGGGGACATGTTGATCCAAGGGGGGAAATAAGAGCAGGGAAGTGAGTATGAGGAGTGTTACTCGTCGTTAAATAAGTGATTAGGGTTTCTAATTTACTCTAAGAAGACCCATTACGGGAAGGTGATTTAAGTGGGAAAGTGCAGGGATAAGACCATCATGGGTCTGTGTGAGGCAGACTCTCAGGCATGAATTATTCAGTGGCAGTCTTACCACTTTGACTAATCCGAGGGTGGGACTCTGCAGTTGAACTTTGCTTTGAGTTAAGGGAGCAACATACATATAGTCTACTTCACGTATAGTTTCACCTGCAGAACTGTGAGTCGGGCAATTTGCTCGAGTGAATAACTGGATGTTTCTCTATCAAGTATGGCACGAAAAGAAGGCGGCCTGATGCAAACCTCAGGACCTGGGTTTGAGTTATGGGGCCTCTCTCTGTGGAGTTTTCATATTCTCCTCATGTGTTTGCGAGGGTTTTCTCCAATCCCTCCAGTTTCCTCCCACAGTCTAAAAACATGCATAATTAGGTTGATTGTAGACTCTAAATTAGCCCTAGGTGTAAAGTGTGTGTGTGTGTGTGTTTGACTGGAAACCTGTCCCCTGTGTATTCCCTACCTCAGCAGACCCTAATGACACTGGAAAGATATATAGCATATATAAAGCGTCATGCACACCAGAGGGTGAAGCCCTTATCCATTGTTGATTGCCTGAATTCTACAATCTGTTGTTACAGCAGCATAGGATGGGGAACTTAACCACCCAGCCAAGACAGGGAATTGTATTTTGTTTTACCCAGTTATGTATAAACATATCTTATCGACTTATCAACGGGAATTACAAAAACATATGTCAGCAGGGAGTACATCGGACAAACACAGGTTGTACATACAGCGACCTATCAGGTCTAGTTTTGGATGAAAAGTCTCTGCAACAATTGGATTAACTGCTCTTCACATAATTTTCATCCCCAACTTCCTCGGCTGTAATTGCCCTGGTGTGAACAGTAAGTACATCATTAAAGTTTCCAAAATATTCCTTGATTAAGAAAAAAGTAGATGAACCTGGATGTGCGTGTGTGCTCGTGTATTTTTCAGACTGAAATACAGTGCAGTGTGTGGGTTTGTGGTTTGATGACACAACTTTTGGGAATGCTTTTAACCGTTTCTCTTTGTTCTGAAACACTCCTGGAGAGGCCAGTGCAGCCTTGATGAGAAAGACCCTGTGAATGCTCCGCAGACACTGAAAGCAACTGTGCGGGTGAATATCCTGTGTCTCCATAATTAACTGTTACTGTTGCTGGCGAACAATGCGCTGAGAAAGACTGCTGGGAGTACTTCTTTCTTTATAAACAACAGTAATGAACAGTTGAAAACGCTGGGAGACCAAGAGTGATAAAAAACATTTTTACCTTGGCTTTGTCAAACATCCACAGTCAGTTCCTAGCCAAAGATGTGTATATACCAGGTCCAAGAAAACATCTTCCCCTGCTGAATTACAAACTCTGAAATGCTGCTTAAAAAGCAGGTAAATCTGGCATATGGAGCATCAAGTCAGATAAGCATGAACAGGTGCCAGATCTGTATACAATCAGGCACACACTGAAACCTATAAAATACCATTGGAGGCATTTCTGATTAAACCAATATCCCATAGCTTCAATATTAACATTTTAGGGTTTTTATTTAATTGACCAAAGCCATAGATCACTTAATTAAGAACTACAGAGACATTTTTCATGATTCCATTATTTCCACACTCATCCATTGCAGTCAGACAACACAGAGGCTACAACTAGGGAAAGGTGGGGATTAAGTGCATGTGTGTGTGTGTGTGTGCAGACGCTGTCTTGACTGCTAACTCTGTCTATGTGAACAGAAATCAGAAAGTCTTCCCCTGCCGGGATCTAGTGTAACCTCTTAGACCCGTCTTTACCCACTCACCAGGTGGTTTCCCTCCAGGGTCGACAAAAACATGCTAACCGAGTAGAATAAAACCCAACACTTCCCGTCCCGGAGATGTTCATTCTGTGCTCTGACAAATATTTCACCCCTGCCTCCCTCCCTCTCTGCTCCCTCGGCTCCTCTGTCCCTGGAACGAAGCCATTTCGCTGCACAGATGTTGCGTTACACGCAGCATATTTGGTCATAGACATGGTTTATAATTAAAGAGCAGGGAGGTCGGACCAGTGTATACACTGGTGGTGGAGGCAGCGCTGAAGGAGATCCTGCCCAGAGGCGGGTTCAGCCTGCTGGTGCACTGCGCACAGCTCAAACTACACATTCAAGAGTGATGAATTATCAAAGTGGCAGGCCGTGGAGAAGACACCCTTTTCTCTCTTTTTTTAATTATCTATTTTTCATTTTTTGAAGTCATTACGTGACAGCCAAATCACAGGGCTAAAGGGTTAAGGCTCATTCAGACATTAGACAGCGATCCCAAGGTCCTTGTTTAGAGAGGCATGCTGATATCAGTGTTTCATAAAGTATTCAGCCGCACGAGGACGGTGGGGGAAAAGAAAGCAGATTCACATACAGAAACCTAATTCCGCCTTCATGAAGTAGGTCAGTAAATGTTTCATGACAGAACAGTGGGTACGGTTTAATGCCCACCCATGGATGTGTGTGAGAAGTGTTTCTGTTGCGTGAGCCCGCGGTCTTTGTCAACCTTGTTTGCCACAGATTTTCATGATTTTTCCTTTCAGTCTCTGTCAAGTATTATTATCATTACTGCAGCTTCGAATACTACAATATTACAATGCGTTGTATGTAAGAAGCCTGATTTTTAATGCAGGAGGTGCAAAATCCTAAAAGTAGCTGTTGCTTAAATACATCATCCATCCACCTACCTTTTATTACCTTACCTTACCTTACCTTACCTTACCTTACCTTACCTTACCTTACCTTATCTTACCTTACCTTTGTATAGTGTTAAGGGGGTCTTGATCTCTTGAGCACACAGAGCAAAAGCAGGAAATACTGGTCTGGAGCTGACACACACACACACACACATACAGCATTCATCCTCAAACCTGGGTCCTGGAACTCAAACAAGTGTTTCACATTAAAAATTCACTCCTGAGAAATTACAGCTGTGAAAATTAAAAGAGCCATTCATCCAAGACATGACACCATCCATCCATCCATCCATTTTCTCAACCAGGTTGATTTTGTGGGGGTCTGCTGGAGTCCAGCATGGCTCACAAAGGGCAGAGGAAGGGAACATACCTGGGACAGGTCACCAGTGCATCATAGGACACACATACACATCTAGAGACTACTCTGAGCTTGCAAATGACTTCAACATGTATGTTTTTGGTCTGCTGGAGAAAACCCACAGGGAAACATGCAAACTGCATAGAAACTGACAGGATTCATACCAGGGACATTCATGCTGTGAGACAGACACCAACTATTCTTATTTGTGAGTAACAAATTTCTTTTTTGTGCCGACAGATAAAGCGACCGTTTGGGCGTCCTGATGTTAGATAAAAAGCATATCGCGGACTCCACTGGGGCACGGGGTGCAACAAAGTGATAAGTGAGATCAAAAGAAAAAAGGTTATTCATTTTCACTAATTACGCACACAAGTCCAAACAGGTCGGAACCAATCAGAGGCAGAATGGGAGGCTTTGCAGAATACATGTGAGGGAAAAATAACACAGGGAATCCAATAATGGAGCTTCAAAGCCATGGCGAGGTTCTCTAATGGATCTCCTTAAAATGGAGAAAATGCAGCATACTGATGGGAGGCACGTCTGCCCCATCCTAACTTTCTGTGCAGTGGCGCCCTTTGTAGTTCTCACCCTGAGACTTTTCTTTTTCTCTCGTTCAGCCACATCTAGCAAATTCCCCTCTGAAGCCCACAAAAAGGTTCACACAACTTGTTCTCACATTAGCAGAAATGTAAACACCCTCAGATGCACGAGATCAGCGCAGTGCCCCTTTAACAGAGGCAATTACAGGCGACTTTTATGTCGCGATATGGAAAGTAACTCTCAGTAGCGTGTTGGAGTGCGATATTCATCTCTGTGGGGGAGACTGATGGTGATGGCTCTGATGGTGCGGCACGCACAAAGCTCGTGTCATCATGACGTCTCAAGGACAGTGATTTTTGTGATGATGGTCCTTCGCCTGTAGACTAACAAGCGTCTGTGTCGGTGCAGCACGCAGGCATCATTACTGTTCCAGTTTTAATGAAAGGCCTTGACAGAGAACTCGAGGCTCCCGTCATGATTGCACATAGTTTTTCACGTTTTATACTTTAAAAAAACGGAACGTAATTCAGTAGTTTTACAGCATCGCTGTAGTTAAGAATCGTGCAAGAATGTTCTGTCTTTTTTTACTTCAGCTCGTCCACAGTGCGGAGAAAAGCATTTTTATTCCGCTAGATTTCTTCGACACTTGTGCGGGATTTGCAGTTGATCCTGCATGGGAGCCTGTAACCGTTTATTATCCATCTATCATTTCAAATGCTTTGTCTTTGACATGGGTCTGCTGGGGTCTACCTCAAGCTCACAGAGGGCAAACGCAGGCAGTATATCCAGTCATAGGACACACACACATTATTGACACACTCACACCTAGGGGCTATATACTTTGTTTCCACTTTAGAGCCTGATAGTCCGAAATTTTGGCAGCTGAAAGCAAACCAGACTATTAGACCATTTAGTGAAGGGGTTGGGGGAAGGGGCTTGTACATAGTGACATACATACCTCTTCACTGTTTGTTTTTGATGCAAATAAGAGTGATGTCACAATGAAACTACAATGTCCACTGTCAAGCCTGATTTTGGTGCGAGTTCAGATTGACAGTTTCCAGCCTGGTAACAGCTCAAAATCTAATAAAACCACACCCAAAGTTTTCATATATCCCCATCAGATACGCACAGATAAACAGTACATAAATAACCATCTGTCCTGATCCGTTAAGTTCAACCAGTGCCCTAACTGACAGATTCTCTAGTTTCTGATGGTACCTGAACGCCCCTCGTTACCATGGCGGCACCCGGGAGGCGGACAGGTGACGTCAGATGGAGTCCATGAATGTATTATACGAACTTCTCCTAATACATCCATGAGGCACTACGTCCACTGATAGTTGAGACTATACGCTACAGAGTATTACAAAGCAGTGTTGTTTAAACATTATCTATTTAAAAGTCAAATACTGTCAAAAGCGGCTCAAATTTCATATTCTGTCTCTCGCTCCTTCTTCCTAGTGCTTTTTTTCCCCTTACCTGTCGTTGCACATTTCATGTAATAGCACCTCTAGTGGACGGCTGTTGTAACTGCGAGACAGGTTCGGTTGAGCCAAAGAAGACTGTGTGAAACTTTTCACCACCTTCATCCCAACTAAACCAGAGTCCCAGAGAGTGCTCTTCGAGTCTCCAAACGACCTCCACATGGGAACGTCTTTGTTCTGACCGGGGAGACGAACCCAGGCCTGCTTGGCTGCGGGGCGACACTTCTAATCACTCATACGCCGTGTCACCTTGTACCTCTACTCCAACAGGAGTAGAAGCATTTCTGGCTGGAGGGGAAACTCTGAGCTTAGGTGAAGGGACAGCGCTGTTCACCCAGCTACCGTGTCGCTCCCACCGGTTGTGTTAGTGCGACTGTCAACTTGATTCTTTGTCTCCGTATAAACAACAAAAGAGGAAATAATCACAAGTTACTTTACTTCACATATAGACACTATTGAAAAGCTGCGTGAGCCATACATACAAGAAACAAGACACATTTTTCATAATACTTCTGTACTGTGGGAAACGAGGGATTCCTAATTGTATTCTGTACATTGGGTTGTTAGAGAGTACATCAGCAATGACCTGCAACACAGTGCTAGAATTTTAATACCAACTAAAAGCAGCATGTATTTTCTGAGACAACAAGCTGTGCATAACTGCAGACAAGATGAATAATGAAAAATAACCTGATACAATTATAAAAAAAAACTTTATTCTCAAGTTTTTTTTTCTTTTCTCCAATCTTAAGGTATGTACGTGCGCTCAGCTAAAACTGATCAATTGTCTGAGTCAATCGTTTTAAATATCCCCAATCTTTTTTTAAAAAACAAACATATTTACAGGCTGTGTTTGGCCGTTAGTCAGGCTGAATGTGGCTAACTATTGGCATGGGAGCCGTGGCAGGAGACGGCCTCAATCTGAGCTCTCCACATAGAGTCTGGTGAAGTAGAGCACGGCGGGCTGCGGCGTGATGTTCTGGATGCTGTAGGCGTGTCCTGTGAACAGAGCAGAGACGTCAGAGAGACGGTAACATCCTGTCTGACGCACCTTAAAGCTGGGAAACACAGACTATATATAGAACCCTTAGTTTACTCTCATTTAGCATCTCTTCGGGCTTGCACTTTATTTCAAAGGCTTCGCTGCTGATACTGCAGCTTGTGCTTAACCGACCACGAAGCCTGATGTTTAGCATCCTTTCTGGTACGTTCTGTGTGTATTGATCGATATTCTTACCGCAGGGCACCATGAAAGACTGCCCGGCGTAGTAGCAGGACTTCCGGCCATCGATGGTCACGCTCACGGAGCTCGATAATAAGTTATAAACCTTAAAGCAGTAAAAAAACGGGAGTTAGAGAGGTGAACCCAGAGATGTGGAGACGCAGTTGGAGTGGACAGAGATGGAGACGTGACACAAACAACAACAACAACAACAACAACAACAGCAGCAGCAGCAGCAGTAGCGAAAAGAAAAGCACATGGGAGGCGAGCGCTGAGGAGGGCACTGACTGTGGTGGTGCTGTGGTCCACCCACAGGGGCTTCATGGAGTACTGGCCCATCAGGATTTTCCCATTCGAGATGGAGGCGGAGTTCAGGTCCACCTGGAATCCCAGGGCTCTGTCCCTGTAGTAGAACCACTCAAAGTGGTCCACAGAGATCCTGGGGCTGTCTGCAATGATATGAGACAGTGAGACGGGCTCAGTGACAGGCCCGGCCGGCCGCTCTCTCTCGCCCCTCGCTTTATGCCTCCTCTCGAGGAACGCTGAGGGTTTGTGGCAACCCGAAACGTAAAAACTAATTGATCTTTTAAGCTGAAATACGAAACATAATAACGCACAGAGGATGGCTCTGTTTCTATACTCGTGATGGATTTGGACATCAGAGGGATGAGGATTACCATTTCTTTCATTTTGTTTAATTCCATCTGCACTTTCCTGGCTTCACTTCTGAGTGGCTTTACTGCCAAGTCTCATTCGTTTTACCCAGACAGAACCATGAATCTTGACAGGACTGGCATGACTTGATAACTTCTTGGATTTTTTTCACCTGAACTCATTACTCTCGTCTGCTACTGTACCGAGGTCACCGGGGGCAGAGCTGGTGAGAGTCTGACCATCTACTCCACAGTCTTCTCATGTCCATGTCTCATTATGATGGGCTTTTAACCCTTACTTCATCTACTTTTGTGAATGAACATTATTAGAGGATAAAAGCATCTAAACCCATGGTACATGTTATGTTTACTTACTCTCATCAGTTGAGGACCAGACATTGTCTAACCAGTTTTGCAAGTTGTCTTTGTCCTCTGAAATTAAGATCAGAGGCTTGAGGGGAGGGCCGCACAGGTCCGATGTGGAGGACGGGCGAACTGGAACAAGGAAGAGATAAAAAGGTAGAGGAGTTAAATCAAAGAACGGCTGGGTCATAAATCAGAAAGACACAGGAGAAAACATGCAAACCATCCATCAGTCAGGGCTGACAAAGAAGCAGCAGCCTAAGCTGTCTAAGCGTGGTCCGTGAGCGACCACTAGTGGTCTGCTGTGCTCACACTGCACACTTTCACTGACATACTGTACACGGACCCGTCTCTCCAGGGATCTTCACCCAGTGTCATATCCAAAATGACGAGTGAAGAGAAACGACAGACCTGGTTCATGCTGCTCTGATGCCTACAAACTGTGATTTTCTAGGGGATTTTTCAGGGGGAGATCAGAAGGTGGGTGGTCTGATCCCAGCCCAGAGCAGCCTGGGTCCCTGGGGAACACACTGGACTCCTGGTGCTGTGTCATCAGGTGGGAATGCGTGTCAACGTGAGGTGAAAGCGCTTTGAGTAGTCATGAGGACTAGAAAAGCACTACATAGGACCAGTCCATTTACCACTGACAACAGGTGTGTGTGAGAGCGAGCCTGTTTTAGCAGAACCCCCTGGAGGAGAGGTGTCGGAGCTGAGCACTCGTAACCTCCAGAGGGTTTCTGGGTTTGTACGGTCCGTCTGTGCTTCAAAACCTACTGAAGTCATGGGCGTAGTCGCGCTGCAGGTCAATGATGGAGGACGGCCCACTTCTGATCAGCCTGGACCTGCAACGGAGGCAGAACGAGCCGCATTAAAGCAGGAGAAACAGCCGGCGGATGACCAGGCAGGTGACAGGCTTACAGTGAGACTTCTTACCAAGGTTATTATCGTCAATACAAATGAACAAAACAGCGAAAACTAGAATTAAAACAACATTTTCATTAACTGAAATAAATAAAAACGAAGGGGAACTGCATGATGTATTTACAAAACTAACTGAAACGTATTGTAATCATGGCTGAAAGTCCCTTTGTTTTCGTCTTTGTCGATATTGGACTGATGTGAAATCAATTCATTTCATACAGGCACTTTTTCATGAGCTGGAGGCACCATGCGGCACTTCATGTTTTATCTAGTTACTTCGGGTTTTTTCTCGTCTGCTACCATGGTGTCTTTCGAGATTTATTTCGCAATACTTTTGAATCATGCACCTGACAAAGTATGAAAAACTAAAACCAGTCCTACCTAAGACTAAACAAAACGATGAAAATACGTTACTAATGGTGACCAGCGAACCTACTCTGAGAACTGATAAAAACTGAGTGAATTGGAGGGGAAAAGGTGAGGACTAATAAGAACTGAACTAGAATGAGAGCTGTAGGCTTCTTACAGGTCGTGTGGGGCCAGGCAGCTCTCCTGTGTGGTGGCGTGCTGCTGCTGCTGCTGCTGCTGGAGGCTGCTGGGCTCCGTGCTCTCTGCCCCGCCCTCGCCATCGCCCTCGCCATGGCCAGCGTCCTCGCTCCTCACCGTGGCCCTCACCGTGGCCCTCACCGGAGCCTTGCCGCCCGCCTCCGCTCTGCTTTTAGGAGCCGCCTCCGGGCTGCCCACCTCCTTCGGGGGCTCCACCGGCGAGGTGAAAAGGTCCGTGAAGGCGGCCAGCGAGCGCTTGACGGTGTGCGGGCCCGCCGACGCAGCGTCCGGCGCTCTGGGCCCGGCGCGGGGCCTCGGCCTGGGCTGCTGCTGCTGCTGCTGCTGCTGCTGCTGCTGCTGGGGCCGCCGCCGGCCGGGCGGCCTCGGCCAGCACGGCCCGTCCACGTTGCTGCTCAGCAGCCGGCTCCTCTTGGTCTTGGCCGACTCGGCGGCCTGGAGCGGCTCCGTGGCTTCAATGAGAGAAACGACAGCTGGGGAGGGGAAATGCAAAGACCACACATTAATCCATGATTTAAAGAGGTTTCCACTCCTGAAGGGCCCGTCACCCATGTCTCTTTCCAGCCAGTGTCCTCTATTCTTTTACTACAACTCTGGAACTACATATCTCCAGTCTGGAATTACTTTCGCTCTCTCTCTTGCATCTTGCATACAGCGATAATAAACGAGTTAAGGCCAATTACTGTCTGTACCGTTTTCTCACTTTTCTCACTCTGACTTCCAACAACGGTGCTGTGAGTGGAACCAGACTACGAGGGGAACCTCCCAGAGGGATTAATGAAGTTTCTATCCTTGTATCTATTAATGCATACTCTGAAAGTCGTTCTCGCCGAGTTGTCATTGTAATGAGCCAGAGTTACAAGCCTGTTAACGTGAGGATGGGTGGAGCTTACGCGTCTTGAGGTTGTGGTCTTGCTCTGTGTCGGCCACGGGGCTGGACTCTACAGGGACCAGATCCTGCTGCTGCTCTGCCTCGGCTGATCCAAACAGGTCTTCCTCCAGCGACCTCCTCCTGTCCGCCGGCTCCACGCTCCTCTTTTCCACGCGTTTGCTCCTCTTCTCTTTCGGCCCCGCCGTGGTTCGACTGGATGGCGGTGAGGCCGGGGTCTGATCTCTTCTCCTCCCCGCAGCTTTGGTCTTGGTCTTCCTGGGTGAGGTCAGGCCGGGCGCCCTCTTGCTCTGCCTGGGCCTCTGCTTCTTCAGCGTGGGCGAGCTGTGCGCCTCCTCCCTCTCCTCTGCGCTATCGGGGTTGCACAGCCACCACTGGCTGGTCGGCCTCCTCTTCCTCTTCCCGACGACTTCGTCCTCGGATGAGCTCCTCTCCAACCTGTGCGGCGGTTTCGTCGATTTAGCCACTTGAACCGACTCTGCTTCAGTATTCGTTTCCTTTTCTGTGGGGTGGAAAAAAATATTCCAATAAAAAAACCTTCCAATGATTTCTTTTACAAACAGAGACACAGCCTCCCAATAAGAAGCCATTTATGACTATATGGATGCTGCGTTACTTTAACAAATCATCACTTGGAGGAGTAGGGCGACGGTTTGTTTTAGATTTGTGGAGTAATGAGCAGGGAAAGAGTGAACCAGCCCTGAGCACACTCTGGATATTAGCTGCAGACTGGACACACAGAGATAGTGTAGCTATTTGCTGAGCGTGCGGCTCACGATAGCGAGGGAAACCATCGATTGCGATCTCCTGGACCAAACCACAAGCCGCCAGTGGAGAGACAGAGCGAGATGGATCTTCAATATGGAAAAGAAATACTGCAAGATTACGACTGTGAAACCCGAGGGGATCTGATTCAGTGAGGTGAGACAGGTGTGGTGTGTCTTGATTGTGGGGAATAAATAAAAGGTTTGAAAAGGACAAAAATGCTAAATTCTCTATTGGTGTTTAACAAGAGGCTTAAATTGGCACTTTAAGTGGATATGCAACGATCAGGCATGTCTGAGGATTACATTGCAGCCAGTTTACAACTGTTGGCTCCAGAGCTCTAGCTCTATAGAAGACCTGTTTAACAAACAACCCCCATCATAGCATTTTAATATCGTCACAAGCCATTTTACATGAACCACTCAGAGCACATACGTTAATGACCAGCTACAGAGAACCACTGACAAACTAGAAACAAACAAGGTGCACTACTATTTTCTCCAACAGCACCTGAAATAACACCAAGGAAATGGCAACGAATGAATGAAGTGAGACAATACTGCACGGCCATGAGAAAATGACCCGAGTCCTCTGAATGGAGGAGCCGTCGCTGACCACACGCTCACATCACTGCGGGTCAGACAGTGTAACTGTCAGTAGGAGACGCTCATCTCCAAAACATTACCATCATTACATCACAGTCACGACAGAATGATCTCCATAATACAGCACAGACGCAATTGTGCAACCTCGTCCCCCCATGCATTTTGGTTGGATCTTACCTGAATCTTGGCTGTGGTCCTGTTCTGCCAGGGCCGAGGGGCTGGACTGCACAGGCTCCTCCTGAAGTTCCTCCTGAGGTTTCTCCTGAGGTTCCTCCTGAGGTTCGTCCTCTGAAGACGTCCTCCTGCCCGCTGGCTCCACGCTCCTCCTCCTGTCGCGTTGGCGTCTCTTTTCCTTTGGCCCCGCTGTGCTCTGAGTGGACGGCCGGGCCGTCTGGATCCTTCCACTCACGGCCGGCTCCTTCTTGGTCTTTCTGGCGGTGGGTGTGGTGGGGCCGGGCGCCTTCTTGTTCCGCCTGTGCTTCTTCAGCGTGGGCGAGCTGTGGGCCTCCTCCGCCTCCTCGGCGCTGGCAGGGCTGCACAGCCACCACTGGCTGGTCGGCCTCCTCTTCCTCTTCCCCACGACTTCGGCCTCGGGGGATGTCTTGTCTGCTTCAGCGTTGGTCTCCTTTTCTGTGGCAGAAAAGATAAAACCGAAATATGAAATTCTGTGACAGACGTTTGACATCTCAATCGAAGCGTTATTATTCATAAAGACTCAAGAAAACTGAAATTCAACTGTGATAATATTTCAACTGGATTTCTCTCACAGAAAAACCTTCCAGAACCCAGCAAAACTAGACAAATGGCTATAAATGAAAGACATAACTTCAGTCAGTAATTTCTACAAATACACAACTTTTCATATTGAGCCTCTTATTTTGAAGCTCCTCTTCTAAGTTCACAAATGTAATAACTATTTAGTGGGTGATTTACACGCGTTTTGTGCTAGAGGGCGGTTATTATATTTGTCAATGCACTCTCATTTATTCAACAGTAGAACCATTGGTATCCGTCAACACAGCTCGGGAGCTGCTCACCTGAGCTGGATCCCAGGTCTTCAGTCTCTGCAGGCTGCTCTGAACTGCCCGACCCCTGGCTCTCTTCTCCAGCCCTCTCCTTCACGCCTTCGGGGCCCTGCATCGCTGTCCTGACCGGCTTCAGCGGCTTGGTCCTGCTCCTCTTGGCATTCTGACGTCCACCTTTCGCGCGTGGCTTCGGCCCCTTGGCCGAGTCCGAGGGTGCCCGGGCTCTCTTGTTCTTCGTCGCAGCGACCCCCCCCTCGTCTGTCTCCCCAGTGCCAGCCCCTCCGGGCCGCCCCCCCGCCTGCTCATTCTCCTGCTCCGTCGTGTCCCCCCCGGGAGGATCCTGAGGGCTGCCCAGCACGTCCAGATAATTCCCAGCCTCCTTCACGCCGCTCTTCTTCTCGCTCTTCTTCTCGCTCTTCTTCGTCTTCTTGACCTTCTCTGCCACGTCCTGCCCCCCCGTGCTGCCGCTCGGCTGCTTGGACCTCTGCTGTTTGTCTTGCGTCTTCGAGGGGCTCTTATTGTCCACCGAGCTCTCCTCCGTGATGGAGTTCAAGCTCAGTCTCCGTTTCTTATGGATTTTGCTGGTCAGGCTGAACCAAGAAGGCGAGTCGTCCTCCAGGATCAGGAAATCGTCCTCCGGCTCCGGATCGGAGCAAGCGGCCGGCTGCACTGGCGCTGGCGGCGCTGGCGGCTGGATGCTCTTGGCGCTGAAAACGAATACGTTGTCATGAATTGACCGGTTTCAAGTTGACTTTCACATTTCGACCGTACTCTGGACTTACGGCGCAGGTTTGGGCTGATGAGCTTCTCTGAGCTTCTGGAGAAAGGTCAGGTCGCTGCCGGCGCGGCTGGACAGCTCCATCGTTGTGTGCTTGTCCACGCTTTCTGTCGTTTTCCTCGGAGCCAGGAATTCAGGCTCCTGCCTCACGCTGGCCCCTGGCTGCTGTGTCTTCTCTTGCCTGGGAATGAATTGTGATGAGTGAATGGAGCTGTTCAGGTGAGAGGAAGAAGACTGTGGCATCATTTGACCATCACAAGAAACTATTGACTGAACTGTGCTCGATTCCCATGATTTAGACGTTTTGGTAACTTGACAGATGGCTTTTTATTGTGCCAACAGTAGGTGACAGTAGGTTTCCTCTACTCCTAGAAATGCACAAAACATAAATATAGAAGCAAAAAAAAAAGTCGAAACACCTACATTTCCAAAAATCTCTCCAGTATAGCTTGCACAATTACCAACATGACCACAATTTTGGCTTCAGTACCTTGCACTACTACGATTTGTAATCAACAGGGGGCTGATATCACCAACCCTGGGCCGTTCTTCCCCATCACCCATTCACTTCTTACCTCTGTGGTGGTATTCCTTTACTGGCCAGATCAGCCTTGACTGGAGGTTTGGCGGTGGCTTTTTCTTTGACTGCGTGGCTCTCTTTACTGGAAGGCAAAAGGAATCCAACAACACTCAGAACACCTGACGGTCGAACATGAAACGCTAAAACAGAATGCACCGACAAATGGGTCGTGATGACAGCTGAAAAAGCCCTTACTGAGTTTTCTCAACCTCCTTTTTCTGACTGGGCAAAACCGAAAGCAACACTACAGGATATTTGCTGTCCCCCCCATTCCTTTGAAATCATAGAAAAGGACAAGTATTACAAGAACTGCACATCAAAATGACACTTAAATAAGGAAAAAGACAACCTAATCCGAGTCATTAAATCAATGATGACCTACTTCTTTGTGACTCTGACGTTGTCCTGAGGTTTCTGGGCGGCTGCGGGTTCTTTCCTCGCCTCTCCTTTTCCTTTATCCTCACAGCCATTGACAAGCGGGGGCTTGACTCCCTCTCTCTTCTTCTGCCGCTCCTTTGCATCTTTCTCAACCGCCGCATCGTCGATAGGACTGGATGTTTGTGAAGGCCAGTGGTCTTTGAATGCAGATTCCACATCTGCAAATGCGACAAGAGGAGCATTTCTACACAGCCGAAGGAGATGCAAGGGACAGAGGGTGCGCGCAGAGTTTGAGTGTCTTACCAACGTCTATAGCAGAACTTGGTAACTTTGTTGCAAGGACGTTGTCCTTCACCTAAAGAGTTCAGATTCAGGACATAAAATCTTCACATTCAAGAAAGCATCTTCTAAATCAGTCATCATTATGAACCCTGTGCTACCTTTAAATAGTCTTGTAATATGTACTATAATGCTGTGCATTACCGTTTGGCTCCTTGGAAGAGTTTTAGTATCAGGAGCCTTTCTCTGAATCTGGTCTTTGTCAGAGTCGGGGCTCTCGAGCGGCGGAGACGGTGGAAAGGGGTCGCCAATAGCATCATCGCCATCACGTGAGACTGAATCTGAAGAGAACAGCAAGCATATGAGTTACCATGACATGGACAAGTCAGAACGACAAAACTGCACAAGCTTTAACTCACCCAGCTCATCAAATATCTTATCGACGTCTCCACATGTGACAGCTCCTGGCAATTTCTTAGATGAACTGGAGACACAAACGTAGGGATAGATAGATAGATAGATAGATAGATAGATAGATAGATAGATAGATAGATAGATAGATAGATAGATAGATAGTATCTAACAGGGATGTACAAACAGTAGAGAACTACACATGAAACGCATTGGTCGACTCGTCATTTATACGTACCTTTCCTTGTTGGAAAAGTAGCTTAGTTTTCTCTTTGCGGGTCTCTTCTGAACAAAAAAAAGAGGAAATGTAGCCGTAAATGAATGACTCGTTACTGTATCGGTCAATTCTCGGGTAAACCAGAGTAGATATATCATCAACGGCCCTTGTTCAACTAAACTGACGGATTTTTTAGAAATATCGCTGCGTATTCATGCAGTACGATAGACCCACACATAGGCCTTGAATATAATCCCTACGAGGGGGTAAAAAATCGATAAGACCGTGCATGAAGCTCGGGAGAATTGAAGAAACGCTGTCTCGGCGAACATTGTTGTTATTTAGCAAACGCCGTAATGCTAAGGCTTCCATTCTCCTCCGGTTACGGGTTAAATTCGTTCATCTCCGCAATAGAAAACACGAATTATAAACGCAGAGTCTGACTTACCAAGGGAGGGTATCTCATATCCATTTCTGTGTGCTAGTTACACTATTTTTCTTTTGGACGAAAACATGAGACATCTGTTTTTACATCGAACCCAAAACAACAGCGCTACAACAGTTTGTGATTGACCCGCGCATAATTTTGTGTGCGGGCTCAGGACAGCCCTCTGCTCTGACTGCCAGGCACAAAGGTTTCGATTGCCTTCGCTCACGCCGGCGTATACCAGCCCAGTCTACAATTTTGAGTCTTTAATTACAGTTTAAAATGAATTAATAACATATAAATGTAAAAGAAATGACTACAAAATGTACTGCTGTGGAAAACGACATTGTAATGGACCGGATGGCGTGCCTAAAAGTTTAAGATCTGGGAAATAGAAGCCCATTTCCTTTGTCTTCGTCTACGGTGTATATTACGTTTGATGTGGCACTCCTGCCCTCTAGAGGTCAATATGGTTACATGGATGACGTTGATTTCCCTGTTAAGTATTAACAAACGACGAAAGCGTCAAAAAAAGAGAATAATGTTTGCTATCCTTTTGTCCTAATCTGTATGTCTGTCTAACGAAGTTTAAAGATAATAATTGATAGTAATTCTTGTAGATTGTAAATTACAATAGTGTTTGTTTATGGTAGGATAATCAATAGTAATGTTTATACAATTGAATATAACTATAATGGATTTATAGTAAATATAATCAAAAATCATTTTATTAACAATTTAGTGATGGATTTAATGATAATAGTTATGGTAGTATTAAGGTATGTTGGTGATGAGCGCAACCAACACATACATGTTTAAATCATATAATTTCCGTTAATATATGACAAGAAAAGATGAAACATATTTATGTCAATTGAATTTATTCTATATAAATATATTAAGAAGACACAACAAAATATAGCTCTGGAATGTGTGAATACAAAACAATGTGGGGAAAAATATGCAAAAAACCTCCACTGTAAAGTGGGTGATTACTGTGTGGGAGGTTGTTAAAATCTCCTTATCAGAGCCCACTGAGTTGTTCAATATGTGAGAAAAGAGCCATAAAAGGTTCAGAGATCAGTAAGCTAAAGTTGAAAAAGTGTTTCTTATTGCAGTCATTATTGTTATTATCATTATTAACAGATGACAAAATATCACATTTGTTGTAATGCCTATCAACAAGATATTACAAAACTCATCAAAACACATCACGAACATCATTACGATGTTTCAGCGAAATATCTTCTTCTGCTTTTCAGCTGTCTCCATCGGTTCCAGGGCTTCAGGGTAGACGTCGGCGTACAGCGGGTTTTTGATGTGTCTCCAAACCACCAGAATTATCCGGATGACGAACACAGCGATTGTAACACTCAGCAGCACAGCTGAGAGAAGAACACATTATTAATACAACTTATAAAGGTACAAGACTATTGCAGCATAACATCACATGCCATGCAGTTAGCGACATAACATCTCACAGCATTATTTTTATTATTGTCTTACGGATGAGGATGGCGTTGCGGGTGAGTGAGTCCGGGTCAAAGTTCTTGTCCAGGTTTCCAGACAGTGCCCAGATCACCACAGGGTAGACAATGAGGATGTAGCGCACGTGTTTGTCAAGGACGGTGTTTTCCAGAATGAACCTGCGAGATGTGAAGAGCAAACACATGGCTTCAGATTTGTTCACATTGTCGATCTAAAAAGCATACTTCAAGTTAAGAAGACCCACCAAACAAACAGCACCGCAGCCAGAATCGAGTACGAGACGGTGGCAGCGTCCTCCGGGGACATGTTCGCTTCGTAAGTCAGCACAATGGACAGGTTGATCAGCGTGGCAATGGTTGTCCATGTTGTGTAAATCATCACACCATTCTGAACCTGCAAATTGTCAGAGAGATCTTTGCATTTGGCTCACATGATTTCCACCACAGCTGAGCAAAAGACACTCGCTTTTGTTTATGTGTTGTACTAACCAGGATACGGATAAGCCACAGGTCCGCTTTGTGGTATTTCTTCAGCCAGGCTCCATAAATGTGGAGCCCGTGGCAGACGAAGGTTATCATAGAGTAGTTTGTGAGGATGACCAGGACGAGGAAAACCATGGCAGCAATCATAATTCTGGAGTGAGACACAGGGACAGACATGTTTAATGCTTTTGTCACAGTTGCATTTAGGTTAAAGTAATCACAGGTGCCATCTAAAACCTCACCCTCTGTCCCAAACAATCAGCCAGCCAATGTTGAAGCACAGATTGAGGCACCAGCTTACGAAGAATCCATAAGGCAACACGGCAGGGCTACAGTAAACATAGCCATAACCGTTCCTATGAGAGGAGAGAAGCATATTAATCTGTCAGACTGGAAGGGAAGAGCATGCACACTCAACTGTGATTGTAAATTAAGTCAAATGTATTTTTCCTATGGGTTTTACAGCTTCTGGCATTAATTTGTTTCATTTTCTGGTGTTTGAGAATGTGATCACAAAAGCACAAGTTCATCTTTTGCACTTTCTAATTGAAAGTACTTTCGGATTTTAAGACAAGTATTGGTCCCTACTTTCTGCAAAGTCCTGAAACGATGTAGACGATCATTGCAGTCAGCCAGACGTAGATGACGCTCCAGATGTTAAAGGTCCATCCTGATGGTGTGATCTGCGTGTCAAACACAGCAGACACGTTGGCTGTTGTTGTAGTATAAATACCTGAGGACAAAGAAATGTGAACAGTGAGTGGAGAAAAGAGAAGAATGTGTTAAACTAATATTTGTGATCTTACACTATCTTACATTGCTCACATTGCTAAGATTTTTTTTCACATAAAAAGGTCTTAGAAAGCTTGGACTCACCGTATCCAACAACAGACAGGCCATTGAAGACTAAACTTATGAGAAACCCGACAACTGACACTACGATCGCAGCAAGGCGGCCAGCGTTGTGTTTCGCCATTGTAGATCGCTGTCAAAAAAACAAAATTAAAATGAACGATTTGTTGGTTAAAATACAAGCACATACATACATAACATTGATTTCAACATAAAAGGGACAAATTCAGTAACTACAGAAATATTAATAAACATAAGATTTCCCATGTAAATATGAATTCTCAATGAAATGACCTGCGTATGAACCTGACCTGTTGCAGCATATACAGAGGCCATTTAGACCCCGCTTTACATCTTTCCTACACATCTTCAGCTGTCTCATAACTCCTCTGAAAATTACCAGTTAAATAGCTCAAGAAAAAGTATTTGCTGTACAATGTTTTGATCAATCAAAGCAGAGAAACCACGTGCCATCGCTACCTAACTGCCCTCTATGACGATAAAACATTGGCAATAGACCAACAGGGGGGAAAGCAGCAGGACGTACCTTTGTCAGCACGAGGAGCCGGAGGAACTGTGAAGGGCATAGACAGGGCTGCCCCTTTTATAGATTGACTAGTTGTGTAAGGGGAACTTTTACAACCACTCAGAGCACCACGTGCACCTCTTATCATGTATACATTACTGCCACAGTCCAGGGAATCATAAAACACACAGTCAACATCTCCCCTCGTATCCATCATTGTGAAACTCAGTCCTGGCAGCTTCTTAATGAATAACACAAACACACAACCTGTCTTATTAATGGCACTGCCAGTCCTTCCTCACTCCAGGCTACAGCTTAATAGTTTGACTGTCACACAGTATGTGACAGGCAGTGCTACAAGTATTCACATTGTTTACTCGAGTAAAATTATCAATACCTCACTGTAAAATCTGTCAACTCTGCCCCGCACTGACCTTTTTATCTTTGGTGTGAAAGTATATAAAAAGGTTGCAATGCGGGGATGAGGGCCAAACTAATATATCTTTGCCATATTAATAGTCTATTATTAGATTCTGAGGGCTATGTGGTGTATGGGTGGTTAGTGATGAGTCCTAGGTTCCAATCCCAGTCGGACAATGTTTGGAGTCTGCATGTTTGTGTCTGCATGGGTTATTTGCACAGTATTGTGGTTTCACCCACTGTTAAACATGTATGTTTATATTGATCTGAGCCTCTAGAGCGTGACAGTGCATGACATGTGTGTGTGTGTCCTGTGATGGAGACTGGAGACCTGTCTAGTGTATTTTCCCTATCTTTGCCTTAAATATATCAGGCGGACCCTCAATACAATGTTAGGATACAAAGCAGGTAAGATGATGAACAGGTTTGTTGTTTCTGACCATTCATGCCACAAATTATTCCTCAGAGGCAAGAATTCGAAGGGAAACAATATGTATTTGAAACCATTTACAAAGTAAAAATGCAAAAAATAAAACATACAAAAGCCATTATGATCAGTGCACATTAGTACAGCTACAATATAGTTGTGTAAGGTTTTTCTAATCTAATCAATTACAGTTCATACAAAGCATTCAAACATACATGTCACACAGAAACAATACTGCATGGAAAGTGCAGAACGTACATCGTAAATTATTCATGTGACATTTTCACTTAAATATTTTTCTTTGCTTATGAGCAACTGCCATCGGAGACATGTCCTCTGGGCTGACGTCTTGGTAAAGAGGCTTTTTGATGTTCTTCCAGATGACCAGAGCTACCCGCACGACAAAAAAGGCACAGGTCACAGCCAACAGAGCAGCTGTAGTGGGAAAGAACAAACAAATAGGTAGCATTAGCGTGCTAAACACATATGCAACTGATAGGGATAGAATCTCCTGTTTCCAGGATTTAGACTGATCATTTTCTCACCAATGAAGATGTTATTGCGAGTGGGAGCTGCGGCATCAAAGTTGTTCATGAATACACCCGTCAGTGCCCAGATCACAACCGGATAAATGGTGAGTATGTATCTCACATGTTTGTCCAGGACGTAGTTTTCCAGGATAAACCTGTGAGAGATTAAAAATTAATACGATTTTTTTCTCACCTCGAGATCACTTGAGATGAATTTCTTTTCTGCACTTGGGACTTACCACAAAAACAATACCACAGTCAGAACAGAGAGTGAGACGGTGCCCGCGTCCGTCTGGGACATGTTGGCGTCATTGGTCAGCACAATAGTCAGGTTGACCATGGTCGCAACGGTCGTCCATGTTGCATATATGGCAATACCGTTCTGAACCTGCAGCAGAGATGGCAGAAAAGACTTAGAGGCAAGTGGAGTTTAGATCTAAACTCACAATAAAACTTTTGCACTGACCAACACACGATGGAGCCACAGATCTACTCTGTGGTATTTCTGGAGCCAGGCACCATAGATGTGGAGACCGTGGCAGGAGAAGAATATGATGATGTAGTTGGTTGCAGCGATTAGGATGAGGAAAGCCAGGGCAGCAGGCATCAACCTAGGAAGTGAGTGAGAAAAAATATTGAAATGTTGCCTCTCTAGTGTTTCCCTACAAAGGCAGGTCAGTGCATGTTGCCTAAAATCATGCTTCACAATCTGTACAATAACAGAACAGAACTAGAGAAACAGAATTGCGTAACTCACACAGTTGCACACACAGTTTCGTCCCTCCTCCATATATTCATGCTCTATTAATGTGTAATTAATAACAGCTCACGCTTAATGTAAAGGTTAAATTGTCAAAAAAAATCAAAAAAATGATCTCAAACCTTCTGTCCCAGAGGAACAACCATCCGACGTTCAGGCCCAGATTCAAGCACCAAGCCACAAAAAATCCATGTGGCAATACAGCCGGGCTGCAGTAGACGTATCCATAGGCATTTCTGAAGGAAAACATCACAAAGAGGCGTTAGTAGTACACCAGGAAGACACACATTACCTCTATTTGTCGTGTGCAGATATTTGATTAATGCACATACTTCCTACAGATGCCAGAGATGATGAAGAGCAGCACTAAAGCGAGGAAGACATAGATGACCGACCAAATGGCAAATGTCCATCCCGCGGGTGTGATCTCTGTCCGAAACTCATCCGAAACGTTACCGGTGGAACTCAAAAATGGATCTGACAGACATAAATTGAAAGCTTCAGCGAGATGAACATGTGCATCTTGGGTCCAAAACTCATGTTAACGCTTATCCTTGAAAGGTCAAAGGATGCAGTATAATTCCTGAAGTGCGATAGTAGGTGACGACTTTTTGTATAATAAAGTAAAATTCAACAAAAGTAGCAGGACTTACACACTCCTGGCGCTGCCAGAGCGCTGAACACCATAGTGACGATGAAGAAAAGCAGTGCCAGTAAAATGGCAAACAGTAGGCTAAAGTTGTGTTTTGCCATTGTGGAGAAGTCGGTTTATCTGAAAAGAGACATATGATATGGTGAAAAGAAACAATAACATATGATTTGGACAGATGGTGTTTAAAAGTTACCCTTCAAAATTAGCCTCTTCCTGTGTAAGCATGAATTAGAAAGCTGCGGACCTACCTTTTAGTGCGTATTCTTGGGAGAAAGCAATTCAAAGACTGCGGGTGAGGAGGGGTTTTTATTGCACGAAAGAGCGACTTGTGTAACTGAGAACATTTTATGACCATACAACACGTGTACATGCGTGTAACTTATATCACCATAGTTTGCAGACTTTCACCCTCAGGGTTTCTTTTGTCAGCGCCACTAATCTGTCAATAGAGAAGTCTCCATCATGCTGAGATTAATTATTCTCTGTTTTATGACTCCTAAATTGATCCAATTTTGTATTACATATCGTGTATAAAAGCCAGACTTTGCCCCTGTAGCCATGTTTGGTAACAGGCCTGTATTATCCAATCACAGCAGGTTTTGCTGCACATCATTGCTCTGAATCTTAAGGGCATCTTGAAATGTTGACCCAGGAGAAGTACAGACAAAAGGGTGAGTTCAGGTTCTCCACACCAGCAGGTCAATGACGACAGAGGAAAACAATGCTGTGGGAGGTGACGTGTTAGTGAGCTGTGGCTGTATGGAAAAAGACTAAATACAACCTGCAGTCGTGGGCAGATTTCTGGACAAATAGCTGAGATATAAAGAATTGTATCAGAATCAGTCTGCTCTGGTGGTACAGAAAGTTTGCTCTGGTGGTACAGAAAACAAAATACTAATTGGAGTCTGCTGTTATTGGTTTCCATTGAGGCCAGGTGTGAAGGGTGATGAAACTTCCTGGAAAGAGATGATAGGAGGGGATGCTGGAATAGATAGTGCTGCTGACTTCCCCCTCCCCCTCTATCTGAACATGGATGGCTTTCTTTACTCCTCTTTCACAGCACTTGTCTTACCTGTTTGATATGTGTTTTGTCACCTCAATAGCAGGGTGCCTTGCCCTTCAAATTAAGGTAGTACACCTTAATTTGAAGGGCAAGGCACCCTGCTGCAGAGTTTAGACCTGAAGAATTAGCCAAGCATTTTCAGAGTAGTTCTTTGGTCTTAAACATGATTAGAATGATGACCCTCACAATGACCCCGACTGATCACACCTTGGCTGTTGTGACGCAAACAACTCACATTTGTTATGCTAGTCGGCCAAGCTACCTAAAACTGCTCATATTATAGGCCACTTGTGACTGGTTCCACAGCTCCACTGATGCCAGCTGTGAAGTGTGATACTTTCTGGGGAGGAATCAGCACAGCTTTCTATGTATTAGGTTTTGTCACAGACCTCCCTGTTTAAAGATGGTTCCTCTATCTAGTCCTCTCGACTTAACCGGATGAGTCAGATGGGGGTGGTGTCATCTGCAAATGAGCTTGAAAGACTGGTGGGTGTAGGTGCAACATATTGTTGTCTCTATCTTGACAACATTAATGGCTTCCTTTACTCCCCTTTTAAACCATCCCTGCCTAATATGAGTCTTCAAAAGTGTCTTATAGCACACATGTACAGAAAAAAACACATACATTTTTTTATGTGACATACATGACTTTTATTTGCATTCTTATCTGGGTGGGGTGGAATGCGGGGGAAGTGTGTGTGTGTCTGCGTATGTGCTTGTTTGTGTGTGTAAATTTGTGCGCATGCGCATGCGCAGTAATATACCGGCAACGGCAGTACAAACGGTGGCCTAGCGAATAAGGGGATTAAGAGCCCAATTTGACAGGTTGGTTGGTAATAATTGTGTGTTTTTAAGATGTGTGTATGTATTGACGCGTTCCAACAAGATGCCAGTTTGATTTTCGACATCAGGGAGATATCACGGTGTCGTTTGAGCCACCGTTGGTGTTGTTTTACAGAGCCAAAGGGAAGCTAATTCAGTTAGCTTGCGTTAGCTCTGGCAGTAGAGGTGTATTGTGCTGAGGGAATCCTCTCTATTATCCCGTGTCATGTTATTAATCTGTGATATCGATTCACTTATCGGTCGATCCATACGTAGAAGCACCATAGCCGGTTACTGGATTATTATAAGTGTAGATGCTTTTGCAATCCGGTAGTGTTATAATGCTATGGAGCTAGCTAATATCCTTAGATGCCCCCATTTGTTGGACTATGATTGCTAAACGCAGTGATGCCCTATTTAGTTATGTAAACTGCACCTGAATTATCTATATCAGCTCACCAGGACATGGTAGTCCTTATTTTTTAGCACTGAATCATCCGTTAACGACCTACAAGCTATTTCTTATGTATTTTAGCTAATGATGCACTCACACAACAACAAACAGCTGGTCGTGCTATCCTGTAGTAATCACCCCCAAACGGTGACAGCGTGAGATCTTGTCTTGGTAAGGTGTGTTTATTAATTGTATTTATTTCTAGGCTACACAATGAGTCAAGGTAAGGACAATGCACGACTCAAAAGCTACAAGAACAAGTCCCTCAACACAGATGAGATGAGAAGACGGAGGGAAGAGGAAGGCCTACAGCTCCGCAAACAGAAGAAGGATGAACAGGTGAGAAAGTTAGGAGTTGGAAGTTGGTTAGAGCCACTTTAGCTGAGGTTGACATTTGGCATATGTAGTATTATGGAGAAAGACTTCAGTTCAAGATGAATGCAGGTGTAGTGTGATTAAATATGGTAGAAATGATCTTGATGGGATGATCTATCCTAATATTGACCCGTTGGGTATGCTTAATATCCCTGTCAATGCAGATAGATTTCTTTATTGATCCCCCAGAGGGGGAGTTAAAATGTTGTAGTAGCTGTACAATTAAGAACAATAGCAACACCAGGCAGACATGGGAGCAAAATGTTAAGCTAAGTTGGTAATTGGTAAGACTATGAAATGAGATAAACGCCCAGCACGGAAAACTGTCTAGACTACGCTAGGAACGACGAGAAGCAGAAAAGACGGTTAGATATGATGCTGATTGGTCGATGATATCCCTGTTGAACTGGTTTGAATGTTCCTCCCCAGCTTTTTAAGAGGAGGAATGTTGCCACAGTGGAGGATGATGGCATCCCAGAGGACGATGGAATGGCTGATAGCGGCTACCTGGAGTCCCAGGCAAACAACATGGACCCACTCATGGTAAGAGGAGATCATCTATCAGCATTCTCTACACGTGCAAAGGAGGACGTGCCTGAATGTCGCCTGTTTTTGGCCGTACAGGGTGGGGTGATCTCTGAAGATATGACTCAGATGATCTTCTCCAGTTCTCCTGAGCAACAACTAATAGGCACTCAGCGCTTTAGGAAACTCCTCTCTAAAGGTAAAGGTGAAATGATTCCCCGCTCTCCCCTCCTGTCTCCACCCATGTTAGGTTTTTGCTGCATGCTTCTTCTATAAACAAAATATTCAGTTGACCCGTGTGTTGCCCTCAAAACAATTTTCTAGTCTTCTCTCTCACCTTAGTATGGTGGTATTAATTTTTTCATCAAATTGACTCGAACAGAACCCAATCCACCCATCGATGAGGTTATCGCCACTGCAGGAGTGGTGGAGCGATTCGTAGAGTTTCTGAAGAGGAAAGAAAATTGCACATTGCAGGTACGTATCTGAAATTCCACAAGCTTACACACGCTTCATTTCTTCTTCCTTCAGCTTCCTTTGTTGTTATGATCCGTCTTTGTACTAAAAATGAGTGTTTGGTGTCCGGTTTGTAATAACTAAGTTTGTTTTGGCTGTTGTTTTAGTTCGAGGCTGCATGGGTGTTAACCAACATCGCATCAGGTACATCCCACCAGACCCGGGTGGTGATCCAGGCCGGAGCCGTGCCCATTTTCATAGAGATGCTCGGCTCAGATTTTGAAGACGTACAGGAACAGGTACGGCAGACCCCAGTCCTGTGCTCGAACGCTGTAAATTTTCCACGCCTATTATTGATTGATCTGCATGGTTCATTTGTCCGTACAGGCGGTGTGGGCCTTGGGAAACATAGCGGGAGATAGCACAGAATGCAGAGACTTTGTCATAGACTGCAACATCCTTCCTTCCCTGGTGCAGTAAGTAGCAGCTATTTGACATAGTAATTAAGTGCAAATTTGATCTTGTTCCTGGTAAACCAGGCTCACAGAAACTCTCTTTTTTTTTTAACAGGCTCCTGGCCAAACAGAACCGTCTAACAATGATGAGGAATGCAGTGTGGGCGCTCTCAAACCTGTGCAGAGGAAAGAACCCTCCTCCAGACTTTGCAAAGGTAATATGCCAAGACAAACACGCCACTATGGCAACAGCACACCTCTCACTTTGCTTTAGCACATCGTATCGCGCTTCTCAAGGTCACAAGCTCTCCAAAGTAACTTGTATCTTAACCACATTTTCCCACACGTTTGTCACATGCCGTGTTTGTTTTTTTTTGTTTGTTTCAGGTGTCGCCCTGTCTCAGCGTGCTGTCTTGGCTGCTGTTCGTCAACGACACAGACATCCTGGCAGACGCTTGCTGGGCACTCTCCTACCTGTCTGACGGCCCCAACGACAAGATCCAGGCTGTGATCGACTCCGGAGTCTGTCGCAGGCTGGTCGAGCTGCTGGTGTAAGGCATCATGCGAACACTGCATACCTCCAGCTGCCGTACTGTCACCTTAATAGTGACTGATCGTGTCATGCAATCCTCCTTTTCTACCAGGCATTCTGATTACAAGGTGGTCTCTCCTGCGCTGAGAGCCGTGGGGAACATTGTCACTGGAGATGATCTGCAGACACAGGTATGCACACACTCACACACACACACACACACACACACACACACACACACACACACACACACACACACACACAGTATATGTAGACTTTAACTGACTTTAATGTGTGTGGTTGTGTAGGTGATCTTGAACTGCTCAGCCCTGCAGTCCCTACTCCACCTGCTGAGCAGCCCCAAGGAGTCCATCAAGAAGGAAGCCTGCTGGACGATCTCCAACATCACTGCAGGGAACCGAGCACAAATACAGGTGTGTGTGTGTGTGTGTGTGTGTGTGTGTGTGTGTGTGTGTGCGATCTCTTCTCAACGGGGCTCAAAAAAACTTGCTGGTCACGTCTGTACAAAGAAGTAATCATTTTTTCCCCCCTGTTTGCAGATGGTGATAGATGCAGGCCTCCTGCCTCCGCTCATCAATATCCTGCAGGTAGCAGAGTTTCGTACGAGGAAGGAGGCGGCCTGGGCCATCACCAACGCCACCTCGGGGGGCTCGGCAGAGCAAATCAGGCAAGACCGCAGATGAGGTTTAACACAGTCCGCACAGAGCTATATCCAAGCATCCATTGAACTAGATATTACAAGAGCAGGAATGACACAGTGTTGGCACTTGGCACTCCCAATCAGAGTTAATTCACACAAAATATATGGTGTCTTTACGGCACTAAAGTTCCTAATAAGAAACCACTGATTCTCATCTGTTCAGAGCAAGCACTACAATTGAATAAAAGGGATCTAATGAAGGAACATGAACAAGTAAACCGATACTTGAATTGCATAAAACTAAAGGATTTTATCATAAAAGAAACCCATTAAAATTAAAGACCACATTACTATCCGGACATTGCAAGATAACATCCTGATGACCGCTCAAATACACCAGATGAATGAGGGGGTTTATTGATGGTGCCTGTCATCTGCTGGGAATATGACGGCTACAGTTTGCTGTGTAATTGAACTTCTGTTCTGCATGTGTGTGTGTGTGTACTGCCCCCTGCAGGCACCTAGTGGAGCTGGGCTGTATAAAGCCGCTGTGTGACCTGCTCACGCTCATGGACTCCAAGATCGTCCAAGTGGCTCTGAACGGCCTGGAGAACATCCTGCGACTGGGAGAACTGGAGGCCAAGAGGGGAGGAGGAGGCATCAACCCTTACTGTGCACTCATCGAAGAGGCCTACGGTAAACGCAACACACACACACACACACACACACACATACATGCATTCCTACCGTCAGGCTATTTCAGGTTATAACTGTTTGCAAATGCAGCATGCGAATGCAAACATTTCTGTTGTTTTGCTAACTTCAAGGCTGTGGGGCATAAGTGAAGAGATGGTTCTAAAGTTATAATTTCATGGAAAACGTGGAAATAAGTATTGGACAAATAAACCCTTTAAAGGGGATCATGGATAAAAAAAACTTGCATGTCCTATATGGCAGATTGATTCATCATCACATCCTCATTCAGATATAAATCGATTGCCAATGAGATGGCTCAGAGAACAAATGTGGAATATGCTGTAAGAAATAAATGCAGGAAAAAGTCCACAATATTTTGGATGTACTGTGGTGATACTTGTGGTGAAAAGAGCTGAAAACAAAGTTATGGTTGCCAGATAAGCATGAAACGCATCACAATATCTCCAGACCTACATTCATAACACCTGTGGTATCTTGGATGAAACCAGTGTCCCATGTCTTCTGTGTTAACACCAGAGGTTAAAGACGTCTCATTTAATCACCCCAGGTCCCCTTTAATTAAGAGTCTAATTTCAGCAGAGTAATTAGTCCGTCTTCTTTTTTTTAGGTCTGGACAAGCTGGAGTTCCTGCAGGGCCACGAGAACCAGGAGATCTACCAGAAAGCCTACGACCTGATCGAGCGCTACTTCAACACCGAGGACGAGGACCCGTCCCTGGCCCCGGCCGTGGACCTGCAGCAGCAGCAGTTCCTCTTCCAGCAGTGCGAGGCCCCCATGGAGGGCTTCCAGCTATAATGCCCCCCCCCACTCCCCTTCCTCCTCCCTCAACCTCCCCTCCCCTCCCTCCGCAGTGCTCCACCTTCATCTTCACCTCTGCTCATCTCCTCTCACTCTCTCAATGCCCGCTGCCACCACCCTCAACCCTCCTCCTCCTCCTCCTCCTCATCGTCAGAGGTTGATTCAATCATTGCCACCATTACGAAAAGTGTACCATTCACGGGAGCGTGTGTGTGTGTGTGTGTGTGCGTGCGCGTACGTACGTCCAGCGTGGGTCCAGTTCTGCGGTCCTGTCAGCCAGTTCGTGAAGGTTCCACTCATCATTCTGCCCCCGGACCCCCCCCCCCCCCCTCCTAACCCAGCGTCTCCACAGTCTGGCCGATTAGACACCCACCTCCATCACCTCCAGTTTTGGGATTTCCTCCTCGAATCATTTCAAAGTGAAAGCACCTTCCTGTGTTCCCGTAGGATCCCCCGCCCTCCCCCCCACGTCTTCGATCGTGAAGGATTCTGTTTTTCTTTTTCTTTTTTCTTTTGGGACTGCGCTGCTTGTCTGATTGATGCTGATTGAGTGACTCGCAAGACAGACAAACACGGACACGATTTTAAAGCCCCCGCCCTCCCTCACTCACACACACACACACACACACACACGCATAGAGAAGAAAGAATTAACCTAAACACTGGACTGACTATGAGACTCTGACCACGTGGTCTTTGGACTGAACCGCCCACAGCAAAACCCCAAGGACTCAACTGACCTCTACGAAAGGCACTTAAATCAAGTCGAAAAGGTGGAGGTTGAATCCCTCCACCTCCTCTCTCTCTCTCTCTCTCTCTGTCTCTCTCTCTCTCTCTACTCTGGCCATTGGCGGACAAATCATGAACTTGACTGTGGCTGTCGCTGAGGGGGCGGAGCTTGTCCTGCGACAGAACCAGGCTGCTTTGCGTTCCCACCTGGGTCTCATATCATGCACACCTTTATCCGGAAACGGGACGGTCCACCCAACACAGGCTTCACCCAGAAGAGTTCAGACTGCCTCCCGCCTCGGGTGTGACGCAAAAGCAAACAAAACCCCATGGAACCATGGGAATTGGAGTCTTCCCTCGCACTGAGACAATTGGACAGACTTGGACAAGACAAAACAGACTATATATATGTATACATGTACACACACATATATATGTGTATATATATGTGTGTGTGTGTGTGTAACTCTGGATTTTGTCCAGCAGCAGACCAGCGGGGATTTTTATTATTATCTTTTACCATTACGTCATTTCATTTCATTTGCAGCACTTTAGTTCAGGACTGACGCCTGCTCTCTAAGAATATAGCGTAGTTTAAAACTATTTAATTGGTGGATGGCGCGGCCCCTCCCTCCTCAGGAAGCGAGGCGTAGAGAGAAGCGGTCGGGAAAAAAGAAAAAAAAGAGCTCCTCGGCCCCCGCCTCCCGATGCCGCCAGGATCACTTCGCTGTTTACTCCTCATCCTTCAAAGGGACTCGAAACCGATTGTTGACTGAAACTGTTAGCACACTAATTACAATCAGTTTTAACGCGCCGCCTCGTCTGAGATGCTAGAACGTTTTTAAGGGGAAACTGGCGACGGAGCGTTGCGGAACGTGGCTGTTCCAAGCAAAGGTTCAGGTAGTGTTTTCCAATTCGATCATGCCAAATCATCGTCTGGCACATGCATCGGCTATTTCTAAAACCATGTTTTTGTTTGTTGTTTTTCTGACGAGGTTAGCATCTGTCGCGTTGCTGATGGTGCCATAATCTTTATTCTCCAGAAATCCTTCCAGGTAATTTCAGCGAAAAAAAACAAAAAAAAAACAGATTAAAACTTGAAAATAGTGAAGATCACCTTAGTTAGCAGAACTGAATGTTTGTTCGAGTCCTCTTTACATTGCTTACTTTTGTCAAAATCTCTGCAGGAGATGACCAGCCCTCTATGTTAATTACTTGTTTGTTGTACTGAGTTTGTGCAGCTGTCCCGTTATGCCATTTGCATAAAAGCTGTTTCATGAACCACGGTGTAAGCGAATCCGTTTCATTGTGAGGGGTCGTTGCCTAACCCGCTGAGTCTCCAGAACACCGAGGGCACAAACGGGCAAATACACCCTGGACGGATCTCACACTCGCGCCTCCAGGCGATCCAGTCTTCAGTCCATCTAGATATGCATGTTTTGGAAATGTGGGAGGAAACCAGAGTAGAAAACCCACAGACACATTGAGAATATGCAAACTCCACATCGTAAGTCCGTCCAGATCCCTCCTAATGCAGTCATTGCCACAGCGAAGAAACATGTGAGAACTGGTTATCACTGTGTCGGGATGTACATTTTGGAGTGTATTTGAGTGATTAGGCCATGGTCAAGCATATGGTTTGTGTTTTAAAAAAAGAAGGTAGCGGTATCACACAGGTCTTCAGCTGGCAGAGGGCAAAGAGCTCTGCTAGAGAAGCTTTTCTCTCTTGGGCAGTGGAGAACATGCGGACTCCATACAGACCACCACTCTACCCTGTTGCCCACAATTTGATCAATATCGAGGTGAATCTCATGGGAAGTGTTTTGTCTGGTCAGACTAAGGAGACATGACAAGTGAATTAGGACATGAAAACAGATCGGGTCATTCAATCAGGCGGTGACTTCTTAATAAGCATTAATTTATTGATCGGATATCTTTTCGGTGCTCACTATACACAAACAGAAATCGGTCATGAACAGATAGGCCTAAAAACGCGAGTGTCATGACAGGAGAGAGCATTATGCGGATCAATCACATTGGACTCCACACATTTTAAAACCCTAGAGGGACGAACTGTCTTTACAGAGTGGGAAAAAAAATGCAGAAGACTGTTGCAGCTGTGGCAAACTTAAACACAAGGGTACCTAAGGCATTATTGTCAGAAACAGAAGGTGATACAGGACACTGGTGCTTCTGCTCTAGGTTTCTTACCTGATTTAGCTGTGTGGAAAATGTGAAATATCCTCCTTTACACTGCATGTTTTACATCATACTCATCCTCAACACGTTTAATTGAGCAGACGTCAATCTTTAGATATTCACAGCAAAGATAAAACCTTGGCTCTTAAAATGACTGAATCACCAACGTGGTTAAGGTCAACTTAGAACAACTAGGCCGTCGCATCTTTGGGCGGCTCTGCAGGATGGGAGTGGAGAGCTCTGAGGCTGTGGTGCATATAGTACGTAGGGGGTGACACTATCGGCCCAGGATTTGGTGGGACAGGACCCGGTGGTGCAGGGGAGCAGCCGTCCTCCATCACTGCGCCTTCTCAGCCAGGGCAGCAGCAGCTTCTCGCTCTCTCCGAGCCTCCTCCCTCCATTTGGCTTTCTTCTCCAGGTTTATGCTCGTCAGGGACTCGTTCCTGCTCGCGGCCTGCCACCAGATCAGACCGAACAGTTTTGCTCAACGCGGATTGGTCGACAAAAGGAAAATTAGCTCTCGCTTAGCTGCAAGCATTGATGACAGGAAGTGGAGAAATATGTGTGCACACAACCTCTCGTCACTCACCCGCTTGCCCAGCATGACCATGACCAGACAGGCAGCCACTGTGCCGAAAATCATAATATAGCAGACCTTCACTCGGATTTTGTTTCTGGCAGCATCAATCATCTCGTACCTGTGGCAAAAAGCAGGTGGACAAACAGACAGTATAACAACAGGTGTAATCTGAACCGTCCTGTATCAAGACTTCTTTCATAGGCGGCTTTGTTGATGTTTTTGTGCTCATTTTCTAAGTCAGCACCTTGTTACAGGTGCTGTTCATGTTCTTTTATGCATGTAGCACCTGCTATACACAGTGTGTCAACATTTCATTTGGTTGAGCGGGGGTTCATTTTGAGGTCAACATGGTGGATGAGTGGTTAGCAACGCAGAGGAAGTGCTGTTGTTTACTTATTTGGAAGGTGTGTAATTCAATCCCAGCCCCCTGCAGCCTACATGTTTCCTTGGTTAAGATACTGAGCCCAAAGATGTCCCTCATGATGTGACATCAGAGTGTGAATGGGAGCAAATGGGCAAAGTGGACTCATCCTGCAAAAGTGCTGTAAAAGTCAATCTACAATTAAGTGCTCTTGCCGATTCGAACCGGGACCTTTCTCTTTAGTTTGCATGTTCTACCCATGGTAGAATCCATCCATGCGTGTTTTTTAGTTACTAGTTGCTAGGTAGGTAATGTAAAAACCATGGTAGTTGAAAATATTCATGAAATGCAAGCATCTTAAAACATGCATGCTGAGATTGATTAGAGGCTCTGACTTGACTGCGTCTATGTGAGATCTGGCGACCTGTCCAGGGTGTATTACCTGCCCCCACCCCCCCACACACACCTCTTCTGGAGACAGGCACCAGAAGACCCTCTCAACTCCGTTAAGGTACAAAGCGTGTGAGATAATGGATGGATGAAAGGCTCGTTTGCGTGCAGGCGGTGGGAGGTCTGCAATGTCTGTGCGTGACAGCCGGGTCTTTTATCACCGCAGCAGATCACATGTGATCGCCGCCCAGATGTCAGGAACCACATTAATTAGCTCCAGCCACAAACACACGCTGCGCCTGTGCGCCGCAGCCGTCCTGGAACATCGGCACCGGCTCGTCCAGTTAGTTTGCTCTTTTTTTTTGTGATGTATCTTGACTGAATCACACTGGGAACCAATGGGATGCGAGTGTTCTGGGTGGTCTGGTGTAAACAGGAAGAGGCTACTCACGACACAAACTCCGGTATCTGCTCGGGTGTCTTGAAGCGTCCCGACCACACCAGGAACTTCTTGTCCATGGGCGACGGTTTGAAGCCTGGGATTTTCAGAGTACCACGCGGCGCTGTGTAGCCAAGAACAAACAAACAGTCCTCAAATCCACATCGCCAATGAAAAGCAGGGAATGTGGACAAGTTCACTTTCACAAGCCCCCGTCATTAGCTCATCACCCCATCTTATGATCCCACTTCCTGTGTCCCTCCTCCCTGCGGGATTTAAGAAAACATTCAAGTGACCTACGAGGTACAAAACACTCAGGATGTGTCAGTCTCTCCAAACTGTTTGGAGAACAACAAATCTTTGTGTACTTTATATAATAATCAACATTTCCAACTTGAGTGTTCTGGATTGCATGTCAAAAGAGGAGAGTAATGATGGTGAACTGCTATAGTGGTTCAGATGAATCCTGGTCTGAGGCTCGTAACCTCATATCTGAAACTACCTGGAGCTGGTGGCGTAGCAGGAACATCTTTGACCTCGTGTGGTTTGCTGCACATCCTCCTGTGGCTCCATGTTTCAGTAATCTGTCTGCACCTCTGACCTGTCAAGATGCAAGACACAAAAACTCAACATTCAAATCAGTGCAAGGCAAGCAACAATATCCATCAACATATGAACGAGACTATGGTTAAGCCAAGAGGAAAACTCCTTTTAAAGTACTGGGTAACTGCAGTGCATCTTCACAGCTCAACATTTGATCTGAAGACTATTAACCAAAACTGAAACTAGAAACCTCTTGAATCTCATAAAACCTTATCCTTGTTTTGACTACACAATAATCCAACAAGTCAGTAAGGTTAGGTTCAGTAAGGTCGGATTGCCCCAAGGAAATTCAGATGACAAATCTGACACAGCTGACTTTCGGCACAATCGGCACGTCATATCTCAATCACGATCCATGCCAAAACATCACTTTTTAAGATGCAATTAGATTAACCATAACAAAAAGGCACAACCACGGAGGTAGAGGCAACGTGTTTGCATCTTATATAACGAGGTGAGGGGTGTGTCGGCTCGATATCGCGTGTACAAAATGTCCAAGATCAAAAAAACGCTTCTTTGTCAAACAGTTTAGGTGGAGCTTTTTATGATGTGATTACATCTTATAACGTATCAGAAATTGCACAATACAGGAACTTGAACTATCCACCTGACTTACCTGGCTAGTTAAATGGCGTGAACAAACCTATGTAACTAGTAACCTATGTAACGCACAAATAACTGAATAAATAACATGTACGATGTATACAACTGCTGTAACTAGAAACCTATGTAACGCACAAATAACTGAATAAATAACATGTACGATGTATACAACTCCTGCTAATTTAGCGATTTCAGTCGCACATAAGTGAGTCAATCAGAAAACAAAGGGAAATCGTAGGATTTGAGTTCAATACGAACCGATGAAGTTGCCGATGCAGAGGCGAGATCTGACGAAGTTCATGTTTGTTTGTGTCGTGAAGTACAACACGTCTACGAGGCCATTGGAGTGAGTAGCTGCACTACTTTAATCAGCTGCTCAAAGTCAACGAGCTGCGTTTACAGCACTGTCCAGCAGGACCAGGACCAGTCACATAAGCAGCGAGAGAGGGGGTGTGGCGTCCGCCTGATCAGAAATACCACAAAAACCTTCCATCTATCATCTTACCAAATTTAGTACCTAAAAATATGTCGAGGGGGTCTGCTGGAGCCTATTTCCAATTCACTTAGGGTGAAGTGTGTTCTTATTTGTAACCTCTTCCGAGATAGGAAGATGAGGTACGCAGGTGAGGAATCTGACGGCCAGTTGGTAGATACCGTAGACTGTAAAGATAGATAAGTGGATAGTTGAGGATTTTTATTCAGGCACTGTCTTGGTCGGACCTCTGGCGTCAGGACCCAGCAGTCCACAATGGCGGCGCCCGAAGGAACTTTAAACTGTGAGGACTTCTCAATGTTTCAGGTAAATGCATCGATGGATCGGTTGATCCGTTGTACTTTGAGAAAAGATTGCAACCGGCCGAAAGATAAGTTTTGTAGTTTTACACGTCGTGTTGTTTGCATCATGTGAAAGGAAGTCAATGGGTGACCCTCCTGGCCAGAGTGCACACTGTGGGTGAGTGTGTGCTCCAGTAGGCAGGGCTGCAGTATGTTCAACACTGTCACAGTCAGATAGATCTATATATAGATAGACAGATCGAAAGGTAAATGGAAACTTTATTTAAATTATATCCAGAGAACAACACTACCAGTAACCACAGGGGGAAAAAAAACACAACTAAGTTGCCATGGGTGCAGAAATACCCATGATGGAGCAATAATAGTGTTTGCAGACATTTGTTCACTGCCAGCCTAGACACCACAAACTTGCTGAGCAACTTCCAATCACACAAGTACACTTTTATTATTTGCTCAGTCTACAGGTCAAAGTGTGGTCATGCTCTTTTCTAGTGTGAGCATGACCACACTATTATTTGTTGAAAAGCAACACCATAATCACTACCTGCAAAACTTAGTATTTCATATCGTTATTCAAGGTCAGTTTCTGTCCTCAAATCACAAAGTAGCAGATGATCTGTGTGCAGACATATTGAGTGTACACAACTACATAGACTGATTTGTGTTTCTCAGGAGGTGCTAAAGGCAATGCGTACCATAGATGACCGCATTGTCCATGCCCTGAACACCACCGTGCCCACAGTATCCTTCTCAGGGAAAGTGGACGCCACACAAACATGCAAACAACTGTACGAATCTGTGAGTGCAACCACCATGACTAAAACAAATGCCTTTTTTTGTTGCTATCCGATAATAAAAAAAACTCTTGTACCACAGATGATGGAGGCCCATCTCAGCAGAGATAAAGCTATCAAGTCCTGTATTGCACAAACATCTGAAGTCGTGGGGCACCTGCGTGAAGCAAGAGCAAAAGATAACGAAAACATGGCACTTATCAAACAGCTGAGGAAGGAGCAGACCAAAGTAAGTCCTGTTCCTGACACCAGAGGGCTCTCAACAACACCAAATTCTAAGACATGAACCAGCCAAGTCATCCACAAGTAGCTGGATGTCTTTGAAAGGCATTCCTGGTGTGTGGCTCTGGTCACGCATAACGAAAACAAATTATCTGTTACTATGTAAAAACTATACTTTTCTATGGGATAAATGGCACAAACAAAATAAATCATTTGTGATTGCTGGTTTGGTAACTGAAATCTAAGGTGTGAATTAAAAGCAACTATTACAGTGCAGTCAGATGTGTTTTTTGTTGGACATTCAATTCTCAGACATCGACATTTTGTATACTTTGAAAACAGTCGATTGAGTAATGCATTATTTCTTTCCCTCTCTTCAGTTAAAGCTGATGCAGTCAGAGCTGAATGTTGAAGAAGTTGTCAATGATAGAAGTCTGAAGGTATGCTTACTATAATCGGCCGCTTACCCTCAGTGACCGGCACATATACATCTGTGTTTATCTTCTGTCACTTACTCCCATTGTTCTTTGATCAGGTTTTCAACGAAAGGTGCAGAATCCACTACTTGCCTCCAAAGGTGAACTGAATCACTTGCTGATGAGCGGAGCTTCTTTGCTTGTGGTTCGAAACCAGGCTGGAGCTTGAAACTGTGAACCTGAGTCCCGACTGCGGGCTGTTCACCATCCAGACGTCCCTGACCTCTTGTCCAACTCGTCTTTATTCCATTGTTTCTTGTACTACATTGCCACACCTGTCAACAGTCATCTGTCTGCTTCTCCGATGAGAAACATTGTACAGAAAGAGTTTTTTAAAAAGACAATGAAATGTTTTCAAGTGATTATGTGTCGTCTGTGATTTTTAATCAATTCAGAGATCATTTCAATGCAATGAAATACATTTATTCATCATATTTTGGATTGGCATGGATTTCAAAGGGCATTTCCAATGTATTTGTCTTCACACGTTTAAATAGTGAGCTGCTTCAGATGATTAATGGTTACACAAGCCCCACAACGAAAGAAAAGAAAGAAAGAAATGCACTTCCTCAGTTGACAACTGTTGACAACTGCTAATCGATTAAACACACAGAGGACCACAACTTCTCATTCATTTTTTAATGGGTCTTTACCAAAAAAAAGTTCACAGAGCCTTTTCTCTTTCAACATACACTGTTTGTGTCAAACTGTTGTGAATCAGGCACAATCTGCCACATTATTGTGAAGCAATATTACAGCCTCTGTAGCACAGTTGTAATGAGCTTCTCAGACAGCGACGTGATCACCTCAGAATGGTACGATGGGATCATCTTTGCCTTTTTCCAGGACATTGAGCAAACTGATTTCTCCATCTAACTTTCGGAGGACTTTAACATGGAGGTAAGAGACACCTCCGTCAACCTGCAGGAGTAGAAAAATATTTTAACCTGAATCATAGATTTCTTCAGATAAAAAAACAAAACAAAACAGAATAGCACTTACCTTGATGATGAAGATTACTCCAGACACAATCTGACTTTTGTACTCGACTCCTGTGAATACTGTATATGTCTTCTTTTGCTTTTCTTCCACTTGGGCCTTGACCTGTGTACAAATCAAGTTAAGTTTTGCATAAATCCAACTTGTGTGCAGTGTGAATTACAAGGATAGAGTGGCACGCACCTGATCACAAATCTTCTGAATGTCATCAGTAATTGGCTTGGTCTCACCGAATCCTCCAAGGAGTGATGTCATGGCTGCAAGGTTGGCTGAAGCGAACAGACAAGTCAACTCTCTCCTTCTGTGGGTCTCAGATGTTCATTTTCAGCAAGTTACCAAGGATATTTATACCCCTGGATAGTGACCGAAGCTGGCTCAACTTCCTGATATTTTAGGCGGCGCTACAGTGTGTTTGTGGCTGGTGTTGCACATCATTTATGAAGTTCTCCTTAAATTCCACCTTCTAGCATTTTCACACAAATCATAAAGCAGTCACGTCATTACTAAGATCAGATATCTTCTTTGCAAAATTGTAAATATTCTTATTCATAACTTCAATTTTAGATTATTGAAATGTGCCTTTATCAGTGGTTGCTCAAAAAGAGCCTTCAAGGTCAGCAGTCAGTTCAAAATGCAGTTTCCCATAATATGACAGGACTATCGTCTTACGAACATGTTAGCGCTGCCCTGGCCACTCTTCATAGGCTCCCTCATCGGGTTAGAGCCGACTTCAAGATGCTGCGGTTGACCTACAGAGTTTGAGATGGTCTTGCTCTAGTCTTTTCATCAGATCTTGAATAAAAAGTCTGTCAGTGAGTGGGATTTTTCCTTCCATGCACCTACAGCCTTCCTCTGAACATCCAGCAGTTGTGCTCAATTGAGGTTTTTTAAGCCAAACATGTATCCTGTCGCATACAATTCCTAGGTGCCTTTCTCTTGTGCCTTTCTTGTGCTGTGTGTTGCAGAAAAGTTTTGTAACTATACAGCAGTTTGATGGAAAATGTTCCATAAATAAAAATATAATTATTAGTAGTAGTAGTAGTAGCGGTTGTAGTAGTATTGTGTGATAACTAAATGGAAAAATCGTGTGAGGTTCTGTTGAAATGTTACGAAATTCCACAAACCTTTTAGTTAGTTTAGCATAAAGACACCAAGAAAACATTAAGATGCAGCAAACCAGTACTGGGCTACGTGCTAACCTTCCAGACAGTAAGAGTGTGTTTCACACCAGACAGTTTTGGTGAGAAACACACTCATTTTTCCACAATGCTGCATTTGAATCCCAACTTGGATTACTTAACTTTTGACAGTAAAAGAGGTCAGCGGACAGTTGCAAATGACTGAACTTCCTCATTTCTCTTGGGCAGGTGTAAGGCTCTGTCCCTACAGAAATATGCGAGAAATGAGAAAGATCACTCCCCACATCATGCAGTGGTTAGAATTGCATAATAACTAGGCTGACTTTCTCAGTCTAAAGGTCAGTACAGTCACAGTGTGTTGAAATGGTTAACTGGATGTGATGTGTCCATGTGATCCTGTATATTCAACTTTATTAGCAATACTGGAGCAATTCACAGACATTTAAGACAGAACTCTGCATTTTGAGTGTATTATAGATAATCTCCATTGTATCTTTCCCATATCATTATCTTTCTCCAAATGCAGGCAATTCCTATCTCCCTATAAATGCCACTTCCTGCCTTGTGTTGTTCTACATCCCCTACATGAAAATTGACCTTGTGCTCACTTTACTTTTTGCCAGTTTGTCTTGAATGCTTTTGCTAATGTACCAGCGACATTTTCTCCCTGTGAGCCTAAGTGTTTTGTGCCTCAGTTGTGTTCTTAGGGACCCTTTGTCTCAGTGTTTTTAGATACCACTGCTGGACTCATGAGCCTCCCAGTACCTACAGTAAAGACTTTGCCTGCCACCTGCTGTGGTGTCTAGAGTCCTGCATTGAGCCCCTCTACTACTACAGTACTACTACTACAGTACTAATACCTGAGAGGTCTGAGATCTACAAGTTTTCTGCTGTGCATGAAGACAAAAAACATGCATATTTAGAAGGAGGAACAGTGATCACAAGGTGAAGCTCACAGGGATGTTGCTATGATGACACAACTCAGTTCAGTGGCTCATGATGCAGTCCCACTTTCAACATTTTCTGACAGCGTGACTTCAAGAACGATCAGGTCTGGAACAAGGAGTTTCACTCAGTGTGTGACCAGATCACGGGAACTGGGCTTATCTAATTTAAACGATTTCTTAAGAGGAATGTTTTCACTGTTCATCCCAAAAACACGAGTGAATGAAATATGAACACTACCCACACTGAAGGACTTCAAAATGGCCATAATTTAGAATTTACAGTGACTTAGGATAAGATCTAATATCTGTTTATAAGTTTGCTGGGGTTTCTGATACAATTCAATCATATCTGCAGGATTAGTGACAAATCAGCTCAGCATTCAGGGACTAATTAAAAAGTGCATTGATTTTGAGCAAAAAAGGAAAAAAAAACATTAATTACATGCAATCGACACAATTGTGTTCAAGCTTAGATGTCAAGGTGTATTGATGTGTGCATTGATGTTCTGTTTGTTTTTTTGCTGAGGAAAAATCTTTACTTGAATACTTTGACCTCTACAACCTCACTGACCTTCCAGGGACATAACGTTACATTCTCATTATAAACTGTTTAAAGATGTCATGCGCCGTCTACGAGACATTCAACTGCAATTGCTGTGTGTGAGCTTTAATTTTCTTTTTTTGACCCGTATCACAAAATTCAACCTTGAAGGACTGGATGAGTCACACAGTCTCTGTACATTTTGTTTAAATAGCTGTATAAACTAATCACACCCACTTGGACTGGAGGGCGGACTGTCAACTGGATGAGTCATTAAAAACTAAACAGCATTAAAAACAATTCATAGGCACTTATTGGACATACATGCATCTATGTTAAAAGCGAGAGGATTCAGGTAGATCTTCAGATCTACAATACTCTATAACACAATAACTCTGTAACCTCTTTTGTGTGGAAAAAGGGGACACAAGAATCGCAAGAAATCAGATTCCTTTATTACTGCATCTCATACAAAACATTGCTCATTTTCTATATTTTACTCTAACCATGGTTATCTACAGTATCAATACAACATCTGATACGCAAGGAGTGGCAACACTGGTTTTCATGAGACAGGGTAACTTCAGAATGAGTGTAGTGAGTAGGACAGGCATGTGAAAGCTATTCCACAATAGAACGTATGGCTGCAGGTTTTAATTTTGAACCGGCTGTAACACAAACAGACTTGAATCTTTTAATGAACCAATCTCAGTATTCAGAGCCATTTGGTCAAACTGTGTGGTCTTAACCAGTAACACGGTCCCGGTATAGTGTGGCATAGTTTGGGCACGCCTAGCATAGGCACTGGTGCTCTGCCTGGTTTGGGATCCCATTAGAAGTAGACAACTGGGTCCTCGTGGCTCTTGTTTAGCTGCACAGCACTCAGTTCAACCTCTCCTCCGTGACACGGGAGTTTTTCATAAACGCGGAGGTGGATGTGATCATCTCCTCCCACATGCACCTGTAAGAAAGTGAAAGTTTGAAAGGCCACATTGGATATGCGACACAGGCTGAATCATCCTTTTACTGAAGCAACAGTTTTGCATTTCAAAACTTAAACTTTTCATTAAACGGTTGAGTGACTGTAATAGCCAAAATCAAAGTTTTTCTAGTCAAATAGTAGAAAATAATAGAATATTTTTTGGTGACTTGACAACTCACACTAGTCGGTTACTAACCTAACTTCTACCCCAGGGTCTTTTTTGGTTTCTCTCCTCTCAAAACCATAAGGATGGTCCCGGCCCTTCTGGGTGGCCTTGTCTAATGCTTCTGCTAATGCTGTTCTCTCTCCATCTCTGTCTCTCTCTGTCTCTCTTGCAGGCACTACCCACAGCTCATGACAATAAGTGAGGGTCAGAAAACAGCTTAACTTGGGTTTTCACTGTTTTTCCCTCCCTCATGCGCTATACACTTGAAAACCCCTCTGCTCAAGGGAGCGAACTAAAGAAGCACTTCACCCTTTTTTGGCTGTGAGCCATGGCTTCACATCTAGTGGTGCTGCTTCTCATCCTTCTTCCACAGCGGCTCAGGGAATAACAGAAAGGGAAAAAACAGTCACCAAGTTGAGGTGTTAGGGCCCTTTCTGTGTGGTTTTTGGATGTTCTTCTGTCTGTGAGTGTTTTCTCTGAGTACTCCAATTTCAGGTAACAGTCCAATAGCATGCATGGTTAGGTCTATTGGAGACTCTAAATCAGTGTGAGAGTGAATTGTGCCTCCACACTATGTGAACTTAAGACAAACTCCAAAAGACCCCTGCAAAGCCACTGGGGACAAAGCTAGTAAGATAATGGATGGATAACCTCATCCTGGATGCAAACTATCCCATTGTGAAATGTAGCTCATGACTCACCTAGACCAGCAGTTACAGCAGCTACACACAGCAGATACACACTTTAAAGAGTCTTACACACAGGATTTGCTAACTATGTGTTCAAATACAGTTAAAATTACCTTGATGAAGTAGTTGGTCCCTGCCACAACCTGGCTTGAATAAGTCTTGGCTGTAAACACATCGTAGGTCTTTCCAGCTTTCTGTTCCGCATGGGGCTTCACCTGCACCAGTGGAAATGAAACAAGGGCCCAGGTTTGCAACCAGTCAAATCAGCTGACAAGAACAAACAGAAAATCAAAGTGTCAACACAATGCTTGTCGCATTTTCTACTTACGCTGTCACAGAGCTTCTGAATCTTCTCGTCGGCCGGGTTGGGCGCGCCGACACCTCCGCACATCATCGGCATGGTGATGGTTTGTTCGTCTGAAGAGAAACTGAGAGAAAACAGACAACAACAGCGCTGAGTCTGACACCGCGGATCCTTCCTGCTTCACGAGTTATATGACGTTACATCTTGGGTCATACCATCAGTATGCCGGGGGGGAGGGTACGTTTTGAGACGCCTTTAGATACAATAAATAAAGCACGGATGACATGCACACACGGAAATGATCCACATATGTATATAATTCATGTATTTTAAGGTGTCAAAATGAAAGCTTGTTGGTGGTATCTTTGAAAATGTACTTGTGTTTACCCGTTTTAGCAGAGAATGTGGGTTAGCCCGGGGCGTGGCTTCGTGCTGCTCGGAAACCGACTAGTGATAACAACAATAACAGTGTCAGAATACAGGAGGAATGATGGAGGTGAAAAACAACTAGGGAAGAGAAAGAGGGGAAAAAAGAGAAGAAGGGGTGACTACCATAGACTCGTGAGACTGGAAAAGTCTCATGACCAAAAATGAGTCATGCGCAAACCGCAGACACGACTTGTTATTTCTTGCCTTGTCCTGCTTGAGACAGACGTCACTGTCACAGACAGACAGACAGAAAGAAAGAGAAAATGAATTCTGAAAATTTCAGAAAACAGCATCACAAGGTAGAAAAAACAGCGAGGAAGCAGAAATATTCATGACGGTCAGCATTTTTTTGGTGTAGAAATTGTAGGACTGCCGCTGGTCTCAAGGTACAAGCTCATATCTAATAAGTTAAGCACCAATTTAAACACTACAAACTTGCTGAGCCACTTAAACCAACGAAACAGGTCTGCTTTTATTAGATAGATAGATAGATAGATAGATAGATAGATAGATAGATAGATAGATAGATAGATAGATAGATAGATAGATAGATAGATAGATAGATAGATAGATAGATAGATAGATAGATAGATAGATAGATAGATAGATGGTAGACGAAGAAGAGGAGTGTATTCAAGTTCATTGTGAAATAGCATAAATCCCTGACTTAATACAACTTGAATGTCTTGATGGACTTCCAGTAATGATTAAGAGGTTTAGGGAGCCTATAGCACGGCACTGTTAATCGCCTTTACTTTAATTTCAAGCTTTCCATTCATCTAAACGTCAACCTGGCTTTTGTTGCAATATATAATACCTATACTTTGTCACACCCCTTCAGTTTTACTTTTTACTTCTCTCCTACTCTGCTGCCATTCCTGATCCTGCCACTCCCACCCCCCCCCCCCCCCCCCAGTCACCTGTCTCTCTGCACATGAGCGTCCCCACCCATCTCCACACCTCCACACCTAGATCACTTGGACATCTGTCAACCTTTGTTTTCCCGTCAGTTTGGCTTTCTTACTCTGTGCTTTTGTACCATGGATGCTACCTGCTACCTCAATAAACACATTGTTCTCGCCGCTTCCCTCTACATCAAAGTCCGGTTGTGCAATTTGTGTTGGTGAGTGACGTTGGTGTTTTGGCTATTCACTTCATGTTTTTTTTTTTTTCTAAGAAAGCTTGCTTCAGTATTTCTGTGCAATCTCACTTCCACTCCACTCTTTAGTGCATGTCTAGATATAATTTTGCCATTATTGCTACTGTAATAATGCTAATTTCTAACTACACTGGCATATATATGGTGCAAATGGGCAACAAGATGAGGACATCTGCTGGACAAGAGTGATAGACTGAAGAAACACAATTATGAGAAGATTCATCAGAGTAAAATACAATAAATGTACATCCTGTTCTCCATATGACCTTGATTTTTTTTTGTTTTAGCATTATCATTTTTTGTTGTTGTTGTTGCTGTTGATTCGGTTCCAGCTGGCTTATAAAATAAATAAAGAGAAAAAAATCAAATCCACACAGTCAGAATACCAAGCAGTTTTCACTGTAAACTTGATTGGGAGGTATTTTGCAGAGGGAGTTGTGAGCTGGGGCCTTTAACAGCTGAACAGCACCCAGTCATCAGCCTTGATTACACACTGCAGGCATTACAATCACTTCAATAAAGCATTGATATTCCCTCCTCAAAGCGCTCCATGTTAATATTCTTCAGCCATGCAGCACCACGGCTCTGTGAGTGGTCTGTTTCACACCTTCCACCCAGACTGAAGATGTCTCTTCACCCACGGGCTGTGTCGCCATGAAATCCCTTTGAAATGGACTCCAGTTTATGATCAAATGTGCATGAAAAGGAGGGCAGTTTCAGTCTGTCTGTCTGCCTAGTTGTTTTGTGTGTTGGCACAATTACTGTTTAACCAATTTCCATGAAACGTTGGATTGCATTGGTGTCTGAGTAGAACAGCCAGGGACGATGACATTTGATTTTGGCTTGAATCAGGACTATGGGACAGATCCATGACTTTCTTTTAAGTTCCTTCAATATTATCAGCTTTGCATATATTTTGTATTTCCTCTAATTTCTTGCACGCAGATGAATCCACAACGACATCTGACCAACGTCTGAGAGGCGATAAAGAGTCGAATCATCAAAATGTCTTTGAGGGCTTTGTTTAGCCCAAAACTTTCTTTGCAAAGATACAACTGTGCAAGCTGAAGCCCTCGGGGGGGTTGTAAAGTTTACTGTTGGACTCCAGTCCCAGCTGATGGCAGCCGAGATGCAGATTATGAAAACTGGCTTTATGAAGTGAAGCGAGACTGCAAAGACAGCAAAGAGTTCTCTCTGAATAATGTCTGGCTGTCTTTTGGGAATGATGTGGGTGGAATCTGTGTCTTCAATGAGAATATGTGATTGATCAACATTTAGAATTTATATACATATACAAGGATTAAGGTATTGAAAGACAGGGTCTGTGGTAGGCTGGCAGCTGCCGGGATAAAGGTGCTGGGTGTTTAATCCAATGATTTTGTTGCAATAGAGGAAGAAATGTCAGTGTTCTTCCTCAGTCTCTGACTCCTCCTCTGATTCTGGCTCAAACATATAAGACTGGATGTGTACGTGCTCTATAGCTGTATCTCCATTCCCCCTTAAGCTCAGGACTTGAAAACGTGCCATTGCAAGGGATGTAAAGTGAAGTGATCATTCATGTGAATGGCAGGCAAGACAGCCAGTCAGCACAAAGTGTAGTTGCCAGATAAATGAAAAGGATCTGTGCTAATGACCCTATTATCTCCACAACAAAACAGGATAGCTGTACAAAAGGGGTTTCTGATGAAACCAATGTTTCATAGCTTCCAAGTTAAAACCAGAGAGCAAGAACTTGAACTTTCTCTTTAAATGAAACTGAATCGATCCCTGTGAACGTATCCTGACTGGGTTGCACCACTTGTTTGCATGACCTTGGGTTTCCACTCAGATTTGTCCAACCTGAGGATGGCAGCAGAAGCATTGCCTAGGTATTCAGAGACATTTCTGGGGGAGAAGAGGAAGACGACGAGGAGGAGGAGGAGGAAGGAGGGCGTCTGTTTGTCACAGAGGTGTTATTGGAGGGTACCTCCTCTTCCTCCTCGCAGTTTCCTTCACTTCTGGCTGATCTTCTCCATGCTGTCCCTGCTGCTCTCTCGCTCGGTGCTGCAGGCTGCAGCCGAGCTCAACCGCAGCTCTCTGCACAACATCGGCTCACTGTTACGGACTTTAGCAACCTCGAGTCCCACATGTCGAGCCGCTTCCGAAAACGGTAAAAAAAAAAAAAAGGATAATAAACACAAGTATTTCCTGTTTTGCTATCAACGATGTTACTACACAGTTGAAGCCAATAGGAATAAAACTTTTTTTTAAATTATTATCACGGTGATTAAATGTGTCTAATTGCTTCTTTAGAGCTATCATTTCCCCGGGGATTGAACTCGGAAGTTATAGGTCGGTAATACTCAATAAATACAGGCAGTTCTGATAATAAATGCGTCAGTCCTGCTTGATTGCTGGGGGCGAAAAGAATAAATTAGAAATGGTCCACAACCTCACTGCACCTGACGTATTTATTATTAATTATGATTTGGTCCAGGCTGCAGAAGCAGCAATTATTTCTTGATTTTGAGTAAATTTGTGTAAATTTCCCACACCAATTACAATGAAGCACTGTGGTGTTGCCGTGATGTCCTGTTTATAAATCATATTTCCCAGAGATGACAGTGTGGATATTTGCTTCATTTGATTAAGAAACATCACTTCTCCATCCATCTTTCCACTCATTATCTTACTAACTTTGTTATGAAATCCCCTTTGGTCCAAATGGAATTTCAACCTGGGACCTGTTTGCTTTGAGGTTATACCACAAACCACTTAACTTAATCATCTGACTGAAAATGATTGCACAAATTAGCTTTCCCACTCAAAGGGTGGTAATCATTACATCCGTCAAAGTAATTTCAGCAGATCACAATACCAACTTCAGTCCAAGAGGGTACATGGATTGGCCGCACTACACAGCAGTATTGATAGTACTTTTTTTTTTTTTTATGTTTTTACTCTTTCTCCATGACCTGATACCGGGATTGTCAGACTGGATGAGCTGAAGAATGCGTACCCAGTGTTTTTTTGTCCGATTGTTTTGAAGAGAGAGTTTGGTTGACTGGCGTTTTTGTTTCAAGTTGACAACAATAGTTGGGTCAGTAGAGAAAGCTCCAGTGTATCATCGCAGCAGAAAGCAGCTGCAGCGCTAACTTAGCACAGTTTTAGCCATGGATGGTGAGTCACTGCCGTTGGTTTTTACTGGTTAAAATGTTTTATCGTATTGAGTTTGATCACAGTGTGAAAGTGTCGTCTCTCATGGTTCTGCCTCAGCCTCGGTGGTGACCTACTCGCAGCTGAAGACCATGCTGTCCAACCGCAGCGTCCAGCTGTTCGACGTGAGAAACCCAGACGAGTTCCAGGCCGGACGCATTCCCCACGCTGTCAACATCCCACGTAAGTGTGTGTGCAGAGCGAGAATGTGGTGGCTTTCTTTGGGTCTCCTCTCTCATGCTGTGTGCTGAACATCAGTGGACACCTTGGAGGAGTCTCTGAAGCTGAGCCCAGAGCGCTTCCAGCAGAAATTCGAGGTGAAAGCGCCTAAGAAGGACGACAACGACATTGTGTTTCACTGTCGTAGTGGAAAGAGAAGCTCCAAAGCGCTCGACATCGCCCGTCAGCTGGGATTCCTCAGGTAAATAACAACCAGCACACACACTGAACATGAAATATCCATACTGTGGGTATAAAGCGTGAAATCGCATCCCATGTGCTGTTTTTAATTATTAATCAGCCCTGCTGCTGCTGCGTCTAGAGTTCACTGTCCTCAAATGCTCCTTTGGTTTTTTGACCCTTTTGTGGAAAAACAAACAACAGTTATGAGACTTTGTCTTCTTCTCCTTCTTCTTCTTTTTCTTCTCAGGGCTAGACATTATGAAGGTGGGTACAGTGAGTGGGCAGAGCAGGAAGCAAAGTGAAACCAGCCCAAGTCCTGCACATCTTAAATCATATCTACTGAAACCACTAAAAACACTGATAATGAGTTAGGTCAGAGGCACTGTTACACTTGTTTTTCTACTACTGATTACAGCTTTCCACATGCTGTGTATCCTTACTGTGATTCAAAACAAACCGATCAATGTGAAAAGCTAATTTGATTAAATTATGTCCAGACTTTGTTTGTATTTTGTCTTTTGTTGAGAAATTATCCATAATTATCCATACAACCATTATCATACCGGCTCTGGACCAGAACAGTATCAAAGAGGTCTAATAGAGGTATTTTCCACTACAGTGAACACACACAGTGCAGGTGACCAGAATATCACAGGTGGGGTCATGTACACACACACACACACACACACACACACACACACACACGTACCATGCACTCTCCATGCAAATTCTGCACATGGAAGTTAACCATTAATCTACCAGTTAATCTTTGCGCATTTAAATAATAGAGCTTTGTAGCTTCAGCTTCAATTTCTAAGATTTTCAAGCTACTGTCAGACTTGACCTCTAATGAATCTACTGATTCATCACAATGCTTCATGTTAGTTTGGAGTCTGATTTGATGATCCAGCTGTTGTGAGTTGTGTGTCTGCGGGTCATTCTCTCTACCAATAGATGGCAGCAAACAGTCGACAAACTGTAAAAACTGTCTCTGCATTTCCTATCCGTACTGTAGAGTAGCCCTCTCATGTCTGACCTTCACGTGATGCTGGACTTGACAGGTACAGATCTAATGTGTGGGTGTGTGTGTGTGTGTGTGCACACTGGGTCCATACATCCCTTATGTACACTCCTCTTTTACATCCCATTTCTGAGCTATTTTCTCTGAAGAGAGCAAAAGCACTGTGATGGTGAACTGAGAAGAGTTTAGAGATGCTTCAATCCAAAACCCACTCTATATCTTTCCATGTTCAACTCTGTCATAAATCACCAGACTTGTGAAAAAGCAGCCATTACAGCAAAAAAAAAAATGACATTGCTATCAGCTGCCATTCATGTGTGAGAGATTCTGAGATTGATTTCTTGAATGATGCATGAAGCAGATATAGATGGACTGCTGGAGATATCTGGATTTATTCCACATGTTTTATATACATGAGAAAGCCACAGTAAAGCCTTCTTAAGTCAAAATTCAGTATGGCCTGGAGGTCACACACTATCTGTTTTGTCAGATATCAAATGTATGGATGCTTGGCAGCCTCGGTGTGTATTAGGATTCCCTCCAACTCTGCGCCGGCACAGGAGATGCTCGCCAGTGTGCTGCTGTGGAGAAGAAGGATGGGTCAAATTTCCAATGAGCACCAAGGGCACCGGGACACTTCAACATTAGTAAAAACTCAAACTGACTGCATGGCCGGTGGTGAAAAACGATCAGTTTGGGGCCGTTTTGTCTGCAGCTGCGGTTACATTAAGAGGCCACAGCTTTTAAAAAGTGCACTTTACAGGAGCGTTGTAATGTGAGGCTGCTGTTATTTAAGTATAAAAATATCTGCAAACACGACCTACGTGGTGTTCATTACCAAATGACAATGATTAATGTCGAGATACGCATCCTGGGGCGACACAGAGGATCAGTCAAGAGCAGTGCTGCCTTACAGCAAGAGGGTCCTCGGTCTGATTAACAGGTGCAAAAACATGCATGTTTAGGTCAAAGCATGAATGTGAGAATGAAATGTGTGTGTGTGTCCTGTGGTGACCTGCCCAGGGTGTATTGCAGGCTTTCAAGTTGTGTGTGATGGAGATAAGCTCCAGCAGACCCCCACAACACACCTGGATACAAATCAGGTGAGATGATTGATGGATGGATGGATGGATGGATGGATAGGACACCCTGCTGTTATATATTGAAAGATGCAACTCAGCTCTGCCATATGTTTCATCTAACATTAATAATAAAGTTTTATGTAACATGAGATTTCATGAAGGGGGAAGGGGAGAAAACAACAGTCTGTCTTAATTCATTTCACATTTGTTTCGGTCCAGATCTCATTCACTCCATTGTGCAGCTGCTCCTGCAGGGCTTTTTTTTAACTCTTATCTTAAAATGCCACACAGAAGATAGCAGAACAAAGCATATTGGGTTTGGAACGTGAGATGTAAGAGAAGGTGTCCTTTAGGTACTTTTTTTTTAATAATCTGTACTGAAGGTTTGGAAGGTTCTCTCTCTCTCTCTCTCTCTCTCTCTCTCTCTCTCTCTCTCTCTGTCAGAAGGGTGGGCGTGGGAGGGTGGAAATGGACCCACCAGCTGCCTCAGGGATAGGTGTCTGAGTCTATACATTTGTTCCACCCATAGCCACAGATTGACCTAATTCACGCGCTGTATTCCAACATACGGCTATTTTTATGCGAATGTCACTCCCAGCGGAGCTCGACCCAGACTGGTGCAGGGTCATTCTGAGGAGTACAGCCATGGGACAGCACCGGGGGGCGCAAATCATCTGTCTCATCACACCAGCAATTAAAAGCAGGCGCTGATTTTTTATATAAATATACATATAAAGATAAATGGTCACCTTGCGCATCATTTTTACGCGGAGACACCTGACGTCTCCGCCGCGCACGCCTTCCCTCGGATGTGGCTTTAAGAGTGAGAGAGAGGGAGAGAGAGAGAATTAGAGGTAAATAAATAAATAAATAAATAAAGGAGTGAATGAGAGCTGTGTTACCTGCCGTGACAGAGCCACTGCGCTCAGAGCGCTCCTCGCGTCCGCGTCGCTCCCGCGCGTAATGGCACCGTGCGCTCCGCGCGCGCCGCCCGCAGACCTGGACAATGCGTCCGGATAACTTTCCCACTTCTCGCTTTTCTCCGATGGCATCTGATGAATTCTCCACCGGGGATCAGTAACAGGTACGTGCTGTATCTTGTCTCTGTGCGTCATGGATAAAACTCCCTTTTCTCGGATGTTCATCAGCACGTTGTCATCTTCAGCATTTCTGCCTTATTTTCGATTCTGCTGCTTGTTTATTCACGGTTTCAGCCCGATCTGTGGTCATATGTGAAACTAATTATCCTTTTGTGCTAGTGGACTGTATATGTGACCCTAATCTTTCTGGAAGCGTGATTGCTGCGCCTGATAAAGTGGAGGGTTTAATTGAAATTTAACTGCGATTAAGGTTTAATTCGCTCAAATTAAGATTTCCCAGCAGCCCTGATGAATTAGGGAGGGGAGAAAATGGAAATTGCTATCAATTAAGTCCTCTTTGGTTTGTGCCCACAATTATTTCAGGATTCTGGTAATGACTGCAAGCTGTGGATATGAGCTTGTGTGCTCACCTGCTTTTCAGGGTCTAATGATTCCCACTTCACACGCACAGACACGCGCGCGCACACACACACACACACACACAGGCTCCTGGAGAATGTTAAGAGTTATGCTTATTAACAGTGAGTGAGCTGGATCAGGTGTTTGTTAATATGAGAGAGAGAGAGAGAGAGATCTTGCCTTCAAAAGGGGTGAAGAGGGAAATCAGCTTCAGTTAGCACTTGATCTGCAAGTATAGGCGAGTCATTCACAGGAGCACCATGCAGCCTTTTGGGCTCTCACATACATAACCAGCACCCTCAGATTTGATTACTCAGAGTGCGTATGTGCCTGTGTGTGTGTTTTTCTTCCTTCCTGACCTGTCATACCTGAGTTTGTGCTAAACTGTTGCACACCCGCTAGGAGATTTCAAGGTGATCAGTATCAGTGGCTGCCATTCCCCTCTCTCTCCTGCCTCTTCAGATTCTCTTGTGGATAATCATATGATACTGGAGCCACCGAGGAACCGAGAGGAATTATAGACAGAGGAAATCTTTAGAAGCCTTCTGGGTCTGAGCCAGATCTAAAAATGTCCCTCGTTTTACTCCCATTCTCCCTATTTCTGTCAGAGGAACGAGGAGAGTAGAGGAAGCGGAGTAAGATGGATCAGTTTGTTTAAATGTCCAGGCACAGGTGTGAGGCTCACAGCACTGTGATTTGGTCGCAGTCCAGAAAGGGAGGGTTGGGAATAAATGAGTGGGAGCATGTAGTGCAAGGTGCAGAACCCGGGACCAGAGCCAAACGGACCTCTCTGGGTAGCAGCAGTGACTTATTACTCTTCCCTGATGAGTCAACCTCGCTGACACTGCTCAAAGGCACATTTCCAGCCCACATGTAATACTACATCCCCGCTTTGTGGCTGCTTCAGCTTTCCTGTTTTACGAAAGACCCATTTACAGGAAGCCAAAGTATACGCAGGTATTAAGATGGCTGACCGGAACGATCATAAATACATTACATTTATTGATGATCTTTGCCGTTTAAGAGCATTTCTGCTGAGTCTTTGTGGAGCCGTGAGCCCGCACAGGAGCTATGAAGCCACATCCTGAGGAGGCATTAATGGGTCCCATCCATTCAGCTATCATCTCACACGCTTTCCACCCAGTGATGCTATGGGGCTCAGCTGGTCCAGCTCACATAGGGCAAAGGCAGGGAATACACCTGCAGGGGCAATTAAGAGTCTTCACCATCACAAACCTGCTTGTTTTTTGTTACTGTGGGAGGGAAGTGGGGAGAAGACCACAGACATGGAGAAGACCATGGAGAATGGTTCGACCAGGCTTCGAACCTGTGAGGCACTAGTGTCGTTCTCTGTACAGCACTGTACACGTACAGTAGCACCTACGTTTTCATTCAGGAGGAACTAATCACTTATGGCAGCGAAAATATATCATAAAAGACGTGTTTCGACTGTTTTATTCATCACTTCATCTCGTATCCGTTGCCAGGAGCAGCGAACTGTCTCGCAGTAGGTGGTTCACCTGAAACCGTCCCACCGCCGCACGCATACAGACTAATGAGATGTGGAGTCGTGTCGTACGCTACGTTGCCTCTGTGACGGACGGTTTAACAACTCCCTCCCTCTCTTCCTTCCTTTCGTCAGGTCTGCCAAACGCCTCCCCTCCCATGCCACCGGGACGCCTCCATGGCGATGTTCAGCGGTGCCGAGCAGCTCTGGAACGACTCAGACGGTCTGGGATGGGGCGAGAGGAACGAGAGCGCGGAGGCGTCCGGGCAGGATGAGCGGAACTACTACGCCATGCTGTACTCGCTGCTCATCCTGGCCATCGTGTTCGGGAACGTGCTGGTGTGCCTGGCCGTGCTGAGGGAGCGCTCCCTCCAGACCACCACCAACTACCTGGTGGTCAGCCTGGCCGTGGCCGACCTGCTGGTGGCCTCGCTGGTCATGCCCTGGGCTGTGTACCTGGAGGTGAGGAGGTCACGGTGTCTTTGTTTGGTACACTGCAGAGGAGCACAGGAAGTAAAGCAGGGAGCACATCACATGTTATTGCCTGGTCGACACAAAATGATGTGATGTGTGTTTTGCAGAGGATGGAATAAGGTCTTTGAATGCCAATTTCTTTGTCAATGACAGGTCAGGACTAGAGGAACCAGAAAATATTCACATTTAAGAGGTTGAGATCCCAACTTCTTTTCTTCATTCACAATTTTCACCTTAAAAAAGATGCTTATACCAACATGTGGATTATATTATTAGTCAATATAAGTCAAAATATTCGATCAATCAGTCAGTTGTTCCTCATTTCTAGTTTGTCTCAAAATGGATTGCATAGTATTGTCAGTTAACAATGTAGCATAAGCTGTGGTAAACCTGCTTTTGCTTTTTTCTCTGGATTTTTAAGAGGACCTGGAATAAAAAACCATGTTATCTTTGGTTTCAGTGAATAACAAAAGTCTATCGTTGGCCAAAGATGTATGGCAGGTCCTTTAACATTCATTTGTGTTTAAATTCAGAATTTTGAGCGGCAGATTAAAGACAACGAGCAAAACTGAGGCAGAATGTGACCTGAAACACAAGTTTGATGCAAAACACACCTCTGCTATTTCCAAAACAGCTCCCCTCCTTTCCATTCAGGTATGCAAGTAAAGGCAGCAGTTTGTGTTGAAACATCAGTGTACGTGTTCCTGCTACTTATCAGATTCCTCTTCTGATTTAGACTCAACACGCATAAGCCTGGATGCGTTCCCCCTCCATGGCTGTATCACTCGTGTGGTTGCCAGATGTGCATGAAAGGATCTGTGGAGAAATCAGCCTTAATATCTCCACACCTGATGTGGTTTCTGAGGCGTTTCTGATGTTTCACAGTTTCTATGTTAACACATGAGAACAAGGATGAATACCCCAGTCAGCCCTTTAAATACTGCATGAGGAGTGATGCTGACAAGTGGGCTTGGCGGGTTTTGCTCCAAACAAACAAAAACAACATTTTTTTTTCAAGATTTTTGTTGTTTGCACGACCAAAGATGGTATCCTAGTAACAGTCCCAATTTTTGGTTCATTTCACAAAGTTATCATTTCTACTTCTCTCAGAGTGGCATTTGCCCGTTTCATGCTGTTCAAACTGTTAATGCCTTACATTTAGGTGCTGCACTTTACGTTTCGCTTAACCATCGCTCTGAGCTGAGTCTCAGTAAGTCTTTTATCCGCAACCGTTTTCAGCTCATTTTCAGCCACTTCAAAATTTCATCCGCTAGCTAACGGTTCATCTTCACAGCCGAATATGTTTGTGTTCATTACTGAAATACTTCAGTGGTTCATTAATCAGCCCAGCTCCCTTTTGGGGTGCTGATTAGCTGTCAATTTTAATTGTTTATTCAATATTTTCTCACCCATTCACTTAAGCCATTTGCTGACATTTCCCTCAGATCATAATCCTTTACTTTAAACCATTTATCCTTTGTTTTAAGCTATACAAATCATACAATCAGCTCCTTATTCCAGCATTGATGGCACTACCTGAACTATTAATTTTGGGTATTCCATAAAAACCATTGTTACAAGTTGTAATTTATTCAGACTTATGTGTTTATCTTTGTGCTAGGTAGATTTAATGTGATCTCTGTGGCAAAGCATGGCCTCGAGGCATCACAACAGCCATTAAAGTCACAGTTAAATAGTTAATGGCTGATGTTAATGAATCAAATCACACATCCATAATGGATTCTTCCCTTAACACAACATGCGAATATGTTTCTAACGACATCGTGACTAGCACTCCTGGCAGGGAATCAGATCAAGGGCTCTCGAGCAAAGAGGGATGAGAGAGTGGAAAGGTAGTGTGAAGGATAGAGAAGAGGCTGAGAAACAGAGTTGTGAAGGTGACAGAGTGGACTTTTTCAAGAACAACAGGAGCGGCGGTCGGAGAGGAAAAAAAAGGATGTGTGTCATTTTAAGCTTATTATAGACACGGCCATGTGATCGAGACAGTAATGATGATAAAAGAGGGATGTGGCGCTTCACTATTAATGCAGATCATACATAATTGCAGAAGAGACATATTGAATATTAACAAATAATGACTTCATCCGTATTAGGTAATTGGCCAAGTTTCTGAAGACACGGAGACCTGTGAATCTCTTCACTCCTCTTTTTATTGTTGTTTTGACATTTACTTGTGCTCCCTGGATTACCGAAGCGTAGCGCAGTTTGTCTGCTAATTGCGCATTTCCTTCAGCTTTCATCCTCGTATCGCTCACCGCGGTGTGATTCCATTAACCACAGCACACACGACCCTCGGGCATCCACTTCTCATCAAAGTAACACAGCGCACATTTAAAATGCACAGCAGAGGTGTATTTCACCTCGTATGTGCGTGTGTGTGTGTGTGTGAGAGAGAGAGTGTGTGTGTGCAGAGTTTGAGTCTTTGAGGCTTAAGCACGGATCATTTTAAGGTGTGTGCCCACATGAGATCTAAAAAAAAGAAAGAAGAAATCATCTGATTTAAGTCCAGGTATGTTTAAGCTGCAGCCACCCCACAAGGAAGTTTTCTTCCTTGTCAGCAGAACGCATCACTCCTCACAGCTTGTGAAAGAAGAGCGGACCGCAGAACATTTTCTGATTGTAAATTAAAGATGTTCACGTCCTCGCAAAGGTGGCTGGGAAGCTCGACGGGATTCAGTAATGACTCAAAGCTCCTTGCGAGCAGTCACGCTGGGAGAGTAGGTGCTGCATTTTTAATTTGGGATTCAAAGAGGAGACAGGTCATTGAAAAAAAAAGAATAACTAAAACCCAAAAAAGAAAAATATTCATGCATTCGGTAAAGGTCATCTCGGACGGAGCTGGGATCAGAGGCACCTGTGAGCATCATCGCCCTGTGGAGCTCTAATCGGAAAGACAGAAGTATCGGTTTGTTGTGACCAGAGGGTTGCAGGGTCTCATGCCAGGAACTGCGGCTGAGTGCAGCTCTCCACTCTTAACAGGTACTAATCATGTGCCCTTGAGCTACCCACCCATCACTGGGGGGTAGGGGTGATGTACGACCCGTACTTGGAGGAAGTGATTGTATTGGCAACAGTGACCGAGTGCTCGCTCTCTGCCGGCCGTCCCTAAATGACGCTACTCTCCCTCTGCAAATGTACGACCCGACTCAGAAACAGCTCCATTTATCGTGCGGATGTTACTCGCCACGATATTAGGGGTGTTTTATCGTGCTGGACTGCAGTGAGATCCAACATAAAGACACGAGATTAAGTGATGCTAAAACACCGAAGCAACTTATCCTCTGAGGCAGGTCAGTTTGGAACCGTTTTTCTTTTACTTTCACCACTGAAGAACTCCGGCCCTAAAAAAAACTGGTTCCAAAGTAGCACCACTTCCTCTTTGCTGGGCCACAACCATCTACCTCTGAGGCTGGAGGCGGAGTAACTGAGACCAAGGAAATGGATCTGACACTTTTTTTGGAGACATGATGGGAAAAAGAGCTAGAGAAAGACTGTAGGGACCAGAAAATAGACAACTGTCGAAAACAGCGCAGTTTGTGGAGAAATAGACGCCCTGGACCTGGTCCTCTGGGACAGACTGGAGGTGACATAACTGATGTGTATGACAGGGTTTTCAATCGGTAGAAAAACAACAGATTCTCAGCCAGGCTCTGAACCAGCACCGGAAGCATTTAGGCGGAAAAGAGGCATTAGACGTGTCTGTGCTACACCTGTTTGACTACGATTTCACCCAGGCATTAATGTCCTTTTTTTTAATATCACTTTTTGTCTCCTGTTGCTGTGTCAGAGTGTGTGTGTGTTTGTTGCTGAGATATATGAGAAAATATTGATCACATATGTTCTCCAGACTCAGTGTGAGATGCCTGTACAGCCCCACTGTGTCACCATTATATTCACACAATGGGAGAGGGGGGGGGGGGGTTATGCAACACACACATACACATTCAATTGTGTGATGTTGCTCTTATAAACGAGAAGGCAAACTCCCCCCTGATTTATGAGCTTTTGTAAATCTGAACGAGATTGTAAGTGGATCAGGCGTTCGACACATATTGCCACAGTTACAGTTTTTTACATTCAGTGGACAAATAAATCAACACATTTGCCCCTTTTGTATTTTTTATCTTTCCTTAGCGCTTGCCACTGTTTTGCTGCTGCGGGCAGCTTTTCCACCTCCTTTGTGCCGCGCATGGAGGATCAATAGCATACATTAAGAGCACAGCCATAAATCTAGCATTAAAGGGCATTCGGGATGATTGTGTTCAGTGAAACAGATATAAATACACTCAAAACCTGCTTAAGAGCAGCACAGCGTCCGCCACCAGAGCATGTGTTCCCATACTTCCCATAATCCGGATGGATAGCATCTTTTAGCGCACTCCTCGCCGCCCAGCTAAATATGCACATCGGTCAAACCGAGCGGCCCCAGTTTGTGTCAGGCACAACAAAGTAACCCCGGCGATGCGGCTGCCACATTGGGCCGCTTTTATTTCCTCAGACTTTGACAAAGCTTCTCCACAGCCGCCGAGGACATTATGCAGCTGTTCCCACAGGCTGAGTGGCACTAACCAAGACAAGAAAACAGATATTTATCTGTGAAATTGGCAGAGAGCTGGCTTTTTGAAAAAAAACAAAAAAACAAAGCAAAAAAAACAGGAGCCACTATTCGAGGGCCTGGGTTGAGGTTAGATTGTACAGTCGGACACGTTAATCTTGGTTTTTCACATTTCTATGTATAAGCAAACAAACGCGTATCTGTTCATCTTGTTCGACTCCAGGCTATGTGTGTGAGCGAGAGATTGCTGTTTATTTATGTCGTTGCACGTGTGTGCATGTGTGTGTGTGTGTGTGCATATTCCCATGCGTGCCTGCCGCCTCCCCCCAGTAGGTGGGCGTTCATTCCCATCTTGGATTTAAGAGATTCAGCAGTCAGACGATGGAGGTTGAATTGCATTTATCTCTGTCAGCCTGTTATTACCAGGCATTACGGAGCCTAAGTGAAAGCCTGTTGGACTCCGCTGGAAGGGGGCGGGGTAGAGGTGAATGGGGACGGTTCCTGGTGTTATTGTTTTAGCTTAAGGTTAATGTCCTTCTGTGAGAGTTGTAAACTCCCCCGAGGACAATTAGAGATACCGGATTTGATGTATTCCCTCTTTCTAGTGCTAACAACGTGATGTATGTTCTCCATCATAAAACGCTCAGACTCGGCCGTTTCCGGGCCCCGACGCCGTCTGCGTTATCGCAAGGAAACTGAAAAGTTCATTTGCAAAAACGCCATTCTGGGAATAGATAGAACAACCCCAGTTTAATTGATTTTCCGTTGACTTAGCCCTGCTTAACCTTAAAAAAATAGGATTCAAAGGGGATGAAAAAAAAGGAAAATAAGTTGTCTGGTCTGATTGGAACTACGCTGACTGATTCCCTCGGAGTCGACGATTAAAAAACACAATTTAGGAAAATAAATCTAAAGAGAGATGCGTGGTTTTCTGCAAATGAACCCATCAAGAACTATATGCTGAACACATTTGCCAATTCATGCATAAATTTCACCTAATGAATGTTCCTATTACCATAAAGGCTTGAATTCCACAAATACGAGCGGTTATCTAAGTATTTCCATCTGCTCAGATTTACATTTCTGTCCCTCCACATGACAGAGGCCAAACTATCTCCCTGTGCACATTTTTCCTCCCTCCCTGTGTTTTTGTCACGTGGATGTGTGCGTGTGTGTGTGTGCGTGCGTGTGTGTGTGCCCTGGATAAGTTCTTCACACTTCACGGTGAGGAGGGAGAAGGGGAACGTGTGCATTGTTAATGTGCCTGTGTGTGTGTGTGTGTGTCCTGTGCAGGTGGTCGGCGGTGCCTGGCTCTTCAGCCGGCTCTACTGTAACATCTTTGTCACGCTAGATGTGATGATGTGCACCGCCAGTATCCTCAACCTGTGTGCTATCAGCATTGACAGGTGAGTGTGCGGCGGCTACAAATGTCAACCACACGACATGTCCATACTTCACGTTTCAAGGTCTTATTCTTTTGTTCAGCCCCTCGTATAATATTCAAAACATCCTGCATGAAAAACACCTTACCCCCCACCTTCCAACGCATCTCGTTGTTGTATCCTCTTGATAGATGGCGTGCATATCTGTGTGGATCATCGGGAATGAGAGTGAGGAGGAGTTTTCCCATACATTGTGTGTATGTTCTGATCCACCGCTGTCCATGTACAGGCCTAATTGCTGTGCATATGTCTGCATCAATGCAGGAGGAGCTGTGCTGTGCCATGGGTTTAAACCTGAAGTGTAGTTGGGGCATCCAGTGTTTACATTATTTATCTGTGTAGGTTTCTTCCTCTGTCATATTAAATATTTGATTATTCTCCAGAGTCTCTGAACTTTAAGCCCGCAGGAGGAGTTTATATAGATTGAGTGAGTGGAAGAACTACGGGGGCCGTTGGGAATGCGCTGTGTTTGCTCCGGGTTCGTGCTTGTGTAAAGCTGAAGTGTCGTCACGTGCAAAGATGTATTATAACGACGCTGCTCGGTGTCAAAATCGAGTTTTTTTTAACACTTGGATATTCAAATTTATCCACTGACAGCTTGGAAATGTGACGTGAGACAAGAGCTTTCTCGGAGTAATGAAGCTGCAGAGACTGTGAGAGCTGGCACACAGCATGGATACGTCCACCGAGGTGCAACGGAAACCAAAACCGTCCATTATCTCACCTGCTTTATGCCCCACGGTATCGCAGGGCAATGGAAAGAAGGGGGAAAAACAACCCTTGTTTCCTGATTTGGTTCTGCCTCAAAATTGAATGGCCTCATCCTTGGCCCATGTCACACCCTTCCACCCAATTTCACGGGAAATCAGTTTAGCAGGTTAACTAACAGGCGATGGAAACATAAGCTGCTTGATGTGGGTAAATATCCCCCCGAAGCCCAGGTTTTAAAGCACTTTGTCACATGTTTCGGCTCATTTTCCTGTCCGTCTCGCACTCTCCTTTTGTTTGCTTCAATGTCAGCACCACGGCTGCGGCTCTGTCAGGTTGCCACTTCCAGTGGGGGAAAAAAAAAAAAAGTCTAAATCTAAAAATCTCTCCGCATGCCGGCGCCTCGGCATCTAATCATTGAGCTGTTAATGAGCCAGTAGTAAATATTCCCCGGGGAGGTGGTGGAGCTACTCAAAAGGAATTAACAGCCAGATCTCTGCACTGGCAACCTCGTAATAAAACACGACGACAAATGCGATCTTACAACAGGTTTGGGATAATTAATACAGCCTGTGAGATGACAGGCGAATGAAAGGAAATGTTAATTCTTGGGACAAAATTGGAACAGCCGAGCAGGGGCAGGAGACTGACGACAAAGACAAAGGCTGTGTCTGAAATCACCCACTCTCATATATTGAGCTCGACGGGAAACATTAATTACATCATTGCTGTCATGGAAATGCGACAAATCAGTGTCAGCTGGTGGGCTTTCAAAATAAAGTACATGTGCGCGTGTCCCATGATAAATCCACATTATGTTGAGCGTTTTTTCCCACTTTAGAGACAGCGTGTTAAGGCTTTTGCAGTCTACTTTTCACTAGGCATTGTGGGATACTACGAGGTTATTATGCAGGGTATGATGATTTTCTGTGTGAGAACAGGAAACGCAGATGAAGACGAACAGAACTACGTGGGAAAACAATCACAAGCAGGGAACCGAGTCAAGTCTGTCTTAACTTAAAGACAAGGCGAAAAAGTCGGATGAAAGAAAGTAATGAGCAACAAAAAAGACACAAATGAAATAGTGAACCCGCCGGGTGAGGAAAAGATCAAAGACATGCAGTTGGGGCTGACCTGTGCTTGCTGAGCTAAAAAGCTGCTCTTGATACAAAAAAACTACTTAAACTTTTTTCTTTTACTTTTTAAAGAGGCTGAACTCTTTAAAAGCCAAGGCTGGATCCCAGATCATAGAGAATGAATACAGTACAAGCATATATGTGATCCCAGAGGGCATTTATAAGAAGGATGTGATCGGTTTTGTTAATAGTTCTCAATATGCATAAGGACAGTGTTACAAAATGGCATATTGGCTCTATAGTGAGTAGTGACGAGATGTCAGACACAGCCCGAAACTGATGTGATGTGAAATAGATGAGGAAAACAAAGTCCAGGCACTGAAGGAGGCCATAGGCTGGAAACACAGAGAGGAGGGCGGAGCTAAAAGGTGAAAAAGAACAAACAAACCCAAAAAACTTAAACAGACCAATAGGACAAACTAGATTCTATCTTAATGGAAACTTAAAGGCGACCTGCTGAACACACAGTTGCCTGTGGCCGCACCTTTATGGGTTAACGAGGTCACGATCTCACACAATAACACGCAACTCACTCATAACAACTGCTCTCTAATCTATTTACAGGTCTGCGCGTGCATACTGTATGCCTCAGCCCGTGGAGCTCTGTGCATAGAGTGAATAAAGGAAGACTTCGGAGCCCCCGTGGCTCTTTGTGATTGATTATCAGACGAGCTAACAACCTCAGCCAGGGTATCACACGCTCCGCGAGGCGCCGAATTAAAGAGAAGCACCGGCGGCTTTGTGCACGTGTCACTGATAGCGCACAACAGGCCCGCGTTACCTTTGTGACAGCCTTGTTTATTTATAAGCTTATAGCAGCCTTTGCTGCCATAACTGGGGAAGATTTGCCGGGGCTGTTAAAAAGGGGGAAGAGCGAAATCGTGCGGGTTGCAGACGCTGCATAAACACACGCCGAAACGGATGTTTTTTTGTTTCGTTTTTGAAGGTCGAAGGCGTCTCTGTTACGACGCTGCGAGAGCTTCGTCTGTTTTCATGCCTCAGCTAAAAGCCCGGCGCGAAGCGGCGCACCTCGATCAATAAATCATGTACATTATTTCCTGCCACTTCCACCGCTTTTCCAGGCGACGGCCAAGGCCTCCGAGCTGAAGCGAGGGGACGTCTGGTGTCCCGGATTCCGCCCACAGTGGGACCAGTGTAATTAGTCCGATGAGGATAAACAATCGTGGCAGCTATCTGGCTCGAAACGACATAACATCACATCCATTTTGGGTCGGGGTCCAGCGTAATTGCTGCCTCTCCCGGGCCTCGGCTGCAACCCGCTTTTCCGGGGCTCATTATGTAATCTTGGCATATCGTGGTGCTGATTAACTCTTAAATCAAAGCTCCACAAGGTTTATTGCTGAATACCCAAATTGTCCCTAAATAGAAATGCCTGGTCCGCAGCTCCATTGTTACTCTGTATGTTATCCTCTTCTACTCAGCTCTGCATTTCTTGGCATCCCCGTACTCCCCAGTCTTTTCACTGAGGGCCCCCCCCCCTCCTCCTCCTTTCTTTTTTCTCATTATTTCCTTTTTACCATACCGGTTTGTCATCATTCAGATGTCAAAAGCAATCCCCCATGCGCGTGTATTTTCAAAGCCTGACAGTCTAATCTGTGTGTGTGTGTGTGTGTGTGTGTGTTCAGGTACACAGCGGTGGTGATGCCCGTCCTGTACAACACCACCCACCGCTCCAGGAAGAGGGTCTTTGTGATGATTGCCACCGTGTGGGTCCTGGCCTTCGCCGTCTCCTGTCCGCTGCTGTTTGGCTTCAACACCACAGGTCAGCTCCGCAGTCACACCTCCCTCCTGTGTGCAGGTAGGCACAGAGCAAAGGCCAGGCCGCAGGATTGTTGTGGACGTCAGGGTCGTGTCAGACGCCGGATCTGAAGGTGCACCGCCTCGGTTTAGTATGTCACGGGGGACCTGCTGCTGCTACTCAGTCTGGTGAAGTGTTGGATAATGAGTCTTGTCAAGTCTGAGAAAAAAAACAAGGAGGGGATTTGAGACAAAGGGCCTGTTGCGGCCTGACAAGTGAGTTTGACAGACGCTAGATGAATTTCCATTACAGGTTTTATTGTTTTTACAGGTGTTTCCGTCAGAGGGTGCGTGAGCCGAAATTCTCATAATCCACATCTCATAGTTTTCGTAAAATGTCAGCCCACAAGACTCCTTGACACCTTGAGGAGGATGGATGTCCAAAACATTGTTTTATTAGATGTTTTAATTAGAAAACCGGTCACGTGACCACATACCTCATAACCAGTCACGTAAATGCAAAAAAATGTTTCCACTACAGCCTTTACATTTGAGCATTTCTTCCCAAATTGTGTGATTTCCATGACCAGTTTTTCATTGTGATATTCAGGTTTAGCACAGTTCCACGAATAATGAAAATACAACTACTTAGAAGCATTTACAAGCCAGTATGTATGTGACCCAACAAAATGATGCATGTTCCTCATATTAGACCTCATAAAGGCTTTGATAATGAGGCAGGTAATGTGTCACAATACCTGGAGGCTTTTTTTCAGCCCGAACGAATGCAATGTAATTGTTAATATTGCATGCATTGAATCGGTGAAATGAGTTTACAGCCCCGTCCTCCACAAGTGTCTCTTTGAAGTCCTCGTCCTCCTCTGGGATTGTTCAACATGCCGACAAACTCTCATCCCCTGCCCTTGGCCGGCGAGATGTTGGAACGAGAAGAATCGACGGCCGAACAATAAAACTGATTGAGAAGTGCTGGAGACGCCACCAGAAGCTATTTGGATTTCAGGACCCAGCAGCCGGGACGCATGACTGCACCCGCACAATGAGGAGCATTAGTCAGGCACAATGTAAAGCTACTCACGGAGACGCGGGCATCCGCTCGGAGTCCACTCACAATCAATGCGTGACAATGGCTGATGGCCGCGGGAATCCCACTGTTTTGTCAGTACGCAGCCGCCCATTAGTATTGGAGACGAGGGGACCAGATCGGGTTCAGATCGGGTCCGGCGATCGGGTCCTTCGCCATTCCTCCAGAAGATATGGATTTAAAAAACGTGGAGCGAATGCAGGACGAGTCCGTAACGAAATGACCAAGTAATTTTGCTCCAGCAACAGGGGGTTGGTTTGAAGTGTGAATTGAAATGGATTGTGTCTGCCTGTCCTTGTTCCCATCGGCCTGTGTATTGAAGTGTGTGCGTGCGTGTGTGTGTGTGTGTGCTATCGATCCGGGGGAACATCCTGGGAGATACAAATCACTTCAGTTTGTTCATGTCACTGACATGCATAATGCATCTCACAGCTACCGTGGATGGAGCCGGGTCGCTCTCTCTCCAGGTTCAATTCGCAGCCCTATTAGCGCCCGTGCTACATGTATAATGCTGGGATTCTGATTGAATAATTAAGTCTGCATGCTATGATTATCATGTCAAAGGGGCTCTTATCTGGAAATTTATGGTGCAATTATTGCCCAATCAATCATCCGACCGTTACACCAGTCGCCGGTTGTGTGCGAATCGCTCTGCAGCGTGTGAAAAGAAAGAGGACGAGCCGAGGTCGTTCTCTCTAAAGGAGCCTGTGCTGCTGGGGGTCAGAGGTCGGCCGTAGGTCACGCTAACTACCTGCGCCGTACGTGATGGCGTTTTTCCTCTTTTGGCTCAGATGACCCCATGGTGTGCTCCATCTCCAACCCCGACTTCGTCATCTACTCCTCGGTGGTGTCCTTCTACCTCCCCTTCATCGTCACCCTGCTCGTCTACATACGCATCTACGTCTTCCTCAGGATGAGGAGGAAGAGGATCACCTTCGGCCAGCCCAGCGGGAAGGTGCAGCCGGGCTCGACCCCACCGTCCGTGGTGAGACCTTCGACTTCTGTTTCCTCTCGTTTTCTATTCATCAAGCATAGGAATGCGTGCAAATCCAGGTGTAAAAATCGTTATTGAAAAGCAACATACTGCACTACTGACCCATGCATATTTAAGATTAGAATACAGTAGTTGAGGCCTGGCATCCAAATGGCATGAAAATGTGTGTACATCAGAAATCTGGTGTATGGACAAAAATGATCTATATTATGCCATTTGAAATACAGTATTTGTCAACTTTTCAATATTTTGAGATGCAAATTTGATGCTTTATTGATAGATCACTGACACCATTGACATCTGGCTTGAGGCTTATCGTCATTTATTAGCAACTTACTCACTTTTACATCAAATTACCTGATATCTGCGGCTTTCATTAATGATTTCCTAACTTTTACAAGGCGTCCCCCTTTCAGACACCCTTGAACTCATTATTTCCAGTGGCTTGAGTTTTGCCACAATGGCTTTTTTTCTCACAGCTGCCATGACTGAATTTGATGAGTTCACACGTAACAGAGTGAAAGTTGAGGAGTGATAATTCACCACTACTTCATAAATTAGCTGCTATTCGGTCAAATTAGCTGACTTGCTTTTTTTACATAAAGGTTGATTACAGGTCCATGAAGCCATTCAGCCGCTCGGAGGGGGAATAGCTTCTTATTTCCATGAGAATAGACGCCCAAATAAACCTGCAGCGAACTCTTATATGTCACGTGGAGACGGCGTCTCTCACATTGGCTCATATTATGCATACTCATTATGACTTGCAAATTGCATTTCACCTGTATGTTGCACCTTTACCGTTGAGCGCGCTCACCTTTTATGTGCGCCTACCTCACCACCTACGTTACTGACTCCATTATGGAATAAAAATACCGCGGGTGTCACAAACACTCAGTCAAAGTGTGCAGGTGGCAAGTTTGAGTCTGTAGGTAAAAGTATGGAGAGATGTCAGAGGGATTTTGGAGATAACAAGAGAGGCAATCTTGTGATTTTCTGCCAAGCAGCTGCGTATAAATGTAAACCGATAGCGAGCAGACCTCCCAGAGGATGGCGGGTCGTAAATGTATCTCGTGTGTCACGATCATAATCAAACTGGAGCTTTTCTTAATTAAAACGTCTCGGGGTAAAACTAGATTTAATCAGGAGACCGTTTGTTCATAGCAACACTGTTACATAGAGAGGAAGACTGACGACGACGCTGAGCACAAAGTGCACCTGATAGGTGTTGGCAGCAATGCTGAAAACAAGGAAGGCTGGAGTATTTAGTCCACAGAAACTGAAATAAACTCCAGAAACAAATGAATACTCCCAGGTAGCACCCTTTTCACAAAATGAACAATATTGTTGGAGTCTTTTGATGTGGTCTTGTATTCTCTTTTGTCTCTTTTTTTTTTATTTTTCATATGAATCAGAGACTCACCCGGTGGTATTCTTCTTTCACTCTCTGTATTTAAAAAGATTCACTAATCTTTTCTTCTGGAGGGAATTTAAGATTAACTTTCCTCTCCATTTTTTTTTTTAAGAAAAAGGGTGCAAAAAAAGAACATCCCCCCCAAAAAAAGCTCATTTATTCACCCACGAGGATGGAGGGAAGTTCAGTGCTTTGTCTAACACATGGTTTCATTAAAGAGGTTAACACGTCGACCAGGGAAACCTTGTAAAAACAAACTGGCAAGATAGTCAAAGTACTACTCAGAGTGGAAAAAATAGGATGTTTAGCAACAAATGGAGCTTTTATAGACTCGGAGTCGCGTTTTCTGAAATATCAGGGATCATAGTTTTGCTTTATGTCTATTTTTACCGCCCTTGAATCCTTAAAAGGCGTCTGGATTTAGCAGCTGTCACTTCTTTGATCACATCAATCACTCACATATTAACATATTATTCATAGAAGTCTTTATCAACAGGCCACGTTCTGTGCTCCTGTCCTACTTAATCATATTATACTGATAATTCAGGCTTTAGGATATCCAAGGCTACAACCTGCATCCTGTGGTCAGATTCATTCCAGTCCACTTTTCTCCTTGGCTGCACACAAACTCACAGCCAGCTCCTCTATTTTAACAGCAGGTTACAGATAATTGGCCATGGTCGAGCCTCCTCCACCAGTGGAGACGCCAGTTTCCGCCCTGGAGGAGTTCAGGCTGAGAGAGTGGTAATGGGAATGTGCAGCAGGACTCTCTGGCTGGATCAACCATCTGATAGGAAGACAGGCAGCTTCCTTGTTTGAGATGTGGCTGTGAATCCGTATTTCTGACCTTTCACAGACGTGAATCCTAGCTCCACGGTTATTTCCAACAGGGATCGGAGCGGAGATTTCCTAATTGCGCCTGCAGATTGGTTCCACGTGGAACATGTTTTCCATCCTGACCCCTCCCCTCTGCTCCCCCAGGAGACCTGTCTGCAGGAGGAGACTCCCAAGGCCAAGCAGGACTTGTCACCTATAAGGATTAAAGTGGTAGGTGTTACTTCAAACTGGAAATCTAACAGCGGCTTCAGATTCTCAGATTGATTCTTCTTCTTCTTCAGTGCTCTAGTTGTTTTTTTTTTTCTCTTTTCCGCTGAGTGCAGCTCACCCTGATGCCTGACTAACTCTCCACGCTGGCTGCTGCGTCGGTGTATTGTGACATGGTGGCACACAAGGCGGTTCTGTTTTTAGCTGCTCATGCGAGTCCGCGTCTGTGCGTACGTTTCATGCACGCTCGAGTCTTTCCCGTTCCGCTGCGTGCACGCGGCCCAGGGATCCGAGGAGAAATTGCGATTTTGGGGAGCGTGGCTGTTTGCCCCCGCGTCACCTGGTCGCCAGTCACCTGAGCAGAGGTCTGAGGGTGACGCACTGCAGCACCTGCATAATCCACAGACTGCTCAAAGGTGGAGCGGAATAACAATCTGTAATCTCAACCTCCTCCCCCCGGAGGGAAAACGTGTGATGAGATGAATGTGTGAGTAATAGAAGACTATAAAAATTCATCTCTCTCTTGGCCTCGTGGAAATACACATGGTACAATACTGAAAAAGTGACGCTACTCCGCTCTCGCCCCGGAGAAATGACTCACTGGAGCCGAATCGGTTGATGCTTTAGAAAGTGGATGTGCTATTTGCTCGGAGAAGAGGTCAATACACAGACAAGAAAAAACATTGTATTGTCACTCGAGGAGGGATACATAATGGATCGACGTGTGCTCAGAGTGATTGAGGTGCCTGTGAAGCCTGATTCAACAGCTCCGCTCTTTGTTGGCTGACAACATTTAATCCCAGGTTAAACCAGAAAAGAAAAGAGGAAGTTAAGTAGTGTGATCGCTCAAAATCCGAAACACAAAAGCAGGGGGCAGATAGAAACACAACTCCCGACAAGCCCAGCATTCTGTCTGTTTCGCTCCAGAGGAAAATACCCATCCAACTTGTGCTGTCTCCGCTCCGTTATTAACTTTTGTCTGGCATCTTTTGCTTGGCAGGTAGCATGCAGGCTGTTCTGCCTGTTGGGGCTGATGAGGGGGGAAAAAAGTGTGAGAGCTGCAGCCCAGAAAAACTCAGACAAGCAAGAAAACACGGATATATTGGAGGTTCATTTGTGCCTACAATTGACACCCTTTATTTCACAAGCCGCAATTTAATAAATTGCACAAAGAATCAGTGGCACGTCCTTCCAAAGTTCAGTCTCAGCTCTATTTGAATTGAGGCTTTTATGGTTTCAGACATTTAATCTATTTTTTTGATTTGTGAATGGCTCGTCAATAAATACACAGAGGAAAGTCTTGCAGGGTTTTATTTCAGGAGCATGGGAGATATTTCAGATTATTATCAGAATCATTCAAGCACAATATTCAGGCCTGCGGGAAGTCAATCAGCAATTAAGAAGCTCTTAATTAAAGTGGATATATGCAAAGTGTGGACAGGAGATCCTGTCAACTCCTCTACACATTCATGAGTGTGTGTGTTCATTGTTTACACGAGGATAGCAGTCCTACACGGTCCTGTTGTGACCAGGACACATCTCATCACAATCCTTCAATCACAAAGTCTAACCCTGACAGTAGCCAGACCTGCAGGCAGTTATAGGTTTTATTGAGCTCTGAGAGACATAGTGGTGGACAGGTGGACGTTTGCAGCTGAATGATGAGAGGATATGCGACTGATCCTGCTAGTGGCCGATCCACAGACAGAAAACTTCTAACAAATTTAACAAGTGGCATCTGTGTCATCTCCCAGGCGAGGCACATGCTCATTTCATCCATTGTTTATATGCCGATAGCAGCTTTAATTTGTGATAAATAGGATGCAGTGATCTGGTGGTCAGCACCGAAGTTTAGTTTAGTTTAACAGTTGCTTTCGAACATGTAAGAAAAATAATCGTACAGTAGTGGATAGACATAGAAATGCATTAGAAATGTAAATAAAATCTGAAAAAAGAGGTATATAATGATTTAATTTACAATCCAAAAAGGAGAGAAAAGAAATAAGAACGTATTTAATCCTGTCCCTTATCCCTAAGTTAGTAATAGTGCATTGTTTACCCAACCTTTGCTCTTCTCTAATAGGGAGACTACCATTAGCTATGAAGCCGAAACAAACTGGACGTCTGACTGCATGTAACTAATGACGTGTTGAACAGTCTGAAGATGAGCGTGTTGTCCCCTTGTCCTCGACAGCAGAGCGTGGAGCCCTCGGACGCCTCGCGGCCCTGCCTGCTGTCGGGCTGCCTGTGGCGCAAACGGCCGAAGACGGGCCCGGTGGAGAACTCGGTGCTGCCCCCGGTGGACACGCAGAACTGCTGCAGCATCAGCCACGCCTCCTGCGGCCGCACCGAGCTGGATCTGGAGCAGGAGCGAGGGGATGGCGAGGAGGAGGAGGAGGAGGAGGGGGCGGGGGCCAGGGCGGGGGAGGCGGAGGGCAACAGCCAGCTCCAGCACACGGCTGTCAGGATGAGCTGCGAGGTGAAGGACCTGTCCAACGGCCGAACACACACGTCAGTGCGGCCGCTGCCTCACTCTCATACCAACAACCCGCGCTTCAGGAGCATGCACGCCCGGGAGAAGAAGGCCACGCAGATGCTGGCCATAGTGCTCGGTGAGTGGAGGCCTAACCCGGCTGTAAGCTGAGGGAGGAATGTAAATGTCACGGTATCACGTATTGTAGAAAAGAGAAGTCAGTCAGGACACAGATCTCAGTCGTCCAGCAAATCTATTGTATTGTGGTCAGGACTCTAACAGTCCCACCGACACTCACTTGACACAAAGTACAGTGGAACCTGTATATTCAAAACGCTCGTATATTATAATATTATGTTAAATCAGTCGTATATTTACACTTTATACGACAGTGTTTTGGATGGGGAGGGGGAGTACGAATTTTCCACTGTATCTACAGCAATTCCTACCCCCAGTTCTGAAGCTCCTGAGGTGATGTGGACATGATCTTTTATACCCTTGTGTTTGGAGTGAGACACACACGCTTGCAGGCAGACACATAGACACACATACAAATGGTCAGGCTTACACCTTGGTTGCCAGATCTGAGCCAGAACTGAATGTTTATGCCAGATCTGACTGATCAGGTATCACTTTTTTGCCTTTTCTCGAGACATTGTGCGGTGTCTCTCTGTATCAGTCGACCTCACCATTTGTCTCCTATCTGACTGTTTTCCCTTCATCCTTTACCACGATATCCTTTATAATTTTCCACCACACAGGCTGCAGCTCTACGAAGTCTGGGCCCTCAAATTCAATTTCTCGTATGGGCTCCACTCTGTGTGTGTGTGTGTGTGTGTGTGTGTGTGTGTGTGTGTGTGTGTGTGTGTGTGTGTGTGTGTGGCCGTCTGACAGCAGCAGCACATTTGCTTACCATGTGCGACTGCTGCGTATTCTTGCGGAGACACAATAAATCAAGCTGAAATGTCAAGAAAGAGTCTGGCTGGCTTTAGGTTCACAATGTGTGTCCAGGCACACACACACACACACATACACACACACAGAGCTCCTGACACAGCTTCCACACGCTCCAATTACCAGCCAGGTTGCAATAGGCCTGGTCACGTTAGCTCTGGCACAGCGTGGAGCTGGCTGACGAAAACGTAATCAGAGGTGTCTGATTACATTACAGCCGTGTCAGGGAAAGCTGTGGCGCACACACGCAAAATGAGCCCCGTCCCGGATCGTTTCCCACCTGCTTCCCTTCCCGGTGTCCACTGATGTGCCGTGACCCCCGGTCACAGCAGGGCCCACCTCCCCGTTAAGTTAACGAGCGCTTTGGACCACTCTCCTGTAGTTTTTTAATAGTAATCGGTCTTGGATGTGGGGGCCACACAAAGTGCTGGTTTAATTGGGCAGCAGAAGTGTCGTCACTGACCCTTCGCTCGGCCCTGTCACTGATGATGATGATGATGATGTTGACGCTCCTGTCAAGCCTTTTAATTCTGGCTCAGGACGCAGACAAAGATCTGGGAGGTAACGCTCGAGTTTCTCTCATGTTTTGAAAGCAAGAAGGTCGACGAAAAACAGGAGCAGACCACCGCCAGCGCAGACCACTTACTTTGTCTCAGTCGGCCGAAAAATGCTTTTATTTGACATTCCCATTGAATGTGAAAGAGGCTTTAATGAACATTAATTTCACCAGAAACATATCAATTTTCACTGTTTAAAAGCAGATGATAAAGCCAGCTACGCTTATTCATCTATGTACTGATTACTGGGTGGAATCAGAGAGAAAGAAAGTCACTAAGAATATCTCGATTTCACGGAGTTATTCCTGTTGATATAACTGGTTTAGATGCTCACTTAAACAAATCCACTCAGACAGGGGAACACGCTGATTTGATTCATATTTTATCCTCTGTAAATTAAACATGGTGTGTCACTTTCACAAGAGAAAAAGCTTTTAAGATTTAAGATTTTTTGCGAAACGGCAACAGGCAAGTATCCAAAACGTATCCAGAGCCACAATGTTACTCTGACCTTTACCTGAGTTGTTACACAAGCCTAATTCGGGGAGAAAAAAAGTGGGATTGTGTCATTTGCCGACGAGCCGATTACGTGTGTGTGCAATGCAACGGGCCTCGTCCAATCCTCGCCTCTCGAGCTCAGCTGCTCCTTTAACCTCTAATCCGGCAGCAGCCGCTGAATGAATCCCAAATAATGTGGATTTATCTGATCTCACCCATGACTCCACGCATTAATTAATGCAGTCAGCAAATTATTATCATTAGGCGATAATTATCCTACATTATCGGCGAGTTTTACAAATTACAGCCAGGGGGAGGGGGAGCTGGGTTTTTCTGTTACAGCAGTATTTTAACGCTCTCCTCACTACTTTTCTCTTGTGTCTTCGGTTCTCTCTCCATACCTCTCTCCATCCGCTCTCTCTCCGGCCGCTCCAGGGGTGTTTCTCATCTGCTGGCTGCCTTTCTTTGTGACTCACATTCTGAACACCCACTGCAGGACATGCTACGTGCCCGCCGGGCTCTACAGCGCGTTCACGTGGCTGGGCTATGTCAACAGCGCCCTCAACCCCGTCATCTACACCACCTTCAACATCGAGTTCAGACGGGCCTTCATCAAGATCCTCAGCTGCTGAATGGGACTGGACGATGGGACTGGTAAACAGTGGCCGGAGCCTCGTATCGGTCACGCTCCAGGATAAACGAGCCTGAGAGAGAACAGACGCTTTTCGTGCCAAAATAACACGCAACCTGAGGAGGATTTTGAACTCCGAAACAGACTCGCTCCTCGACGGGAGCTGGGACTCTGAACAGTGACTCTCACATGCGTACGGTCTTTGTCGATAGCACAAGGTGTTGGACTTTCTTCGTCGGTGTGTGTCTTGTACAGTCCAGTAGGTGTCCTGCTCATTGACACAGATCATCAGCGCAGGGGTTAAAGGTCGAGGTAAGTTGGGAAGGCAGCTCGGAGCAATGGAGCGTTAAAGCAGCGACATGGAGTTTCTCATTGGTTAAAGGTCACCCGGAATGAAAAATCACTTTTCTCTTGGCTTTGTTTAATACTGACCCAGCGTACTGTACAGCCAGCCAAAGATGCAGGTCCAAAAAAAGCATAATTTCATATATATTGAATATAACAGTGGGAAGATCAGAATGTGATGTAAAGAAAGACAGTGACATAAACTATTTGCCCTCAAAGGGCAAGATCTCTTAAGTACTCTTCAGAGATCTTGCCCTCTAAAGTACTAAAGTATTACTAAAGTAAGTACTAAAGTTTCTGTACCCACTCCTGGTTCTTCCTCTGATTCCTGGATCAAACATATAGAGAGCAGAAACAGAACACAATATTCCCCCACACACACAAAAATGAGACTCTAAAAATGACTTGTAAAATAGCACTTATGATGAGTCCCATTGTTCCATAGCTTCTATGAGATGATGAGAGAATGAGGATAAACCCTCCATTCAGCCATTCTAGCAGGCCTTTTACAATGATCGGCCTACATCTGTCAGTTCGACACAGTCCCACAGGCCTTAAACCAGTGGGGGAAAACACCAGGAAACACTTGCGAGGAATCACCAAAAAAAAACAAAGATCCACCAAAAAGGAGAGTTCCTTGTTGTTGCTTTAAGGCTAAATTGACCGTAAGAGTCACCACACTGTGTGGATTAACTGGATTTCACCTGCCCCCCCCCCCCCCCCCCCCCCCCCCCCCTCCATCCAACACATCCTCCCCCCCATCGACTACTCACCGGTGCATGCACGGTCCAGGGTGTCCACCAGCGTGGAGCTGCCGGGCCTCGCAGCCATCCTCCAAGACTGTCATACGTGTTGATGTGGAGGCATTGTGCCCAGTGTGGATCCATTAGAGAATTTTTGCTCTTTTTTTTTTTTTTTTTTTAAAAAAGAAAAACAATTTGATGTAATGCACAGTGGAAACATTTTCAATGTTTGTTTTTTTAAAGAGGGGGGTTTGGGGGTGTTTACGGGCAGAGCTCCCTGTGATTTAGAGCTGCCTGCTGGCCGCTCCTAGGGCTCCGTGATCACAACCAATCAGGCTGGGATTGTAAACCATGTGGTTGGCAGGTCCGTCCTGGACACAGCATTTCACTGCAGTGTGTTGTAAATAAAATAAATAAATAAATACGTAAATAAACGAAATGTTTTCCAGGCCGGCAGTCGTCTATTATGGAGTATTAAACAGCCTCTGTGTGCGCGTCTTTGTCGCCGATAATGGGAGAACACCAACAGAGGACGGGGGAATAGAGGCGTAAGCGGGAGGAGCGGGACGCGAGGAGGAGGGGGGGATTTGGGAGTCATAAAATAAGGTGCAACAGTGGCACATAAGGAGGATGAATGTGTGTGTGTGTGTGTGTGGGGGGTGGGGGGGGTAGATAGAAGAAAATAAGCTATGATGGGAGTGCTGAGTAGGAAGGAATAAAGGCAAGAAAACGGACAGAAATGAACTGAAAGAAGTAGGATCAAAGATGTCTGTAGGAGGATGCAGCCGGAGATGGATTTGAGGGTAGCTGCGGGAGGGGAAAGAAAAAAAGAGGGGGAGAAAAGAGGGGAGGCTGGTCTTTTCTCAGCCTACATCACAAGCACTCCTATTTCTCAGAAGAGGCATCAACACCTGCTCCCCTGGCACTTTGCGCCTGTGCGTCGACCCGGCCTTCTTTCCACTGAGACTACTTACAGTAATGACACACTGTGTGTGTGTGTGTGTGTGTGTGTGTGTGTGCGTCTCCACTGTATTAATGGATGTCCACTGCCACACAAGAGGAACCTCCAGCGCTGCAGCCGCCATACGACAGTCATCAATATCCTGCAGCTTTAATGCATGAGAATGAATGAACGTTTTCCATACGCAATGAAGGAAAACATAAACTCATGCTCTTGCATCCGAAATCAATATTTAGCGGCTTGTAGAGACTTCAGTGGCCGCGTACGATCAGGGCTGTAATTGGGACATAATCACGCCGAGGTTGAGACTGCGCCGTGATCAGACGCAGTGAATTTGAATGTGAATTTTAATTTAATTTCACTATAATTACAAAGCCACTTCGGGGGGGGGGGGGGCGCACATGTGCCTGCAGATTACATCAGAGCCGCTCCCAGACAATAATAACGCTCTATTCTTACTGTAAATGAAATGCATACGCACGCTTAAAGCCACAAAGGACTTGGAGCTGCATTGCAAACCCCCCCCCCCTCCATCCCCCGATGCTCCAACGTTCATTACATCCAATAATATGAGACGGAGGGATGGATCAAACATCGCGGCCGATCGGGCCGTGCATTCTTATCAGCTGCGAGACTGGGAGTCGTCCTCGAACCACGCTGGAGGAAAGGTTATGGGGTCGTCTAAAACAAAAGAGTTTATTCCCCCTGGGAGCATATCTGTGCTCACCCAATTTCATGGCAATCTGCTTTTTTGCATCAAAAGACATCTTGTGAGCTGAGCTGACATTTTAACCCGAAGGTGATGATGTACGAGCTCCGCGAACTTGCGCTGTAATTAAAATTATGAGGGAGAGGATCTCTCTCTGACGGCGGATCATCACTTTCACTACTTCTCTACAAACAGACCCGTCCATGAGTGAATTAAAGCAGATCACAGGAAGGAAACAACACCCGATTCTGTGTGAAATAAGAGAGGAGAGAGAAAAAAAAACAAGTTTAACTGTCAACTTTTGTTGACTGTGGCAGTTTGCAACTCATCAGATTTTACAGCTCATCGCTTGAATGACACAGAAAAGGCATGATAAGTGTTTTTCTTCCATTCTTTTAATGGCGTTCTCAAGTAAATGTCATTTGCTTCTTGCTTCATACGAGTCGAGCTCAGCCTGTGTGTGAATATATTTATGGGTCAGGGTCCCGGGAGTGGCGTGAATTGAAAGGCTGTCATAGCTAATATTGTTTGGGATTCAGAAGCAGATCACTGCGACTCGTGGGATTCAGATCATGCGGTTTATTAATGACTGAGGAAAATGAAGAGCAGCAGGGTTGGATTGGTCCTGGAGGTGACGATTAGTGGAGAACAGGCAAAGCACAACAAGGAACCCACAGAGGAGCTAACAGACACTGCAACAATGGCAACTAACAATGGTTTTCTGCTCTTGAGAGGGTTCATCTTACTCACCTGCTCTACACTACATGATCTACATGTAAACTATAGATAAGTAGTATTATTTTAATCCATGTTAGTCAAAATCAAAATGTCAGTAAAGCGTTCAGGCAGTTTAACCTCACATTATTTTGTGAGTGTCTTGGTTATTTCATGTTTTATTTTGATTTTAGATTTCTGCTCATTCACTGTTAGCTCTACTTCCTGCCACCCTTATGCACACCTGTCTTGTGTTTCATGCATTTAAGCGCTTGCTACCAGCGTACGAGAGTTTGTGACAGTTTCCTACTTTAGAGCTGTATTTTTCTAGTTTTCTTGACTGTCCACTCCTTGTGGGCTCTTATTGTACCAGTGTATTCTCAATGTCTGGTCTTTTGTGTCGAAGGCCTCCAAGCAAAAACAAGAAGCAGACTCTTAAGTTGCTCTTTTATCCACTTCCTATCCACTCTGTCTCCCCTGGCCCAGTCCGCCTCCATCAACTAATCCAATAGTACTACAGATAGTGTACATAAAATAAATAATACCAAAAAGGATTTTGTCCGTACAACAGGTGGAGAATGCTAAATCACATAAATCTGCTTGGTGCTACAAAGGAATTCAGAGCTAAGCTGCTGGACAGGAGAGCTGTAAATACAAGACAAAAAGCAAAAGCAAATAGATGCAACAGTTGCCTACAACTACAACTGTTATTTAATATTGAATATTGAAATATTTTTGGAAAAGGTTAAAGAAGGAAAATTAGGCTGCCATTAGCATCACCCCATTAGGATGCTAATGTTAGCTTAGATGTTATCGATAAAATGCTTAAGCTGCAGTACGAAGGCCACTTTATGCTCTATGAACATCGAATCTACACACAAACACCATTGGGGTTCCATGTGTTACATGTTCCCATCAACAGTTTCTTTAACATTTGATTTGTACCTAACATTTGATTTTTGTACCTGCAGCTCTTATGCTGTTTCCTACCACTGTTCCAGCACAGTGGCAGAGAGGGAAAGAAGAGCTGCAGGCTGGATGGGAGTAAACGCTCCTCACACTTCACAGTTATCCACAATAAATTCCCTACCCTGAGGGTCCTGGTGGAACACTGTCCTGAACACTTTTGATGTTTCCCTCGATTGAACTCCTTTGTCCATAATGCCATCGAGCTCTACAGCTCCTCACTTGGGGGGGAGGAGGACATAGGGAGGACCGAGGGAAAGGAGTAGCAGCCATTGTAATTCATGACACACTGCTTTTTGTGTGCAATAACACCTCCACAGTCATTTAATTTTATCAAAGGTTCTATATTATTCTTTCCTCACTCTATTCCCTCTATTGTTTCATTCAATATATTTACTCCGTCTATAACTGCACATTTAGCCGACTGCTTACTGTTTATTTCTTTCATCTTGTAAAATTTTACTGTTACATTAAGAGTTTATCATTTAAGATTTTACTGTTTAAGAGTTTTTCTTTTTTTCTTTTTATCCTGATGAGATCTATAAATGTTCAGTGTTTACTCTGGAAATGTAAACTTCCCTGAGGGAGTCAAGTGCAGTCCAGGTCTATTATCACACCTGATTGAAATGATCATCAAGAAGGTCTGCAGAAGCCCGATGACGAGCCACCCATTTGAACCAAGTGTATTGGAGCGGGAAACATCTAAAACATGCAGGATGGGGGCACTTGGGGACCAGAACTGAGAAACTCTGATCTATACGATCAGGAATGAGAAACACTATGCTACAGTAAGAGCTCGGCACAGACGACTTGCTGCCTTTTTGCCAAGATGGACCATTTTCTCTGCCCATGTTGCCACACCTGCATGTCAGTGCTCGACTCATTTCAACAATTCTGGTGATGAACTGGTGGATTCAACACATCGGTCAAGTATGCTTACATTTCCTGACACTGAAGCTGAACCAAACAGGCTCTTTTCAGCTGCTCGTACCTGGTTTTATTGGCAACGAAGAACAAGGTCAAGCTGTCCAGGCTTCGATTTTTAGACGTACACGAGGAACTGCCTGTCTCGTCAATGCCCACATGACCACAGACACACACTACTTGGATTTTATTCTTATTTCACAACATTTATTATTTATTACCATTTGAACACTGTCTTTTTAAAAGTTTTACTGCTGCTGGCAAATTGTGAATATCCCCTGCTGGGCTCAGCAGGGGAATCAATCAGTTTGACTGATTGATTGATTGATCGATTGATTGATTGAAGGTCAAACTGTGCACTACTAATGTCTCCACCCAGGTAACCTGAGAACATATGACCCATGACAGGAAGGACACGCATAGCACCAATTACACCTAGGGGCTGGTCCAGAGAAGCTGGCACTTTAATCTACAGGGTCTCCTCAAACCCTCCATTGACTCCACTGACTCAACAACACTGCAAGACAAGTAGCAACTACAAGTTGAAAGTGTTTTTCCAACAACTTTCCAAATGTCTCAGCAGCCATATCATCAGCCTGGATGATCCTACAAGAAGCTTGAAGTTGTGGCACAACTGCAGTGGGATGGTTTCCACCAAAAGGACCGTAAATCTTTGGGAACCACGTTCCACGTTCAAGGAGAAAAGTAGCTACATAGACTGACCAAGTTTGCCTGAAACTGAGAAGTCCCAAATTGATTGGATCCCGTTTTAAAAATTAATCTGCCAGTATGTAGAAAATCCTGCCGATCAGTAGGAGAATAAAGATCTATACAGGCAGAAGGTGAATAAATACTTAAACATCAGCATGCTTCAGCATTTGTCCATCTTGGTTTGTTTCAATCAGTGTCTCTTCACCACTTCCTTACTCTCTTGTCTTCACAGCTGTCCCTTTTGTTCTGTGTGCCTATTTAAGTCTTGTCTTGTTTGTTGCTCCTGTTTTGTTTTTTTTTCCCCTTCTGCTCTGCTGCCTGTTTTGCTCCATGTGTTCCTTGGTCTTTGTTTTTCTTCTCTGGTGTCTCTTGTTGCGTTCCCTCTCACGGTTTCTGGACTTCTGGTGAGGTCCAAAGCAAGTGTCTCTGTCATACTGCAGAAGATGAGTCTGGCAATTAAGGCGACGCAACACAGGTGTGTCAGGTGTTTGAGCGTTTTGGTAGGAACTGGAAACTAGGTCAGCCACGCCCGAACTGCTAACACACACACACACACACACACACACACACACACACACACACACACACACACACACATCCAACACCACAGGAAGAAGACAAAACTGAGCCAGCCAGGGACATGGGGTGGAGATAGGAAACTCAGATCCATTACCAGTTTCCCCATTAAAGTCCTTAATAAAACCTTATGACCCTGTTTAGACTCCTGCTGCTCGAATAACTAAAATATAAAAAGATTCACCCCGTGTGCTCTCAAAGCGGCCGTGTACTCCTGAATATTTGATCGGGATAAAACCATGTGTCGCCCGATATCATTAGAGCTGCTCTAAGGAACTAATAATAACCCAACATACATATAGAAATAAAGCTTCCCAAGGTCGACAATAGGAATGTGGTTAATATTGCAAGACTTGTCGCCAAAGTTTTGTCTAAAAATAAGTATTTGCTGCATATTTTACTTATGTGCGGTGACTCATTTATATAAACTAAATTACACACGAAACCTCTTGAGGTTTTGATAAAGGACGTCAACCTCCTTCAGAGATGTTTTTTTTTTCTTTTGCTTTTATCCCGTGTTATTTGCCGCCTTGGGAGCGTGAACATGTCTGAAGAAGCGTCTCAGACTATTATGCCCACAGTAAAAGAAAAAACAAAACAGGCATCACTTAGTTATTTAGAGTGCAGTGGAAGCACATAGGAATAAACTGCACTCCTCTACTGTATATGAACATCTGTCTGAGTGGATGTGCACAGCAGCTTTGGGGATTACATGACTCGGTTCGTGACACGTATGAGTCTGACGAGTGCATGTCTGTGCACGCACAAACAGGTGCTTTCCCTCTTTGTGTCTGCGCGCATTTGTGTAGAGTGCGTGATGGAACATGTGTAATCAGCTCCGAGGAAGCGGAGAGGTTTAACAATGGAGGGCTCCATCCGTGAATGGGGAGGTGGAGGTGGGGAGGAGGGAGGGCTTCGCCGCTCTGCTAGTTAGGGATGACACATCAGAGGAGGGGAGAGATGAATGTGATGCAGTGCCTGCATGTTTATCGGCAGGTCTCAGAAGGAAGAGGACGCTCTGCCGAGTGATGGATACTCATTCTTCCATTACCCAGACGTGGTTAGACTCCAACTCTCAGTTTGTAAAGTCTGCGCCGGGCTACGTACGTGACCGAGGAGACGAAACAGTCGTACAGTCAAGTTTCTTTTCCTCCTCTCGGTCCTGGGTGGATATGAGGGGCTTGTAGCGTGTCTGTGGGAGGACAAACAGATGTGATGGGCGCTTGCGGTCTTTAGCAGTGCCTAATGGTGATGGATAAAGATGCTGATTACAGACAGCGGCGGCTACATGCCTTTAACTGACACCCAGTCTCCCTCTTTCTCTCTTTCCACCAGCGCCTCCCACTTTTTTTCCTCCCACCAGAGTGTCAAAGCAGCACGATAATCATCCGCCCCCTCCTCTCTCTCGCTGTCTTTCACACACACACATACGCACACACATACACACACACGTTGCCTGTGAGCTCAAATTTGACTCCATTTGGTGGTTCAGAGGTCACGTGTTAAGAGGAAGTCAGTCAATCGAGTAGTGCTGGGAAATAAATTGTAACAATTTGGCTTCACAAAATTTAGTTCCAGTGACATGACACTGTTTGTGTCTCCTCATCTATGTGTGTGTTTTCACTCCCACACACTCTAAATGACCAATAGGTGTGACAGCGAATGGTGTGTGAGTGTGTGTGATGGACTGGAGACCTGTCATGAGTGTGTTTCCTGCCTTTGCCCTGTGCACAATGTGATATGCGACCATTTGAGAAGATGTTAGAGGAGGATCCTGACGTCTGAGATCTGACATCTGAAGTTTCCTGCAGAAAAATATGAAAATAAAAACAGCAGGTGTTTAGTAAAGCTTAGAATCAGGGATGAAAGAGATCCACACATATAAAAACCTCCCTAAAAAACACATTGTGTTCCTCTTATTTAATCTGTTCTAACAGAAATTAAAGAGATGAAAAAGGGAAATATATGCGCATATTAAACAAAAAAGGTTTTAATTGCACTAAGGCAATAACAAACGGGAAAACCTCCAGTTATTCCAGTTTATCCAATGATGACTGTCGGATGTATATTCCTATTTAAACCTCCAACTTTCCAATATCTCTTACATCTCAAAGGTGACATGAAAGTTATTACCTAACTCACTACCTCCTAATTGGATATATAGATTAGACGTTAGATAACATCACTTTTATGTTTAAATGTGCTGGCAGGCCGATTGCGACGCTAAGCTAACAGGCTCCAGGGGCTCGCTTTATATTCCACACACATGCACACCTGTGTGCGTGCGTGCGTGGGTGCGTGTGTGTGCTGCCCCAGTGACTTCTGTTGCCGTAAAATTGCAAATGACTGCTTAATTTGCCCGACTCGGAAGTTAAAACGCTCCGTCAACCAATTAGAGAGATCACAGCAAGTGATGGAGCATATCACACACAGTCACACACACAGGAACACTGGGAAACGCAAATACCTGTTACATATAATCAGTGTGATGGTTTCAAGCATCACAGGGCTTCATTCATACATAATTCGTTTGAGTGAGGTTGGGGTTTATTTTGGTTTAAAATGTACTTCCTCCCAGGGAAAAAGTGATCCTTTTTTTATCAGCTTTGGATTTTATTTTGCCTCTTCGTGATAATTTACCACTCTGGAGCTTTATTATGCTAATTATATGTCTTTTTGGAAGCTGCAGAGAAGAGAGGAGACTTTTATCCACATCTCATAGAGATACAAACACACAAACGTCCTCCTATTTTCCTTGCTCTTTTATGGGTTCGGTAACATTTCCGTAATCCAGTTTGTAAATGTAATTCCTTTAGAATCGATTGAGCCGCTTGATTGTTGCAGGATATCCTTTGTGTGTGTTTGACCAACTCTGCTTCATGCTCCGGATAAGAATTGTACCAGATGCCAAAAATAAAATCTCGTTAGTTTGTTAGAACGTTTCCTCTGTATGTTAATGGTGTTGTTGGAGCCTGTAGGGTGGAGGCAGGAAATACACCCTGGACAGGTCACCACATACACACACACACACACACACACACACACACACAAACACACACACACACACACACACACTGTCACACTCACACCTGGGGCTGGGGCCAATTTGGCTTCACAAAATTTAGTTCCAGTGACATGACACTGTTTGTGTCTCCTCATCTATGTGTGTGTTTTCACTCCCACACACTCTAAATGACCAATAGGTGTGACAGCGAATGGTGTGTGAGTGTGTGTGATGGACTGGAGACCTGTCATGAGTGTGTTTCCTGCCTTTGCCCTGTGCACAATGTGATATGCGACCATTTGAGAAGATGTTAGAGGAGGATCCTGACGTCTGAGATCTGACATCTGAAGTTTCCTGCAGAAAAATATGAAAATAAAAACAGCAGGTGTTTAGTAAAGCTTAGAATCAGGGATGAAAGAGATCCACACATATAAAAACCTCCCTAAAAAACACATTGTGTTCCTCTTATTTAATCTGTTCTAACAGAAATTAAAGAGATGAAAAAGGGAAATATATGCGCATATTAAACAAAAAAGGTTTTAATTGCACTAAGGCAATAACAAACGGGAAAACCTCCAGTTATTCCAGTTTATCCAATGATGACTGTCGGATGTATATTCCTATTTAAACCTCCAACTTTCCAATATCTCTTACATCTCAAAGGTGACATGAAAGTTATTACCTAACTCACTACCTCCTAATTGGATATATAGATTAGACGTTAGATAACATCACTTTTATGTTTAAATGTGCTGGCAGGCCGATTGCGACGCTAAGCTAACAGGCTCCAGGGGCTCGCTTTATATTCCACACACATGCACACCTGTGTGCGTGCGTGCGTGGGTGCGTGTGTGTGCTGCCCCAGTGACTTCTGTTGCCGTAAAATTGCAAATGACTGCTTAATTTGCCCGACTCGGAAGTTAAAACGCTCCGTCAACCAATTAGAGAGATCACAGCAAGTGATGGAGCATATCACACACAGTCACACACACAGGAACACTGGGAAACGCAAATACCTGTTACATATAATCAGTGTGATGGTTTCAAGCATCACAGGGCTTCATTCATACATAATTCGTTTGAGTGAGGTTGGGGTTTATTTTGGTTTAAAATGTACTTCCTCCCAGGGAAAAAGTGATCCTTTTTTTATCAGCTTTGGATTTTATTTTGCCTCTTCGTGATAATTTACCACTCTGGAGCTTTATTATGCTAATTATATGTCTTTTTGGAAGCTGCAGAGAAGAGAGGAGACTTTTATCCACATCTCATAGAGATACAAACACACAAACGTCCTCCTATTTTCCTTGCTCTTTTATGGGTTCGGTAACATTTCCGTAATCCAGTTTGTAAATGTAATTCCTTTAGAATCGATTGAGCCGCTTGATTGTTGCAGGATATCCTTTGTGTGTGTTTGACCAACTCTGCTTCATGCTCCGGATAAGAATTGTACCAGATGCCAAAAATAAAATCTCGTTAGTTTGTTAGAACGTTTCCTCTGTATGTTAATGGTGTTGTTGGAGCCTGTAGGGTGGAGGCAGGAAATACACCCTGGACAGGTCACCACATACACACACACACACACACACACACACACACACAAACACACACACACACACACACACACTGTCACACTCACACCTGGGGCTATATTGAGTCTTCAATGCATGTTTTTGCATACAGAATACACACAGTAACTACCTGTCATGCACATTATCAAACCCCCATATTTTAAAGCTTTATCTTTAATTACCCATGTGAAGTATAATGAGGAAAGAGTCGAAAAAATGTTTGTTTTGTCTGTGTTCTTGTCTGTGTGTGTGGGAGTTCACAGAGAATAATCACTCAACTATAAAATATAATATATATTTACAATAGATGTCATTATATTTAATCATTTTCAGACATTCTTTACTGACTTGTGAGGCTGAATTCAAGCTATGCTGCCACAGAAACAATAAATACCACCAAAGCTAGATCCTCACATAACTGCAGGAGTTTCAAGGTCTGTATAACATCAACTCGTTTTTCATACTTTGGTCTGAATTGAGCGGCTGGTTCATTCACTTTAAATAAACCTGTATCTGTTTTTCTTTTTTAATCTTCAGCCGCAGAGTAGGCTCCCCTCACACCGCATGCAAATTTCTATGTGCTCATTTGGAGGAACTCCCTCCTATCTCCCCCAGGTAACTCCAGCTGCACTTATCTCGCTCCTCTGATAAGGTGTTAACAAGAGGACCGAGCGAGGCCTCCAGAGGGAAGTGTTGTTAGTGTTGTTTCGTGACGAACATTTGCGAGCACCGCTGAGGATTTGGGCTCACCGTTTAGCGCGATTAGACGTAATTAGTTCTATGTGGTTGACGGTGAAGATTGAAGGTAAATAAGACAGGGAGGGGGACACTGGGAAGGACTTTTCAAAGTGAACTACATCAGAAAGATAAAATCAAGGCTCTTGAAATGAATACGCTCTTTCTCGATCAAAGATGTGGACATGAAAAAGGAACAGGAGAAAAAAAAAACATGAAGCCAATGTTCTGTGCAGCATGAGGACTTCCACTTTTTTTTTTGACGGTTCATTGTATATGCTGTGTGAGGAGTCAATTAAGACCCTTGCACTGGGGGATCGTCCAACACAGCCCTGGAGAAACCTTCACACTCTGTTTGCACAATTAAAGCTCACCATTCAGATGCTAGCACACAGTATCCAGAGCACTCCACCTCTTGAGCATGAGTGCTTCGTTGCAATGTTTCCTTAGATCCTCTCCTGTGGAAGAGATTAAAGGGCAAATGCTGCACCTTTGAGAATTACCATCACAATGCGGCCTGTGCGATTATTATCTGCAAGCCAGGTCTCAACTGAGAAGCTACTTTCAGCGTTAATGAGCAGAGGGGACGTGGGAGGCAAAGATAGAGGCAGCAAAGCCCCAATACACTTATTAGGATTCATCTGAGGCACAATTTCCTCTCCCTCCATGTTGTGTGAGCGCTGAACGGGTTAAACTCCTTCAATACACGAGCTCCTGCATTTCCCCTGATATACCGATAATCCAGGAGGAAGTTATGCCAATGAAATGATTATTTTACCCAATCGGTAGGATGCTCTATATCTACCAAATTGCACTTGCAGATAAGCTGCGCTCTTTAAATAGAGGCACACTTTCAATAATGTATCAGGAGTTGGCATGCATAAGTAATGCATTGTATGCACGGTCACACCTTTCTCACACTGGACCCTCAGCACCTGGGCTCTCCTTATTCTGTCAATCTGTTGAGCAATTAAAGCGAGACCTCTCTAACACCTCGGCAGGGATGGCGGGGAGCGGCTCGGCGTGCGAGGAGGTCTGGGCGGAGCATCCGGCTCGTACGAGGCAGGCGACACAGAGTGACACTGTCACGTAAAGGCTTTTTTCCCCCCACAGTATATTTTCTTCCTATAGGGGTTAAAGTACATGCAAAATGAAACTCTGTATAATTGCATCAAATTTAGACCCGCTCTGCTCCGCCGTAATGACGAATAATTACACACTTTGTCGTCGTTGCCCGCCGTGCATTCTAAGCAGAGCTCGCTGACACTTTGACGAAGGCTGCTCGGACTCTCTTCTTGTTCGTGCTCATTGAGAAAGTGTTTACTGTACTTCAAGCACTTTATCTCACTCTGGCAAGCTCCACGGGCAGCGAGCAGCCACCTTAATCAGCACAGACACACTCCCTGTTTCTTGGGAGACCTCTCCACCTTCATCCCAGCTTGGCTCTCCTTATCGTTTCCCCATGCTTCCTGTTCACTTCCTGCTCCCTACAATGTGACATGTGACCCCTCCGGGCTCCGTGAGCCAAACTCGGCCGCTTCCACGTACGCAGCTTAGTTTCTTGTCATTTCTCCTCCTGCCAACATCTAATTGTTCCGTCTGCAGCTCTGACTACCTTCCCCAGTCACGTGTGTTTCTCAGTGCCTGTCGGGCTCTTATGTATTGATTGGTAAGTGACAAAGCAGAAGGTTGTTTTTATCAGCAAGGCGGTATTGACCTTTGTGTGGGTGAATGCACCTCCTTGCCGTCTACGTGAGGTTGGAATCTGGTCCGGCCTAGATCGACTCCATGAGTGTATTGGCTTAGAAAATACAAGTGGTCACGGTTCATGTTTAATTCATTTTTTTTTTAAGTATTTCACAGGTGATTAAGTAGAAAACTACTGGTCTAAACTGGCTGTGACCAGATTTAGCACCCGTATCTATCATCTTATCATCTTTGTAACTCAATGGTTTCATGAGTAAAAGTGTAAAAGTTTCTTGCATTGTGTGTAACAGATTCAACACTACTCTACAATTGTCTGCCCAACTAAGAGCATGGGAACTCACTGCTCGATCGCACTGAAGCATAGCAATCTCTAGGTACAGCTCAGCAAACAAGCTAGCAAATATAGGCTTAGCCTATGAGCTAATATTTGAGTTGTTAGCAGTCGTTAATGTAACCAGTGTGACACATTCAAGTAGCTGCAATGCAGTCTCCAACTTCTGTCATTTATTTGAACATATTATCATTTTAGCTTTTAGCATTACATTTATTATGACAATTTCAATATAATACTAAGCTTTGTGTAACCTCAATGTACAATCCTAAATATGATCAGCTGTCACAGTGGCAGAAAGTAGAATTTACCAAACTGTGTTAAATAGGGTGAAAACAAAGAGAGGACCCTACACAGACATGAAGAGAACATGAAAACCCCACACAGAGAGGCTAACACATCTTAAAAACAAAACAAACAAACAGAATAAATTGTTCAGTGCAAGGCAGTGGGTAGAATCACTTGGTCCAGCATCAGACCAGCTGCTTCCCATTGTTTCCAGTCTGTTCTTAGCTGCACATTAACTCCAGTGGACAGATCGAGTGGTATTGATCTCCTCATCGAACCCTTGCCAAGAAAGCAATGAATGCATTTCCCAAAATGCATCAGAGGATTGGCTAAAGTGTACCACAGCTGTGTGCTGCCTCAATAGATGGTGCTCGCATTCTGTTTCCCACATCAATCCATCTTCTTCTCTCGCCGAGTCTCTCGTCTTTTTTGTTTCCCAGGGCTCCAGCTCCTCACACCGAGCGCCTTTTTGTCTCTCTCCGACACCTTCCCATTCTTTCACGTTCCCCCTTCTCCTCACCGCGCTCGCTCTCCCAGCTGCGGGCCCCTGCTGCCTGTTAGTCCTGTGAAACTTGTTAATTAAATCTGCAGATTGAAAGACCCCGCGGAGCAATGTTTAATCGATGAGCACAAATACACGACTTTCATTCCGAAGCGCTTTACCCAATCTTTGGCCCAATTGAGAGGAGTGTGCCTGTGCACTCCTGCAATAACACACATGCACACACACACACAAAAAGCCACCCTAAAAAGTGCAAAAGCAATTTCGATCCTGTGCTAAATGCTAACAACCTCCCTCTCCCGTAGTCACAGAGAGTAAATTGTTTCTCCACTGCACGGTGCCTCTGTTATCTCTTTTCTTTTTAGAACTTGTTCCTTTACCCCACCTCCCCCAGGCTCTGTTCTCCCTGGCTCTCCTCTCCTCTCCTCTCTTCTCGCGTTGATCTTTCAGCTAAATCAGGAAAGCCTGTGCTTCTGCAGGAGGCTTAATGAGCACCTGATGTGCGGCGGCGGCGGCGGCGGCGGAGGTTTTTCCTCTAACCAGCGCGTTGCCGGCTCGGCCTCACCGGCGAGGAACAGACCAGAGGTTACATGCAAATGAGATAAAAAACTGTGTCCAACCGTGTTCAAATTAAGCCAAATTTTCATGCATGAAGCGTCGCGTGATCGCATGTGCTCTCGCACACATACTAAGCGAGACAGAGGGGTGCCTGGCCTCTCCACAGCTGCGGGCAGTATCCCGTTTCGCCCAGCTGCTCTTTTGCCCCTGCGGCCAACTCCACATCTGACCCCCCCCGACCCCCCCCCCCCCCCCCCCCCTCCTCCTTTCTACGCAAACAACAGCCCGACCCAGCTGGCTACAACCTCCGCAGTGCCCACAAACAATACCGAAGTGCAAAGTCACAGAGAACACATGGCCGTGATTCATCACAGACACAACAGTCTCTCTGAAAATAGCCGAAATAATCCCTCAAGCACCCGGGAGGTTGTCATCGGTGACCTGATACAGGTTTTACACTCACAGGTGAACTCAAAAGCAGCTTTTTTATTTTAAATAAATAAATAAATACTTGGTTTTATTCTTAGATTGGAACGTGCAACAACGCAGACGTTAGCCAGGTCGGCTGAGAGCTGCGTTGCCACGGTAACGCTCGCTAACACCTGACGATGGGTGACAACCAGTGTCACCTGCTGATGAAGAGGGGGGGAAAGAAACACATGTGGCTCAATTTGCGATTTTGAAGCAGCGGTGTGGAGTGCAGAGTGAAGAGGTAAAGAGGTGTTAGTCAACAGCCAAATCTTATTATAGCTGCACTTCAGCGCGCTTTCTTATTCTTGGAAGAAAAAGAAAAAGAAAAGAAAATAAAAAGCTGACGTGTTGCTGTGTGTATGTGCTCTGAATGAAGGTGGCTGAGCAGAACGAAGCAGTGGCTCAGCCAGAGCCAGCGAGCTTTTCACAGGCGTAATCGGCCCGAAACAGAATATTGGTCCCACTTCTACAAAGTACAGAACCGCACATCGTCTTTTGCAAACGTTGAATGTGGACATCTGTCATATTCACTTTGGAATTAGCATGATTCATTTCCCTTTCCTCCTTTCTTCAAAAAGATCATATTAAGGAGTGAAAGTGAATGAAAATTCAAGTATGCGTAAGAGAATAGATTTTCAAGTGTACTATGCATCGATAGTGTCTTTTCAGGCACTTTGCTCCATTCACAAACCATATAGAACATACATATAGTGTATCCGGGCACACGTGGAATGTATTGGGGGTGACGTGGCGTATTGGTGGTTTCCATTGTCATCTCACAGCACAAAGGTCCCTGCCTCACATTCCAGACAGACTGAAGGTTTGCGTGCTCCCTCTGTGTTTGCATGGGCTGCAAAAAGCATGCATATTCAGGCTGGACTGGAGACTGTATATAGCCCCTAGGTGTGAGAGTGGATTGTGTGTGTGTGTGTATGTGTGTGTGTGTGTGTACAGTGTGATGGACTAGTGACCTGTCATGTAAGCCCTGCAGCATTGTCGAGTAGAAGCAGGTGATCTGACGAACAAATGAATGACTTGGACAAATTTAGGTTTTTGAGCCGATGATGTACATAACATAGATTTTACACATTTTATGGTAACCCATCTGCTACAGTGGAAGTAGAAGTAGAGATATCTTGGCAGAGCAACCATTGCGCTGAGAATCACTATCTCCAGTTCAACAAATCTCATTATTCAATAATGCAATGATAACGATGCTGATGATGCAAAGAACCTGAAACTCTGCTGGAAAATACAAACATCTCCAGCCACACTCCCTGCAGACACAGATCCTCTGTATTGAAAGCAGGACCCCGCACTGTCTTTGTTTATCAATTGATTAGGACGGGTGTCGTCATCTACAGATGTTCTGTTTGTTTTTGATTGAAAATGTAGCCGAGCAGATAGCAACTCGGGATGGAAAATGCAAATCCAGGCCCCCCTGTGTACGTTGGTTGAAGAGACTTAAGACGTTGCGACAGCAGCCGAGGCGAAGGCCACGAGTATCCAAGAGGCATGTGGCCTCAGGGACCAACAGGCAGAAATGATAATATTCTGCTCCTGTTTCAGCTCCTGTACTCTGAGCTGACATTATGACTACATCTTCATCTCTTCTTGTTCCTCCTTGTCGTGTTTTGTGCATTTCTTTAAAAGAGACCTGAATTTGAATGGATCTACCTCGTAGAAGACACTATGAGACCGGTTGCATCGGAAATGCTTGAGATATTCTTTAGCAAGCTGTTTACTATTTTTGATGTGTTACTATAACAGTGCATTTCTGTACAGATAGACTCATTTCATGCTCCATGATGTGACTTTGATGAGGAAGCATTGCAACTTTTTTTTTCCAGAGCTCTCTGGTAACTAGGGCACGTATACATCTAGCCTTATAGCTAGCCAGAACTATAGGATTGTAACCTATGACAGGATCAGTTTTATGTCTTTGTTTTAAAGACTTTCTGTGCATCAGGTTTTTTTCTCATTCAACTGCCTTAAATAGCCTTGAATGTAAACAAACCAACAAACAGCAATAAAAGTAGTCCCTGACTCATGTCCGCCCAGCTGAATGCATACGGTGAATTACAGTGTGACAATCATTCGCTCGGAGGTTTAATGATATCTGATGCGGGTGAAGCACTGGTGATTGAGCGTGGGTCTACGACAGCCCCTCCCCTTCACATGCATTTCAAATGACACGAGTGTAGTAGGATTGTAATTGAGACACGGGTCTAAGTGTGCACCCTCACCCGGTGATCTCTGGCCTGACACGTCTCCTCATCAGCTCCCCGGGAAGAGGAGCGAGTGAATGAGTAAGTAAGGCGCGCTCGGGGACTTTGTGGACGTTGGCAGAGATTTGTGCGAGCGTGCCGCAGCCCGACAGGCTTTACATCAGCGGCGTGGAGACTCTGGACCGACGCCAGCCTCCATCGGTCACAGAGGCGCTGCCCTCGGGCTGCAGGCGGGAGGTGGAGGTGGAGCCGGCTCGCGGGTCGAGTCGAGAGGAGAGAGGAGAGAGAGTTCGGACGACTGACACGTACTCCACAGGCATCCATCGAGCCACCGGGGGCTCCGGCCTCTTGATGTAATCAAGGCACGAGGAAATTGCCTTCAAACTCACTGAATGTCAGTGGATCTATCAGGGTGGCAGCACCATGCATCACACCGCAGGTTGCACGGCCAAAAGCCCAGAACATATTGGGAAAAGACATTAACTTGTATATGTTATTTTGGGTGTCTCACGGTTGTGTTACAGTTTCATTTCATAAATCTTGTTTTTTCACTCGTGCACAACAGAGGAATATCAATCAAACTGGCTTGTTTCAATAAGATATATCGGTTTGTTTTACACTTTTCCACAATTGCGTTACTGTTCACCCTGGTGTTGGTTTAATCATTTTAAGGAAAGCCTTTATCCGATATTACAGACTGATGTCTGTGCCCAGTTTCTGCCTTGGGCTGAAGGGCTTTCCTCTAAACTTTTCTCCAACGTCTGTACGGGCTCGGTCTGTGACATCACAAAGACTGGCAGCCAATCACGGCGCATGAAGCGATTTTTCAGATGAGTTGCAGACAGCTCGTGTCAAACTGTTTAATCTGGGGAGAGACACATGACAGACTGACGGCCAAGGGTTGAGGGCCTCCTTTAATTACACATGAGAGGACAAAACATGTCAAGACGGGGAAAAGACTTCATCTGCTAGCGAGTTGATTCTCGGGTTTGATGCTGACCTGGAAACTCCTCTTCAGGCGGGAACTATGTGGGTATTTATCCTCACGCTGATTCATAAAAGGAATCCTTCCCCGCTGAACACATTTACTCGACACGGTTAGGGTGCCAACACTGGCAGACGGCAGACGTATGTTCGGAGCATTTATGGATGAACAACACATCATGTAATTTACCAACATATTGCCAGTGTCACGTACAGTTTAAAACATGCTGTCAAGCCCTTTGCATCCTGGAAAATGGTGCCAGCTCGCTGCCTTTCTCCGATTCCTGCGTGCATCAAAGCCTCTCTATATTCTCCGTCTCTCAGTGAAAGTTTTATATGACAGCAGGCCATATGCTTGGAGACGAGCTGTCATCTGTCAAGCATGGAGCACAAATGAGAAGCAGCTCATCTTCTTTTAAGTGACATGAAGTTTGGAGCAGTTGTCGGACCAGTGGTGGTGGGTGGAGCTCGAGGCCCAAAGCGACTGCCTATCTGCATATTCATAGACTGGAATATTTAATCGATGCGCTCTTAAGGACTGTTTTATGAGGAATGCATTATAAACAACGCATAACTCGATGCGGCGTACTTTCATGTTTTCCAAATTGTACCCAGAGGAGAAAAAACATCTCCTTAAAACGCCACCATTTGCACCATGCTGAGCGATGGACACGTGACGTGGCTTAAAGCGCTACGTGCCAATCAGCTTTTGATGTTCCCCCAGATCCAGATTAACTCCGCTAACGGCGATCTCGACTCACAAAGACGAGAAGAAAGGAAACCGTGTCTTGGGGAGCGCTGATGTCTCTCAGCGCTCTTTGTTCGCTCTCTGTACCGGTCGCTCTCTCAAAGGCTGCTGTCAGCTGTCATTTCACGAGCCTCTCCTCATATTTCATCCCGTGGCTCAAAAGTGTCCAGACAGGCCTGCAAAGTACTGAAAATAATGTGTTTCACGGCTATAGAGTGAGTCTTACCCTTAAAGGGGGCCTAGAATGAAAAAAACGCTTTCCCTTGGCTTTGTTGAATAGCGAATCCAGGAGGTCCAGAAAAGAATCATCACGTGATTTTGTATATTGAAATGGCAGCTAAAAAAAAACAAGCAAATCCGAACAAAGATGAGATGTGACGTAAAATGATGTGATGTAAACTCTTCCAGCCCCCAAGGCACACATTTGTGAGGTGTTCCTGTTTGTCCCAAAGTGCCTGATTCCTCAAACTCTACAAACTCAGTTCGGGTAAATGTGATCATATGAGTGGCGGGCAAGACAGCCAATAAGAGTAAAAACAACATGCGGTTTCCATATATACCGCATCAGCCTAAAAAACAGGGTTTTGAAAGGGCTTCTGAGGCATTTCTGATTAAACCGATGCTCCATTGCTTCTATGTTAGCCTGGGGCGACTCTAGGATCAGAGGGTTTGGGGTGCTGAGCACCCAGAGGGATATAGTTCACTTTTTTACATTTGAATTCAATTTCACGCCCACATTTGTGAGAGAAAAGCACAACACTGGTGTGTTTTTCTTCTTAAAATATTGCATTTCAACCAAGTACTTTATGGTTTTGACACTTTTGTATCTGCTTCAGTGCTTCATCACCTCCAAAAATGAGCTAAAAAACGCCTATGATGTTGTCCCAGATGCTCTGGTGAACCACTCCAGGTCCTCGATGAGGCCCGATGCCACGGAGAAGCTGCTGCAGCAGTGGGTGATCCTCGCCTCGACGCGCCGCGGACACAACAAACACTGACATCTCGCTTTCATCACTGCGAGGAACAACCGAGCCCCCCTCGGAGAGCATGATCACTGTTTAATCAAGCCTCAGCGTGTAAGCCCGCTGCGACGTCGAGTCACGCTCTTCCCACAACAAAAACCCCTCTAAGCCGTCATTACAATCAGTTTCTATTGATTGCCGGCTGATTGATGGGGATGTCGCTGCCGCTGTCGATTGTGGATGCAGCCGCCGGCGCTGACGCACGTGTGAACACGGAGGGAAAAAAAGGGGAGAAGGTTTCGTGCTCCACATATCTGTCGACACCGTCTCGGTCACGTAGTTCACCAAATCGGTCGCGTTTTGTAATTCACGCCTCCGACGCGGGCCGTAAACGAGGCAAAGCGTGGAGGCAGGGCACGCTGTGATTTCTCAAATGCGTCTCGTTTTTTCTGTTGTTGTTGTTGTCTTAGTTTTCTACATCCTGCCACTCTGGAGAACGCTCAGTACACAGATGAGACCAGGCTGAGCTTCGGATGTATAAATAATGAGCTTAAAAATAACAATAAACCAGTGGCGGCCGACGTGCGTATGAATAGATCACTTGTAGTGGAAATCCATGGGAGCAGTAAGACGGATGACAGGCGGGTCGCATAAATGTAGCGTCATTAAAACGTTCTTGACCGCGCGCCATTATTCTCCATCACACGCGCGTGGACGACCGAGAGGAGCTGTAAACACCAGAGGCAATCGCATATAAAAGGTTTGGAGGTGTATTACAAATTATCTCCCGGGCTCCTCATGGAAATCTCATGAACAGTTCTCTGAAGGTTATATAGCACGTGCATCACGCTATTAGGAGAAGATGAATTCCTCTGTCACTGCTCGTTGTGTAAGAGGGCCTGGAATCCTTGGAGAAACCTTAGGTTGCTAAACCCCCCCCCCCCATCCAAAGCTTCCAGACGGAGGCAACATTAAATGTACATTTTTTTCCTAAACTTTTCCTAAGACGTCCCTCCAAGCCTGCGCTTCGACAGAACCACTAAATGAGGTGTTTGTTTCCCCATTTTGCCGCACGGACCTGACGATGTTCATCACTAAAGGTCAAACTCCATGTGAACTTTTCATCCGTCCACTGTCCTACTAAACTGAACACGGCTGACCTTTCCTTCAACTTCCTGTGACCTCTAGGGCAGCAGAGCAATGAAAAAAACCGAAAAGCCAGCTTTTGGTGAGACGCAGAGAGCCCGTCTGACCTTCAGCCACACTTGTTGTCCCCTGAATAAACCCTCTAGCGACCTGAGGTCTGTCGGATTGCTTTTATCCACGCTTTTATCACGCAATCATCACACGTTTAGGAGGTGAATCATTGCACAGGTGTATCATCAGCCCTGAATTTTACAGCTGCCAAGAGTGAAAAATGTCTGCTACCCTCCCGTCCCTGGGTGTATTGTTCTGCTATCGATCGGTATGACAAATACATGTCAGGGAAAAAAATAACTTTTTTTTCTTATATTAACTAGAAATGCCAGACTTTTTTCTTTCTTAGACTCACTTTTGCTCGCTCAGAAGCAAACAACAAAAAAAAGGAGCAAACGAAAAAAAGGAATAAAATAGAACGATTTTTCTCCAAGGCCAAGTTCTCCTTCAGCCTAGTCGTTTCTCTGTCCTTACGCTTTGCATCTCAATTAATTTGTGTGGCAGCAGACCAAGAGTAATGGGGTAATGCTAGGGGGTGGCACGGTATGATTATTTGTATAATCATGTAGCTATCAGATGGACTGTAGAGAAATAAATAAAGCCATTCATGGCCTCTTCAGCTTCAATTCGAGCAACCTGATCCTGTAACTTTGCCTCCAAAGTCACTCCATCTCCATACATACAGGATTAATTAATATGCATCAATATTGTACAGTGGTTTGAACTGTTGCACCGCTTTGCGTTGTGGGTTTTGCTTATTATTATGTCTTTTTTATTCCTGTGCCAAGGGGGTATTTTGCATATAGTGCTAATTAGTGTACTGGGGTAAGCACCTCGACTTTGAAGGTAAGTTTGCCAGGTGTACCTGCTTCGTGCCTCTGTAAGCAGTTTTGAGCTCTGGGCTGTAAAAGAAATATATAATAATAAGAAATTAAAAAAACACATTTCTGTGGCGGATTCACAGAGTTGTTTAGTTTTATGTGTTTACACCCATTGGGCTTCTGCGAGTGGCTCAGAGAGATGAGTGATTGTTCTGATGTTGTAGGCCAGATTTACACTTGCCTGCCAGTGCAATCCCTGGGTTGTTTGTGACTTGATGATAAAGGGGTGACTGTTCCCGCCCTGAGTGAAAGCTGCTTTTTTCCCCCCTCCCTGTTTCATGGCTGCTGAGTCCTGATTGCTGAGTGGTGTTTTGACTGGGTTCTGATCATTATATATTTAATTTCCAATGAAATAAACACTCCTGTCCCGTTGCTAATGATGCGGTGTGTTGGAGGGAAAAGGAGAAATGGGTCAGGGGCGAGTTTGAGCAATGGTCACAGCATGATCATTTATCCGTGCATCAAAGACAACTGGTTGTAATATCCATCCTTCTTTTGCACGTGTTGCTACTTTGTTAAAGGGGAATTGCATTGTGCCGCCACACTTTTATCCAATATCGGTTTAACAGGGATTTCATCATGGTTAACATTTTTGTTGCAGTTCCCTTCATCTATCAGAGTTAAAGTTTTTCGTTTCTTTACAAAGTTTTCTTTGTAAATTCAATATAACTGTGCCTACCTTCAAATGCTTCATCTCTCTCTATCTCCTTCAGGGACGACTGCGGCTCAGGTGCAGTTAAGGCATTCACTTATCAGAAGTTTGGTAGTTTGGTGGAGTATCATTTGGCAAGAACCTGAACCCCAAACTGACCCTGTGTGAATGGTTAAAGCTATTACTCGACCAAATGTATGATTTTGCATTAGTGATGTGTTGGTCTTCATGGGCTTCAACACGTGGCAAAAACTAATGTGAGAACCAACTTGGATTGTACCATTATGTGAAAAAGTAAAGAGGGATTTGATGCTCTGGATAATACGAGGCCAGAGCAACAGAGTCAGGGGAGAAGGAATTGAATGTGAGGGGGAAAGGTGAAGAAATTAGTGAAAATCTAAGACTTTGGTCTTAATTTGTTCGATTTGTGGTTGCTGTGGTTCTGTGCCTGTTGTTTAAAGGTTTGATCAAACTATCAAACAATACAACGTGTTTTATAACAGAAAATATGCACAGAAAAAAGGCTTTATAAAAAAATCAGGATAAAAAATGCGCTCGCTATGACACAGAACATTCATAATTGATTAGGCTAAAATAGATGGCTCAGAGTGATACAAAATTAAGAGCAAAAAGAGCTGAAGCTTTGAAAGGAGCCACACCTTCCATCACTACTGTTATACTGTCTGTATGGTAGCCTCTGCCACCTCTGCGTTTATGGTCATGAATGGATGAATGTGACATATGTCTGTGGATGCTCAGAGTGGCCTCGAAGACTAGAAAAGCTCCTCACCCACCCTGATGTCGCGGCGAGTCACAGCACGCCGACCTGTGATTGTGAACTTGGTAAACGTGCGCTCATGGCCATCAGTATCAGCCGATCACATTTGCATTTCGCCCGAAGCTCCACTGTGATTACAGTGCAGTCTCACAGAGCCGTGAGCGGCTCTGAGACGTGGCTGCAGACACTGGGTATTGTTAATGGACTCAGTTATTGATCGCTGAATATTGGTAGCGTGAGCTCTGGCAGCACGGGCTTGTGTGGTCTGCGTCCCCTGGATGTTTATCAAGAGTGCGTCGTATTGAAAATGTTTCCTCTGTTTAGTTTGATCAGGCGTGAGCAAATACTGACATCAATATAGCCAATACCAAACGGGGTTAGGAGATTGAAATCCAATTTAAACTTGTTTTTCTCTCTTAGCTATCACACACAGAGTCTAGATATGGGATGCAGCCTGAGCCAAAATTCATTCCATTCACTTAACTTGATATTCCCATCGTGTTTGTGAGGATATAAACGTTCTCACCGCTGCCCGGACTCATCTGATCTGGTCTACAGGAACGTCAGCACCACAGAGACAAATGCTGTGGCAGTACATTATGACACAGTGTGTGTGTGTGTGTGTGTGTGTGTGTGTGTGTGTGTGTGTGTGTGTGATTACAAGCTGATCTTCGACCAGTTAAGTATGTGGACTGATAAAGGAGCACTGATTCGTCCTACGCAGTGAAGCCACAGTGGGACGACTCCTCGGCCATTTCGGCCATTTTATATCACATCTCATTAAATCCACACATGACACCGGGTCAGAAGGTCATGAGTTCTGTTATCCAATAAGTCTGGAGCATTAATGTATTATGACCCCTCTGTATTTCAGCGGAGTACTTTCACCTACACTTACACATTATCATGCGCGGAGTCGCAGCACCAATAAAATATTCATTCGGGGGAGAAGGAGTAGGTCCCAGCTGGTTTAGAACATTGTCAGCCGATGATTTATGTGTATAAATGAATCATGAAATACATCGGGGAGGTAATAAGGCATTTGGCCTCTTGTTTTAGGGAGCAATCATTTATAGACAGAAAGAGGCTGAAGATCACACCCTCCCTGCGCCGGAGCCAGAAGGTTACCATGGGGACAGAGGAGAGGGTCAGGAGCTACGGACCCATCCGCCACGGTGCTGGCTCATAGAGCCTCCGCCCTGATTGGATGAGACCAGCGACGATAAGGAAGTGTAGCGTCACACCATACATGCGCCTCAGTGTTGCTTTGGAGTGAGCAGCGGACGCTCTCAGACGGAGATCCCTGAGGACAACGCACATGTTTTCTCATCTTTGTTCTTTCTCTGTTTGTTGTTGAACAGTCTGCGATTCCTTTTTATGGCAATCCTGCAAATCCGACAGCACAGGGAGTCAAGGGAGGGTTTCTACAAAGTCCTGGGTGTGAGGGAAACTCAGGCCACCGCTGTGAGGTGTACAGCTAGGGAAGCACAGTTGCTGCTTATTTTGGAAAGACTTGGAGCCACACACATACAGTAAACTGGCTGATATGAGCAGATCTCTTTCCTTTTTATTACAGCTGAAAGACTGAGGATCACATGAACTAGACCAATTGCCAAACCAACTGAGCCCATCGTAGTCAAACTCACAGAGAGGGGTGATGTCTGCTAGAGTGACAGTTTGAGGGTAAGGAAACGTGGACGACCGGCCCACTGCCGCCCAGCTGTCTACTCTGACAAATTCTATATGTTATGTTATATATATATATATGTTGTGTGTTACCTGTCTATTCCCACCACTTCCTGCCGTCCTCGTTATTAACCCAGGGCCTTCTGGTAGTTATTATCTCCACTGGAGAAGTCCGCTCTCATTTGTTGGTTGTCGGCACGGCTATCCAAAAGCTACTCAGCTGAGGTCCAGAATATTTGGTGGAGGGGTGAAACATGGGCTAAGGGAAGTAGAAAGCAGATTTTAAAGCAGATCCAATTCCCACAGCGGGCCCGGGACTCTTATTTTGGTTGCACTGCACACTGCTTTCATCTATTTTGTGGCTCTGTTGCTATCTTTGTGATCATCAGTGTCTTTCTGTATTACTTCTTTCTCTCTCCTCTGTGTTGTAATGCTGTGCCTTTGTTGTGACTGAATATGCCTTTGGAGTCGCTCCGAGACTCTGCCAAGTCATTTATTCTTGTTGCATTCATTTTGGGCTGTCTTTGTAGTCACTTTTATGCCCCTCTGTGGTCATGCTGCGTCTCCCATGCAGCCATTCCCGTCTCTCTGCCGTCGCTGGATTGAATTTTCGACAGGAGACGCGCACAATCGCGCACACGGAGCCTCTCCGAAGGCTGGGGTGGACTCCGGAGTGTGTCTCGCAGGCCTGTTAAATAATCGATCCGTGGCTGCGGCCACTGTGCCAGCCTGTCAAATCAATTATTTCAGCGTTCAACACATCCCGGACACTTGCCTCTCAACGTGACGAACACTGGCACTTCATCACTCCTGCGAAAGAGTCCGGCTGCAGCGCTCCGACAACACCATCCCTCACCGATGAAACCCTTCTGTCCCCGGCCGTCATTTCCTCCCGCCATAACGGGCGGCTCACCTCGGCGCCGGGCGGCCCTCACGAGAGGCTCCGTGTCGTTTTGGAGGAGCACCTGGACTCGTTCTGTTTCACGTCGTGCCGCCTCGACGGCAGATAACAGTCTGGCCGCCGCGTGAAGTGCCAGATAAATGTGACGCTCGGCTCGCAGTGCAGAGGCTTGTCGGAGGGAGCTTGCAGCCGCCCATGCTGAATGGCACTCTCCCTCTGTATAATTGGCTGAAACGAGCTACGAGGGCCACCTGCTGACTGCGTCAGACGGCGCCCAGTGTCACTCAGGAGAGGAAAAAGGCGCGCACAGAGCGAGAGCCAGGCCGTCTCGAGCATGTTTAACTCCAGGATGGATGCGAACTCCGGTCAGGATCCAGACAAAGGCCGTGCTGCGGGTCGGATTCCATCATTTGCTGAAAGCTGCGTTCGCTTCATTCAAGAATTACAAGTGGCCGTGTTTTAGCGCAAATACATGGCTGCAGGAATAGCTGCAGTTCATACCTGAAACCTCAAAATCAGACACGTATTGTTCTGAAGTCTGAAGCACGTCTCTAATAAGCGGTGTCCTGTCTGCGATGCTAATTAAAGACGAGGCTGGTAAATGTTTTTATTTGCGCTGCTTCCCTGTAAATCCGCAGACGGTTAGTGTCACTTTAGTGTCGTTCTGCTCCTTGTTTTGGTTTTATGGCCCAGCACGCTGAACGGTTCTCCAGAAAAAGAAAAACACATTTGTTTTTGCGAGTCTTCTGGTTAATCCACCACCACGGGCAGGCATGCACAGTTAACGACTAACCAGTGGACGCAGAGGAAGGCACAGATTTCCCACAGGAGTTGGTGGAGACCATAAATGGAGCTAAAAATTGGATGGACCAAAATTGGAATATTGAGCTACAATCTGAGTTTGTCTCACTGGATCTACACCACACGAAAATATAAATAATACTGCTTTATGTTTATGTAGCCAAGCAATACATGCTTTGCTACATTTTTGGAAATGTATTATTTATTTATTTAATTTTTGGATTTTGGAAACTTATTCAAACTTGTGCCGGGCCACCAGGCTCGAATACGTTGGACATTTGTGTTATATTTAACACCGAAAGGAACAATCTGATCCCTGCAGAGGAAGTCGCTGAGAAGACACCTTTTCTCACTTTATGAGCTTTAATTTTGCATGTGACCCTTCTGTGGAAAACATGAACCCCAATCCTACAAGCTCCAGATTCGCCCTCCCGTCTACCCAACAAGTCACAAACACAACATAGAGTCTGGTGATAAACTCAGAGAACGCCCAGGCATCTGCTTACATGCTTATCCAGATTCCTCCTCATTGTGCTCATAGCTCATCGTTATTGCCATCACTTAGGTTTCACTTTATCTTACAGTTGAAGGTCGCATGCTTTGATAAACACATGTCAAGATAAATGACGGGCTGAAGTCTGGTAGTCTGGACTTATTAGGCACGGTTTCACTCAACGGTCATTAGCCGCATCCTCAAAGGGCCATAATTATAGCAATAACCGTGCTGGAACCTTGATTTATTTTTAAACTAGTGCATATTTACCAAGGGCACACTCGCTAAACATGCCTTTATATGAAATTTTGTCCGGATACACGAGGAACTACTTTCTTTGGTTGTGTGCGTGTTGGCTGCTTGAAGCGGTACCGCAAGGACGTGAGGGCGCGCCACAAACTACCTCCTCTACTTCCACCAGCTGATGCGGGAGGTTGACTCCTCCACCTCCTCCGCATTAACTTGGTTCCACTGCAATCCCACGACACCTCAAAATAAACATTCCCGAGGTCGCTGCTGGTTTCAGCTTTTACCCCATTTCCCCACAGGCAGCATTAAGAGCTCCATCCTCCCCCCCAAGCACATTTTCCACCACGGAGCATTCACGCGCCCACCTATTGACGACAGCAAATCTCCAACCTACTTCTTTAAAATGCTCAAAACGTGATTAAGGTAACCCACAAGTGAGACAGATATCCCCATCGGTGCTCCGTAAATCTGTCACACTCTCCTCTCCTCTCCTCTCCTCTCTCTCGGTCTGTCCCCTGTCCCCCACAGACATGGGCACAGTCTGACAGTCAATTATATCGCATCACCTTCAAATAGCCTGCAATGCGAGGCAGGAGAGAGCCGTATCTTTATCTGATCTTTATCCTTCCTCGGCAGCAGGAACAGTGGAGCTGTCAGCTCGAACCTTCACTTAACCTCGCCGAAACCCACCGGAGACGCCACGCCGCAACATCTGCATCTCGCAGTGAGCGACGCGCTTAATGAAAACAGTCTCATCACACAGGCCGGGTAGTCCACGGGCTCCGGAGCAACGCAGAGTCAATCTACATGTTTATGAGACGCTCATTCTAGTGAGTCATCCATGTGAAACATTAAAAACATTCGCATTGGGTGTCAGAAGTTACGAGCCGACGTGGAGAAGAAAAGCCCCGAGGGGGAGGGGGAGTTGCATTAAACATGACTTTTTAATGTAAAACAGGAGAACAGCGTGATCCGTTTAGGAGCGGATCGCCTCGGCGGGTTCCTGTGTCACTGAGTCCAGAGGTTGACCTGCGATCACAACGCGGGGCTCACAGGGACTCGCTCGGAGTCGATAGACCACTGCGGCCCATCCCTCTGTTGTATTTCATGCAGATCCGCCCTGACCTCTCGTCCTGCTCTCAGCGGCCACCGGCCCGGCTCCATCTCCATCGCCGTCAGCTAGGATCAATAGCGCGGGCTCCTCTGATGTGAAGCCGGGACGTGTGACCCGAGGGACCAACAGCCTTCATCTGCTCTGCTCTCTCGCTATCGTCCTCCGCTTTTCAAACTTGCACGACTTTGCCACACTCTCGGCGCGACCCGGGGTTCGTCCGGGGCCAGCGGCGCGCTCCCGTCCCAGGTCTCCCGCCTCAGTCCCGTCGTCCTGCCTGGCCGCCTGGCTCCCCGAGCACCCGTCTCCTGAGCAGCTCCAGCCTGTCGCTGGCCAGGGCGTCCCTCAGGGCGCTGAAGAAGCCCTGGTAGTGGGCGGCGTTGTGGATCATGAGCAGCACGCCGGCCAGCAGCTCGTTGGTCGCCAGCAGGTGATGCAGATATGCCCTCTTGTGGTTCCTGCAGCTGTAGCAGCCACACCCGTCCACCAGCGGGCTGAAGTCGTCCCGGTACCTGGACACAAGTCGACAAGCAGTCTGAGCGCACGCATCGAATGAGGCATGGGGGGGGGGTCACTGCAGCCACCGACCTCTCGTCTCTGAGATTCATCTCAAACGGCGTCATCTGGGTTGGATCGTCCACGCTAACTTGCCCGTTCTGCTCGTCTCCGGTCGCCTCCCTCTCGCCGTCCCGCTCCAGCACTGTACAACACACAGACGCCTCATGAGACGCTGGCCTTGTCTCAGTAAAAAGTCTCATAAAAATCTGTCCCCTATATACAGAACCATAGGGCTCTGCCTGCCCAGCAGCGAAAGTAGAGCAGGACCACACACTATAGCTTGACCCCTTTTAAACACTGCTGTGTCCTCAATTCTCCCTGAATATTATTATCAACATGTTCTGGATATCTCACACAGATGGCTGAACGCTGCTAGGTATCTTCACTTCTGTGCGTGTGTGTGTGTGTGTGGAGGGGGGGGGGTGATGATAGCCAGAGCAGAAGAAGTGTCGTCTCTTATCAGGAGGGCTGTTGTTGCTTGTAGAGGGGCGCACCAATTATCCGGCTGGTTTAGGTGTGTGAGGGGAGATGAAAAAGACATGGTGGCGGAGGAAAAGAGAAAGAGAAAGGACAGAGAAGTGGTCCGCAAGCCGTGCCTCGAGATTAAGACAAAAAGGCAACAACAGAGCGAAATGGATTTAGAGCCACCTGGAACAGGTGGAGCAGGGGAGCGGCAACGTGTATAAATAAGGCATGAAAGGGAAATTATTACGGGTCCGTGTGTAGCTTCAGGAGCAGGTGATAAGCTTGAGAATAAAAGGTTCAAATTGAGGCCTGACCAAAGCTAATGAGATGTAAAGGAGGAGGAAAAAAATGAGAGGAAAGCTGAAGAGAAATGCTGTCGTACAAAGGCTGCCGAGAGCAGCAACTTCAGAAACTGAAGCCGACTGAAGTTTGAAGGCTGTAGCTCCCGGCTCCGCCTAGTTTTACTCTTCTCTTATACTTCTCTCACACTCCCTGCTTTCCACTTCTACGAATGCTGTTTCGGCTCCAAAATCCTACATTTCTTGGGCGCGATCTTTTATTCATCGCCGTCAAGCAGATTTGAAGAAAATTTGCAAAAAGAATTTGCGAAAAGGAAGATGTGAAGAGGGAAACTCTGAAAGGGTGAGAAAGGAGCGGGGGGGGGGCAGGGAGCCAATTAGCATATCTTCTGCTGTGTCAACGGGGCCCTAACTGGGACCCCACCCCCCTGCTCGCCAGCCTGGCCTCATGGGGCCTTGTAATTGGCCGAGAGGGGAGTTGGAGCGTCTCTTCTGGGTTTTGGCAACCATCGCTGCTCTCACCTCCCCTGAACTCCATTAGGACTCCCCGTGCAGAATCGATTAGCGCCGTCTGACACTTGATGCTGCCGGACAGCAAACTCTCGCTCCCGTCTTGCCGCGCGAGTCCGACACAACTTTTTAATGAAGCACAAAATCCTGTGCCGTTCCCGCGGCCCCTGTCATAACACTTCTCCGGGCCTTTCCACCCGGGACAGCGATCGCACTGACGGGCCGGGACTTAATTGTTACCTTGCCGGAGCCGCCGAGAGACGCGACATTGATTTCATTTCATCCGCTGAATTTCCTCCTGCCCAATTACTCGAGCTGACCCGCGGCTCCACACAAACACACAAACAAACAGGCACTCACACGCATCAGCCAGACTCATCTCTGATCTGGCCGGGCCAAAAACAAACCTCTCGTCGTCCGAGCCGCTGCCTCCAAGAGAGCGGCGGCTCTGGGAGCAGCCTGTGCGTTCTGCGTGTGAACGTCTCCACGGTCTGGCTGTAGATGGTGTAATCAGAGTAAATACTCGGCCCTGAGATGAACGGCCCCTCACATTTGAGCGAGGAGGACATCTGTGGGCATTTTTAGCATCGCACGCTCCTCCTATAGAAATTAGCATAAGCCCCCGCGAGGCTGATTAAGGGGCAACTGTGCTCGTCAGTTCAATGCTTTTATCAGTTAGCGATGCATATTATTAGCATCAAAGCACTGCCCCCCCACCACCACCCCCCCCCCCCCTCACCCACTTGCTACAACATTTGTACGTCTCTGATTTTCACGACTCTGCATATTTACGCACCCATATGCCCCCGTTTCTTTTATGTGCTCAAGTAAAGCGCGGCGGTGGAAAGGAGTGGTATCCCCCCCCCACCCTAACCATATTTCACTCTCATCCAGATGCACTCTCGCGAGACGGACCCCCTGCCCAAACTCCCAAATTGCATTGTGACATGTCAGCTCGCTCCGGGCACATATCACTTGCACTCGCTCTCGCTCTTTTCCCAGTGTTTTCCCCGTCACTTGAGGGTAATTTCCCTCATCACACTTGCATTTTTAAAAAAGTCATCCTGCCGCTGTGGGCAAGGTTGCCTCACCTGAAAGGTCGTCTGGCTTGACAAGAGCAGGCTTATTCGAGCGAACGAAACAGCTGCCAATTTCTGAAATGTCTCATTTTGTCCCCTCCCCCCGAGCCTTTTAAATTCAGAACTAAACCTCAGTGCGCTCCGACTTAAACGCTACAAACACAGCTCCGCTGCCAGAGACCGAGGAGAGCAAGGAAGCGCTCTCTCCAAAAATAATAATCGGATGACTGCAGAGTGTGAAACAATACATTTATAATGGGAACCATGGGAAGGCTTGGCGCCGCCGAGCGCTAACAAGCTTGATGTGTTCAATTCACATAAATCTATATTTGTTTCACGTCGTCCGAGATGTCTATCGAACCTCTAAGTCGCTGTTTCTCACTGTCCAGCTCCGGTCCCGTGCCTAATCGTCAGGCAGAGCTCGACAATGAGACCGATTACTGTTTTGAGGCAGGATTGGAGGAACGCACAGCTGGAAATCAAAACGGTGGCTCGGCTGTTTACCACACCTGCGGGGGGCGCTCTACCTGCGCGCTCCGGGTCCGGGGAGACGTCGTAGCTGAAGCACAGGGCGCAGCCTCGCTCCGTCACCTGGAAGGGGAAGAAACTCTCAAACAGGTCCACGCCGGCCTCCACGCAGGCCAGCACCTCATCAGGCCGGCCCACGCCCTGGAGCAGTCTGAGAGAGAGAGAGAGAGAGAGAGAGAGAGAGAGAGAGAGAGAGAGAGAGAGAGAGAGAGAGAGAGAGAGAGAGAGACACACACACACAAGCTCAGAAATATGAAATCATAAACATCAACAGCACGCACACACACACACACATCTGCAGCCCATCATTGCCAACAGACAACTCCAGCAGCATTTCTCCCCCTTCCAAACAACATGTGGACCCTTGTGTGTGTGTTTATGCTTTTCACTCCTTCCTGGCGCGTCGTGCGCTCACTCGCTCCCCCTGACTCTCCTGCAGGCGTCAAGGTCAAGCCCAATTTTAGCATTTGATAATGACTCGGCGCCCGCTCTCCAGCAGGAAGCAGCCGGGGCGACCAGCGGGACTGTGGCGTTCTGACACCAGCCAGTTCCCGAGCAACTCCTGGATGCAGAGCTCTGCCCCTCACAGGTCCTCTCTCCTCCTCTCTCTCCTCCTCCTCTCCCTCCCTCTCGCTGTCTGTCTGTCTCTATGTCTCTGTCTTCTACAGGCTCCTCCACCAGCACCGCAATAGAGAGGCACGCATGAAGGCTCTCTGGTGAAAGGCCCCCGAAAGAGTTTGAAAACTTTAACAAGAAAGTTTGCCCTTGTACATTTAAGAGGAGGCCTTACCTCATTCACTATAGTATCTAATGACACATTTCATTCTATTGTATTTCATCATTGAATCTGAGTTTTAATCTAAATGAGATCTAAATTAGATCTAAATCTAAATTATTATCAGATTAGTGTTTTAAAAAATGTCTTGGCATGAAAAAAAAAAGATATGATATACGATATGATACATATATATATATGACGTGGAATCTTCACTTTTTTTCCCACGAATGATAATTGCTGTTAAGACAATGAAACACGATTAACATTAACATTAACACATATAAACTGCCAAAGCTTAATAATCTTTATATATGCTTTAGTTTGGTTGACACAGTGGATTAGTGGTTGGGACTGAAGGTCCCAGGTTTGACTCCTGGTTAGACAATCAGTTGTACAATCAGATGCAGAATTGTCATTAAAAGAACTGGAAAGTAACCAGAGACAAACAGAAAAAGGATAACGAGGGGAAACTGTGTGGGATTTCAGCCTGAGAGCAGCTGCTGCTCACTGGAAACAACACTGAGGCTCAATACGAGACTGAACTTCTTCCTTATCACACAGGTGCTCCTTGTTCATTTAACCCAGTCAATCAATGAGCCCCTGACCCCCTCTCCTCTGTCCCCATGGCAACCCCTGAGCCCCCGGTACAGAGAAGACGTGACCTTCAGCCTCTCCCCGACCATAAAGGATTGCTTCCTGAAACAAGAGGTCAAACGCATCTCGAATCGTGTATTTCATGATTCATTAATGCACATAAATCACCATCTGACAAAGATCTGAACCTGTTCGCTGCCCTGGCCCTATGTGCACTGGAGATACTGCCCCGGCAATGCTATTAGGGTACCAAGCAGGTGAGATAATGGATGAATGGATTAACAGATAATCAAAACTGTTCAATTCATGCTGATTATCAGGTAATCCTTTCTCTGAGCCTCCACTTTCCATCTGTCGGATTATTTCAAATTGGAAAAGCCGAATAATCGTTCTCTTGTGTTTTAGCTTTATGACTTTACCGCTACTTCTAGAATCGTCCTCTGCTGCCAACGTAGGGGGACCTCGACACAAAAAAAAAACCCTTTTCACGGGTCACTTCTGGGAAATTTGCTTTTCAATGTTTTCGTTAGAGGTGTCCGTTGGTCATTTGGGTTTTACATGATCAATTTGGTATTGTAAACAGGTGTTTGTAGCTGATGCTCCATCATTGACATTGGTACTACCCTTTAAGGTTGAGCTGAGATAATGACTGCTGACAGGAGGATGGATTGGGGGGAGTTGCTGGGTTTTCACTCGTAATCAGTCAAGCAGGATAATTAGCTGATTGAGCAGGACACACCAACTGGTTCCACTCAGCCTCCGATACCGTCTCATGCACAACAATGTGGCCCGGTCTCTGTGCTCAAACCTGCACGGCTGCACTGGTTTGTAAAAAAAAAAAGAAAAAAAACTACTCAATATTGAACCTAAATGAAAGATTTTGCAATTTCTGGTGACGCATGTCGTTGAAATCTTTGCAAATTGCACCTTTAATGATCACTCCCTCATTAAACCTCTAAGAGCGTATGATTAATGGGAGAAACGATCTCATCCCAGTCGAATCGATACACACATTCATTTCTCGGCCGCCGATAAAGCGGCGCTGACCTGGGTTTGTCTTCGGGCAGCTCCTTGGTCACAGCAGCGATGAGCTGGGCCCTCAGGGCCTGGTCCATGGAGCCCGACTGGAGGCCGTCCAGGCAGAAACCTGCCACGGGCCTCTTGGCCGTCTCCCTGGCAGAGCGCAGTCGCTCCTCCAGGATGTCGCCCCCCTCCACCACCCCGAACACCTCCACCCCGTCCAGCTCCTGGGAAAGACAGTTGGGCTGTGAGGCAGCAGCCGACACACACACACACACACACACACACACGAAAAGTACACACCCGGCTAAACGCGGATCATATCGTGCTTTTCTTAAGCTTTATTCTCGACGGAAGCCATCTGGAGAATGATGACTCGACATTGAGCTGCATGACTGCACATCGTGAGGAGGGAAGGCGCAGCAGGGGGGATAAGGGTGGGGGTGGGGGTGGGGGTGGGGGTGGGGGTGGGGGGGTTAGAGATGGAGCAGCTCACGCAGCACAATGTTAATGGCAAGAATTTCAAGAAAGTCTGCCGTCACTTCTGTTTTGTTCAACATCTTTCTCCGAGCTGAACAGTTGTTGTGATGCAATAAATGCCGTTTGCAGCCGAGTGATAAAACACTTGCGCAGTAAAACACTGTTAAACTGGCACCACGAACACAATAAACAAATGCACTGAACCGCATAAATTAAGATACAGATCCACTTGGACTGGAGCTATAGACAGCGAAAGAAAATATTATCTCAGCTGAGGCATGACTGAGTAATGAAGTCTGCAGGATGCATGCGTCTCTGTGCTTCTCCATCATGAAACGAGGTAGGGGAGGAAAAAAAAGTTTCATTAGTCATGCTTGGTGCTGAGCCCTTACACAACCACTAATAACGTATGCGCCCACTGATAATGTATTCCTCCTAATCTCACTGTGTTTCCAGCCGTATCACAGCTGCACAGCGGCCCCCTCTGACAACAGCAACACCAGACATCAATCCCTGTCTCGTGTTGCCTGTGCTGTGCATGACTGATTCACAAATGTAACACAGCCCTGTGTGTGTGTGTGTGTGTGTGTGTGTTTGGACAGCCAGTTGTATGTGCACCTGTGATTTTTGGTGCAAAAGCAGGCACTCGTCCAAGTGGGCGAGAGTGCGGTCCACCGACTTGCGGACTCTCTTGCGAGAGGTGCCGTTCTGCCACGTCTCCCCGTCCGCCATGCTCTGGTACCAGTCTGGCTGCACCATCTTCTGCAGGGCCATGAACTTAGCCACCGTCAGCTCAATGCGCCCACCGCTGCCCCACACCGACACCGTCTGAGAGCAAGTCAGAGAGGAGATTTAGAAAAGTTGAAAAGTGCGTCTAAGCAAACAATATTTTAGGATTAGGCACGGCAAGGTAAGTTTATTTGCACAGAACCATTCATACACAAAGCTCTAATTTCAGCATTGATTTAAATAGGCTGACAGCTATCTTACCTGTGTTATTAGCGACAGCGCTAACCACAGAACCACCATATAGCCGCCAGCTAGTTCATGAATCTCCCATCTAAATAAATGTTTTTGAGCTGTGCGGACAGTACTCATTCACTTTCTGCTAGCGGAGAATAGCGACACCAATCTCTTAGCTTAGCGTAGCATAAATACTGGAAACGGGCAAGTGGCTAGCCTCACTTCATCTGAAGGCAACAAAACCCACCTACAAGCACCGCTAACAGTTGCGAACAAAAAACGAAGTGTTAAAATTGAAAAGACAGTGTGTTTTCAACTGGAGGTTACGCTAAAGCGTGAGTGTTTCTTGGACGGCGACTTGCTATGGTTGCCTGGCAACTGCTCTCGACACCAGGAAATAGTCCAGCACACACCAAAACAACCCCCGCACAACTAAAACCACGTTGTTTTTACACTTTGGAGCTTTACAGGTGTGATCGGGAAACCTTTTTTATTTTTTTTCATGATAGAGCTAAGCTTGTTGTAGCTATGCCGTGCTAAGCTAAGAGGCGGCTAGCACCAAGTAAATAAATTATGAGTTTATTATCATCGAATCTTCTTGCAAGTAAATTCTACCCCTATTGGAAGTGCATTTTTCTGTGTTTCTTTTTTTCTGAGGCTTTTGGCAAAAGTTTGTTACCCCGAACTCTTAAAGCAAACTTGGGAGCTACAAGTGATCTTTCTTCTGCCAACAAATATGAGAGAAGAAGTGTGTGGAAAATCGACTCCATGCCTGTATCAAGTTTGTGGTCATAAGAAATTTGTTACACTTAATGAGATTTTCTGACGACCCTGTGTCGAGTTACCTTAACTGAGATGGGTCACAGACCTTGACCGTTGCATGAAACCCTACTTTGTCTATAAATGTATATAGCTATACAATGGAGCTGTGGGTAGTTGCAGTCCTAATAATTTGGATGGATGGATTCCTCCCTTATGTGGATATATCCCTTCGAGCAGAGGCCCTGTCTCACCTTGTTCGTAGTATAACCTGGTGGGCAAGGCGTCGCCGGGTCATGAAGGGAGCAGTACAACACCGTATCGTGCAGACCTGCACAGACACAGAGCACAAAAGTTGAATCACGTAGAGAGAAAAGTTGGACAAAAGTTCACAGCCAGTAGCGGATGGAGAGGAGAGCCAGGTGTGGCTTAACCAGCTGCCATGAGTGATCGAAAGGTGACGATACAGAAAACGTAATAGCAGCTGTTAGTACTTCTAATTGTTCACTCAATGATCTTCCCTTTTGGGATTTAGGACACAGTAGTGTAGTAATCCCCAGGCGGTTAACAAGTGATTACATTTCTAATTTCAAATTTAGTAGCCAGAGGCCGAGTAAAGCTTAATGCTACATCTACTGTTGTACTACAAGGCTGAATGAGGTCACTTTTCTGGGGCATTTACATAAATATTACTCAGAACGACCCTACTTTTTAGTCAGGCTCATGGAGCTAATCAGCTTTTCAATATTGAACTCAACATGCCGTAAATTTAGAAGCAATTTGCTCCGTGTTTCTAATTTAGCCAGTGGTAATGTTGCTCATATAGCCGCGGCTCTTCAAAAACGAATTTAAGCATGGTGTATGCGTGACATTTACATCAATCGACTTGTCACACCAGCACAGGGTTTGGAGCCTATCAGCTGATTCTGATGTGGTTGGTATTTAAAACATAACTAATAGTGGTGTAACAATAACAGCAACAAGTTTAATAGAAAGGAGTTCAGTAAAAACTCCATTGTGATTCCAGATTCCATCCGTTACTTTAACATGTATAAGGGATAAATGTAATGTAAAGAACATTAATTTCTCTGCATGATGGATAGCACGTAAAGTGTACTTCAAGGCCACTGCTTTACGATTGAGATGTATGGATCGGCCACTTGAGGAGAAATAGCTGGATAAACAGGAAGGCTGGTTTCATAAAGACGTGAATGTTCACAGCCTCCTTCAAGACCTGAGGGTGTTGAGAAACACACTCATTTAAAAATCTAACTATGTACTGTGTGTGGGTGTGTTTAAGAACTGCTGTAAGGGATTTGTCTTGGTGTATCTACTAATGCAGACCATAATCTCATCACATTAGAGGATGCTGACAAATTTACTCCGCGCGATCTGCTCAATTTCGTTGATGGGCCACAAGGTTAAGCTCACGATTTGTATGAACACATTTTGCTCGTTTTTTAAAATAGCAGCTCACGTTTATTTCATCACTTCATTCAAACATATCCATTAAGATAACTGGTTTGCACCTAAATTATGATGCATCAGTCTTGCTGGAGCCCATCTCCATCTTACAAAAGGACACACACACACATACAACGTGGCTATATAGAATAGAATAGAGTGAATAGAGAGAGAACGCTCTCTATTCACACTTCTCTGGGCTGTGGGAGGAAACTGGAGTATCAGGAGAAATCCCACACAGACACGGAGAGAACAAACTCAGCCAGACCAGGACTCAAACCAGGGACCTTGTCCCTGTGAAGCCTAGCGTTTACAGCTGTGTGCTCCTCTATTCAGTGGCAGACTCAGCCCAATGAAATGCATGATTGAGCGACACAGAAACTCTTCTCCGCCTGCGGCAATCTGATTATTCAACTCATCCCTTAGGACGTCACACACGAGAGTCCGCAGAGCAGCCCCTGGACTCACTTCACTCTTTTATCATAATCATATACATGATTTATATATTTCTATTCATTACAGTTCGCTGCAACTGAGTGCAACAATCCTATACTACAACCCTATGCAATACACATGCAATATTGTGCTGAGCAGGACCATCACTGAACAGAACTGTGCAGCTATGCTGCATACAGCTGCATATTATACATTTCCATATGTATTTTTAATCAGCGCATTCCCATTATATTTTCCTGTTTCTATTTTGTAGTCATATATAATAGAGTATTCACATGCCATGTAGTTGCCTTTTCGCTACACCACATATTTATTATGTTGAGCAGTCTTTCCCAACCCTTTTCTATTTACTGCAATTCTGTTCTGAATGAGCTAGTGGAACGAACACAATTTCTCTCTGTGGCTCAAAAAGTAATCTGATGAATTGAAATGGTGCAGAGGAATAAAGTGTTACATCGGCAGCAAAGTTACCTGCAAACTTCCTGAGTCCATCCTTAAATTCCTCCAGTGCTTCCTGATGCTCTGCTCTGATGGTAGAAGTGAGAGCGGATGTTAAATTTCAGGGAATTGCGAGAGTGTATTTGTGACATAGAGGGATGTATGTATGTATCTTACACGTTGGACAGGGTGACCTGTGTGACAGACGGCAGGGTGCTGATGGTGTGCAGGGTGTCCTGGGTGAGGTGGGGCACTGTGCCCAGGTGTGTGTACAGCAGACACCCCGGGACATCCAGAGAATGCTGCCCGGTCTTGCCGAGTCCCTTCAGGGCACCCAACCGAGCTGTTCCCTGGACCACCCGGGACAGCTCCAGCTTCATTCTGCAGCCAGCCATACTCTGAAACAGACGGGCTGCATTAATTAACCCACTGTCACTAATGAATGGCTGCATGTTAGTTCACAGAGCATGTGATTTAGCCACGTTGCTAACTAGCCTCACCACGTTACAAGGCTTCGCCCAGTTAAGACGCTTTAAAACTGCTATTATACAGTGTATACGAATAAAAGATATACGTGCGCAGCTGCGCGTGTTACATCTATGCTTATTTGTTTAGAACAAGAAGATGTTTAGCTCACTTACCAACAAAACTCACAGCATGTCCGACAGAAACTACAAATCGCGTGAAAATGTCGTCATCACTCGGTGCCCCAGCATCCGGCACAGCCGAACTTACTGCGCCGAACTTCTTCCAAAAACACGCCAGTTCGATATTTTATGTAGCATAAAAGCACTTCTATTATCCGACAAACTCTCAGTTATTTGATTTGTATGCTTCAGCGGCGATCAAATGCGATTTCGTCTCGTTCTGAGATCGTTTTTCATATGTATGGCGTTGCTATGGAGACGTTTGAAACACAAGCACAGTCCTACCGGGAGTTGTAGTTCTAAAATTCATTGTTAGTGGTACAATATCCCTTCATTACTTGTTAATTAACTACATTACCCAGAATCCAGTATGGGTTTTGTGTTGTGCCTGGGCTCTTTCTATGACTCCTGGACACTTTCTTTTCCCCGAATTAAGTGTGAAATAGTTGATGCTGACTGATTCTGTTGGTAAAGGAGGACTCCGTGGACTTGAGTGATGACGCTGCCGAATCACAACCCTCACCTGTTCAGGTGGAGGAGGCTCAGCAAGACCAACACACCTGGGGAGAAGGTGAGTTTAGCCTGCATATTAACAGATACACTGCTTCAGTCATCAGTAGGGAAACAGTGGCTGCCTGTTCTAGTCACTGAATCCGAGGGGCTCACTTGAACACATTCTCTTATCTAAAGAGAAAATATTTTCCCATTTAAGGGATTAAAACATCCCTGGCAAGGTAGGCTAAAAACACCATTGTTAAAGTGTTCTCTGCTGAATCTATGACTGAGGGAGCAGCAGCACATCAGTGTTAATGCTATATGAGAGGGCAGGGCTCATGTCATTTTGAAAATGTCATACAGATGGCCTTTCTCTGATACATGCCGGCAGCCCGAGACAGAGATAACCGAATCTGCCACCAGAGCGCAGACTTTTGGACGCCCTGGAAATGATATTGAAGTAATCTTCTGATTTAAGCCAACGGCTAAACTCTCCTGTGAAATAATCCAAGAACCCCACTTTGCTCTTTGCTCCCAGGTGTCAGAGTGAACTCAGCTGTGCATTTTCGAGCCGTGGCACCACAGCATTTCCACAGACTTTGTTCCCCCTGCATCAGCTAAGGCTTGAAATTGTTTTTCTTTTACAGATACATCTGAAGAATAGTGCCATCGATCAGTGGAGGCAGGTGAGGGTGACATACGTGTGCATGTATTTTTTTTAAATCCGGCACCTAACCTGCTTTATGCAGTGGTGCTGCAGGTGTCTGCCGAACCTTATTTCCAGCACACAGTGGACGAAGGCAGGGATTACACTTCTCACACCCACGGGCAATTTGGATTCCACATTCAGCCTAAACATGCTTGCTTGCTCACCACTAAGCTATCCAGTGTCCTGTATATCATTACGAACACCACAAATCTGTTTCTGCTGGACAAAAATGATCACCCTGACCCACAACTGATGAGCAATTCCTGTTTTCCCTGCCATTAAAGGATCACAGTGCATGAAAAAAATGACGTGCTTTTAGTATTTTAGTGTGTTATTATCATTCGAGTAGGTGTTGTAGGTGTGTTGGACTGTTGTGAGGTACGTTTTTTCAGCTGTTAATCTATGTCATGCTGTTTATACCAGACAGTAAAATACAGTATCTGAGGCCAGAACAAATTGGCCTTACATTTAGTCATTTAGCAGACACTTTTATCCACTTACATAGGGGAATAAACATTCACGCTGCCTCACAAAAGAGACCTTATACATGAGAGAGAGTGCAGCAGTGTAAGTACTCTTACAACTACAGAGATATAGTACTAGTTAAGAGGAAATAGCAGTAGGAGGGGAAAATAAAGATGTGCAAGTTAGAAGAGGAGAAGTTCTCTGAAGATGGAGATGGATCTGCTCTGATAGTGGTTGGTTGCTCGGCATAGGATAGGATATTCATCTCTTTAACCATTTCCATGTGATTCAGAGAGTGGAGAAGGCATCAGAGTTTGCTGTTTCCGAGGTGTTCTTCAAGAAACCTCGTTCAGGAACCAACAGCCTGGCTGTGCAACTGCAAAGCTCTGACCAGCTCCAAGACCATGATGACGCTTACAGTGAAGGTAGGTCAAAAAAAAAGAGGTGTCTCTAGGGGAGTGTTACCTATATAACAGGGTGTGCAGTAATCGACTGAACAGTGGTGGTGGGATTTCTTTTTTTGTGCCGTCTCCTCTTGCAGCTCAGGCTCTGCTCGGCGATTGGCTGAGCAGTAAGTTGTGTCTGGAGCTGGAGATGGAGGAGGATGAAGATGACCTGATCTGCTCCACTGAGAGGAAAAGTCCTGCTGCGGCGGCCCAGCCGGCTTCTCTGCAGCACACCAACTTTGACGGTACAAAGCAAAGGAGGAACGTTTTCACTCCCTGTGTTTTGAATAATTCACACTACCTCACAACAGTATCTGCCACCCAAGCTGTACACTGACTGCTTCAAGTTATATCAAATTTTCATTTCCGTAGTGTTGTCCACACCGTGTTGTCCCTTCACTTTGGTGAGATACTGTAGATCAAATTTGACAAGCCTGGTCACTGTGGGAATTGGGTAATTTTTTCCCCAAGGCTTTTCCTAAACCAGCTGTGGGATATAGTCTCTCCAGAGTGTCCTGGCTCTTCCTCTGTGTCTCCTCCCAGATGAACATGCCTGAAACACCTCCCCAGGGAGGCATTCAGGAGGCTTCTTTGAACCACCTCAGCCGGCTCCCCTCAATATGGAGGAGCGGCAGCTCTACTTTGAAGTCTTTTCTGAATGTCTCAGCTCCTTGTCTCTAATGCTGAGTCCAGCCAGCCTGCAGAGAAAACCTCTCTCAGGCACTTGAATTTGCAGTCTCATTCTTTCTGTCACCACCCCGATGCTCATGACCATAGATGAGGGTCAGAATGTCAACAGAACCGAAGCCTCAATATTAATAGAGAGACTGGGTCGAAGTGACCTAAAGTCTCTTCTTGGCAGCTATTTTTTGCTCTTATAATATCTATTCCAGGAAACTTTGTTAGCATTAAGAGTCACAGAGCAGTTTTTTTTAACTCATTAACACTATCTACAGGGACTGGGGTTTTAAAGGATACTAGATTGGTTGCTCACATCAAAGCACTCATTGATACAGATGTTTTTCATAGCAGAAACAGACACGGTATTTCTCACAGTGTGCGTTTAATTAACTTTCTTTTGGTCAAAGTTAAGTATCACACAGTAATGCAGGGGATGAACCAGTTTAATGACTTCCTTTGTTCCCTACTTCTACATTTTTCTGAAGAAATTCATCATTCAAAATGCACTGCAATGGAAGTGAAACATTAGATCAAAGCTGCTAGCTGCAGTATGTATCTCAGTTTAAGTGTTCAGTCTCCGCTCATTGTTTTGCACACTATGGTGAAATGAACTAAAGTCTGAATTGGAAGCCAGACAGACTCACCGCATGCCTCAGAAACCAGCGTCCAGGGAGTTCATTTCAGTTAATGGAACAAAACGGATATAATTACTGATAAAAGTCCTACTAGGAAAGGCTCCCCTGTCAGGATATAATACTTCCCTCTCAAACGCTTAGACCTGTACAAGTGCCTGGCCGAGGAGGAGGAGGACAGCGCTGTGAAGAGCTTCCTCGATGACCTGCTGGAGCGAGAGGTGATGGACTGCAGGCTGATGGAGGAGCTGTCTCTGGATGCCGGACAGACACGGAAGAAGTTCAGGGACCCGACGGTCACCATGAGAGCACGACACCTCCAGGTGTGTAACCAAGGGGGAGCCTCCAGCCCCCCCCCAGCTGTGAGGAGACGTGTGCATGCATGCTGTGGGTCTGCGAAGCCGCCAGCGCCGAGCAAATCAGCCGGGAGACTGACGGCCGGGCCGCACTCCCCATTACATTAATTGCCACTGATTGCCTCTGAAGGTGCGGGAGAACAGGGCCCGGCGGGAGGCCGAGCGACAGAGGCGGCAGAGGGAGAGGGAGGCTCAGCGGGGCGCCAGGGAGGAGGCGAGGAGGAGGGAGCAGGAGGAGGACGCGAGGAAGCGGCGGGAGGAGCGCAGGCAGGAGGAGCTGCTGCAGCAGGAGATGGTCCGGCTGCGGCGGGAGGCGGAGGGGAGGAGAGGCCTGGAGCAGCTGGCTCGACAGAGGTATGGTATCCACAGCAACCGGCCGCCCCTGCTCAAGCGCTCCTCTCCCCTATATCTGAAACCACCCTCGTGTCTGATTGCATCTGAGGCGATCTCCACCTTCCCAGAGTGGATTAAACGGATAAATGGTAACCTGTGGAGGGTAAGCCAGCCATGAGCCCAGCTGCCTGACCCAAATAACTATTATGAAGGTGTCCCCGTGGAGGATGTGAAAGCCTTGCGGCCAGCACAACGAGTTATTTGGGTAATCTCTGGCGGAGCGCGACTGGGTCTTAAAATAACTTTGAGAAGGAGTAATCAACAGCTGTCACCGTCTGATAATGAAAAGGATCCATATGTCAGTTAAGAATCACGATAATGACAGTCATTACGGTCAGGACGTAACAAGCTTGTAAGTGTTTGATGTTGACACACTTCAAAGACGGATAATGGGGGAGGTGGAGCAAAGACTCGGATGCTTAAACAATCATAACCCAAAGGACTGTGCAAACAAACCTCTCTCAAAGTCACAATCAATACCTCAGGTGCACGTAGAGGAAAAATCAGGCAGAAATGTCAATAAATTGTGGGTTGAGTGGGTAAGATAACGGATGGATGAACATCTGCACAAAATCCTCAAGTTTCACACACATTCCAGTCTTGGCCATTAAAAAAGCAGCTCAGAAACCATTTTCAACTTCTCAAAAACTCACAATCCGGGCACCAGGAATGTAATATTAACGAGCGCGTGAAAGCTGAACAGAGCGAAGAGAGGGAACAAAGCCGGAAAAAAAAAACAGTTGAGCCAATTCCAAGAACCCCCGTTTTGAGTTCTGGGGGAAACATATGAACGTGTTTTTCCGTTTTCCCTCAAAAAGTATTTCTTTCCCGCGGTTGTTTGTGTTGCCTGTGTAGAGCATATGTATGTTTATTCCATAGGGAACGGGAGAGAGTGGAAGGCCAGAGGGCAGCCAGAGGCTTCCAGTCGGCTCCTGCGCTCCCTGCCAAACAGCAGCAGTGCAGCGCGGGGCAGCCGTACAAAGACCAGGAGATCCACCACGTGATTCGCATGCGCCAGCTCCAGGTCGGTACATCTACGCAGCTTGGCGCTGTGAAGGACCTCGGCTCTCCTAATGAGCGGGCCTGCGCCTGTTTGCCATCCGCCTCAGTGTCTGCAGAGGCATTTCTCCGGGTGGCGCTCGCGGGTGCTGGAGCGGAGGCTGCGCCTGAGCCAGGCCGCCGCCCTCTGCCGGTGGAGGAGGCAGCTGAGAGCGTGGCGGGGGTGGCGGGCGGCGGCGTGGGCGGGGCGGAGGCGGCGAGAGGTGGCCAGGACGGAGCGGGAGCTGCGGCTGGAGAACAGGTGGCAGAACCGCGCCGGCAGCTCTGATTCATGCCCCGCTATTCCGACCAAACGGTGAGCGAGGTTTGAGAAACCGACGGCTCGTCCTCTTCCCGGTCCAGGCGGCTGCAGCTGGCTGTGGACAGCCACCGGGCGCGCCTGCTGCGGCGCTGTCTGGCCGCGTGGCAGCTGTGGTGCCGGGCGGAGAGGGAGCGCCGCCAGGCCTCGGCTCGCCGGCACGAGACCCGCCGCAAGATGGCTGCCCTGATCAGTGCCGCATCCACGGGCCAGGTCCAGGCCGCGCACGGGCCGGCCTGTCAGCCGGTGACGGCCCCACCTGAGGCCTCCAGCCATCCAGAGAGCACGCAGGGGGTGAGACCTGCCCTCGCACATCCTCATATATCAGGCACTGGTCCAAATGGGAGCCCTTTCCTGTTGACGTTCATCTCTCTAAACACAAACACTTTTTTTCTAAGCGATATCATGACTAAAACATCACCCCTATGATTGGCAGACCTTGTTACCGAGATGATAAACATGTTTCGGGACTGAAATTCGCCCCTGGAAAAGCAGAGGTGGTAGCTTTTTTTCCCCCTGTTGAAATATTCACTGCGTGTGTGAGAGCAGTGGAGGCGTCGCTGTATAGAGGCTGGGAGGGTATGGAGCATATGGAAAGAGGAGTGGGAGGTTTAGGCTAGTGGAGCAGAGCTCGAGGGATGAAAGAAGTGGATCAGGAGGAGTTCAGGTTGGCGGGGTCAGCGAGGAGGCCGCCCTCCCTCACGCTTACACCAGGCTTCCTGAAGGTCAGCGCAGGCGCTTGATGCTGTGGCCGCTATCCCCTAAAGCCTGGTCTGCATTTCCATTTCTGTAGGCCCACACGGCCGAGTCGGGCGCTCCGGCCCCGGAAGCCCCGGCAGAGCGCCGCAGCGTGACCCCCGTGGGCGGCGCGGCCCCGCCTGCCCAGCCCTGGCAGGTGACCCGCCGCCACGTGGCGCCCACGGCCAGCCAGCTCAGAGAGGCCGGGCGCAGGTGCCGCAGCGGCCGGGCGGAGGGGGCGGCGCCCCCGGGCGGCGGGCGGCGGGACAGCCACGCCGTCCAGCAGCAGGTCATAGCGCAGCAGAGGAAGCTGCTGAGGCAGCAGCAGGAGCAGATCGCTGAGCTGAGGGAGAAGCACAGCGCCCTGGGCCTGGAGCTGCAGCTGGAGAAAGACGCCCGGCTCGGCCAGAGATCCGAGAGCCCAAGCCTTGAAGCCACGGAGCAGAGGTAGACACCCAGGCTCAAGCTGTATCTCATTCAAAGCAGCAAATACTGAAATGGAAACGCTGGTCTGTGAGCCACAGTCATGAATCGCCCCTGGCTCTAATACAACTTGCATAGAAGTGGATTTTTAGAGGAGCTTAGTTTAACATCTTGTAATAATAATACTGGGTTTATGTCAGACATTCAAAACTGATATGATCTTACATAATAACAAGTTGACTGTTTCTCAAACCCTAGTCTAGTCTATAGGCAAAAACCGAAGTCACGCACAGATTCACTTCTTACCTGAAGTTGTTGCCCGTGAAACTTGGCAGATCAGCAAGATGTGACTGTGTCTCTCAGCTTCTGGCTGTGATGAGTCTTTTCTGCCATCATTAAGTGTTGTTGTTGTTGCAGGGCACAGACGGATAGCGCAGCAGCTGACGGCGTCCGCCCAGCTCAGAGCAAAGCCCCCGCACGCAAGCCCAGCCCGCATCCAATCGTCACGGGTCAGTCCTCCAGTCCGGCTCCCACGTCTACATGCACGTATGAGCGCACTCTGCTTAGCATGTTCATATCTTCCTCCAAACATATGGTGGCACAGGACTGTAGCCGCTTTGTAGTGAAAATTGCGAGTTTCACACACGGAGGCTTTAACTTTCACGTACAGTACATGAACGCCTACGGCTCGAGGAGAGTAGTCCTCAGCACTTCCAGCTCCTCGTAGGTTTCTCGTGCTTGGAATATGAAGCACGTACAGGCATCCCGAGTGTATATCCCCCTGGGAGCGGAGTAAGGCACCCCGTCCTCGACTCACTGCTCCCTCTCTGTTTGAAGCCATGGAGGCCCGGGCACAGCAGCGCACGCAGCGCAGGAGGGAGATCGAGGAGCTCAAGAGGAGGAAGGAGGAGGAAAAGCTGGTAAGAGACTTACCGGAGGATTCCTCCTCCGGATTAGCGCCTAGTTATTGTCTGAAATAACAATGACTTAAAAAAAACCCCAAAAACAAACGCTGTTTATTCAGGCCGAGATGAAAGCGGCCGAGGAGCGGAGGCAGAGGGAGGAGGAGGAGGAGAGACGAAAAGCAGCCGAGAAGAAGAGGGAGGAGAGGAGGCAGGAGAGAGAGGTGAGAGCCGTGTCATGTTTAAAGGATGAGCCCGTCTCCCGCGTGGCGGCGAGGAGCGGCGGCCCCGCCGACACGCGTCAGAGCGGAGTGTCACTCTGGGCAGAGGGAGGAGGAGAGGCAGAGGCAGCGGAGGAGGTGCCAGGAGCTGATGGAGCTGGCCCGCCAGCACCGCCACACCAGCCTGCTGCTGCGCCGGGGCCTGGCGCCATGGAAACGCCTGCTTCAGCTCAGACAGGCCGACGCGCAGGTAGAAATCACCTGTCACACACTCACACACACACACACACACACATTCACACAGGCGAGCCTGGCCAATCACTCATCCAAACCCTGTAGTTCCAGGCCAAGAGGAGGTCTGCAGCTCCAGACTGCGTCTGACAGGAAGGCACTCTGGGCTTCCCATTATCGCACGCGCTCCCGCCTCTGAATCGCAATAAGCAAAGGAAACGAAAAACGAAGCGAGAATGTCGACCTTGGACGGTAAATCCGGGTCCCGCACATGCAACGGATTTGAATAATAAAAAGATGTGCTGGGTGCGTGGACGCGAAAAAGGAGCGCATCCAGCACATCTGTTATCTGGCTGCGAGGCGGCCGCCCAATGGGGATGTGTGCGTGTGTGCGTGTGTGTGTGTGTGTGTGTGTGTGTGTGTGTGTGAGTGTGAGAAAGCCCTCCATTCAGTCCAGGTCCCCGCGAGCAGCTGGACTGCAGAGAGGGCCTCCCACTTCACACTATTGTGAGGCGGCTTGTTGAGGAATCTCAATTTTGTCCGCCCCGGACGCACACGTTCACCCACGTCCCCGCCGCTCTCTGAAAGCCTTTTGACCGGTAGCGCCGTGAATCATTCAGAATAACTCGTGCCTGCGTGCAGCCTCGCCTCACTCTGATTTATGTGCGCGTCTATGCAGTCCCGTCGCTGGGGCTCTTTTATGAATGCGTGTGCGTTTGTTTCGCTCCCTTTGAAGCGCTGTAAAAGGTGATTTTAGCATCATAGTGATTTCAGTCCCTCCGACTGCGTTCCGCCGCATCAAACACTCACACGCACGCGGGCAAAGCCACCACAGAGCACAGGCCGAGGGGCAAAGATCCAAACCAGCAGAAGCCCGCCATACGACTTCTAAGCCGTTCTCCCCAACGTGTCATTGTTTAATCCGTGGTCTTCCTCCCCGCACATGGAATTGTCTTGAATCCCCCTGGAGGCTGGGGACTAAGACCGGCGCTGTCTGCATTGTCTGGATCTGGCACACTGCGTGGAGTGCGGACGCCTTCCTTCCTTCCTTCCTTCCTCGCTCGTCTCTCTCTCTCTCTCTCTCTCTCTCTCTCTCTCTCTCACTCGTCTTCTCGTTCCCCGCCAGCTGGCCGAGAGGCACCACGAGCTCTCCCTCCTGAGGCGCTGCACGCTGGCCTGGCAGCGCTCGGCGGCACAGTCCCTGTGGAAGAAAGAGGCTTCTGCAGACCAACTGTACCAGCACTTCTTGCTCCGGAGGAGCTTAAGCTGCTGGAAACGAGTGTGTATACACACACACAGTACACAAACACACACACACAGTTACTTAATCAGAATTACTCACTCTCTCTCTCTCTCTCACTCTCTCTCTCTTTCTCTCACTCTCTCTCTCTCTCTCTATCTTCTGGCCGCGACTTAGAGCAACACCTTTGCATAATCTCCTCCACTGTAAGCACTCAATTATGTTTCCGCTGCCCAGTCTTCAAAAGGTCAAAGAAAGACCGAGTTCAGTTCAGACCGTCTCTGCAACTCCCTTTCTTCGTCTTTTATGGTTCGAATTAAATCGCATTTCCGAGCAGCACACCCAGCGCTGTCCAAAAGTTGTTTCAAATGAGTGAAGGTCAGGGTGACCCGAGTGGAGCCAGGGTTTGTAGCAGAGTCACATGATGGGAAAACTGCAACAAGGAGCTGGAAACATTGCTGAACATTTTCAAGGGAGATTTGATGGAAGAGGACGCAGAGGTGGTCCTGATGTTAAAGTACGCCTCATCTCTAAATGATGGATTTATTCATTTATTGTGATTAAGTAGAAGTAATGTATGACTGATAAAAGACAAGACTCAAGTTAAGTTTGCACTTCTTTCCTACTCCTTTACAGGCACAAGTTATGGATTTAGGGTCACAGAGTTGTTTTCTTTTTGTTTATATGTTTGCAGCCTTTCCCAGCTCTAATAGAAGCCCTGAGCACCATAAATCTTTAAAAACTTTTACAACTACTCTTTTTTAAGCGTTCCCATGGCTGAGTGTGTGTCGTCTGTCTCAGCTAATGGACTGGCGGGCGATCCAGGAGGAGCGGGCCCGTCGTCTGTATCGCTGCCGCACTCTGAGGAGGTGTCTGCTGGGACTGCTGGACCATGTGACCCGGGAGCGGCTGGCCGACCGGGACCGTGAGGAGCTGGCTCGGGAACACGACGACAGGTCTGCTCCCTGTGACGCTCCCATATGTTCCCTCTGTGTGTGTGTGTGTGTGTGTGTGTGTGTGTGTGTTCTCCACACCCCACAATGTCCAAACCATCTCACTGGGTGTCATATTAAAACGGGTTAAGATGTAATAACAGAGCAGTTACACTCATTACATGCCAAAAAAAAAAGAAGCGCACGCCTGATACCCGAAATTCCTAGAAAACATCTAAACAGTCGGACGCTAAATTATACCCATTAAACAAAGTTTCATTCCACATTCACTCGTTATAAAGATGAAAGATGAAGTCTTATATGAGAACTTATAGTGCTCCCGATCGTAAATTGCACCATAATCTCCTTAACCCCAGAGATGTGCCTCCTATCTGCGGGTAAACGTCTCTTCATATTATGATTAATAGAGCTGGTAATGGGTTTTCTCTGCTGAGGTAGGAACTTCAGTGTGGCTGTACCCCCGCTGCCACACTGCACTGTTTATAGCCTGACTGGTCCCCGGCTCTGCCTAATTAAAATTGTATTTTCTGCGAAACTCTGCACAGCTTCCACACACACACACACACTCACACACATCCCGGTCCATTCTGTGGGTCTAGGCATTACGGCGGCGGTGGAAACGTTGCGAGTGTGAATAATGCAGGCGCGCCGTGGTCAGCGCGCTCACCATGACGATGCTGAGATGATGTCCGCCGCTAAGCGCCCCTGTGCCGACTGGCAGGAGCCACTGAATGCAGCTGAGGCTGAGGAGACTGCTTTGCCTCCCCTCACATCCTCTCACAATAACCACATATCCCATATTTTACATATTGGATACGGTGGATCAGCGAAAAGGTCAAATCCTGGTCAGGTCGAGGGTCTTTCTATTTGGACTTGTCATGGTTTTTCCATCTCTGTATGGGTTTAATTTGAGTTGTCCGGAGGTGTGATAGACATGGCCATCGAGTCAAAAACTGTGGGGGCAGTTTACCTTAAAATCCAGAATTGGCACATAAGGAAAAGAGGAGGAACGTCAAAGTCACAAAGGGCTAGTCCCAAAAAGCCGACGTTGACATAACAGATAAGGGTGACCTGCTTCTGGTGCTGAGGGACGAGTCACTGAAGTCATTAGGATGGCTCCTCTGGGCGCTGCGGATATGTCAAACAAAGGTGGTTCCTAAAACATAGTTCAGACTAAGATTGCCAGAACAACAGGGTCATCTGACGACGCCTGATTTGCATCTAAATAGGTCTGAAAGTGTAAAAATTGACGCCATAATGTTGTATAGGGGTAATATCACGGTCTGCTTTCTCCTAGCGTCTGAATAGATGATTTTAGCAGGGCCAGTCAAACTCCAAGATGGCGTGAAACATAATGTTCGGCTTCTCAGGAGAGGTCAGGTAAATGACCACGGGCTGTGGGGGAATTCCCACCGGCCGGCCAGCTGCCACTGTCAATAAGCCCCCGGTAACATCATGTGAGAACTCATTAGGTGTTGTCAACCCACAGGTTCCACATAATTCACTTTGTTATTGCTCACACCACCCCCTTCTCCTCTTCCTCCTCCTCCTCCTCTCCTTCAGACGGGTGCTGCGGCGATGGTTCCTGGCCTGGGGGAAGCTTCCGGCTCAGCTCCGTAAGGAGCGGGAGAAGGAGCGGCGGCGGGAGAAGCTGGGCCGGAGCGTGGCGGCCGTGCTGCCCGACTTCTGCTCCCGCCCGCTGTAGAGAGGCGAGACGGTCGGGAGGGGGGGGGGGGCGACCTGTCGCCTCAGGGACCGGGACCAGGTAGAGAGAGAGAGAGACAGACAGATGACAACATCTCAATAACTCAGGGGAGGCCCGACACCAGCATGCTTCCTGTCACGGTTTATTATATAAATACATTAACAAAAGGCATTTCACACAGACTGGAACTGTGTGACTGACTACACAGTGAAGGCTGTTTGGATTCATGTGAGGACCAGTAAGAGCAGCTGTGGTGGAAAGCAATGGAAACTTCTCAAAACAGACATTTGTTTTTATGTTGTTTTTTCTTTCCCAGAGTTCAAAATTCAAGAGTCACTTTGAGGAGCAAGCGCTCACATATTCAGGACGGTGTAAATAATTCATTATGAATAATGCCGCGACTCCACTTAAATGAGCCCGGATATGTATGTGGCTTGCACCAAAATGTTCCATTAATCTAAATATCCGCAACTTGTTTCACAAGGTCCGACACTGCAGAAGAGGACTGGAAGCTGGACTTTCCATGATAAATCGAGCGGTCCTCCTCATTCGCTCCCACTGGTGGCGGATGGAGGCTGGACCAGCAGCTCCAACCACTCACTGATGACACAGCATCAGGGGCGTCTCGCCCAAGGATGCTTCCACATGTTGGGCCGAGATCGATCCTCCGACCTTTCAATCCGTGGAAGGCCTCTGAGCCACGGTCGCCCCCAAACATCCCCAGCATAACTCAGTCTGACATTTTTCACCCCACCCCCCCATCCCAACTCTCTGAGAGGAGCTGTGGAGGCCGCGTGGAGGTGCAGAGGCTGGCGGGGAAACGTGAGACTGATGGGAGGTGAAACGAGGTGGTGGTAAAGGTCAGCCCAGCTGCATAGAGAAGATGCCGGTTGTCTCGGTGACATTACCGGCAGTGAATATGTTTTATTGGGGCTGTCGTGGCCGTTATTGCTGCGTGTCAGTGTCCGGGGGCGGGCGGGTGAGTAGCGGCGGTGACGTCATGCTGCCACCTAGTGGACGCGGGCGGAACGTCTCCTCTCAGACCAGGTCCGACGGAGCGGGCGAGGGGACGGCGTCGGCTGCGTCCCCCATGCTCATGAAGTCCGCCCAGTTGGCGCGGAAGCCCCGCGAGTAGAGGCCGGTGTCCACCACCAGCCCCCAGCAGGCGCTGCGCGCGCTCCTGTCCCGCAGGGCCGCGCGCGCCTCCCGCTCCGTCACGTTGTAGCTGACGTTGACGAGCTGCACGAGCAGCAGGTGGAGCAGGCCGGCCGTCACTATGCTGCTGTACCAGGCACAGGTGAAGCACAGCGCCGAGCTGCAGCACGCGCACACACACACACAGAGACACACACACACACACACACAGACAGGACGTGTGATGGTCTGTACTCAGGAGGGTTTTCATAGTCCTTTTGTTCTTATAAAAATGGTAAAAAATTGTTAATGCCTGTTTCACAAAGGACAAAATACGGTCTTTGAATGCCTTTCTTTTTTCCTTACCTCAAGAATATTCATTTTTTTGTCTTCATAGGTCAATCTCTAATTTAAAAAATGCTTAAATTAACTTACCGATTATTAAATTTGTTAGTGATTAATTTGTTAGTGATTAATTCATTAGTGGGTTAATCAATTAGTTGTTGCAGCTCTACCCATGACTTCATTAAAAAAATAAATAATTCATTGTGTATGGAAAACATCGATTAGGACTGCATAAACAATATGGTTCTCATTCACGTGAGTGGTTTCTTGCTGTCCTTCCACATTTAGGATGAGAGTCAGCTGTCTGACGATCACTCAGTTGTTCTGAGGGACTATTTTTAAGTGAGCGACACGTGCGTGCAGCAGTGCCAGAGCGGATCGTCTCTACTCTCCCACATCGATTCTCCTCATTTCTCTGAGTTTTTCCTCCATCACGTTGGCTGGACGCGCTCCACACACACACACACACACACACGCTACTCTGTGAAACTGATTCAATGCCACACCGAAAAGGAGGCCAGGCACGCGGGAACCTCACACCTCGTTTGGTCTTGGTTTCTCTAAGAAACTCAGTGCTTCAGTTAGCAGAGGACAATAAAAGGCCATCTGCCATTTCCTGTTTCCATGGCTCCGTCTGAGCTGTCGACGTGCAGAAACGCACAGTTGTTAATTTTAGGCATTCGCTGCTAATTGAGCTGATCTCAGCGCACTGAGCACAGCACCAGGCATCTTGTGTTATTTTAAGCATTCCAAAGGAGACTTGGGCCCGATCAGTAATACTGTAAATAAGAAGGGTTAGGGTTAGGGTTTTCATAGAATTCAAATGGCCACAGTACATCCAGGTGGTACAATCTGATGCCACTGTTGCGGACCTATCTATCCTTTGCATGTTTGTTCTGGTGATTCTTGTTACTTTTCGATCGACATGGAGAGTTGTTAAAGAATTTGCTGAAAATCAACATCATCATCATCATCATCATAGTATCAGGATCTTACCCTCTTTGTACCTCATTGGTATCACTGTTTCTCAATAGAAAACATCAAGATTTCTGTCCCACTACACACACACACACACAGACATTTTGTGGGTACCTGTACTGGTCATAGACCCCCGGGCAGTAGAAGAGGGCCGTGACTAGACGTTGTTGCGGACACACGCTCTGCAGCACCAGGCCGATGCCGTACAGGGACGTCAGCAGGAAGAGGACGAGCGTGATCAGGAAGCTGCGGTGATTGGCCTGTCCCACACAGCTGTTTATCCTACCAGAGCACCAACGAGGAGGGACGGAGGGGGTAGGGGGGTCACACAAACACGCAGGTACACACAAGCAGACAAAACATAGTACTGAGACCCCAAGGTTACACTACACAGCATGCAGGACCACACAGGAGAGGATGAGCTGTGGCTCCATACGGTCGATAAAGACAAACACACAGATACTTGAAATAGAAGACAGCCGCTTAAAAGGCACCGTTTCCAAAATGAAAAGGGATGTTTTTGCATGTAGATTTATTACACGGTTTGTGCGGGAAGGACGATGCGTGTGACGACCTCGTAGAGGAAGTGGAGGAAACGGTGAGGAGCGGACAGGGCAGAGTGAGAGGCGTTTCAGTGGAACCCACCAGACACAGTGGTGGTCGAGACGCAGCACGCAGACGCCACAGATGCGACAGTGTCCCGCCCTGGGGGGCCGCACCAGCCTGCACGCCGGGCACCAGTTCCTGCGGCCGCTCTCTTTCGGCTCCTCCTCCCCCCTCTCCGCCGCGGTCGCCCGGCTGGCCACCGACAGGGTCACGTCCCGCCTCCCTCCGTTCACGGCACAGTCCCTGTCCGCCAGGGGGGCGTAGTACGTCACCGTGCTGTGCACCGACTCCTGGCTGGGCCGGACGATGCCCGGGTCCCTCTTGGTGTGGACGAGGGCGGCCAGGGTGAGGACCACCCCTGACGTTACCGCGACGACCTGGAGCGGGCTGATGTCGGCGCCGGGCAGCACCCGGGTGATGAACAGGTAGTACATGTAGCCCAGGGAGAAGAGGGCCAGGCTGAGGAAGAAGAGCGTGCGGCCCTTCTTGCGGTGGGTGAAGTAGTAGTACCAGAGCACCAGGCCGGGCAGAGCCGTCAGCACCAGTAGGCCCAGCAGGAAGTGGAGAGCAGCCAGGTGCAGCAGGACCGGAAGCAGGATGAGAGGAGGGATGACGGACAGGTCCACCCTCCGGGCTCCGCCCCAGAACCAGGGCACGCGGACCCGGTCTCTCAGAACTTCCAGCACCTTAGACAGGGATCCTGGTTTCTGAGATTCCTGCTTTATGAACCTGGGAAGTGTTTGGGGGGGAAAAAAAGAGCAATTGAGGTGAAAAGCTTCAAGTCTTTCCTTCCCTGCAAAACCAACAGTGCATTTGTTGGTCTTTTTTTTTACATTATTTTGAATCCATCCATCCAACATTCTTCATTCTTCATTATTTTTACTTGACAGTCCAACAGAGGGCATTGCTGTCTGCAGTGTGTGACAATGAAAAACAGTGAATTGTGCGTAGGCACATCCCATAATGTGCACGTTGTATCAGGTTGTTCCAAGGTGGACATGTAACAGGCATCAGAACCAGGTCTGCCCGGCTCTGAAATTGTAACCGTGAAAGGGCAAGGTAGCGCAGGCTGTACTCTGCTGTAGCATTAACAGAGCTCAGTCCAGAGACACAGTCATATGTGAATATGGGGATTTTCCATTACAGCTGCCTTCACCTTGTGTGTGCTGGGGCAGTCTCCAGCATTTCAGCAAGGCCAATTGGTCAGGTGCTGGTCTGTGCTTCTCAAATATAAAACGAGTAGGTATGAAATGCAAGTTTTCACTGTTTTCTGGCATTCTATTAATCCACTCACCCATTACCTCACCCTCTTTATACCTTATTTTTTACACTTTGTCCCTACAAAGGGAGGGAAGGAAACCAGGTATGGGGAAAAACCATTACAAAAACTTAAACCAGGCACTTTTTCCTTTGAGGTCAGAGTGCTATCCAACATACCATATTCTATTAACGTTGAGTTAATTGATCCATTAACTAAGAGATCTGTTGTCATATAAGATGATCATTAGCTGCAGCCCCAGGGGTGTCGGCTTTAATGCCTCTCACCTGTCACAGGCGTCGTCCAGGTCCTCACAGTCGCAGCAGCAGGCTGCCACATGGCTGCGCTCCCCGAGTCTGTTCACGTACTCGCAGCAGCACAAGGTCTCGTCCTCCCGCGGCTCCTTGCCGCCTCGCCTCCTCATGACGGACAATCTCACAGCCTATCAGACGATCAAAACATCCATCAGCGGCATTTTTATTGAAGGAGTGCCTCGAAAAGCCCACCTCTCTGGAACGTTCTTTGCATCCGGCGGCTTGTGCCTGCAGGTTTTTAGATGAATCGTTCCAGATTTCCACTACATAACACTGCCCCACACATCCCCTGTTCATCTCGCCCTTTAAGTCCCCTCCTCCTACCTCCACATCTGTCACACATCTGTCACCTCGTGTGGTGATTTACAGCCGGAGAACAGTCCCACTACTGCGGTCGGCAGCTGTCTCCTTTACACTGCACAGATGGACCTGGGCTGAGGTGCAGCAGTGGCAGTATTTATAACAATCACAATCTTCCACGTCCACTTCATCACTGACAATGGCTCAGTGAAGCGCTAAGAGGGATAAATCCCCCAGCTCGGTTAAACCCCTCTCAGGAGGGAGGGGATCTGGCTCTGTCGACCTGAATGAAGCTCTGATTAGCAATGAATCAAAATATGAAAAGCGGCGTGGTTATTATTAGAAGCTATTGGTCAAACTATCATGGTGACGAGGGCATAAGGGGTCAGAAAAGTTCACATGCAACTAACTAGTGAAGTCTTCCAGGTGGCCTTTGAGTAAAGTCTGTGAAAGCTTAAAGGGAAAACAGATTGGGCAGCATGTACTGATTAATGGCTGAGTGGCAGCACCAACTGGCACAGCTGCTCCCTGACAGTAAATAAATAAATAAATAAATAAATAATCCTACGAGGATTCACAGTTCAGTAGTGTTTATGTCCTAGTGTGAGAATTAGTTTTTCTGCAATATACAGTGTTTTTGACAGCAAAATGTTGGATATATGCATCGTCTTACCCACTCTTTTCCTTGAAAGGAAAGAGGCGACAGTATATACTCACACTATTTGTGAGGCGACAGTGCTGTTCACTAAACCACCATATCGGCCAGGCCAAATTATGAAAAGTCTAATCAAGCTAGCATCAGGATAACTGCAGATTTGCTACTTTTCCTGATGTTATTTGCTACTAACATGTATATCTTCAGACAACAGTGCTGTTGCCTCACAGCCAGAAGGTCACTGGTTCAAATCCCGTTCTGACCAAGGGCCTTTCTGTATGTAGTTTGTGTCTGCATGGGTTTCCTCCCACAGTCGAGGTGAGAGTGAATGATCTGTGTGTGTGTGTGTGTGTGTGTGTGTGTGTGTGTGTGTGTGTGTGTGTCTGTGTGTGTGTGTGTGTGTGTGTGTGTGTGTATGTGTCCTGTGGTGGATTGGAGACCTGTCGTTGCCCTATGTGTGTGGTGATCAGCACCAGCAGATTCCTAAGACTCCATCAAGGTAGAACTAAGCTGTATAAATACCTGACAATAAATCTGATTCTTACCATAAAAGAGAAAAAGAATTCTTGCATCTGTCCAAATGTAATAGGAAACATGTATACCTGACTTTGGTGAAGCTATCTGATCCTAAAAATTGGGCAGGTAAAGGGGCTAAACTGCAGAATTGTTTACAAAGCTATCTCCTGGCATAATGACCTCCTGATGTCACTGTGGGGTTGCCAGGCAACCGACACGGACTCCCGGAAGTAACTGCAGTCTCCTCAGAAACAGTTCCAGGAACTACAAAATATCTCACTAAACTCCGTAAAGTCAACATGACATTTAAAAGTTTTTATCTGCTGAAAACCTGCATAATATTTTAGGCTAAAATATGCACATGTGGAGGTATATTAAAATTATTCTAAAGACTAATTGTTATGCTGTGTTTTGTTACTTAAAGCGGCATGACAACCTTCTTGCTCTTGCAATTCAAAACAGACACCGACTTCAAAACGTATTAAGATAGGAAGTCTATGCTAATGAAAGGCACTTGCGACTTTATCTGACAGTCTTAAGTCTTGTTGACATACGTATGTACTTCCCTAAATTTATAATGTTCAGGTAATGTTTTAACGGTGCAGGTTTCCCCCGATATGCCAAACAGCTCAGGTTTCCAAACAATCCATACAACCCTGTGGACAGGCAGAGGTAAAACCAAGCTCTAAACACACCTGGATAGCACCTGGAGCCTCTGCATGCCCATGCTTTTCAGCTAATATCGTCGGTGGAGGTCCTCCCCCTGATACCGGGATCCTCAGCGGAAATCTCTGCCCCGGTGCGGTGCTGTGGTATCCGGTATGTTTGGGAGCTGCGGAGCGTCGATGGGAGGACGGCAGGAAGAGGTGAACCAGTCTGGATTGAAGGGGTCGTCTCGTCTCGGTTGAAGTCTTGTCCTGTCTGTGGAGACGACTTGAAGCTGAGGCTGTAAACTGAGCGGGCAGTTTCTCTCCTGACGTCACGAGACGAGTGTGTGAATGGGTACAGTGGGGCGCGTCATCACCGAGGGGCGTGGTCTGACGTGTTTGTGTGTGTGCGTGCCATACTGTACGTGTGGGGTTCAAAAAACATAAAATGCTAACGAACGCTAACGTTCACGAGCTGTAATTTCTCACATAAACATAATGAAGGGGAACTGGAAACAAAACAGTGTTAAACAGTGATAGATAGATAGATAGATAGATAGATAGATAGATAGATAGATAGATAGATAGATAGATAGATAGATAGATAGATAGATAGATAGATAGATAGATAGATAGATAGATAGATAGATAGATAGATAGATAGATACATAGATACATAGATACATAGATAGATAGATAGATAGATACATAGATACATAGATACATAGATACATAGATACATATTCAAATCAAAGATTCTAGGTCAATAAAAGACTGAATAATAGACCTAGATGATTGGCTCAAAGTATAATTTCCAGACATCTTCTGCTATTCATAGAGTTGTCAGGTATTATCACATTTATGATTAATATGATAACTTAAACTGACTATAATATCACAAGTCTCCAATTATTCACACTATGGTATATTATTAGCCTGGCATGTTGTGATTGAATTCCATGCAAACCTACTTAAGTCACTGTTAAGTCACTGCAATGCTGACTGGCTGTAGTTGTATGACTGTCAACTTAGGGCTGTTCCAGTTAGCCCAGGTCCTTTACAGGTTTACTATGTTCTGGAGGGTTGACCTGAAGTGTTCGTTTTTATAGGCTGTTTTATGGGCCAGGATGCTTATATTTTGTTATGGCCATTCCTTTTGGCCCAAGATCTACAATACCGACTCAAAACACCCTGCCACCTAACAATTTGCAACAAATGTGTTCTTCTACTCACCACATTCTCTTCAGCACATTCAATATATTCTAGTTCCAAGTACCTCAAAAAGTGGTTTAAAAACTGTTGTGAAAAGGTGAAATAATCATTGCAACTTTGTGGGGACATTTTTCTTGAAACACGAATGACTTGAGGTTAAATTAAATCAAAGCAAACTTAAAATGCTTCACTACTGTCCTCATTACTACAATAAAACTTTATTGAACTTTCTGTAAAAACAACTGCATACAACATACAGTCAAGAGAAGATAATCTTACCACTGACTAATTTCCACCTCCGATTTTATTGTAAAAATAATGCAGGAACAAATCTAATACTTCCCCTGGAAGTAAATAGAGACAAGCTACTGGTCAATAATTTAAGATGGTCTCAGTGGTCTTGTATTTCACCTGTGACAAAGGCTGCTGTATTTGGCTTTACTCCCAGTCAGTTCCCCACTTTTGTTTCCAGCAGAAGCGTACAGTACATAGTGTGCAGTTCCCTCCAGCAATATCTACAACAATAACTTTCTGTGCTTCTCAGCCTGTTAAAAAGAACATTTTGGTTATTTTACATTATTTTCAGGCAATCAAGGTTTGAAAATGATATTAAATCAACGTTTATTTTCTAATTTTCCTCTGTTGAGAACATCTGAACAAAAGCAGGCACATAGAAAAACAGTGATGGCAACACTGTAAACATCAAACAAGGCTCATGGCAAACAAGGAGACGTGTCACCATCATCTGATAACAAAAACAACACATTTTGTGCTTCTATCAAATTGAAGTTCACAGATTAAACTTGCATCTAGTGTTAACAATGTGAGCATCAAGCAGGTGGTAAACTCTAGTCTCACTGAACCAACACCCTTATTACAATAACACCAGAGTGACTAAGTGAATCAAAACTATTCTTGTCTTTAAACTTGCCTCAGTGTAGAAAAGGAAAAACTGTTCACAGGTGCAGATGAGATAAATCAAGACTGTACCATAGTTTTGGCCTGCTTAACTTACAAGACAATGATTTTATATACATTAAAAAGGACAGTAGATTTGTCTAATATACAGACTTGGAAGATTCTGGCTATTTTTATATTTGTAATTTAATGTACATTTAATGTTGCAGCCACTTCTGCCAGTTCATATATACAAAACATTCAAATTGCTCATTATCCTGGAAATAAAAATTCAATAAGATACTTAAAACACTGGCTAATCTACAAGGCACTTGTGCAAAAAATGGTGTGCAAACATGTAAGTAGAGAAAAAAATTAAATATAATATTGATTCTCTTCCCCTGAATAAAACAAAAGTAAAAAAAAAACATTTGGTGCAGTCCATCTGGGGTGGCACAGAGCTTATCTGAATATAAGAAAGAGTCAGGAGAAAGTTTCCAGAAATCTGATGGCAGTGTTCAAAAAGAGTGAACTCTAAATCCGATGCTCCACTGGCGTGGATCTGACTTCCTTGCAGCAGTCGGTTCACAGCTTTTAAAAACATCCTGGCACCTGATGCCCCGCTCCAGGCTTTGTGCTGCGCAACCCCGGGCAAACACGTGGCATGTCATGGGTCTGGGGACGTCTACATGGCAATGTCACTGGATACCAGGGATTTCCATTTCCACTTGGCTGCTGCAGTTTCCTCCACTGTGCCCAGGGGTGTAGCAGGAGGGGAAGGGGCTGTGGAGGCTGGGAGTGACGCGTCACTGTGGGGTTGCTGTGCGATTAGCCATGGCAAAGTTCTGCTGCAGCACCAGCAGAGAGTTGCGAAGCTGCGAGGAAGAAAAAAGAAGAAGTAGTCGCTTCAGTTACTAGAGAACAAGCTTTTTTTTTTTAAGCTTTTCACTTTTAAGTATTACAAGATAGCTATGAGCATATGGGACAGACCCCTGCTGGTTGTGAAACAGAAAAGAGAACAGCTGGAGAATTAAGGCAACATCTGCACTCTTTTAGCTTTTTATTTGTTTTGATGGACTCTAACTAAATCCTAAGTTGACCCATCTTGTAAAAAGCGCTGTGAAAATTTCAGAAAATATGCTTATTTGCCTCCTTGTGGGTAAATATGATGATAAAACCTCAACAAATCCAGAACCAGCAGGAAGGGTAAATAATTAACCAGTACAGTAAATGCTTCCCTACAACCTTGTTATTGCTTGATGAATATAATGTGTAAACAAGTCACTCAGCGGTTAACTAGTTCTCAGCACCCAGAAGAAATTCCAGGAAGAGACTGGCCCTAAGCAGTAACTTCCTGGGGAAAACAGACTGGCATGTGACCAACCTTTCGACATGTGAAAGACGGTGTATATATATGAGCATCAAGCCTACCTGTTCTAGAAGACTGATGGAGTCCTGTAGGACTGTTTTTAGCAGCTGCAAATCCTCTCCGCTCCTAAACCCCGGTCCCTGTCTGGAGGCATAATCAGTGGCCAAGCTGCTGTATGACAGAAAAAAATATTTACATATAATATAAAGACAGCGGGAGGCAGAAGACAGTGGCAGATGCAAAGTGGTGGTGAAATATGTAAGGAGGGCTAAAAGTGGCGGAGCACAGATGCAAGATTATGCCACTTACATAACCACATTAACTGACAGTGAAATACAGGCACTTTCAACATAGTGAGTCACTAGAACAAGAGCAGCCCATTCCCCCTCTCCGCCCACACCAAGACTTCTGCTTTCTCTGTGACCATGGCAGCTACAGATATAATGTTTTACATCAATATGTTACAAAGTAGCAGACAGCTATCCGACCTGGCCTCGCTCCTCTCCCTCAGCCGATGCTTTGTGCTCAGGTACATGCGGTGAGCTACGTCCTCCATAGCCCACAGCTTAAAAAACAGACCCAGGTTCATCAGTGTCAGGATGAGCAAACTGCGGGAGAGACAAAACACTGGTCTGCACACTGACATAAACAATCATAGCAAATCGAGGCACTCATTGACATTACCAATAAAACTTAGGTCGCACTGCATATTCCTCTAAGACATTACAGGCTGTGTCACTTCACAGGTGTGTTTCCTCATTGTTCACTTACATCACGCTCATCCCTGCCACTACCGTCTTTACGCTCAGCCCGTGCGCTCCTTTCATTTCTGCTGGACCTGAAACACGGATCAGATCAGTGAGTCACTGAGGAGATAATGTACACATGCCGGCTGTGTGAAAACAACGACTACATTCCCGATCCTCCCGATGACATTTTCAGCAGACAGAGCAGTGGCTGCCGCATTTCACAATAATAAACGCAAGGTTTGGAGTGTGTCACCGCTTTGATAGTTTGTTATTGTGCGTGTAGCAGCTGAGTCAAGTTTGGCACACTTTTATCTCCATTTGGCCGTTGTGAATGAGTTGGAGGTGTCACATGTTTTCAGTATCAGATAGAAAAGGGAAATTTGTTCCAAACTAAACAAAAGGCAAATTCACAGAGGGAACTATCAACACTTTAACACTATTTAACCAAAGAAAATGTATTAGAATGGACAGAAAAATGACTTAAGTTCAGTATGTTGATTATGTATGGCATTTCTAGTGCCTCTTAATAGATAATGGGCACTTAACAAAACTCTAATGAAACCAAACTGTGGTTCTTTTAAAATCATGTGGTTTTTCTGAAGCAAGACTTCCAGTTGTGACTTCCTGGAGTCTTTGCTGGTTGCCTGGCAACCCGGGTGTGTGTGACCCTCCCATGGAGCCACAACCGATCGGATTTATCACGCGGATGAAACCGAGCGTATAAGTTTCGTGAGAGAGGCTGTGGACCTGTCCCGTGATGCGTCACATACCCATGCTGCCATCCCTGTGCTGCTCGGCCTCCTGCCCGTACTGCTTGCTGGGCTTCATGTGCTCGGGCATGGTGCGGCTGTAAGTCCGCCTCCTCCTCCGGAGCCCGTTCATCTTCCCTCCCAAGTCTCCACCTCCTTGGTTCATCTCTGCTTCCTCCTCCAGGAGCTCTGTCTCTGTATACAAAGCCAAACGCGCACACACACACACATATCCAGGGCAGAGTGAGAGGAGTATGTGCCTGTGGATGCTTCTTTCAGTGCTTCTTTTGTTTCAGAAAAGCATGAAAAAAATAACTACAAAAACTGGACTGGCATTGAAATTTCCTTCTGAAGCTGTGTGTCAAGCCTGTAAACCAGCTGTATAACCGCAGGCTCTACTGCCCTTTAGAGTCCCATTCTCCTCATGCACAAATACACTCATATCATGATTCAGTGCTGCGTGTTGGAGGAAACCGTTCCTATCAGATCGGAGATTAAAAAAGAAAGCCTCGGGCTTATGGGGAAAAGAGGACAGACAGGGAAGTTCTGTCTCCTGCCTCCACAGTGTGAGAACGGCCTCCTCTCACTTACCCAGCTGTCTGAAATAATCTTCTAAGCCGCTCCAGGAGTTTTTGGTGATGAAGGACTTGATCAGAGGCCACGGCTGCTTTGTGTATTTCACATCTGTGTAGACCCTGGCGGCACAACAGACGTTTTTTAAAATGGCAGAAACTCAAAAAAAAAAAAGTTTAAAAGCTGCGGGTGACAAAATCCTAAAATCTCACCTCAGTCGACACTTCCGCTTCGAGGTGCGTATGATGTAGTAGCGGTTCTGGGTGAAGAAGTAGTCGTGGTAGGGAACATCATGGGTGTACACTTCCGCATCCACCACGTAATAGTGGCCCTCCCTGGATTCATTGTACAGGGTCTGAGAAGTAATCAAGAGTACTGATTACTGAGCCACGGTTAAACCACTGTAGCACGCACAACATTCACGTGGATATAAGACAGACCTGGTTCTCTGTGGCGGTGGAGAACTTCCCAATGAGAGGGTTGTTGATGGTTATTGTGTAGTTCATGCTCCTCTTCGTCTGGCCCGACGAGTCTTTTTGCCACGCAGTGAAGCTGGGGTCTGATCAAACACACACACACAAGTTGTACACGAGTTATAAAGATAAACACTGGAGGATATAGATAAGCAACAGATGTCCTTGAAATGTTTAAAAAAAAAAGTTGACAGCTTACTGGTTATCTTCCTGATGTTCATGAACCTGTGGGTGAAGCTGGACTCGGTGAAGAGCAGCTCAAACATCTTGCTGGCACTGATGTGGAAGACCCTGTTGAGGTACTGTCGACCCTGCGCCTCCTTGAAGCTCCCTCGCTCCTCCACTGATCCGGAGAAGAGAAAGAAAAGAAGAAGGGAGGAGATATTTAGGCGTCAAATGCTGGGTTGGGGTTCAGGGCCCAGGGAGACGTCGTCTCACCTTCCTCGACGCTCTCCGAGCCGCTCTGCTCGGACACGCCGTTCTCGTTGGCGTTGAGGTCGAGGGAGTGCGTGGAGCGTTTGGACGAGCGCTCCGGGACCAGGCGGTCCAGCATGGGGACGGGGCTGCGCCGTGGAGACGGGGTGGGGTGAGGCTCATCGTGCTGGAGGGCAACGAACAGGAAGAGTTTGTTTTATCTATTTATTCATTTTATGATGACCCAGGATGATTGAATTGAACCTAAACGATAAAGAACATTGGTTTAATCAGAAATGCTTCAGATGCTATTTTAAGTCTTAATTTTGGTGCGGGAATATCAGTCCGTTTCTGCATAGATCTGTTTCATGCTTATCTGGCAACCCGACGTAGGCTTTACTTATTGGTTGTCTTGCTCGTCACTCACAAGAATCACTACGCAACTTAAAGTTCCTTGCTTAACAACAAAGCTTAGAAACTTTTGCACAAACTAAGTGATAAGTGGAGCAACACAGCTAAGAAGCCCGAACACATCCTGTCTTATTTGTCTGAACCAGAATCTGAGGAGGAATCAGATATGGAGGGAGAAGGAGAAGCAGGGGCACAAACGCTGGTATTTCATCAGAAACTTCTACAAACTGCTGTCTCGCAGTTGTCTTCATTCACTTGTATACCTGAATGGAGGCAGGTGAATACAAACTATTTTGGAAATGTGTCTGTTCAGCTTCACCTATACTTTCATTTCAAGATTATTGATTTACATATGAATGAGGATTTGATGGTGCTTTTGGACCCTTTGAAGTTTTTGCCATCTTAGGCAAAAACCTGCCATCTTCTGCTGGGAACAAACTGTTGTTATTCAACAAAGAAGAAGTTTTCCGTTGTAGCTCCCTCTTTGAACATACCATGCTGAGAGAGCCGAGAGGTGAGGGTAGCTCCTCCCCTTGCGGCGTAGAGGCCTCCAGGGGTCCGTGCTCCAGCCCGGTGAGGCGGATGGAGGGGGTGCGCTCCAGTCTCCCGTGGCTGTCATCACCTCCGCTCTTCGTCGTCAGGCTGCAGACAAACAAGACGGGAGGTGGTTTCTGATTACCGCACGATAGAACTGTGGGATGGGATGGGATGGGGTGCCCAGGTGAGGAGCGCGCCTACCTGCTCTGCATGCTTGATTCTGTGGAAATATGTAAGCTGTCCATCTCCTCATGGCTCAGGCCCAGGTCATGGCCGTAATGCTGTTTCACCATCTGCCAAAAGTCGGGGCAGCTCAGGGGCTGAGGGGCAGAGAGATAGAGAGACGGAGAGAGGGGGGGAAAAAAAGAAAACAGGCAAAAGGTCACAAAGATCTGGAAATATCAACCGCGAGGTTAGAAATCAGGAAATCTCTGACTCAGAGTTTGTGACGGGTTACCTAGAGACATAACTGAGCCTCATCTCCATGACAAACAAGCAACAAACCTTAGTGCCTTTCCCGACAGACTCCCGACAGATAGGCAGATATAACATAACTAAGATAGCAGGTTAGTGCAAACTGCACTCCTACTGCAATCATTACTTGCTATCCATCCTGGATACCTTGTCCTACCAAAAGTTTGTTTGATCCTATTTGTGCTGTAGTTACCTGGACACTGAATTTCCCCAAGGAAACCTCCCCAAGGGATCAATAAAGTTTAGTTTATTTATCCATCTATGAAACATTTTATGAAGAGCCTGCAACAGTAGTGGTAGTAGTACAACTTTATCTGACATAGTTGTATTAAAAGTAGCACTAGTACAACTTTACATTTACATATATAAATATGACTTGACCGTGTTAATTCCGGCAAGACAGACTCAATCTCAAGAAATCACCAGATACAATAAAAGCTGAGATCTGAATGGGAAAAGATGGGTGCATGTGCTGCCAGGAAATAAGCAGGAAAGTCAAGCAGGTTAGAAATTCAGAGATTGGTTCCAGCAAAGTGATGAAATCATAAAAACCTTGATGTCGATCGCATGTCGTTCTGGGGCCATATGGCGCCACGCGCGGCGTTAAAACGCAGTCGAACCCCAGATAAAGTTTGCTTCATCGCTTTCCCAGCCTTTTACTCACTTTATCAGCCAGTCAGCCGGTCAACATTTCCCCGCAGCTGCGTGAGCTTCACCTGCGCCGTGGATCCGTCACCTGGACGCACCGACTGCGCTCCTCTGAGCAGGAAGTCCAGCTCCAGACACTTGACACACTAACAAACAATCGCACCGCCCGCGATTTTCACTCAGATAGAGCGAAGAAGAAAAAAAAGTCGAAAGTCCGGTTCGGCCACGAATCAAACGACCAGAGAAAGAGAGAGAGAGACAGAGAGAGAGAGGGAGAGAGAGACCGTTTGCGGTTTGCGCCCCGAGCTGACGCGTTACGTTAAGCGCGCAGTTTGCGCCGGGAGCGTGCATGTGACGTCACGGCCACACCTGCACAGGGTCAATGAACTCCGGAGGTCTGCTTGTTTTCAATACCTGCTGTTTACGCTGCCAGGTCTCTGCAGACTGTCACTCCCGTGTGCAGGCTGCCATAGCACCCATAGGATCTGCAGGCGTGGGCGAGCGTGCAGATCAATCAAGATGTATAATTATATGATGATAATATAAAGAAAGTGGAGAAACAAAGAACTGCCACGCACGGTTTCATCAGTATGTGAAACCCTTCTCCTCTGGATCGTGTAGTAGTATAATAGTTTCTTAAGGTGGACACAGAAATGATCAAATCGAGGACGTATTTATTTGTATTCTGGTGTTAGCAGAAGAATTGCCCGAGATGCTACTCTACACTCACATTTAAAATCCTATTTTTGTTGTTTGTTTCTGCTGTTTCTGCACAGATCTTTCTCAGGCTCATGGCAGCCACTCAACTCAATGATCACGTGTATTTATGTTAATGCCAAAACAAAGGAGCTTTGAAACTTTTTCAATAAAGTGGTGCCTGGCATGATACAATTTTGAAGTGCATAAACTGATATTTTACCAGAAATGTCACCCCAAAATGTCCTGTATGGTTCATATCACTCTCCCTCAGTGTTGTACAGCTTTGGCTGGGAATAAAATGTTGTTAAGCCATGTCAAGGCAGAAGTGTTTTTTCATCCGAGTCCCCTGTTAAATATAGCCCACTATCTAATCTACAATGCAAACAGAAGGCTGGCCGCTTTTGTGAAGATGGTTTCATTTTGGGCTATGTGTCCAACAAGCAGCACAGGAGGTTTATCGCTCCGACAGACGTCAATATGAACCGTCCTGCATTTTCACAGACTGGAACCCGTGTTTTTGCTGCGGCTCACATTCCAAGAATAACCTCTTGAAATGGTCTTTGTCATCTCAGCCTTTTCAACTGCTTCAAAATCTTGTATTTCGCATACCACCACACTGAGTCATTTAGCAGACTCTTTTATACAAAGCAGGTTACGTAGGAGAAAAAAAAAGAACATCCAAGCGGCATTGCAACACCCATGTACACACACACACACACACACACACACACAGACTCCCATCACCCTCCACCCCCACCAGCTCTGAAGAACAGACAACTCTGTCTACCTCCTCCTACCTCTCAGCACCTTAACAGCAGTGGCTTCTCTTGCCATGTCTGCAACTTGCAATATCTACAGCCTCTTTCATTTTCTTTAACCTATTCATTACACCTTTTTGTCCACGTACATTTTCTACATATACATGTATTGCACTCTTCACAGCTTTTGTACATATTCTGTTGTATATATCACAAACACGCCTGCATTTATGTCTCTATTTTAAGTGAATACCAACATTTAAGTCTATGGTTTCGGCCTGTAGTTGTCCGTATGTCTAAGACGTGCCTTATGTGTGTTTTTACCTTAACTCCTAATAAGTCCTTGTGGTGCATGGTGGGTCTGTTTGGTGGGTAGTTCAGAGGGGACAGCACTAAAACTGTAAGGACTGCAGGTCCAATATTTCAGAAATATTAACCAGTTTATGATGTTTCACCAAGAGAACAAAGCGTTGGACACGAAATAAATGCGGCTGAGCGAAACTATGTGGGGGATCAAAGCCGGTTTATCTTTGACTGCGTTCCCATCATACGCAGAGGTAAATTGTCCCTAACCTGGAACAATAAACAATAGCTTGTGTCCGTCGGACTCAATGGAGCAAACCTGCTGTGCCGCTCCGTGCAGATCTTTGCCCTACATACAGCAGCGGAACGGACCAGATAACCTCAGAGCAAAGACGGTCTGTGGCCCAGGCCGGTTTGATGTGGACTCTGGACTGATTAGATAATCAGCGCAAAATTAGGTTAAGTCGCAGACCTGCGGGTGCTATTGGTCGGTATTCGGTCACGGCGGCAGAGATGCGAGCGATAGGACGTAGGTTACTCCTGTGTGGAGCGTGAAGATTGCACAGATGAGTTGAATCCAGGTAAGTGGAGCAGGGCCTCACCTTGTTCAGCAGCGTGTTTTGCCAGATGCGGAAAACACCCTGGTAGCTTTTCTCTCTCGCCGAGAAGGAAGTGAAGAAGAGCTGAGGGTGAGGAGACACAGAGAGCGATGGATTAGAGCGATAATCAGATGTGAGGCGCAGCTCCAGAGGCGCCCGCTCTCTCTGCCTCTACTCTACCTTCTCCGTGCCGGTGCTGAACTGGATGGCGTTGGGAATGAGTCGAGCGGTTTTCTCCCGGCTCATCGAGGTGATGTCTTTGAGGCTCAGCGTGATCTGTTGAGGAAGAAGGTGACAGATTGCATTTCTTTGTCCACATCCTCACCAAAGATTCAGCCTGGCGCCTCCATCGTTTCAGAAAGAGGTCGTGATCTTTCACGTTCTGTTTGAGCAGCCGAGAAGAGCAGAAAGTGAACGACACATCTCTGCACCTTTGCTTGGTCCACCGAGGATGCTGTAAGCGGTGCAATTAGCGCACCTGCCTTGTTAATTTTCCCACTGTAGCTCCGTAATCGTTGCACCTGATTGCAAACTGCAATGTTTTGCTGCTTTTTTTTCCCGGTGACACCCGAATCTAATCTAAAGGGTCGGTTGTTTGTGTTGCTAAAAGTGGTGTTAAACTACTATAGGGCATTAAGAGTCTCCATCCATGTTTACCCATTAAAAAAACTCATGCAGACATGAGGAAAACCTACAGACTCCACAGAAAAAGTTCCTCAATCCAGAACAACAAATGTACAAAGACCCTAACCCTGTGTCTTCCATTTAACTCCAGCACATTTTGCTCACTCATTACCTTTGTACCTCGGAACACATTGCTGTAGAAGCAGAGCCAGTTCTCCGAGAGGTAGAGACGTCCCTGAAGCAGGATGTCCCGCTGTAGGGCACACGTGTAGTCTGGAGGAAAAAGCATCCATAGACATGAGTGTGAGAGGTGTTTGTTTTCACACTAGATCTACACAACGGGCCACGGCGGGGGAGAAGGCGCGACATCCCGGGTGTCATTTCCTTGTAGTTCACCCCGGATGAGAACTAAATATGTGAGCAGGTTCAAATGTAGATCGTAGATTAATTTTCTTCTTCACTGCAAGACAAACATTGCAGTCAACAGCCTGAGGTGTTTTTAGTCGTGTTTTGTTCTTCAGTGTATCTAAATATTAATAAAGTCAATGTTTGACTGGTTAAAATATTGAACCTTGATGTTACTGATCATGGGACCGAGTTCCTCTTTGACAACACAAAACTGCATTTAAACATTTTCTAGTATTCATAGACTTCTACTCTTCAGAGAGAACAATGGTTGGAAATGAGACAATATCCTAAAATGTAATAACAAAACAAACCGTCCAGACAAAGCAAAGCAGCCTTTGCGGTCTTTGTGACTCACCCAGTATGAGTCTCTCCGACTCCGGCAGCTCTTTGAACAGCTTCTTGAATTCGTCGACTCTCTGCTTGTAGCTCGGCAGCGGAGCCTGAGGCGCTGCCAGACACTGTCCCTGCGGGTCAGAGTTCTGGTGGAGGGGACGTGGACATTAACCGAGTTGAGGAGGCACATTAATATATTTCTGAAGTCTAAAAGTCATGATCGGCTGTGCGCAGTAGGTAAAAAATACAAATTAGGATCATGTCCTGAGAGTGTGAGCAGCTGATAAACAGCTTTAGAGGCCTTTGGGGCTTTGCACAGGGGACACAACAACGATCCCACCTGTGTGAGGTAAATGGTGGAGTAATGAATCTGACCCACGAGAGGGCAGGCACATTTTCCATTTCATAGCTGCGGCAGAGGTGCATGATTTATGGACTCTGAGAAAGGTCTGATAAAGGAGTCCTTGAATGGTTGAGTGTGGGAGTGTTTATTCTCGTCCTTCGGTGTTAACATGGAGGCTTTGGTTTCATCAGAAATACCTCAGATGCTATCTTACAAGAGCTGTAACGATGGGAATATTATGGTTCATTCCTGCCCAGATCAGTTTCATGTTTTTCTAGTAACTACTAACTGGTTTTATACTGATTGACTCTCAGTCACGTGAACAATCATGTGACTTTATGCTCCCCTGCTGAACAAAAGAACTGTAACTGGAGCGAAACTGGTATCCAGCTGTGATTTATCCATTTATTATTAGCTACAATTTCAGTATGAAAAAGTGCATTTTTCAGCTAGAAATAGTAATTCTAGGTCATTATCCAAGAATGTAAGAGTGTTTTTTACTTCTAAGTCCCACTTAACTTGCAGGTCACATAGGAGCATGTAAAGAAAGGCGGTGAATTGTTTTTTTACCTCGTCTTCTTCAGAGCTCCATCTGACGTCCACCATGGACGCCGATTCGTCTGTGATCTCATCACTGGCCAGTCCGGACCGGTTCGATACCTGGTCCATCTGCTCTGCTGCAAGGCTGTAACACAGACGCCTACAGGTGTGAAACTCCTCAGAAACTGCTACACGCTTTCAAGAGAGATGGACAAGACATAGATCTGTGTCTGATTCAGTTAAGCACAGGCCCACAGATCATAATCTATAGCAGCTATAGCAGCTCTATAACAGCTATAGTTTTTTGTATATACATCGTATAAAAAAATGTATTACATAGATAGATAGATAGATAGATAGATAGATAGATAGATAGATAGATAGATAGATAGATAGATAGATAGATAGATAGATAGATAGATAGATAGATAGATAGATAGATAGATAGATAGATAGATAGATAGATAGATAGATAGATAGATAGATAGATAGATAGATAGATAGATAGATAGATAGATAGATAGATAGATAGATACTTTACTGATCTAGATCCAGGTTCAAGGTTACAACCATACCTAGAAAACCAATAGTTGTTTAAAAAAAAAAAAAGCACACACACTTTTTTGTGTGACAGGACAAAATATTCATGCGGGATAGCAAACAATCTTTGCAGGTATGCAAATATTAAGTACATATGCTCTTTATGTATTGGTGCCAATATGTTCCCGACTGTGAGAAATAGGACAGGACTAGTTTTTGTATGCATGACCAGTAAGACCAGTTGACCGGTATGTAAAAGTGCAGGTGCATGTGTGTGCAAAGCTGCGTCTTCACTGATATTATGCAACTCCTGATGGATGACAGTAATTGTAATGAATGGCATCTACGTGGCTCTCACACCAGAGACGAGTGTGAGACGCTGAGCTCATCCAACAGGGTGATCCTGCAGCGCCTGCAGGGGCCAGTCAGTCTCTCTGCACCAGAACTGGTTTGACTGGGACGGCTATGCCGGGAGGAGTTGCAGCAGACCTGCATGCTCTCAAGACTGTGTCACCTTTACCGACTGAAAACGCACCGCTAAAACTACACATTTGCGTCCCGAAACCAAGAGAAATCTGAGGAAATCCACCACAAAAATGATGCAACTGTGACCAGTGAGTTAGGGAACCACCACTACTCGTCCATTCAAGACTTATCCAGTGTTTAAAACTTCATATCAGAGCTTATTCAAAACTCCCAAACGTGTCCCAAACCGCCAGGCGCAGAGCGCACAGAGCGCGCGCATCTGCGCCTTTTGGCACCACAGGTGGGCGAACCCAGGTAAACCTCTACCTATCTCTGTGCGCCTGTGTCTTACCTGACTCGGAGAGGACCCAGGGTCAGTGCAGTGTCTGGGAGTGTCAAGCGAGGAGTGTGAGGGGCAGGAGTCGGTCCCAGGCAGCGCGGCTGAGGAGTGAAGACGCTCCTCTCTGTGTCTCCTCTCCTCTCATGCGTCCTGCTCCTGCTGCAGGTGTTTCTCATCCGGCCTGGGGAGCATACCTTAGGGGAGTTGTCATCTCATCGCTGACGTTAATTGGCCCTCACGAAACGAGTGAGAGGATCAAAAATAGCCCTTCCCTCACTGACACCCACTCTATTGTTCGACCTGACTCCAGTTTCAGAGCCACATCTCTCCAAATGTGTTTCGTTAACACACTGATCTGTTTTCTGTCGTGTTGATTTCTGGACAACGGTTCCCAAAATCATATGATATAATTTTTCATGACTTTTCCACAGAATACTACAAACCTCAATCCCATTAATGCATTTGAGATGTGTCACTTTCTACACTAAGGGTACAATTTACCAGCTCTTACGACTTTGCTGCTTTGTCCAGAATGCTTGAAAACCAAAATAAAATCCTCAAAAAGGATATCAAAAAGTAATCATTTCAAAATCTCAACTTTCAAACACTTTCTGCACTTTTGGAAATCGTTTCCCTGAACCTTTCCAGATGCCATATTCAACCTTACTTTTAGTACTTTTACCCAGATTGTTCCTCTCCTGATTTCGGTGACTGGAATTTATCTATTAAATGATCTCTTACATACTTAGACATTATGATTTATTTACAGGACAGATTATGCATGTGTACGTCTTCTAAACCACCCACAGGGTTGAGATGAGCCGAAAAGGGAAGCAATTTATCTGGAGATTTGACCTTTCCTCCAATTTTCCTTGAGCTTTTAAGGCTACAGGTTTTCCAGGATGTGTGGGAGCCCTGCGTGTCGCATGCAACCAGTCTGACCTTTGATAAGTATATTTATTTTTTTATATAACAACACCTGTGCACAAAGCATCCTGCGACCGGCTGCCAGAGAGCGCTGCACGGGAGAACCAGTTCGTCAGCCCTGAAAGTATGAGACCAAACAAACAAGCGTGCTTTTTTTTTTAACCCCATGTTTTTTTTTCTTCTTTTCTTTATTCTTTGGGAGTAACACGATGAAAGCGTTGGACAGCGGAGCGTCGGAGTCCGACTCTTGAACACTCACACAGCAAAAGTACACGACACTGCACGGCGTGGAAACACAACCATAAAAACGACGACAAAAAAAAACAAAACAAAGGTCGACAAAAGCCTCCACGTCGGAAAACGCTCGCAATAAATAGACTGATCTTATTAAACTTTTATATTCAATACTCTTCTGTACAGACGGTTCATGAATTACAATACAGCAACCGGATACTCGGGAAGAGCAGCACGATGACATGACGGCACACAGAAATCATGTAAACAGAGACGGAAGAAAGGGGGCTGAGGGGATCCCTCTGGCACACACACACACACACACACATGCACACACACACACACACACACACACACACACGCACACACGCACACACGCACACACGCACACACGCACACACGCACGCATGCTCGACCAGTGACCACGCAGAGGGTCCAGAGCGTGCCCATCCCAGGCAAGAAAGTAAGAATGAATACAGTACATCTTTCTCTTTTTTTTCCCCTCCACATGAAAATGCACACACGTACACGTCCTCAGGTCGACCCAATCGCTCACAAGAAAACGAAAAAAAAAGAGGAGGAGGAGGAGGAGGAGCACAGGGGAGCACGCGGGTTTTTCAGGAATACGATGAGGTGGAATGTGATTCTGCGGTGGAGGGCTCAGAGGTGAAAGGTCGGGCGGAGGAGCCTACTCCTCCAGCGTACGGAAGCTGTTCTGCATGTCCTCCAGCAGCTGAGCGTACTCGGCCTTGATCTTGGCCTCGCCGTCCTTCACCGGGTCCTGGAGAGACAGAGGAACACAGTCTCACACAAACAGGAACAACGAGAACAAGAGGACCAGAGCGGCCCCCCCCCCAGCCTCCCCTCCCCCCACGCTTGACATTTATGGATTATTCTCTCAAGGTTTCACACGGATGTCATTGCTCGCCAGCAGGAACAAAAAAAGCCCCGAGCTTTTAATGAAACAATTCATACACTTGAAAACTAATTTTCATGCTTGTCAGTGCTTCTAAATGCAATGTTTTACCTTCTTTTGGAACTTTGAAAAATGTCAGAAAACCAACAAACTATTATTTCAACAGCGTGCAGACTTGCAGCTTCTGTCGAGTACTTCATGTAAAAAGTAACCTTCACTCTGTTCACAAGAAATAAACAAATCAAATGTCTCCTGTAATGTCTCCTGTCTCCTGTGGAGTCTGCATGTCTAAAAACATGCATGCTTAGGCTGATTGAAGGCTCTAAATAGGCCCTGGGTGTGAATGTGAATGTGAATAGTGTGCATGTTTGCCCTGTTTGCCCTATGTGTTCCCTGCCTTTGCCCCATGCGAGCTGGAGCAGCCGAACACGTTGAGCCCGCACCTTGAATTTCATGGAGCTGATCCGGTACAGGATCTCTCCCATGTGCTCCCTGATCATGGCCCAGGTGATCTTGTTGTCGCTCTGGGCGGTGGTCTCCACGGCGTGCCGGGCCATGTCGTAGAAGGAGATCATGTTGGAGAGGATGCCCACCGTCTTGTAGAAGGGGCAGAACCTGAGGAGGAAAAGGTCCGATCACACACGGGTTCTCTGCTCCACTCTCTGAAAACACCTTGACACACCGGTTCAAGATGCGCTGTGTCGTTACCTGTCGTAAGGAGTGTAACCGTTCTGCTGCAGGAAGTCGTCTTTGATGAGCTTGGCCACTTCCAGGGTGATTTTGTCTGTTTCTGCCAGCGACGCCTGTTAAAGACCACTCAGTCAACTTCAAGAATACACACACAGAATAAGATACAGAGTGATGGTATTTATCCCTTGACTTACCTTTCCGACGAGCTGCACGATCTCCGCCAGGTCCTCCTCCTCCTGCAGGATCTCCTTGGCCTTGGTACGCAGGGGCACGAATTCGGGGAAGTGCTTGTCGTAGTACTCATCCAGAGCACGGGTGTATTTGCTGTAGCTGATGAGCCAGTTGACTGAGGGGAAGTGCTTCCTCTGAGCCAGCTTCTTATCCAGACCCCAGAACACCTGAGAGGGGGAGACACAATCGGTAACGCCTCAACGCCTCTGACTCAACGAACCTGACCGGAGAGGGATCGGAAGTGGTCGGTCACCTGGACGATGCCCAGGGTGGCCGAGGTGACGGGGTCAGAGAAGTCGCCACCAGGGGGCGACACACTGGGGAAGAGAGCAGACGCACATCAGAGTGTTGCAGCCCGGGCAGGGTGCTCGGAGGGAAATGTCTCCCCTCGGTGGTGAAACCGAGGCCGTACTCACGCCCCCACGATGCTGACGCTGCCCTCCCGCTCAGGGTTCCCCAGACACTTCACCCGGCCGGCACGCTCGTAGAAGGAGGCCAGGCGGGCGCCCAGGTAGGCCGGGTACCCGCTGTCTGCGGGCACACACAGGAAACACTCAGCGTACACGCAGGGACAGGAAGGAAGAGCTGTCACACAGCCGTACCGGGTTCCTCTTTCAGGGCAACGTCTTGAACTTTCCCTTTTCACTCTCTGAACTCCACTTAGAAGAACGCAGAAGGATCGGTTGACACAGACTGGTTATCAGATATTGAGCTCTTTCAGTATAAAATATATTGTTTAGTAGGAATGAGTGCAAAACAATTAAATCAATCTCACTGGAGAAAGCCACTAACTAGATTGAGGGTTCACCTAGTTCATTGATAACTTCTGACCTGGTTTGTGCTTGGTCACACTGTGCATTCACCTCAGTTCTGCTATACTCACGTATCAATAACTTCCATAGCACTGATGTGTTTAACATTACTGCAAACACAATCAGCTATTTAATTTTAAATATTAAACATTTAATCAGCCAATTAATTGGGAGTCGTTACTCGGATGTAACTGAAAGCACAGATTGTGCAACCTTTGGATATTTGATGGTTTGATGAAATGGTTAAAGCTGTAAAAGATATCCACAAAAGTTTGTAAATTCTAAAGTAAAAAGCCTTTGCTTGACCTTTGGTTGACAATTGGAGAAGGAAGAGCGAAGAGTGAGATTGTGTCAGTTTGTTAAGTTCAAAGACTGCTCTGTCTTCCTGTAGTAAAACGGATCAGAGTCACGCCTCACTGATTCATTCATAGGTGCTTTGTCACTTCCCCATAACCACAAGTCTGAGTCTATGGGAGGAAACATTTGCCCTAAACAGCTGAAAGACTGGAGCCTGAGCCCACCTCTGCCTCACTATAACCCCCTGTGGTGGTCCAAACCTACCAGCGGGCATCTCAGCCAGACGACCGGAAATCTCCCTGAGAGCCTCCGCCCAACGGGAGGTGGAGTCGGCCATCATGCTCACGTTGTAGCCCATGTCTCTGAAGTACTCGGACAGCGTGATTCCTGCGGAGAGAGGCCCAGTTAGCGTGTGATGAGACTCCTCTTTCTCCTAGCTCACACCTCAGGGATCAGGGTTGAGGGGTCACCTGTGTAGATGGAGGCTTCTCTGGCAGCGACGGGCATGTTGGAGGTGTTGGCTACCAGCGCAGTTCTCTTCATGATGCTCTCTGTCTTCCCATCCACCTCCATGGTCAGCTGTTGACCAGGCCACAGTGTCAGAGAGCCGATCCGAGCCACCCCGGCCCGGGCCGCAGCACCGCGGCCACCCCATACCCACCTCGGGGAAGTCTCGCAGTACTTCTGACATCTCGTTACCACGCTCCCCGCAGCCCACGTAGATGATGACGTCACTGTTGGAGTACTTGGACAGAGACTGGGAGATGACGGTCTTCCCGCAGCCGAAGGCACCGGGGATGGCTGTGGTTCCTCCCTGCACACACCTGCACATGGGGCGGAGGGAAAGTTTGGGGAAAACATTTCTCACATTTCACACTCTGAAGAAGACAGAGGACTTACGGGAAAAGGGCGTCCAGCACCCTCTGGCCGGTCAGCAGCGGGTGATTGGCGGGCAGCTTCTCTGTGACGGGTCGCACTTGTCTGACGGGCCACACCTGCACCATGGTGAACTTCTCCTTCACGCCCTCAAACTCCAGCTCCATCACCACGTCCTGACACACACACAAATCACAGGGCTCATACGCTTTTTACAAAGCTCAAATTGAAGCACTTTCCAGCACCTTAGATAAATGACATCATGAGTACTTAGTCTTTCCTCACAAAAAGATATGTGTCGTGCTATAACCAAATAGATAGGTCTTTGGCCCATTTTTAAAACCACAGTCGTAAAATGAGACACTCATAGCATAGCAACATAGCAACAGTAACTAAGGGCATCCCCTTAGTTTTTGTGTTTTTTTGGGAGTTTTTTTCTGCTCATTCAGAATGAAAAGTTTCTTGTACGGGTGTCTCGTCATCTTTCCATGATCTCACAAACATCTTTTAAAGATCAAAGTTAAAAGATTTTCAGACATAACCAACCGATCTCAGACACAACAACTGAGACTACACTACATTCAGAGCATCCTCAGTTAGACGGGCCATAGAGCTGATATTTCAAAATAAAATGAAATGAACAACTCGATCACAAGGGATGTCTGCGGACGGTGAAGACAACAGGTTTAACTTAAAAAGTAAAGGAAGACATGGGTTTAATTGGCAATCTGCCAGAGAACAGACCAGCTACTATAAAACCTCTGCAACTTTAACTTCATCTTGACATGCACATTTAACGGTCAGTCCACAGCTGCAGCAGGAGCAGGGCCAGACTCACGTTCACGTCGTAGCTTCCAGGCGGAGCCACGTACGTCACCGTGCCTCTGTTTCTGGGGGGCAGCATGATCTTGTGCTTGATGAGGGAGTTCTCCAGCACCATGCCGTAGATGTCCCCCCCTGTGATGTGACTCCCCACCTGATAAACACACAAACAAACAAACAAGCAGCAAAACACGTTTAACACACTCATTATTTCAACAGAGGAAGCCAGAGGTCTGCAGTCAGTCACGTACCCGCAGGCTCTTGCTGGGGTTGAACTCCCACTTGAGGTCTCGGTTGAGGGCCCCGATGTTGACCCCTCTGGGGATGTAGATGCTCTGTGTGAGGTCGTTGATGTCCTTCAGGGGTCGCTGGATACCGTCAAAGATGGAGCCCATGATACCCGGACCCAGCTCCACGGAGAGAGGCTTCCCCGTCCGCAGCACGGGGTCTCCGACAGAGACGCCAGCTGGACCCAGGCTCAGGACAACATCTGGGATGAGGTTGGTCTCAACATGGAAGATACTGTAGTAAAACCTGAAGCTATGTGATGTCCAGTTCGTCTTTTCAATTGTTCCATTCATTCATTTCAAGTAGTTCATAGTTTACAATGAAATCTACAGAGCACAACCATACAACAAACCTCAGATCAGCTGGGAAGGAAGAAAGCTCAAAAATCGATTGAATTAATACATTTGAAGCCTTGGCTCTAAAAAGAAAAGGCATTAGTGCAAAGGATACATGTCTCCTCGTACACCTGGATGGTGGCCATGTCCCCCTCCAGCCTGATGATCTCCCCCACCAGCTCACTGTGGCCCACACGGACCAGCTCGTACATGGCTGCTCCCGCCATGGCGGTGGCTGTCACCACTAAACACAGACAAACCAGATTACAACGACTGTCGCTCGTCTTCATTGAACCTGCTTTCTGAGTCAGACTGCCTCAGCTTTAAAGGCTCTGGAGGGGAGTTTGTTTTGATAGCGCTGGCATTTCTCCCGGACGGGCTGACCTGGTCCGGAGACTCCGTGGACGTATCCAAACTGGCTCTCTCGGTCCTCATCCCTGATCTTGGGCAGCTTGGACATGTCCATCTTGACAGGCTTGTTCGTGGGACTGGAGGAGAAAGCAGAGAGGAGAGGAATGAAGAGCGGGAGGCATCGGGACTCCAGGAGAGTTTGTCCTCTCCTCGACAGCTCCTACTGTCAACAACACCTCTCTGTTTAACCATGAGTAGCCATAAATCAGTGTGTGGGTGTGTGTGTGTGTGTGTGCTTACATTACATCCATTACTGTGCTTAGAAAACCGATATACTGTGGTTCATTTCACATTCAGAGCTTGAATACATTTCAACAGTGACCTAGAATGACCGAATGGAGTATTTAACCTTGTTCCCTGGTGCTCACACTCAAGCTATGGACTTGGTTTGAGCTCAGTTGTCCCAGTTGCTACTTTACAGTCCTGCTTTCAAGCGTGTGAAAATTACAGTCCATTTCCACACAGATTTAATTATGCCTTATCTGTCAACCGCATATCGGCTTTCCCCCGACTGGCTGCCTAACCTGCCGCTCACATGGACGATCATGTGACTTCATGTTCCTTGCTAAAAAAACCCAGCTCAGCAACTTTTTCCCAAAGCAAATGTTAACTGAGCCAATACAGCTCTGAAGCAATGAGTACACAGCCCTCGTTATAATGTTTGAGGCACAATGAGAGGAAGAATCAAATACCGAGGAAGAACCAGGGAGGGATTCATCGACTCTTCAGAGGAAACTTCACCAACCTGCTACCTCACAGTCATCTGCCTTCACTCGCTGACAAACCTGCACTATTTTGGAGGTCGGGGGGGGGCTTATGGGTTGCATCACATATATTTGACTCAATACTCTGTCTCTGATTCAGATATGTCCATTTCTTTTGCTTTGAAAATCTGAAATGTATATGCGGACGTATTGGGATGTGATGATGTGGTTCGATCCTGTTGTATATCTTAGGCCAGGAACAGGCTGTTCCTAAGGAGAGGCTGCACCTCTTAGACTTCTGATCACAGTAATCATGTAGGACCGTGTTAATTCTGTGGGCTTTTGCTGTATCGGATGTATTACCAAGGGTTTTCCTGAAAAATAAAACTACTTCCTCCCGTAACCATAGAAACCCGCCAGAGAAATACAGCAGCATCACTGCTCACGACTCACAACAGATCTGAAGCTGAACTAGGCCACCCCCTCCCCGTCTTCTCCCCAGCCCTTCTTTTCCCTTGCCAACACACACTAACACACACACATACACACACTCTCCCCATCCAGTAGTGGAGTCACAAATGACGCTAGCATTAGAGGGGGAACCCCTTCACACACTGCATTAATGCATCTTCCTTCTCTTTAAAACATCGCAGGATGGACTCGTGTTTCTCTCGGGGATGCGTCTCTGCGCTGCAGATTGAGATTTCCTGTCATTTTCACGTCCTTTTCATCTACACGTGAACATACACACGCTGTCATCAGTCGTGACAGAAACCACTGCAGAGCCCCTGCACACATTTCAGAGCCTTTTCTGCCCTTTTAGGCACAAGTCTGGCATCAGGCAACATGCTGATACTGGTATATTGTGTGTATCCCTCATTCCTCTGTCTCTATCTTGCATACTGATCACACACAGACACGGTGCTTTTCCATCCATGCCCTTTTCTTGTCCTTCCCCACTGATGTACAGATCTTCCTGTTTACGCTAGGCTGCCTGGCCCATCTGGTGCAGGGATACACGTGGCTCCACCAATGGGTCGAAGCTGGAATTACAAGACCTACACCTGCACAGGCTTCACCCACAAGCCACAGTGCAACAAAATCCACTTGTTTTTCAAATGTATATTGGTTTGAGTGTTGTCATAGGTGCCCCAACTAGAATAATAGAGTGTATCTGATAGGAGCCACGGGAAAGGAGATAAGGTGTGTTGTCCTAATGATTAATTTACACAGCTGCTTGATTGATCACATTCCTGCGAGACAAAGTCACCAGAGCTGAGCTGATTTTATGGCAGTAATCCTGCAATACCTGAGCTGTTATGGTCCAATCACCTAGTTATAATCCTGCCTACAATAAGAGGACATGACACTGGATCATATGATCCAGGCACATGACTGCCTGGTCTCTGAGAGGAAGTGGAAAACTAGCATGGTGTAAAACTGGGAAGTACAAATCATGGCACTGTGAGTGTACAAGTGTGGAAACAGCGTAGAGACGCTTCCTCCTGACTGAACAGGCATGAGCCATAACAAAGACAATTTTACCCTGGATTATGGTGATTTCAAATGTTGGGTTGGCCTCGGGACTGGAAAACCGATCACATCATGTCTACAAGAAAATGGTTTGTAAACCAGGTAGACACACTGAGCCTGTGTTTTAATACATTACTATAGATTTTAACTCAATAACATCAACATTGAGAGGGGACACGCATGTGTAGGTACTAAGGCAGAATGAGGTATGTGACATGTCAGTGACATTACTGTGAAAAACATCCTGACATGAGGGTGTTAATTGCGAAATACTTTCAGAAAGCTGGATCACGTGAAGCACTGCTAAAATACAACGTTTATGGGGTAAAAACGAGCAATATATAGCAGGATTTTAAGATATGGAAAAACAGCTGGAAGCCTGTGTGTGGTGTATATGAGGCTTTCTCACAGTCAGCCAGCTATATAGATTCTCTATAGCTGGCTCCGCTACCCCGGGTCAAAAAGAGAGGTATTTCCATCCTCCTCTATTATAAATTATTGAAGGCTAAATACGTAGAATAGCTAGGCTCTGAAGGTTATTCTGTGCTGTGAAAACGACAGCTACACTGGTCTCTCGGCCTGCCTGCCTGCCTGCCTCAGAATTGCTGGCTCTACCATTTTGGCGCAAGGGTTGTAGCTGGATTATTTTTCCAACCGTATTTTCAACAATATCGTCATAATCGCTGCCACTGCGTGATACACAAAATGTCTGCGGAATAATAATAATAATAAAAAAAGGAGCAGTTACCTTCTGGTTGCGGAGTCGTGCTTCCAGTGTCTGGCTTCGAAAGAGAAACGATGGACGCTGCGGTGCGTGACAGCAGGCAGAGATCAGCTGACTTCATTCACTCGCTCTCTGGCTCTTCCTCCGCTGCCACTGCCGCTGCAGCCGACGCCATCTTGGCTCCGCCCCTGGGCCCGGAGCAAAGATTGAACACAATTGGATAGAAAAGATGGACTACTCTGGACATGGATCCGTCTACCGCAATGGCTTCGAGATGAAGTTGAAGTTGCGCAGTGGTTTTTGTTTACATTAAGGTCTCATCGACATCACACAACCGTGAGATTACTTCCTAGGGGACTTGTACGTACTTGGCATAAAGTTACGGCATTAATCCGCCACTTTTTTTTAGACGTGAGTCAAATTCTTGTTGCCATTTAATGCGAGACTACCAACCATATACAGTCTAAACTACCAACTTGAAGTTTTCTGATTTTTTTATAGAAGTGTTCTGTTTTCAACCAATTTGAAAGAAAGACAGAAATAGAACCAACCAAAGATAGATAGATAGATAGATAGATAGATAGATAGATAGATAGATAGATAGATAGATAGATAGATAGATAGATAGATAGATAGATAGATAGATAGATCATGATCCTTATTCCTCCTTTTACATCGTACAATAACTATAGCGCGTACACTCTACAATACTTCTTCTATTGATAGTATACATGAGCAGTAGAGCAGTATCTACCAAGCTTCCATTGCTTGAATTATTAAAAAGAAAATGTATTTGTAGTGGCGATGGTAATGGTAGTGATAGTAAAGCTGCCAGACATACCTATTTTACAGTCACAGTCAATGACAATACAGGGGAGTAGACTATCTCTCACAAGATAAATATCTCGGAACGTTTGAGCCGTAATGGCGTCGCAATGCCAAATTGTTTCTCGTTTCAGTTGTCATTGTACTGCGCATGTGCGAGCACTGGAAGTGACTCAGACTGTCATATTGCTAGTGGCAAAAATACATCAGACATAAATATGACCACTTCTGTTTGAGGGCAATTGCATCCTCAGCCTCAGTTCAGTGGGAAGCATTTTAAGCTTTTTATACGAGATCAGACGATGAATGAAATAAACATTTTATACAGGTGTTTAAAGAATTTGAAAGAAAAATAATTGAGCTCACACTGGAAATGAATGCAAAAAAAAGCATTAAGAAACAACAAAAACCAAAGTGCAACTATCCATTGATAACGCTCCCGCATATCACAAATTAATTCTGATGCTGAGAAGATGATAGATAGTCTGTGATATGTGTGAATGCTTGTTAGATATATTGTTCAGTAGATGGTGCTATAATCTCATAGAAATCCTGCATTTGTCCTGCCTCTCTGTTGATGTGTGATCTGAACATTAATAACAAATAATAATTTGGATACAAAGGAATTAATACGGAAATTGTGCCTGTTATTTCAGTTTGTAGAATTTGTTTGCCTAATGAAATGATCCGTGAATTTCCTCAACAGTGGGTAGGAGATGAGTAGGTGATTTCAGGAACAGTTGTGGTTACTCCATAAATCTCATCACGCTTTCATTCAATCTACCTAAAACAAAGCCTGTATAGAAGTGTTCAATCTTTTATAGAGGACACAGATGCAGAACATGATGTATGACATGCTGTCTGAGAAATCTGTAACCTGTGAAATGATAAAACCTCACCTCTCCATTTAATTTCTGAGAGACCCAAGAAATCCATTAATCCTGTGAGGATATTCATCATTATTAGTCTGTACCATGAGTCAGAGGAGAGGGAGCTTTGACTGCAATAATTATAGACATTAACCAACTGAGCCAGGAACACGATCAGCTGTGTTTATTCTCAGCTCCAGTAAAGAGGTGCTCCAGTGTTCGAGCGTATGCCACAAGTAGCAAGTATTAGTATTGTAGTATGTTTTTTTCAGCTTAAGTAAGATTTTTCTAAATGAAGGACTGTTTCAATTCGATAATTTAACAGTTTTCTTTCGTCCGCACCTCATTCAGTCAGATGGCCTAGCAGACTATACTCAGGGTTGTAACATTCACCATATATGTTGTGTATATGTATGTACAAATGCAGTACGTCATTGAACGCACTTTTTCCTATAATTTTAGGACAAAGACATAGTATGTAACATATAAATATAGTACAGTGTGTGGGGATGTGTATGTTTGAACTAAATGCTACCAAAACACTCAGTCTTTTGTGTTTAATTGACAGATAGTTAACGTATCGGCCTGATAGACTACACCCAGGGCTTAGCCCTCTCTGTGTGCAGCGGTGTGCGCATGCGCAGGTCAGGGTTCACACTCTCCACACAGTCGTGGAAGGAGTTCTGCGGCTAAGCTAACTGCTAGCACCACAGCAACTAGCTACATGTGGAGGGTAAAACCGGAGGCATCCCCGACCCTAACTCTTGTCAAAAATCCCCATTTTATACCCAAAAACAGCTCCCAAGTCCAGCCTCATCGAACATAAGGGATATTATCTGTTTACAATGAAAGGGTGAGTGTAACCTTTTGAGCTGCGAATAAGTAGCTTAGCACGAGTAAAGTTTTTCATGTCTGTTTTTTTCCTACAAGGGGAGGAGACGGCGAGGGTAGCTTAGCCTAGCCCTGCTAGGCTACTTTTATTAGGCGAGATAAACAAACAAATGAAGCGACAGCTGGGTTTCTGTAACACGAGTATCCCCGTTGACTCGGACGGCTTGCCGTTCGGTGCTGGTCGTGTGCTGGCTAAGCTAAGTGGGCTAGCTGACAGTAGGGAAGCTGAGTCAGGTGAAGCCACCAGGCTAAGCTAAAATGGATAGATCCTGGATCAGGTGCATGTGTGTCTCCAGCAATCAGCCAACAATGACATTTTACGAAGTTATCTACGTGATAACATAGTACCACGTGGGGCTAATGTTAGTCTGCTGTAGTGTAGCAACGCTACACAAGACATCAACTCAAGTGTCAGTGCTCAGTGGCATCACTCAGTCTCTCAATGTGGGTAAAATCTTTATTTTCTGGCGTCATGGAGGGTCTGATTTCCTTACGTTATTTTACATGATGAGCCAGGAATTAATAGAGGTTTGAAGTATGTGTTCAGATAAGCAACACACGTGACCAGCAGCTGTTTTTGGTTGTGTAGCCTCCTATAAATAACACTGCAGAACTAATCTTGTGTTTAGGTTTCACTCACTTAAATAACCTTAACACGTTTAATCCTATTTTACTTTAGCATGTCTTTAGTAAAAGACAATGATATTAGGGTGGAATTTAGGTGTTTATTATTAATGTGTCCCTCCTTTTAACTGTGTATATATGTGTAAGAGAACGTGTATGTTGTTATATAACAATGTATAACAGTGCAACGCACATAAAATCTGATGCGGCATCATATTGCAGTGGCTCAGTGACATTTAAATTGTATGTCCTTTGAATTACAGTAGGGAAGCAGATTTTACTTTTCTTAAATTTGGGGCAGCTAGACAGTTGTATGGATAGGTGGAGTTATTGATAACTAGATAAATGCATAGATATTTAATTCAGGTCAGAAATTCACATACAAAAGACCTCAGATCTATTCATTAGTAAAAAAAATGCATGCAATCAAGAGAGGGGGTTTGTAGATTGATTTATAGAAACAGTTATCCTGTTATTTGCAGTTGGATATGTGAATAGCTGGTAAAAGTCTCATTTTAATGTCACATGAGACAGGGGTTATAACAAACATGCATGCATAGAATAGAATGCATAGAAATGTAGCTGATTAAAATTAGTGATAAACTGTGTCAGATTCAACACCGATAAATCAGGCATTCACAAGTCTGGCTTGGAAAAGACAAAGTTATTAAGAAGCTGCAATGTGTCTTTATTGGGTTTGACATATTTTGTGTAACGTTGCACCTGTTGCCAGTCCTGTGACCGTTTTGCTCTTGTTCCAGTAGCCGGATCGAGCTGGGGGATGTTACACCCCACAACATTAAGCAGCTGAAACGCCTGAACCAGGTCATCTTCCCTGTGAGCTACAACGACAAGTTTTACAAAGATGTTCTGGAAGTCGGAGAGCTTGCAAAGCTAGGTAAGAAGCACCCACCCTCACATTTGGTCACAGCATCTGTAAAATGATAGAAGAGGTGATGTTTAAAGTTCTGCAACCTCCTTGTCTTGTCTTGTCTTGTCTTGCAGCTTACTTCAATGACATTGCAGTGGGTGCGGTGTGCTGCAGAGTGGACCACTCACAGAATCAGAAGAGACTGTACATCATGACGCTCGGATGTCTCGCACCCTACCGTAGACTTGGAATTGGTACGGAGTGTTTTGCGTCTCTTGATGTTGCTTTTGCAGTGCTCTTCCATCCTATATCCTATAACCCGCTTGCTTTGTAGGTTAACTGTTTCAGGCAGAGATCACACACCATTCACTCTCAGACACCTATAGGTTCAATGTAAGATCTCCAGTATACATAAACATGCATTTTGCATGTATGACTGTGTCAGTAAACACTGAAGAAAAGCCCTGCACACAGAAAGGCCCTTGGTTTGACAGGGACTTAAACTGAGTTGTCTTTCTTTGAAGCAACAGCTCTACTCGCCAATGCACCTAGTTCAGCATTCCAATTCCAACTTAAACTTTCTATGTTCTTTTCCTGCAGGTACAAAGATGCTGAATCATGTGCTCAACATCTGTGAGAAGGATGGCACTTTTGACAACATTTACCTGTGAGTGTCTTTCTGTTTTCCAACTAAAGCCACAGTTGATGCATATTTTCTGTCCAAATTTGATCAAATTGACGTTCTTTCAGTTCAAGCATGGAAAGCAAATCGAATCTTTGTTGCTCTCTGTGCGATTCTTGTGTTTTTCCCCCCCTAACAAAATCTCCTCTCGCTCTGCCCGCAGTCATGTGCAGATCAGCAACGAATCAGCCATTCACTTTTACCAGAAGTTTGGCTTTGAGATCATCGAAACAAAAAAGAATTACTACAAGAGGATAGAGCCCGCAGATGCCCACGTTTTGCAGAAGAGCCTGCGCAGCCCATGTGCGCCGCCCACCGGAGAGCTTCAGAAGGCAGATTAAGGGGGCACAGCGTTTGGAAAAGAGCACAGATGTGCCCTCGTCCACACAAACAGAACTGTGACAAACGCCCCCAGGGTCGACACATCCAACACTTTCTTCAAAGGACGCTAAAAAGAGAAAACAAATTTAAAGTACACAAAAAATGCTGCATTTATTTTGCAAAGGGGTCCCCTTTGAGGTTTGCAATTTTGTCCCCCCCCCTCCCCCTCCCACTCGCCCCTTTCCTCACACAGATAATTGAAAACGACAAAGAGCTCAGTGTCCAAAAGAACTCCAATTGACTAGACAACTTCTGACAGCTTTTAGACTTGGTGGAGGGGGGCGGAGGGGGGTGGCTGTGGTGTTTGAAAATCATACTGTTTGTGTTTGAGTGGTTTTTGCGGTTATAAAGCTAACGGAGGACATATCTATACTGATTTAAAAACAGTTGGTTCGAAGCTGTAAACGTGTTGGGGACAGACCATCGAGACGCAGGAGTCCCAGCTGGTCAGCTTGGAGTGAGTTGTCCCGTGGAAGGGTCACGACCCTGTTCCCATTCCACCTGAACCCTGGAAGTTAGAGGAACTGTGACCGGTTCATGTCCACAGGGTAAAAGCAGAAGGCTGAACGGTTTTTGCGGTGGTGGGGTAAAAAAGGAAAAAAAAAGTGGTCGCCATTAATAATATCAATTTGTATTTTTATTCTCCAGCCTGTTAATTTAATATAATACACCCCACGACTTTTATTTTCAACATTGAGATGGGAAAATGGTTCAAAGGAGGTTTAAAATGAAAACATTTTGTGGGATGAGAGGAGCTAAATATCATTGCATTGAATGTGTTTCTGAGACGTTGACTCCACAGTGTCTTGTGAGGGATGCTCAAATAAAAACAGATTGGCTGTTTGGTATCAGATTTGGGCATTATTTTCAGTGATTAAATGGAGGTGTGTGAGGAGGTGTGTGTCTCAAACACTTGGATGTGTTTTGAGACGCCTCATCCTATACACATTTGGCACCTTATGTAGCCGCCATGCAGAAATGTTACACACACACACACCTTCATTATTAGGTTTCTGCAAATAGTTTGGTGAAAAATTTTTTGGTCTGGTCATTTGAACAGTGTTTTGCCCCGAGGAAGCTCTGACCCCTCTGCATGCATGGAGAGTTGTGTCCTCTCCACTGTAGTATAAAGCATGTTTTTCCTTTCTTTGAAGAATTTTATCTTTTCTGGAGCTCTATATTGTAAGACTTTCTAACGTCTAAATAAAGGAATTACTATTTGCAGTAAATGTATTCCTTTCTCCTTTAATACTAATGAGAAATATACAAAGATATGGCTTGAAAAGTACTTTAAGATAAAGATGTATACTAAAGCCCGCCCCTTCGAAAGCATTTCTGTGACCTGATTGGCTGAAGCCATTGAATACTGGATTTCTATTGGCTGGCAGCCCTCGCGTAGTGCCACCAAGTTTGGTGTACCGAGATTGTTTTGAGAGATGAGTTGAATGCCTTGCTAGCTAACTGTTAGCCTCCAATCTCCAACTCTTTGCCAGATTAGACAGTCTCCAAAATGCTGAGACTGAAGGTAAGTGAACACCACCATCCACCCGCAGCGATTTATCAGCAGAAACTCGAAGAAACGCGCTTCCGTTTCGCCTGAGGATTTTGTCGGTAGCGGCAAGCTAGGCTAGCTTTTAGCCAGGCAGCTAACAGAAAGCTAAGTGAATTGCTCAGGTGGGTAGTAATTGACATGATTTACTATCAGATTGGCTCTAAAAAATCCCTGCTTTCCCTCAAACAGGCTGTAATTATGCCCAGCTAAAGTAATGTGGGTTGGATGAGGAGCTACATTAAGATACTCTTGGCTGTTAGCAGCTAGATTAAAGCTACAATTACACATTGTATGACAATGTTAAAGCTTGCAAATGCAGCTAAAGGTGTCTCAGGTGTCCATTGGTTTGCTAAACCCACACGGTGTCCATGTGTTTTGTGGTTCTCGTTGCAGGAGATGCACGGAAGGGAGTCCAGGACCAGCTGTTAGATGTGTTGACTGGTCCCTGTTCGTGCAGGATGCCAGAGATGACCGAGACTGAAACACCTGGTCGTAAATCCAAGTAAGCCCCAAATAGTCCGCATATTTTCTGTTTATTCATTCTATAGAATGCATATACACTTACAGAACACACATTTAGAAACAATCACTTTTGCTATGTTTTTCAGAAGGAAGAAAAACAAAGAAACTCACAATGCAGGTAAATACCTTGTCATGTCTGTGGAGATGCACATTCATCACAATCCAAGCAGTTGTAGGTTGTGGCAACTGGACTGTTAAATTCTTCAACACTGGCCTCAACAATGACAGTTGCTTAGAAGAGAACTCTAGTTGACATTAGCTGCTCTTCACAAGTTCAGAGGTCAAACATTGGTCTTCCCCAGCCGCCAATCAGAACTGCAGAAACCTCTTGGATGAGAGTTGAAACATCTTCAGTCTAGTTGCAGCTCTACAACATCTGCATCTCTTGTTATATTATTGTTTGAACCTTTCCGTGTTGTGTATATACTGTTTTTGTAAGTGGACACTAAAGTTTGAGTCTCCTTATGCAGTTGAGAGACACAGAAAACGGAAGATCAATGGCGGGATCAACCGCATTGGTAATCTTCTGCCCTGCTCCGTGGCACTTAAGCAGGTAATGACGACTGGCTGGGAATAGATGAACGTAGGGAATCGGATTAGTGCCTGTACGCTAGTCCAGACTGTGGTTGTATGGTGTGTTTTAACATCACAACTTTATCCCCTCGTCTATCAACAGAGTAAAAACATGATCTTGGACCAGGCGTACCGCTACATCACTGAGCTGAAGAAACAAAATGACGCGATGCTTCTGGAAGGAGGAGACAAAGTCCAAGGTGAAGTGCTCACCTCACAGGTTTCCTTACCGTAGTTCACACGTATTTGAAGTAATGACAGTGTACATTGTGGCGCATTGTGAATCAGTGGTAAGCACTGTCACCTCACAGCAAGAAGGTTAACATTTTGGATACTGAGGTTTCCTTCCATAGTCCATAGGAGGATCTGTGTGTGTGTGTGTGTGTGCAGCGTTGTGGTGTTCTGGTTCCTGGGATTCAAGCCAGGGACCTTCTTGCTTTGAGAGAGTGACAGTGCTTCCCAGTGATCTACTGTGCAACATAAACAACATGTATGCTGTGAAATACTTTTATGGGAGTAAATACACTTGACTGATCATTAGTGTGCTTGGTCTATGCAGCTGAGGAGATCCGTCGACTGCGCCGTCAGTTGGAGGAGATGAGGAAAGAGAGCGCTCACTACATCGATTTACTCAAAGCCCATGACATTAACATCCTGGAGGACCCCACGATTCACTGGAAGGGCAAAAAGCGCTCCGCCAAGGTGGCAAAGGTCACCCCCACCCATCAACCACCAAAGGGGACAATCATCTACTCCAACGGTAATGTCATGTGTCCAGCTGTGAAGGAAACGAGCCCGGCCAAAACCCCATCAGAGACATTAATTCTCCAGCCGCCTCCTGAGGTCGGCGCCAGGTTGACGGTTAATGGAGCCGTTCTGCAGGTCAATACTTCCTCCTCCACCCCCGCGCTGCTCCCTGGGACGACGGCCACTCCCACCCAGTCTGCGCCAGGCCTGAGGATGATAGAGCAGTGCGTGGTAGAAGCAGCGCCTGCAGCTCCCTCCCTGCCGCCCGCTGTGTCTTACATCACCCTTCAGATTCCTGCAGCCACGTCGGCCCTGCCCGCCCCCCCGGCTCCCACACTCACCATAGCGGCCACGTCGTCCTCGCCGCTCTCTAGTGAAACCCAATCAGCCAGTCTCACCACCATCCCCCAGGCTCTGGTCACATCCAGAGCAGCGGCCTCAGAGGGCTTCATCACACAGGACACTGCCATGAGGACTGTGAGTTACACTGCTATCCCCAACAGCCAAGCCCTGCTTCGGGTTGGGGCGGCCGGCAGCACGCAGACCACCTGGACCACACTGCAGATGGCAGGAAACACGGTGCAGCCAGTCTGCCAGAGTCTCCCCACCCCAGAGGTCATCAACACCACCCAGGCTATCCAGCAGGTGACGGTGTGTCCGGTAGCCAACGAAGCCTCGGTTCAGCCCATTCAAATCCAGATGCAACCACACGTGCCTGTACAACAAGCACCTATCACGGCTCACATCCAGGCACAGTCCTTTCAGAGGCCGCCCCAGCTATGTCCTGCCATCTTGAACCAGGCCCCGCCTCAGCCTGTCCTGGCCCCCCAGCCTCAGTGCGCCGTTCTCCCGGTGTCCCAGCCGCAGCCCGCCATGCTTCAGCCAGCGTCGCTGGTTCCCCATCCTCCGACGGCCCTCATACCTCAGCCCCAGCCCGCCCTGGTGCCCCAGCCGCAGGCCACCGTGCTGCCCCTGCTGCAGACCATGCAGGTGCTGCAGGTCAACCCGACCGCAGGCACGGGCTCAGGCGCCACGGCGCCACAGAGCACCAACAACCCCAGCGTGGTCATCCTGCAGCAGGCCAGCACCTGCCCCACGCAGTCGATCGTCCGGGAGGAGATAACCAATCAGGCGCCCTGCCAACACATCGTGATCATCCAGGCACCCAATCAGGCCGCACCTGCCCCTCAGGCTCCCCAGGTGGGCATGGTGCCTGCGGCCGTGCCTGCAGCCGTGCCTGCTGCCATCCCGGTGGCGTCCAGTCAAATGGCTGCGACCAGCACCCCGACGTCTAGCACCTCCATACAGAGCGTCGGAGGGAAACAGCTGGTGCACATCCTGCCTCGGCCGGGGCCGACCCAAATGAACCTCCCCCTCCAGGTCACCCAGGCCTCCTCCTCTCAGCCAGTTCCTGCGACCCCTCAGACCATCACTGTGAACGGACAGGTGTTCGCTCTGCAGCCCATGAAGACTTCGGACAAAGCCAGTTCCCAGGGCGGTCAGAGCACGCTCCAGCTTGTCCAGCCCACCACCTCCGAGGAGCCCACCACCAATGTGGCCCTCGACAGCTTGGGGGCGCTTAGCAGTCTCAATCAGAGCATCTCTCAGGGCCTTCCCATCACCTTCTCCAGCCAGAGCGCTGCTCCGCCTCCAGCTGCTCCACCCTCTGTGGTCCACCAGAAGCCACCTCCTGCTCCGGTGCCTGGCATCTCTCTCGCTCCACCTGCCCAGCAGCTGCAGGTCCCTTGTTTGAATCCAGTCAAACCAGGTCTGGTGCTTAGCGGCCCTAAACCTGCAGCAAAGAGGCTTCGTACGGCTTTGACTTCAAAGAGGGCCACAGGGAAAAGGACTAAGCCGGCCAAGAAGAAAGAGCTCAGTCACACGCCACCCGCTGCTGTTGTTTCATCCAAACCGGTTGCTGCCGTAGCAGCAGAAAGTCAGACAGCATCTCCGGCCTTGCAGCCAGTTACCGTCAAAGTGACACACCCTCCCCCAACCTCCACTACCACAGTAACGACCACAACCTGCAGTAAAACTACGGCGGCTGTCACGTCCAAGCAGGCTAACGAGCCAGCTGCGCCTCAGGCCGACCCGCAGAGCAAAGGCTCGGTCGGCCCAGCTCAGCCCGACGTAACTGTCAGCAAAGCTAACGCTAGCGCTGCAGCGCCCGCCGTGACGAGTGTCGGCGTCACGCCGGTCAAGCCGCCTGCAGCCGCCGAGAGTAAAGCGGCTGTAGTCTCTGGCAGCAGCTCAGCTCTGGCCAAACACTCGGCTCCAGAGGTGAAGCAGGCAAACACCGGTGCGGCAGCTGGCTCGACGCAGAGCAAGGCGGCGGCCGCCACCGCTGTTTCCAGACAGGGCAGGTCTGTGGTCAGCTCTGCGGGCGCCACACCAGCCCAGTACGCCACTGCTGCCGCTGCGTGTGTGACTCCAGCCTGCACCAGCAGCTCTACGCCGGCACCCGTGACCCAGCCGGCCAAACCTACGTCACTGTGTCGCCCCCAGCTGTCTCACACCCAAGCGCCTCTTCCCGCCGGTAAACCGCTATCCCAGCCCGCCGCCACAGCTCTGGTGTCCACAGCGCAGCCCTCTGCTCCTCCCAGCTCTCTGCCGGCCCCTATGGCAAGCTCAGAGCTGAGGAAAGCGGTCGCCACGACTCGAGCCCCGACGCAGCAGATGGATCTGAACCTGTCCAACCCCTCCCCGTGCCATACTACTGAAGTCAAAGCCCCACAGCCCCCCGCAGCAGACCGGGGCCCTCTAGTAGAGAGACACTCCGCGGTGTCTGAGAAAGAGGGTTTGGTGCCAACTACTCCCGATCCTCCCTCCAGGAAGGACTTTGTCCTGTCTCAGCAGGTGTACACTAACCTGGACGATCAGACCATTGAGCACACTGTGACGTCTAGCAGACAGACGGACTCTCCCATGTCTGCCGGGGGCGGGGGAGGCAGAGGCTTCTCCGTGGCGTCTATGCTCCCCCAGGGCCACAGTATCAGCGCGTCATCCGGCTCCTACGGGACTTTCTCGTTCACCTCTGAGCAGGCGGAAATATTGGCCTTAGCCATGCTCGAACAGGAGAGTCCGGGAAGAAGGAGCGGAGGTTGTTCTGAGAACAGCAGCGCATCGACTAATCCAACCACAGCGTCCTGGGAGCCCACCAAAACCCCACCGGTGTCGAGCAGTAAAGAAAGGGGCTCAGCAGCACAGCAGACCAAAGTGACTAAAGCCATGGAGACGGTCTCCGTTAAACCTGGCGTCCAGGTTTCTGTCAGGGGGCCTAATGGGAGCAGACACCCACAAAACATCTCGTACTCCCAGTCTCAGCCTCAGCCTCTGTCCCAGGGTCAGACCTCGTCTCAGAGCGGCACCGTGGCCAGTCTCAGCGTGAACAACCTGATCCGGCCCAGCTCCACTCAGCAGCCCTACTCCTGCTCTCCCAGTCTGGCCGGCCAACAGACCTCCATCCCCTCGCCTGTGGCCGCCTCGGCCCACGTATCTCAACCCTCAAACAACACGCTGTCTCCCTGCTCGGGAGCCGCCCCGCTCAGCGAGTACACCCCTCTGAAGACGGCGCTGATGAGGGCTCAGGCCGCGGTCGGAGTGGGAGAGCAGCAGCAGCAGGTGAAGATCATCTCCAAGCGGCAGGCCCAGGAGGAGGCGATGCTCAACAGCGGGAAGCGGCTCAAGCCTTGCCCTCCGCCGGCCTCCGCCGTCAGCCACATGGACGTGAAAGCGCCCGACCACAGCCAGATGATGGTGGCGCAGCACCCGCCCACCTCGGCCGCCGTCATGACCAGGATCAACTCGGAGAGCGCGGGCCCCCACCTCTCCTCCAACTCCTTCATGAGCCCGGTGGTCAGGGCCACGGACGGCCACTGCCCTCCCCAGGGGCCGCCCGAGCAGAACCAGCCGGGTGTGCTGCACCTGCCCCAGGGTCACCCGCAGCACGCTGCAGCCCAGGCCAACCAGCACCTGGGAGGAAACCTGTACATGAAGCAGCAGCAGCAGCAGCAGCAGCAGGAGCAGCAGAGACACCATCTCTACCACCTGCAGCACCACCTGACTCAGTCTGACCCTGCACAGCGCCACTCGCTGCACCAGAGGGCGCTGCAGCAGCAGCAGGAACAGCAGCAGCAGCAGCATGTTCAGAAGAAACGAGGTCTGGTCAGAGGAAACCAAACTGGATCACCCGCGGGGCTGCAGCCCAAGCAGCACCACCTGGAGAAGTCTGGAGTCCAGCAGCACTCGCACCCGCAGCAGCAGGCGCAGCATCAGCAGCACACGCAGCAGCAGTCGCAGCAGCAGCAGCAGCATCAACAGCAACAATCCCACCAACAACAACAACAATCACAGCAGCAGCCTCATCAGCAGCAGCAGCAGCAGCCCACACAGCACCAACAGTCCCATCACCATCCACAGCAGCCGCAGCACCAACAGCACCCACAGCAGCAGCAGCAGCAGCTTCAGCAGCAGAGCTCTCACTCCAGACACCAGCAGCACCTGCAGCAGCAGATCCAGCAGCAGCAGCAGCAGCAGCAGCAGCAGCACTTTAGGCACCAGGAGAAGAGCTGTGAGGCCCAGGCTGCAGGATCCAGGGCCCACCACAGCAGCCACCTGGCCCAGCAGGACCACCTCAAGGTCAGTGTCACACATCCCTTCCAGCATCTGTGATAAAGGCAGGGAGAAAACAGCCTGGACAGGTCACCAGAGCACGCACACACACACACCATTCAATCTCACACTTATACCTACAGCCAGCCTGGAGTCTTTGGGCACACAGTTTATTACAAGCCATAATGATCGCTCGATAAAGATGATAAAAGACATGAATGAAGGATGAACTCACACATTTGTTTGAGGTCGTACAGGCCACAGCACCTTTCCATCAAATGACAATATGATAGGGATATTATTATTTTCTCTAAGTGAAACCTGTGCTGGTAGAACATGGAAACCTCACAGAGAAGAGACTTGGGAGTCAAAGTCTGGTCCAACAATTTCGAGCGATGATGATGGGGTGAGGTCCCTTGATCAAGGCATCAGCACTTTAACTGTGGTCTGACATGTCTGGATACTCTAAGAAGACCCTAAACCGCCCTTAGGTGTGACTGAATGGTATTTGTGTGTGTGTGTGTGTGTGTGTGTGTGTGTGTGTGTGTGTGTGTGTGTGTGTGTGTGTGTGTGTGTGTGTGTGTGTGTGTGTGTGTGTGTGTGTGTGTGTGTGTGTGTGTGTGTGTGTGTGTGTGTGTGTGTGAGTGCCTTGAGATGGGCCGTCGACCTGTTCAAACATACAGCAGGTGAAGAAAATGACTAGATGGGTGTAAACCGTGTCAGACTCCTGCTTTAACAGGGTTAAATTTATCTGTGCCCGTACACAAAAAGACCATTGTGAGGGCTGTTTACAGTAACTTGGGGCATCTTAATTCTGATGACATGACTTAGGGAAAGTGAACACCACCTCAGACGTTTCTCCCGTCGGTGTGGTTAAAGCGGCCCAGGCGAGTCGGAGCAGGTATGCCCATGATGAACGGCAAAGCTGCCCAGCTAAATTGACTCTGTGGCCGGCAGCGGTAGCCCCCCCTCCATCTCTGCAGACCACATTTACACAGCCACAGCAAGGAAACCCTGCTCCCAAACCCACTGAGGGGAGCAGGCTGGAAAAGCCAAGTCCCTGTGTTATTTGAAGTGAAATGCAAGGAAATTAGTGGAGCAGCTGTAAACAATGAATGAATGAAGAAGTATAGAGTAGAGCTGAGTAATTTGTAATAATGATAGTGTTTTGTCAGCATTTCCTGACTGTATTTGTGAAAGCTTCCGGGCCGCTCTTCTCCTGCTGTGACTGAACATGGTGTCTCCTCTGCTCCCTCAGCCTGGACAGGACCACAACGCTATGCAGAGGATGATGAGCTCCCACAGCCTGGAGCAGCAGCTCATCTCCCCCCCCAGCAACCCGGTGTCGCGCTCCTCCGAGCTGTCCTGCGCCCCCTCGCGCCAGGAGCGCCACCGCGTGTCCAACTACTCTGCCGAGGCGCTCATCGGGAAGAGCTCGAGCAGCGGCGAGCAGCAGCAGCAGCAGCAGCAGCAGCAGCAGCAGCAGCAGCAGCAGCAGCAGCAGCAGCAGCGCATGGGCCTCCACCTGCAGCCGGGCCGCGCCGGCGCCCAGGAGCAGCCCGACCTCCGCGGGTACCTGGACGCCGCCCGGGGCAAGGCCAACATCGCACACAACCCCCAGAACCGGCTCCCGGCCGAGCACCCGGGGCCCGCCGACGTCCAGAGGGTGTCCGATTGTCCGCCCTTCAAAGGCATGGGAGGAGGAGGTGGAGGAGGTGGTGGAGGAGGAGGAGGAGGGGGTGGTCACCAGCTCGGCGGGTTTGAGGCGCAGGTGTCTCGCGGCAGCGACATGGCTCCCAAATCGGGGGCGGCGTCTCAGAGGGGCCCTCAGGGGCAGCAGCAGGGCGGCTTCAGGATGGGGGTGGGCCCCCCGGCCGACGGGAGGAGCCGCGGCAGCTACAGCTCCGCCCACCCGGGCCCCTCGCAGGGCGTCCAGGTGGGGGCCGTGCTGCCCCGGGAGCAGGACGGCTGCCACCAGAGCTTCATGAGCCTGCTGTCCCCCCACCTGCCCGAGCAGAGCCACCAGCGGGTGCAGTGCTGCCCCCCCGTCAGCATGGAGTACGGCTGCGTGCCGGGCGGCTCGCCGGGCGACCTCCAGGCCAAGGCGTCCAGCCCCAGCGTGCCGCAGACGCAGAAGGCCGCCGCCATGCGCCTGGCCGAGCCCAACAAGGCCCACCTCTCCCAGGTGGGGGGGGGGAACATGCACGGCGGGGTGCGCGGCGGCCTGCCCCACCCCGCCGCCCCGCACGGCAGCTCGGAGGCGGGCCGCTCGTCCCGGCCGCCGCCCTCCGCCGTCAACCAGCACTCCCGCCACCTGGGCCGGGACGCGCCGCCCGCCAAGCTGCGGCCCGGGGAGCGGGCGCGCTCCGGCCCGCTGCGCCACTCCAACCCCTTCGAGCCGGACGGGCACCTGCCGCTGGCGGCGGGCGGCGGCGTGCTGCTGGGCCGGCCGCAGGCGGGCGGCGAGGCGCGGCGCAGCGCCATCGTGCGCTTCATGGCCGACGGCGCCCCGGGGCCCGCCGACAACAACCTGGTGGCCGAGCAGCACCTGGCGCAGAACTTCGGCTTCCCCTTCATCCCCGAGGGCGGGATGAACCCGCCGCCGCCCCCCATCAACGCCAACTCCACCTTCATCCCCCCGGCGAGCCAGCCCAACGCCTCCCGCACGCCCTCGCTGCTGCCCGTGGAGCCCCAGAACACGCTGCCCTCCTTCTACCCGTCCTACTCCCCGGCCGCACACCCCAGCCTGGCCAGCGACGTGCCCATCCCCTACTTCCCCAACCAGATGTTCAGCAGCCCCGGCGCCGACAAGGCCAGCGCCCCGCCCCTCAACAACCGCCTGCACTCCATCCTGTCCCCGCCCCGGCCCGTGGGCTTCGGCCAGGCCAGCTTCCCGCTGCTGCCCGACATGCCGCCCATGCCCATCGCCAACTCCTCGGGCATCACGCCGCACATCTCCAACTTCAGCTTCACCTCGCTGTTCCCGGAGATCACGGGCATGCCGGCCGAGCCCATGTCCCCGCTGCTGTCGCTGCCCAACACCTCGGCCGCCGACCCGGGCAAGCAGCCCAACCGGCCCGCCCACAACATCAGCCACATCCTGGGGCACGACGGCAGCTCCGCCGTCTGACCCCCCCCCCCACACACACTATCGCCAACCTCGTCTGCCGCTAAAGTCCAGTGACCTTCAGAAGTCGCGGTTAAGCACTTCACAAACGCCTGATGTCTGTTTTTTCTCTGTTTTTTCGGGTTTTGTTTGGTTGTTTACATGTTTGCACAGAATCTCAAATTGGTTCCCTCTGGCACGGTCGTGATGCCAAAGTTATGATTTGATATTTCTGAAACGTTTTGATTTCAACGGTGATATGAACTTTGGTCTCTTCTGTTTGTTTGTTTTTCTTCAGAAACGTTGTCTAAACCAACCATGTGGTGAAATCAGATCTAGACGTAGGACTTCAGTGTACCGTGGCTGGTTAAGAAACCTTCTGCACAGTTACCAATGTAATTTACTAACTTATATCAGGTGTTACTGTACAGAATGTTTTTTACCAAGAGCTTATTTTGTAAATACCAATGTTTCATATCAGAATTGTTAGAATATGTATGTATTTGTAAATACAAAAATTGATTAATAAAGTTTATAAGGAGACATTTGTATTTGTTGCAACTGAAGAATCATGTGTTTCTTGCACCATCAGACAAAACTTCAATGCATCCGTTCTTCATGGTTTCATAGGGTCACAGACCAGACATTCACTCACACCTGGGCACAGTTTAGTTAGTGAATGGATGGGTTCATATCTGATTAAAAAGATGCACCAGACACCATTCAAATTTCATAAGCTTTTATTTACATGCAATAGTGCTCCAGCATGTGCGGCCACAGAACGGCCGCACTAGTAAAGGGGAGTGTAGATTCAGGATCTCCTTCATTTCGATTGCAGATGTCTCTGGCAAAGACTAATACTTGTGCACCAACCTGTGAGGGGAGGAGTAATACTGACACACCTGTCACAGCGCCCTCACCTGGCAGTCATTTGGTAACCAGCAAATGAGTAAACACAGAAGTGGTTGCAGTATAAAGTTCAGCTTATCAATGACTGAGTTTAAGATAGTTTGTTTTCCAGAATCTCTCCCATTCAGTGATTTAAAAAAAACAAAATAACAAAAATAAATAACTATACAATATATAATCTCTTGTTCACTACTGAAACAGAATGATTTATGTTGCATACACTTGTTAATAGTTTGTTAATGATGAACAAGGCGTAATAGGTTTGTGTTACTGCTATACAAAATGACAGATGGTGGTATTTTGAAAACACTGCGAAGCGACGGGACTAAAACAGCAATGAAGCACCACATAATTACAGCATCGGACTGGCTTGAATGGTCCCTTTGTTCTCTGTCGCACATAAAGCTCGGTACCTAATGTCCAAACGTGTAGGATGGAGGCAGTCCGCGAGGAATGACGCGAGGGAGGAGGGTTAAAGAAACCAAGTGCTGCGCTGAGAGAAAGCTCCCCTGGCCTGGCTGGTCTTCTTCACGCCAGGAGGGACATTTCACACGACTGTTCCTCCACAGGAAGCGACTCCCTTCTCTCCATGATGTAGCGAGGATGGGGGCGAGGATGGGGGGGGGTTATGAATGAATAGAGTCTTTTTTTTTCAATATGAAAATAACCTTATATACAGTAGAATCAGACACTTATGTACAAAAGCATAAATATATAAATATCTGTGATACAAAAATAAATATTTGCTCTCGTTGTCTTGCTGCTCGTCGAACAGTCTGTTCAGGCGTCCGTGGTGTGGGCCGCCCCGCCCTCCCCGGGGTGCGAAGCTTCGTTGGGCAGGACGCTCACTTCCTGGATCGACAGATCCTGGGACTGAGGCGTCGTCGCCGCCGAAGACGACGTGGTGAAAATCCCCTCGTCTTCCAGAGGGAGCAGAGAAAAGGGCTCCGACTCTGCAGATAGGAGGAGAGAGGGGAACGTTGATTCGGTCGGCCCGGGGTCGCACGTTGGGATGTTGAGCGTCACAGGGCAGTTCAGAGAAGCTGCGAGGCCGTTCAGAGACGTACTGTGAGTGATGGCTTCCTCCGGCGTGTCTCCTCCGCAGGAGTCGCCGTCCTCGCCTCCCGGCCGCCGCGAGCCGGGGCCACGGTGGGAGGAGTCGAGGAGCTGCAGAGTGGAGTCGTCGGGAGGACAGTAGCTCTGTTCATGACGGTCTGATCCGCTGAGGGAGACGGGAAAATAAAGGTTTAAGTCTATTAAGTGTCAGTAAATAACTGTGAGCCGCAAAAAGTACGGCGGATAAGCTACGGTAGAAACCCTGCCCGAACACATCCTGAGTAAATACAGATGGATGGAAGCTGCTGCAGCTCTCTCACTTCTCCTATGTGTTGGTTTTTGTCTTCTTTTACAGGATTATCACAATATGAGTGTATTTTTATTGCATTAATCATTTGTTTGGGCCGCCTTAATCACATAAAGCATTCTAGATTTTGGGGGTTTTCAGTCGTGGTTGAAGCCATGTATAATCAGTAGATTATTATAAAGTCTTATGAAATGTGCCTCCAGGACACCATAGAACATTATGTGTATACAGTGGAACCTCGACTTGAAAACGTCCTATTATACTGAAAAAGAGAAGTAATAATTTTCCATATTTTAATAATGCAAAAATGAAAAAGAAATGTAAAAGATACGAAAGCCCTTCCAGAGCGACCACAGACTTCGGTTCCATTGCACTACGTTTTCCTATTGTCAATGCACATTCATTGTTTTTCTTCTGAGGTCTTCAGTACAGCAACAGTGCAACTCTTCCCCACTGGGGCACTCAGTCACTGGGGTACCTGGTGGAGTAGTGGTAAACGGGGAGGTGTCCGTTTGGCACCGTCTGCGGCAACAGCGTGTCACACTCCAAGTCGCAGTCCACGTCCTCCTGCAGAAGCACAGCACAGCCGATCAGCACCTCTTCACACTGACATTACGCAGCTCATTGAGAGGGGCGGGTTAAGTATGGTGGGGGTACCTGCTGCAGCCCCGGCAGGCAGTGCGTGGGGTGGTGAGGTTTGCCGTTGGGAGTGTACTCCCCGTTGGCCGGGTAGACGGCGTGCGGAGCGGTCATGTGACCGTCCAGCGGGCAGTGGCCGACCACAGCCAGTCCCTGCAGGGGGACCATGGTGTACTGGCAGGACGAGACAGGCGTGGCCACGGCCGGGAAGCACAGGTCGGACATCAGCTCTGTGATGGGAAGAAGCACAAAGAACATGAGCGAATGCCTGAGAGAGAGAGAGGGAGAGGGAGAGAGAGAGAGAGAGAGAGAGAGAGGGAGAGAGAGAGAGAAAGAGGGAGAGAGAGAGACAGAGAGAGGCATCTGATAACAATTAAAAACAACATTTATCAACAAGGCACAGAAACGTACAAGGTAAACATAATACAGATCGCATAAATATTCAAGAAGTGACAAGTTATTGTTGTTTGACAACTGTGAAACATTTCCCATAAGTAATGAACAGGACACAAAGGGAAAAAGAAAAGACCAATTGTTGAACTTTTCCAAACATCTACAGCTCTGGTCGACCTTCACCTAGAGACACAAGTCCTGTCTGTTCACGTGGAGTTCAACTTTCTGATAGGTTTTATAGTTTTAGGTGAAACGATCAGCTCAACAGTTGAGACCGCTCTACTCTCAGTTTTGCTGAGGTCGTCACCATGGCAACCTTGACTACAGGTTCCACAGAGCTGGTGGAGAAGTAGAAGTAGAGGTAGAAACAGAAGACATTTCTTGTAGTTTTTCCCAGTGCACTCTCAAAATTTCCCGTTCCAGTCATACATGATGTCAAAGATGAAGCATCTGCAGTGTTCACAGTTACAGCGAAGGCCCAGGAAAAGGCAGAAAGCTCGGGAAGGGGCTCGCTCACTCACTCTGTTTGGCCCACGCCCTCCAGAGGCAGAAGGGGATGAAAGCGACGATGATGAAGACGAAGGCGCCCAGGACGATGCCGACGATGAGGTAGGGGAGGTCTCCGGGTCGAGGTACGAGGTTGTTGGATTGTCCGATCTCATGGGGCGGAGTCTCAGACGGGATGGGACGATGCGGATTCAGCCGAGCTGAAGAGTCGACGGTCACAACAGGATGTAAGCCCACGAGAGCAGGGAACAACTCCAACTGAGAAAGTGGGAAAACTATAAAAAGGAGCTTACCCTTGGTTTCCAGGATGACCACATTCCCGAACTCGCTCTCCCCCTTCTCGTTGAAGCTCTGCATCTTGATGTCGTAGGCGGTCTCGGGCTGCAGGTCGGTGATGGAGTGCCAGTACCTGTCTCCTTCCACCACGTCCTTCTTATAGTCGCTGTCGTTGTCGCTGTCCGTCGGCCGGTAGTAGATGTAGAAGCCGTAGATGGGGGTGTTGTTGACGGGAGTGTACTGTTGGAAGGGGGGGGAAGGGGAAACGGGTCAAGTTTCGATCACAATTTGTCAAAAATTGCTCCGATCTTTCGGAGACGGACACCGTAGTGCACAGATGAGCCTCTCACCGTCCATTTGAGAATGATGGTGGTCTCGTTGATGGCTTCGTTGTAGGTGATGTAGGGCCCGTCCACGGGCCTCTCGTGGGTCCTCCCCCCCACCACTGTGTAGGCTTTGGAGGGAGCGCTGGGAGGACTGGAGCCGATCACGTTCACCGCCACCACGCGGAACTTGTAGGAGGTGCCTAGCACCAGACGAGAAAAAAAACACCATCATCACTAATCTGTGTCTGGAGGCCGCCAGCTGCCCACAACCGAGCTCTGTATCGTGTTGACTGATGATGTTTGTGCTCACATTATTCCCCCGTTTTGCTTTTTAAGAGCACATGCCATGCTGACTCGCGTTCGGCTTTGATTAATGGCCGCAATTACTAAAATGACTGGAACAACACTCATTAAGCTGATGAATTTACAGGCCGTGGGAGTGTAATCATACAGGACATCATTATTATAATTACACAGTATGATACCCCACTCCTGTCTCTTCCCACCCCCCACCCCACCAGTCTGAATAAAACTGTAGTGATTAATAAAAGCTCTGTTTAAAGAGGTAGGTGTGTGTGTGTGTGTGTGTGTGTGTGAGAGAGGGTGGCCGACCTTTCTCCAGGCCCGTGATCTCCACAGAGAGCCGTGATGGGGGGATGTTCTCCACCGCCGTCACCCAGTCCTCCCCCGCCTTCTTCACCTTCTTGTACTCCACGCGGAACGACTGGATGGGGAAGCCGCGGTTGCCCCGCGGGATCCACGTCACGTAGGCCGAGGTTTCGGTGGCGGTGGACACCGTGGGCTTGTCGGGAGCTTCGGGAGCTGCGGGGATGGAGGGAAGATGGATGATGTCAGATAGAAGAGGAGAGAGGGCGCGATAACCGAGACCAAACACGTTACTGCTCGACACTTACTGTGAGCTCATCCTTCAGACAGACAGGGGGAGGAAAGAGATTCAGAAACGTTTGTTAAAAGGGAGGAAGGTGGTTAGTTGTATGACAGTATCCTCTGGAGGTGGTTCACCAAGTTAGTGTGGTTAACAGGAGGGCAGAGTGAGGTACAGGATGGACGGATACTCACGAGAAAGGCTCGGAGATGGAACAGCAGGAGTTTTTGGTGGGTCGATCGGAACTTTACGACCTGAGGATGGAAATATACAAACAATGAGATCAGAAAAGAAAAGAAGGAGCTGCCTGCAAAGCTCCTCTCAAACCAAAAACAGGAGATCAAATCTAGTTGGTATGAACTATTTACTAGAGTTGTTGGGTCTACAAAGTGTTACAAAAATGGTACAAAATGTTGATCTCCATTTCATTTAAGTCAAAATGAAGTCTAAAGTAGCAGGATTTTGATCTTAACATGTTCAAACTGACAGTAAGATTATTAAACTAGTTATTATATTATTCATTTATTAGAGGATGAAGCTATTTGATGTTGTGGCTATGTTCACCAGCTTTTCATAGCATACCATGACAGCTGTCTGAACCTAAACCCAAAGTGTTAGGGAACTATGAAATGAACGGTTCTGCACCTTTCCCAGTTCTGAAGGTCATCATGGCAGGCTGCCCCAGACCAGCGCAGTTTTTGGCAGCCATCTCCACTTCGTACAGGCTGTCCGGCTGCAGCTTGGCCAGGGTCAGCTTGTGCAGGGAGCCTGAGATGCTGCTGGAGGTCCACTCTGCTATAGGGTCTCCCACCTGAGGGGAAAGGGAAGGATGCATGGATGGGTGAGTGAGCTGCAAAGACAGTGTGCAGTGACGGTGTTTTTGGAGATGGAAAGACTGCAGCACCTTTCTGTATTTGACCATGTACTCCAGCACGGGGACGCCGCGCTCGTGCCTCGGCCTCCAGGTCAGCTCGTAGTAGTCGGCCTTGCCCGTGCGCGGCTGGCTGAGGATGATGGGGGCCTCGGCCGGCAGGATCTGCCCGGGCAGCTCGGAGCAGTCCAGAGGCAGCATGGCGCCTGTGGCCCCGGGCCTCACAGGAGGCTGCTCCCTCAGCACCTTGTCCGGGCTGAGGGGCCGATATATGGTGGGCAGCTTCCCCCTGGATGGAATCCCTGGACACACAAAAGACACGTGTTGTTAAAATCTCAAACAACGCAGGATTTAAAGGGTTAAACGCTCCCTGGTGGACGTCAGACCTACCGGTGGACATGGTGATGAGGAGGGCGGAGGCCTGCGAGCTGCCCACCCCGTTCTCGGCCATGCACTGGTACAGGCCGTCGTCCTGGGGGCCCACGTTGGACACGCGCAGCACGCGGGACGTCAGGCGGTGGCGGGGAGACGGGGACAGGGGCCGCGCGTTGTGGAGCCAGATGACGGAGGGGGTGGGTTTGCCCCGGGCCTGGCAGGTGAAGCGCACGGTCTCCCCATACAGCGCCTCCTGCTGCTGCAGCTCCACCGTCACCTGAGGAGGCTCTGCGGGAGGCGGGGAACAAGGCAGGAGGTGGTGAGCGGGAGGGAGGGAGGGAGGCGGTTGCCACGGTAACGCAATAACGTGAACATGCACTTTGAATGATGTGCTGAACCAAATTAAAAATGCACAATAGTGAGGATAACTGCTAACACTGGTATAGCCAATAGTTCCTTAGTGACTTTGGGTGACTATATATGACTATGAGACTTTATAACCAGAGCCTCAATTTCAAACTAAGACTCAAGTTAAGTCACCTAGTCATGTAGTCACCTAGTCATGTAGTCACATAGTCACGGTAAGTCAGGTATAGACGCGTAAAGCCAGTGGAGCCAGTCGAGACACTTAGAGTCATATAAAAACAATCATATAATGAATATAATATGTTTAGGTTAATAATATGAACAAAAAGTCACATTTAGCCACATGTATAGTCCCACAGAGTCACGCAGGGTCACGTAGAGCTGCGTGCAGTCACATCATCATTCCTGTGAGTGGCAGTTTGAGAACCACATACCTATCGAGCTGAGTCGCGTGTTTCTCAATAATGTCGACTTTGCTCGTCCGGGTTATTTATCAACTGACGCGGTCACGCCCCAAAAACTTTCATCCTCGTTAATCCACAAATTAGCTTTTCCATTCGTTATTTGGCTGATTGAAGTCATAAGAGGGGGAAATATGTTATGAATTAAGGGGAAATTTTCGGAGCTTTAGGAGCTATTATTCTCGATTATTCTATAAATGAGAACAAGAGACACCGGTGTAACATGACAATCGGGCGCACACATGTGTGTAAGGCGAGGGCTGCATGAAAGGGGGGTGTGTGTGTAGAGCCAGGCGAGGGGGGGGGGGGTGGGAGGAGGAGGAGGGAGGGGGGCAGCAAGTTGATGGTTGGCTGCTAGTGAATCAAGGAAAGACCAAAGCTCATTACAGCCACTCCAGCACTCTGGCTTTAATTACAGCCAGCTGCAGGGAGACCGGCCCCCCAACACACACATACACACACACGCACGCACACAAAATCACTGTAAAAACAGTCATCCATAACGCAGACAGTCAGTCAGTCAGACAGCCAGTCAGTCAGTCAGGTCCTGCTACAGAACACAGCTCTGTCTCTCCCCAGGCACCACCCAGGTGCAAATGCATCAAAACACACACACACCCAAATTAGTAAATCCACCGCTCTCGGACCAAAACCGGGGTGCATGTTTCTGGGAAGTGAAGCGGAGCGTGACGTGGGCTTCCTTTCAGCTTTCACTCACCGAACACCTGCACGTCGTAGAGCACGGTGGCGGAGCCGGCCAGGCCGATGCCGTTGTCGGCGCGGCAGGCGTAGGTGCCGGAGTCGGCCTCGCCCACGGCGTCGATCAGCAGGTTGCTGAGCAGGAAGCGCGTGTTGTTGTGGGAGCGCAGGTCCCGGCCGTCCTTGGCCCAGATGACCTGCGGGGTGGGGATGCCGCTGGCCACGCACTCCAGCACCAGACGCTGACCTTTGGTCACCATGATGGAGCGGGAGCCCGGAGGGTAGATGATGCGAGCGGCCTCCGAGGTGGAGCCTGGGGGAGGGGGGGGGGGGGAGGGGGGGACGACACACACATGAGATGAGGACCACAGACTTCAACAGTGTCATCCTGACATCTTTTAACAGTCAAAAATGACTCAAAACTGTGTTTAACAGCAAGGAAAACTGCTGTTGTTGTTATCAAATATGTTTTCAACCCGATATTTGGTGATTTTTCCTCAACTTTAAAAAAAGGTTCATATTGGTTTTATTCTGTAAACAACACAATTTGGGTCATTGGAAGAGGAAGGAACAACAGAAGGGTTAACTAGTAACTAAATTATGTAATGAAGAAATAAAGTAATTATTAGCTACATAGTTTATGTTCATCCCATGATTTGAGTTAAAGAAGAAAAATCTAAATCAACGTTAGTATAGATCAAATCCATTGTAATGAGAAACATATATAAATTTATAGATATATACATATACATTTATACCTATACATATATACTATTTTGTATCCTCGACATGCTGGAGTGTGGTGCTTTAGGTCTCAGTCTCCTCCATCACTTTTTAAGATAAACGGAGGCTTTTGACGAGGACAGTCCCAAGACTAAACACTGTGCTGCCGATGTGATGTGGAAAAAAACGGCGCTCCACGTCTTCCCACGACTCGCCATCACTTTAAATCGCTTGTGTACATGTTGTGGCTGCAATTACAGCCAGAACAACAGAGGCCCGTTGATCACAACGGCGGCGCACTTTCATCTCTGCTGCCTCTGAAGACCTCTGACGAGGCCCGGAGTGTGCGTCACCTGTGATCCAGGGCGAGACACATGTCGGCCACATGTCCGAGTCACAGCCTCTCCAACAGCCTCTCTTCTTAATGAGCCAGCGGCTGATATTTCAGACCCCTGACTCTCGGTCCTTTAAAGCCCTGCTTTTGCTACAAGTCGACGGCGCCAGTAAAGATCTCTCCTGGCTTCGGGGGCCGACTACTCACGGCGGATCCGCAGGCGGTCGGCGGAGATGGAGGTCTTGACCTCCTGAGTGACGGGGTTGTAGGCGGCGCACTTGTACGGGCCCTCGTCGTCCTGCGTGGCGTTGGCGATCTGCAGGTTCCCGGACGGCATGATGAGATAGTTCCCTACGCGCAAAACCAGATGAAAACAGACGTTAGGAGCATGTTCTCCAGACCTGACTATCGTTCAATCCAGAACGTACACTACTGGTTTACTTCTGAGGGGGTGTTCAAGATCCAATACGATTAAGAAAAGATCAAGAAGAGGGGTCAGAAAGTCGGGTTCTATCATAGAGCCACAACCGTACGGAGCTGACCTGAAACCACAGCCCAAACAGACCCAAACAGACATTAAAGTGCAATAACGTGTGATTACGTGCAGCACCACACTGAGCACTTTGTGAGCTGAGCTGTGCTGTCTTGTATGAGCGTGTAGTGTGAATTCTTCTCTTATATATACACGTTTTAGACTCCTATACATGACTCAAGGAGCCGTCTTGACTGCACCACATTTTGTTGCGCGTTCTCCTCCAGTGATAGTGGGGAAAAAAAAAAAACTTGGATCTTAACAAATATTCAAGATCAGAATCAGCTGGCCAAGTAAACACATACAAGGAATTTGACTTTGTTCAATTTGATGACGTACAGTTTTAACATAAACATAGATAAACATACATAAACACAATATAAACAAACATCCAACTAGAAAGAATAAGGACGACAACAAGAGGACAAAACGTTGCAGAACAGTAGAAGTGTAAAGAGTTCCATATATGTGTGGATTTCTTATCAATTACTGCAAGACCTATGCATAATCATTATAAGCAGAGTCTCTTAGAACATTTCTCCAATATAAGAAATCACAAATTTCTCTACAAGTCGCTTTTTTTAACCCCAGCAGCTGATCAGGAACGTGCAGTCCTCAATGCCTGAAGCTCAGCTGGGAGTGCTCCTCTCCACTGTCTCAGAGCCACTTGGACCTGACCAAAGGCTATCTGCAGGAATCCTTGCTTTTATCACCTCGAAGACTTCTTAAAGAGCGTCCAAAAACTACCAAGACCTCTCCATTCCGAGCTGTAATCACGTAAATCTTTAATTCACTAAACAGGGGGCCATTAACAGATTCTCCTCGCCGCTTTCACTTTCAGCTCGCGCATCGGGGGGATTTGTCGGGCTCTGTTTTGTTTACGCCGTTTGTTTGTATAAAATGTCTTGCGATAACATCGTTATGAGCTGGCACCGGTTTAAAGCTGGCGTGCGGGAGGAGGGGCATTCACCTGGAGTCAATCGGCTGAATGAAACCAGCTGCACACTGAACACACAGACAATGTTTGGCCCCACGGGCCCCAACGACAGCACTCCGGTCCCTGAGACCTCAACGAAAAAGACGGATTTAAAAAAAAAAAGAAAGCAGAACATGTCTACGAATGTGACCGAGACAAAGAGGAACCGCAGTAAGGTCTGAGCTGTGGGCCGAGGTGTAATCTGAGCACCATGTGCCATTCCACAGCGCGTGTGCACCGCCGAGAGGGACCACAGGGCGGCGCTGCCCGGCCTGAACCGCTCGCTTAATGTGGAATTCATTTCCTCAAGAGATAAGAGGCCGATATCACTACCTACAGCTTCCAGGCATCATCAGCATACCAGCCGCAAACCGCTGGAGCTTTTCTTCTCTTCCAGGCATCTTGGAAGTAAATAGTTTGAAAAATAAACAGCTGCATTCCCATGTTTCAACATTCTCCTGATAATCCCCCCCCCTCTCTCTCTCTCTCTCTTATCGCAGCTCCGTGATGGATGAGATAGCTGGATTATAGCATTCCGGTAAATTATGAAGATAGCATGGGAATCAAAGCCGACAGGGGGAGAGCGAGATGGAGAAGCCTAATGGAGCGAGGCCGCCCCCGTACCTTTGGACGTCTCCAGCCACTCCTGCTTGACGCTGTAGCGGACCTGGGCCTTGGGCTGGCTCTCGGGCAGGTGGCACTCGATGACGGCCGTGTTCCCCTCGTCCACCTCGATCTCCTGCTGGTCGTCGGGCTCAAAGTCCCGCAGCTCTGCAACAGAGGGAAAGAAAAAAGGTAGAAGTCAGCTCGGCTGTCACCGTCATCATGGTATCTAAGAGCACTCGGGTATACAGTCGGGCCTCAGGCTTCAGAGGCAGAAAAACCACAACTTTCTGTGGAATAATAAACTATAATAAACAATGAGCGGTGCTGGTGCCGTATCGGGTGTCTCTCACATCAGCTCTGCCCACATCGTATCGTTACCACATTCCCACAACATCTCCAACGCACCCGTCCCCCTTTGATAGAGAAACCTTATCTTCCTCCATTTAGTAATTTCTCTCCCCGCAGCTTGTCTTAACACGATCTGACTTAAGTCACAGGAATCCTCGCAGAAAAAAAAAAAAAAAGGCACGCAAGCTCGCTTCTCCGTTCTGCCGGCTCCGCGTCACTGCGGATCAGTCCGGAGCCTTAGAAGCCGGTGTGTGTAACACTCGAGTGGATGTCATTAATCCTGTCAAACATTATACTGGTGCCGGGGCCGGGGACCGGGTTCAGATGCTGTGGGAAACGGGGAGGAGTGGGATTACAGAGGCCATGTGCTGCGACTGTGTCCCGCAGACACACAGTCTGCACAGCACAGACACTCATGTGACCTCTGACCTCCTAAACCCCCTGCCTGAGCAGCCCGCAGGCCCGGCCACGGGGTCAGAGGTGAGAGGTGTACGTCCTATAGAGTTTCAAAGAAAGATTTCCAAGTTTGGGTTTTTTTTTTTCTTGGAGGGGAAACGGCTAAGAAAGAAAAAGAAAAAAATTGGAGTGAAAAGGCTTTGCAGGGGGTGCTGGATGCTGCCATTTTACAGATGAGAAGCAGAGAAGAAACTAAAATGAGAGCGAGGAGAGCGAGACAGACAGACACAGAGAGAGAGAGAGAGAGAGAGGATAAAAGGAAAGTAACGACAGGAGACATTTGTCATGAAGGAGTCCAGAAGTGAAATGAAAGATAAATAAAACTTCTCCGGGAACGTAATTAAACGTCTACCAGCCTTTGTTGATTTATTCTTAACAAACACGGCCTGCGCTCCATTCTTTCCAGAGGTGCTGTAACTCCGTGTGTTTTTCTTGGAGCGGCCGCGCTCTCTGGCAGGAGGGAGCTGCACTGTGTGTGTGTGTGTGTGTGTGTGTGTGTGTGTGTGTGTGTGTGTGTGTGTGTGTGTGTGTGTGTGTGTGTGTGTGTGTGTGTGTGTGTGTGTGTGTGTACAGTCAGCTGATGAGACTTTGTAGGCGGCTCCAGTTCAATAAGAGGCGTCTGCTCCAGGGCCCGGGGCCCAGGGCCTAGGGGCCTGGAGGGGTCAATGGGCGGGGGGGGTTGTTGTGCTGATAGGGGGATGTTGCAGTGATTTACTCAAAGCTTCGAAACAAACACTTTCTCTGATTTATCCAGCGCGCGTGTTGGACGCGTCCCTCTGTCTGGAAGGGAGGAGGAAAGAAAGAAGAAGAAGAAGAAGAGGAAAAAAAAAGGACGGGGGTGCAAATATAAACTCCTCCAAGAGCCCTGAGCGCTTGTGCTGTAAAATGACAATCCCAGCCGGGACGAGATAAGTGCTGCGTGTGTGTGTGTGTGTGTGTGTGTGTGTGTGTGTGTGTGTGTGTGTGTGTGTGTGTGTGTGTGTGTGTGTGTGTGTGTGTGTGTGTGTGTGTGTGTGTGTGTGTGTTTGGAGGGCCTTAAAGCTTTGAGCCTTACAAGAGAGAGAGACCGTGTGGCGCTCCATTTGCTAAATCAATCAGGTGCTGTTTTTACAGCCTAACCCCCCCCCTCCCCCCTCCCCCCTCTTCTAACCCCCTCCCCAGGTCCATCAAACCCACCTTCCTGCTTCTCCCAAAAAAATTCCTCCACTTACACCTTTTAACCCCCTCCAGCGCCCCGCATTCTTCACAGGAAGAACCCCGCATGGGTGCTCCTCAGGTGTGTGCGTGCACGTACGTGTGTGCATGTGTGTGTGTGTGTGTGTGTGTGTGTGTGTGTGTGTGTGTGTGCATCCTGCAGGGATGGAGGATTGATGGTATTCATAAAGTAGAGCAGACCTCCCGCACCAGGGCTGCTTTGGCAAGGCGCGCTTTGAAATATTTCTGGAGAGACAGTTGCATTCATCATCTTTACGCGGAGGAGGCGGGAGGCGGGCGGCCTCTCCTCGGCCTCGTGTCTGAATCACGACGTGTTTGTGCAGCGCGCTGCCGCGTCGCACGCTCCCCGCCGCCGTCGTCTCTCTGCGGCGCGAAGCCGAGCGAGGGAGCGTCTAGAGCCGTGCCAAAAAAACGAGGAGAGGAAAAAAAAGAAAGGAGCGGGATTCTTCAGAGTCGGATAGCGAGGAGGGTCTGGAAGCAACCTATCCCCGATCACAAAAAACATGTGCGCAACGAGTAAAAGGAGGGCTCACACGGAAAGACAGGCACGTACACACTCCCCGTGGAGCGGCTCCTCGGGCGGTTTCGGGGTGGCCGAGGAGAGGCCGTTATTAAATTAGAGAAAGTTTCTAAGGGGAGGCGGGGCCAGCCGTCTGGCTCCACATGTGGTTATGGCAACGCGAGTCATCCAACTATTGGAGCTATCAATAACTTTTACTGCCTTTGTGTACGGCGGAGAAATCATAAAAAATAGATGAAAAAAAAAGAGAGGAAGAGATGAGGGTGAAGATGACAAAGGGAGGAAAGTGAAAGATAATGAAAGGAGGGGAAGAGGAGGGAAAGTGACAGGGTGAGGAGTGAGAAATGTGCACAAGGGGAAGGGGAATGCGTGCCCGTGTGTGTGTGTGTGTGTGTGTGTGTGTGTGTGTGTGTGTGTGTGTGTGTGTGTGTGTGTGTGTGTGTGTGTGTGTGTGTGTGTGTGTGTGTGTGTGTGTGTGTGTGTGTGTGAGGTTATGGAGGGCTTCGAGGAGACGGAGAATGTGACATGACGTCTCATCTTGTGAGAGGATCCTGTCCCGACTGGCCTGAAGCACCTCCAGCCTTCTCCAGCTGTGGCAGCCTCATACATCACACCACTCCAGGTAAAACAATACAGTTAACAGCTCCTTTTTCCAGCTAATGGCGCGTTCTAGCCAGGCGCACACCCATATCCTCTGTCTCTGTCTGTCTGTCTGTCTGTCTGTCCACACACACACACACACACACACACACACACACACACACACACACAGACGCAGCTCTTATCTCCCCCATAGCCCTCTAACCAATTACGGGGCCATAATTTCTGCCGAGCCCTGCTGTCGGGGCCTGTGGAGAGGAATGTGGTGTTGTGGGGAGCAGAGGGGCCAGACCACCCCCCCCCCCCCCCCGCCCCCCCCCGCCCCACACACACACACACACACACACACACACACACACACACACACACACACACACCCTCCCCTCCACCTGGGTTTCTGTCCCTCGTCCTCCCTGCACTGAGCGGCCCCGGGGCCCCTGGGTTCGGCTCGGGTTACACAGCTTCGGGCCCCCCCCCCCCTCTCTCAGTCCCATGATGCATATCAAATATAACTCTGAGCGCTAGGAGCAGGGCCGCACTAAAAATGTCAGCAGCGAGAATAATTCTCTCTCATTTTTTCTTTTCTTTTTTTCCTGCTCCATTCGATTAACACAACGCCGCCGCAGACACGCAGCTGTTGAGCCCTGGCTGAGGATCTGAGGAGTCAATCGATGATGTCTGAAGAATACGAGGACCTGACAAAGCGTGCGGAGATGTATTCGTTTAGATTCGGAGCAGAAGAAGAGAAGAGAAGAGCAATTCACAGAATGTAGCTCGTTGATGTCAATTAGGGATGCAACAAACAGTTCCTTTTGTTGTTGGAAGTCACACTTGAGGAGCTGAGAGCAGAGAATTCAGTTCTACTCAGTTTGACTCAGCTCTCAGATCAATCCAGCCACTGGATTATAAAACTTTGGAAAAAAATCGCCCGTACAAAGTTTTGGACGGACATTAGAAGTATTCAGCTTGCTGTCATAGTCACTTCAGCTGATGCGAAACCAAACTGGTTCTCCTAGTTGATAAACCCATGCCTAGGCCTGGTAGGAGCCTGCGCTCGTGTGTGTTGGCGTCTACTCACTGGCGGCGGTGACGTTAGCGGGCACGCTAGCCAGCGCTCCGGCCGGCGTGCTGGCCACGCACTGGTAGCGTCCCACCGTCAGGTTGGACAGGGCGGGGATGGACAGGCCGTCCGGGCCCAGCACCACGCCCAGCTCGGCGCCCCGCAGCTCCAGGCCGTTGAGGCGCCAGCTGATGTTGGCGGAGGCGGGCCGGGCGCTGCAGCGCAGCGTCACGCTGCCGCCCAGCTTCTGCACCACCGAGGCGGGCTCCTCAGTGAAGAGCGGCACGTCTCCTGGAGGACAGAGGGGACAGAGGGGACAGAGCACGTCACAGCACAATCACACACATCACAGCTAAAACTGGTCATGGAAACATGGAAAAATACATATCTTTGCTCTAACAATGTGTGTTTTCAGATATGTTGATGTACAAGTGTTTACAAGTCACGATAGGGTCGCATTTGGATGATGAAGAAGATGACACGTTACGTGTGGATAAAGTGTAAATCTCATTAAAATATCTGATAAAACCATGGAGATGCTAAATGTTTTAACTGTATTAAGACCCATACTCCAATCGTATTTCATCTAATGGACACATCTGCAACTGTGTTAGAAATGTTGCTTTTATTTAGCAAAAAACTACACTATAAACACGACTAGCGCCTGTAGCGGGTCCATGCTACAGAGGACGAGGGGGCACATTAAAGGCCGTTCCACTCCAACATGCGACTACAATGACTGTTCCTCAGCGTCTCCCCTTCAGCCGCTGATCTCCCTCTTTCAATCAGCTAATCGGTTGCTGCGGCTCTTTGTGCCGTGTTTCTCGTCTTTCTTCGGTTCGCCCCGGGTGGCGGCTGCAGCTCGTCCACTTTTCTTCAGCTCATTTCAAATAAACTGTTGCTGCCAGACACGTACAACACTTCCCTCTCTGCCACCGAGCCAGAAGATTTTGTCCCTGGCAGGACTCGGGCTGCACCAGGTGTTTGGAAAAACGAATGTACGGGCCTTTTTTTTTTTAATAAGGGGAGCTCAGACCAGAGCTGCTGGTGGGCACAACGTTTCCCAACAGCACTTTCTTTCTTTCTTTTTTTTTTATATGGAATAAACATGATTTTCATCTCCACTCACCGGGTAGACAAGCGCCGCCCTGCAGGCAGCACAGCAGTACTGCGCCCAGAGCGCACAACACTGGAGCTCTTCTCTTTTTCATCCACGGAGTCCAGTCTCGTTTTCCAGACATCTTCCATACACTACCCCCTGAAACAGAGAGAGAGAGAGAGAGAGAGAGAGAGGAAGGTCAGAGGGTCAGTCCCAGCCACTCAAACAAACTGCTTAAGCCACTGTCTTCTGAGGGAAACAAATACACATACACACACAGAATCAACAGCCGCCAAAAGTCAACTTGTTAACAAACATCATCCATCTGAACACTCGGTCTTGACTCATGCATAAGTGGCTCTATGTGACAAATGTGTGTGTGTGTGTGTGTGTGCACGTGTCCACAGACCAGCACCCATTAGTGAAACACAACCCTGCAGCAGCAGCAACCCTCAGCAGCCAAACTCCAGACACAAATAAAGCCTTTCTTTTCTGTCAGCCCCCATCTCGCCGCTGACCCCCCGTCCCCTCCGCCCGCCCGCCCGCACCCATCCATCCATCCAGCCCCCGCGCTCATCAAAGGGGCGCCCTCATTCTGCGGGCCGCAACCCGACCCCTCCACCTTCCCGCTCAGGTGTAACCGATACAGGTAGACAGGTCCGGGAGGAGGAGGAGGGAGGAGGAGGGGAAAAAACACACAGGCTGCATTCAGGAGCTGGGACAAAGAACAACTAATGAGAGGCAGGATGGAGAGGAGGGATATATATCAGAGTGAGGAGTGTGTGTGGGTGAGAGAGGAGGACTCTTTTGTACCTCTGCGCAGTACGTATCAGGAGGGGAGACGGAGAGGACGATGGTAAAGCTCAGTCTATTAACAGTTAATGCAGAGCGGGGAGCTTTGCTCTCTCCCTTGTCGCCTGCTGCCAAGTTTCCCAAATTCTTTCCTGTCAGGTTAAACTAACAACTTCCCGTCAGGATGAGGAGGGTGGTCCTGCAAAAACTGAATCCCTATTACTCCCACTCGCTTATACGCACGCATGTCGCTGAACATGCACACACACACACACACACACACACACACACACACACACACACACACACACACACACACACACACACACACACACACACACACGCACACACACACGCACACACACCGGGGTATAAACTCGCTCTACGTCGATATCGTAGAAATGGAAACGCTCAACTTTCTCATACATATTTGTCCTGATCTTATTATGGAAAGTGGATGATTAATGAGGCTCTGAGACTAGGGACTATACACACACGCACACACACACACACACACACACACACACACTCTCGCACACTAGGGGCCAAAGCAGGACAGTAAGAGAATGGAAACTCTTACAGAGCACCTTCATCATCTAATGGCAGCAGTGAAAATGTTTAGCTGCCTGGCAAAATTTATTGAAAATGAGCAGAGCAGCAGGCGGGACGGAAAAAACAGCTGTTAACTCGGCCAACTGTCACACCAGGCCGCGCGCCTCGCCGCCGCCATCTTTAATTGCGTCTTATAGATGCGCGTAAACAGTCGCAGATTGTTCGCTCTCACGGCAGAAAGGCTCATTAACGGCCCGGTTTGATGCATCCTGCGCCGAGGCGATGTCTTCGTCCGCCTCGGGAGGAGGGAGCAAAAACAAGCTGTAAACACGACACTAACCTCACATTTTTAAGTTGATATAGCCGACTCGGGAGCAAACACTTGGGTCATTTACACACCCAGCACTTAAGAAGCCAACATTATCATTTGTTTGGGGTCATACATCAGATGCGACAGAATCTAAAATAAATGTTCGGGATCCGGCCTGTGATTTGGTTCCCCCAGCAAAGATTATGGGTTCTCCCTCGGCCTGTGGAACATCCGTCTACCAAACGTCATGTCAGTGGGTTGGGTTGTTTCTATTTTGCAAACGCATAACATCATCCTATTAAGATTATGGCCCAAGCTTCACCAAATGGAGAGCATTTGTTGACTCCATTGCCTTTGTCTATACGGTATAAAGTGCGTGATCCTTCAGGTTTAAGCCAATTTGACCAGAGGTGGCCAGTAGTATCATTTTTGTCCAAAATGGCACACACACTTACACCTAGGGGCCATTTAAAGCTTCAAATTGGCCTAAAGATGCATGTTTTAGGGCTGTGTGAGGAAAAATAAATAGCCAAAGAAGAACCCATGCAGATATATAAACTCCATACAAAAACAGCCCATATAGGGATTCGAACCTACAACCTCCTCGCTGTGAGGCAACACTGTTAGCCACAGATCTACCATGTTACCCTCATAATCACTTATTTCTCTAAATATCTTCTCATGTAGCCTTCATTTAAATGCAAGTAATGAGATGTTGATGTGCAAGAATCTGAACTTCAAGTCACAACTTTTTTGACATTATATGGATGTTATCATAGCGTAAGAGTGGAGCTGCTTGGGTGGGCTGACTCCGAGAGGCCAAAATAACATAAGTCTAATGAGGAAGCAATAAAGCTAATGATAATATCAGCTTTAATAACGATCGTCTCATTCGTCTCCTCTCAGAGGGGCAGAGTTGCTACGTTTTGCTGAGTCGACTCGATGCAAATCAGACAAAACAACCCCCCCCCCCGAGGACGTCACACGGAGACACGGAGTGGCTACAACCAACGGTTTCATTGACTGGCTCGTCTGCTCGGAGCAGCCCGTCGGCAGTGGGCTCGCTCGGTAAACAAACAGCCCGCTACTGTGGAACCAGGAGCTGAGCCGAGCTGGAGGCCTGCGGCCTCTGTGGCCGGCGGCTGTATGGACACAACCCAGGACAGCTGCCCACGAAAAGACGCGCGCATCTGTATCGAGCACCTGTCCCAAACCGTGAGAGGCGGGGACTGTAAAAAACCCCACGCAGGTCAGCCTGGCAACTGCTCACACTGCCACCCCACGACCCGACCCGGATCTTCTTCTCCCTGGCTCTTCCACGCGTAAATAAAAGCAGAGAGACAGAGATGGGTGGATCAGAGTTTAGCGCCACCAGTGGTACGAGAGAGAGAGAGGGAGAGAGAGAGGAGAGAGAGAGAGAGAGAGAGAGAGAGAGAGAGGGAGAGAGAGAGAGGGGCCCCCTCGCACATCATCGCTCCCTAAAAACAGCCTCGCTCCTCTGAGCCCGTCTGTCCGTCTGATTCATTAGTCAGCTGGGTCCTGTGTTTGCTTAGCGGATACCCTGCCTGGAGATGAAAAGTTGGGCCTGACATCTATGTCCAACTTTTTCCATCCATCCTTCCCAGAGAAGTCACGGGGAGAGACAGAAGAGCCTCCTACGCATCAGCGAGACTGATAAAAACCAGAGCATCCACACATACACGCAGAGAGACACAGACAGCTCCCCTAAATCAAGGCCCGGGTGGGAGGTGGAAGGTGGGGGGGGGTGCGTGTGTTAATGTGTGCCTGTGCGACTGTTTTGTTTCAGCTCCACCAGCGAGGAACAAACGCTGCATGGCAAACGCTCTGTGGGAGCAGCTTGGCGGTATTAAAACATACTTCAGGGACAGTGCTGCGCAGATCTGCTGAGAGAGAGACACCGCCTCTGAAGTCATGTTAAACAAGTGAACCGACTAGACTAGACTCTACTACCTGACTTACTTGACTCCCAATAGAGTGGAGTTTGGACTTCTAACAACCTTTCATACCAACAGAAATGAGACAGTTGGTAAACAATGTCTCCATTGTAGACTTAAATTTAATCAGTAGTGCAGGTTTTGGGGAAAACCTCACACAACTGCTAGTAATTTGGTTGAAGCACTGAGAATACTTGCCAAAGCACTTTTAATTGGGGGTATCAGTGCAGACAGTGACCCTGTTGAGTGGATCTGATCTGCGGTGGCGTCACTGAGCCACATTAAGTGCGGTTTCTTTGTCCGTGTCCTTATAAAGATTAGGTTTCCACTCCGAGCAACTTGACTTGGACTCGAGGGCTGCAGCTCGACTTAAGACTGTGTATAACCTGCGACTTGTGTTCGACCCGACTCTTGAAAGACCGGAGCGCGGCTCTGAATGCAGGTAATTGTGTCTTTGTGTCCGTCCATGTTGGTGCACAGATGGGATGGAGGACTCCTCCGGGCCCTCCGCCGGGCAGAGCGCTCCAGGTTGTGTGCAGGCATGCATCATGAGTGTAGGTATGCGAGTGCCTTATATGTGGTGGTGGGAGAGAGTCATTTGACAGAAGTTCATTGTGAGCGTGCTAAGTAAAGACACCGGGGCCCCCGTTCTCCCGGGCCACTGCCAGTCCCATTGTCCCCTTGCCTCCGTGGATAAATTCATTTTGACAACCCTGCTAATTGGATAAAACCAGACTGGAGCCTCCTCCCTGAGCGCTCACATTCCATCTGCTTTCTGGCATGAAGAGGACACACAGGAGGAGGAGGAGGGGAGGAGGAGGAGGAGGAGGTGGTGGAGGGATAGCAGGGTAGTAACTCCTTCTGAGGAGCTGTTGAATATTTATCACCTCCCCAAACTCCCCTCTTGCCCTCCCTCGCTCCCCCAGTTTTACGTCTTTTTACACCCAGCGGCCCACCCTCCACCCCTCTTCCTCCTCCTCCTCCTCCTCCTCCTCTTCCCTCGAGGTTCTCCAAACACCACAAAGCCCCCCCTTTAGATAAACACATGCGGTGTCAAGTGTGAGGAGTGCCGGGGGTTCAACTGCCCCGCTCGGGCCCGCGGCCCACAATGCCATGCTGCATAGCTGCCATGCGGGAGGCCGGTTGCCCCTGGCGACGCTAACAGGCAGAACGCACCTTAATAGAGTGGAGAGTCATTGTAAAGCAGTGAGCCGGTGCACGGACAAAGACCCCGCGGACCCCTGGAGAAAGGGGAGACGCTACTCTGAAGGGCCCGGGGAAGAGCTGATGGGCCCTGCTCAATGACCAAAGAGAGAGGAGGGGAGGAGGGGGGGACTGGAGGGAGGGAGGGAGGGAGGGAGGGAGGGAAGGAGGGGGCTCAATGACCAAGAGGGTTGAGAGTAGTGTGTAGAGAGTTTGTGGAGGCAAAAGGGGGGTGTGGGGGGGGTGTTCAGTGCCTTTAGGGATTGAAGTGAGATGGGTGAGGGGGGTTTATGGAGGCGGCAGAGTTGGAGGGGGGGGGGGTGAGGTTGACTGAGAAAGCAGAACGGCTACTCAAATTAATAGAGAGGATGTCAACTGGCGGGCGAGCAGGAGGAGAGAGCAGGGCCTCGTCAATGAGAGGGTGTGTTGGAGAGAGCGTGTGTGAGAGCGTCGCCCAGTGTCCCAACATGTTTTCCCCTCGCTCCGTCAATGCGGCCGCCGGGCCCTCGCTTTGGCCCGGGGTCCGCTCCAAGTGGAGGAAAAAGGAGGAGGAGGAGGGTCCAGGACGAGGTGGCTTAACAGGCCAACAAAACACCCAGAAAGAGCAATAAGGAGAGAGAAGACTTTTCTTTTTTCTTTTTTTCTTTTTTTTTATTTTGTTTAACTTGTAAACCCTCAAACAACTTGTCCAATAGACCTTCTGGTCCCAGCGCGTAGGTCTAACTAATTCTGTTATCAATCAGTCAGACCTCAATTTGTCCGGCAAATACATTTAAAATACGTAAGACACGGGATATTGATGTATGAACCAATCAGAGCAAAAAGTGAGGAGCGCATTTTAACCTAACATGCGGATGGACCGTGGCCCGGGACTTTTACGATCGCCCTGTGGCGTAGGACCAATCGATTAATCAGCTAATCGCTTTGCCTCTAAATCCACTGACAGAAGCGGAGCAGCTGGAAATGCTCTCACTTGAGAGGATGAAGTCATCCCAAGTGTCTCGCGATGAACGACATCCACAAGTGTTTTCGGCCCGGCTGCTGGGTCGCCTTTCGAGAACGAATGCAGCAGCTACGTCGTATCGTTGCGCTTCTGGTGTGCAGAGGAGGGTGAACAGAATGAAGGGACTTGCTAAACCGTGTTATGTATATAAAACTGCAATTTCCATGTGTCAAAAACATAGGGAAAGTACTTGGGAGTATAGTGAGCTCATATTGCTGGACGTGGCCTCTACTTCAAAAGAGCCGTAGCCAACGCAAACTCCCTGTATTTCTCTGTTGTACTTCACATAAGCAGAGAAACCTGGCAGGGAACAACTCTTAAATCTATTCCCATCCATCTCTCAGCTTTGCTCGGACACAAGAGAACCTTCTGGAGTCTTATCTTGGCAAGGAAACCGGGCCCAACAGGTGGAAGGGGGGGGGGACCCAGTCCAAATCCTCCACTCGAGACATCACTCGTTCTCATGCCATAAAATTACACATCAAAAGCATCTAAGCATCCCTAACGAGGTTGAGAATTTACCCCCTCCTACACACACATACGCACAATGTCGCACATACACACACGCCTCACAAAGTATTAACGAGCTATATGCCCATCCAACCCCCCCCCCCCGACCGACACTAACGAGCTACAGAGCGTCTCGAGGATTAACGAGAGGGATCTGGACAGGCCCGCCGTGTAGAGGAGGGGGGCGTTCTAATCAATTAGGCACCGAATCATTTGCATAATTTAGATAACGAAGGCGAATTAACCACGGAGAGCTAATTACTGTGCCATGGGGAACCCACCCACCCACATTCCTATGCCTGGTGTGGGATGCCAGCGTGCCCACCGGGGCCATGGGAACGGGGAGCGGATCATCACCGGATAGGGACGTAGCAGGCAGCGGCCAATCAGAGCAGAGCGGCGGAGGGAGGGATGACGGGATGATGACAGAGGAAGAAAAAAGAGACGGGAGGGTGGAGAGGAGGATGGAAGGAAAGACGCAAGACCGGGATATGTAATGAGAGACGGACGGTGGAGGGATGGGTGAAAAGTTGGGAGAGGAGGAAAAAAGGAAGGTGGATGAAGGGTGAGGAGGACAGGTGGAAAGGTAAGAGGAGAGGACACATGAAGGACGGACACTAGATGGTCAGGTTTAAGGAAGAAAGGCACGACTGATAGCAGGACAGAGGACAAAAACAAGAACGGTGGAAAAATGTACAGCTACAGCCTTAAAAGCCTCAAACTATATCTACAAAACCATAAACAGCCATAAAACCAAAGCCAATATGGAAGAAGTGTCATCATTATCTGTCAACTACTCCAGAAGAACTATAGAACAATTCCCACAAAGTACAGTAAGAACAATAAATACATGGAAAGTGTCTTTCTAACGGAACACCAGATCAAGTACTATACACACACACTCACACACACATGTAATCATTCCCATACAGTACTGGGAAAACCAACTAATACCCAGGATTTCACAGTGCTCATCGCACAAACACACACGCTCTTGCACTTACATATTTCATTTACCCGCAACCATTCTCTCCCCGAGTGTGTCCTCGCACTACACACATACACACACACACACACTTACACACTTGATGACACATAAGCAAGCAATCACACAAACTCCTATTACATGGTAAAAGTATACTCACAGAGGCACATAAATATGTAGACCTCGGGAAGTTTTTCCAACACCAAATGTCAACAGGCAAAAAAACACGGGCTACCACTTATCCCCGAACCCGAGAGATAAACTGCACACACGCCACAGCGATCACGCGTGCTAATACACACTTTCATAGCTGTACATACACGCAGGCTGCCTCCTTGTGTGTTCCTGCGTCGCAGGGAGGGGGAGAGAGAGAGAGGGAGCGAGGGAGAGAGAGAGAGAGAGAGAGGAGGGACGAGAGGGGGTGAAAGGGGCCCCCCGACTCTTTTGGCAGCTCATGCATCAGAGTGAATGGAACCAATTATAAATCAAGAGCAATTTCTCCCCATTATTCAGCAGGAACCAGGAGGGGAAAAGAGAGAGACAGGCAGAGAGAGGGAGAGAGAGAGAGGGAGAGAGGGAGAGAGAGAGACTGGCCCTACAACTCTCAGTGGGAGACGAAGGAAGGGAGAGAAAAGCAGAGCCAGTGAAATATTATATGAAAAACAGATATGAGCAGGCAATAGGAAATTGAGATAAGGCAGAGAAGGAGGGGAGACGGAGAAGGGGAGAGAGAGAGGGGGATGAGGGAATGGAGAAAGGCTGTAAAATGGTAGAAAAAATGAAAATACGACCGAGGCTGGAGAAACTTATCGGAAAAACAGATACGAGGAGGCATTAGAGAGAGATGGAGGCAGGAAATTAAACGAGAGAGAGAGAGAGAGAGACAGACAGAGAGAGAGAGACAGACAGAGAGAGAGAGAGAGGGCGTGGGGCGTCATCCGTGTCGGAGACGGTGCAACTGACGGGTGGAGAAACAGCTGGAGGAGGCTTGTTTCAGAGAGAGAGCCCGGTGTATGGGGCTGGATGAGAGAGAGAGAGAGAGAGAGAGAGAGAGAGAGACGTGGAAGAGCAGAGCTGCCACTTGTCCTGTCACTCAGCGCTCGCGGATGTGCATTATCCTAAGCTCTGAAATATAAAATAAAACCTCTCTCTCTCTCTCTCTCTCACACACACACACACACACACACACACACACACACACACACACACACACACACACACACACACACACACACACACACACACACACACACACACACACACACACACACACACACACACACAGAAAGACACACACGTGATTTGGGCATGAGACAGAGGAGCACTGTCGATGGAAAATTCCAGTTGTGATAACCCCAGGGGCCCAATAACCAACTAATCTGGTGCCCAGTGATTTATTCTGTTGAATCATGTCTTCTCCTGCCAGTCTGACATTCTTCAATGATGAGTTTTTTTTTTCTCCCTCTCTCTCTCCCTCTCTCTCTCTGGGGCAACACTTAACATCTGATTATTGGTTGAAGGCCTGGAACACGACCCAGATTCCTCCTCGTTCTTGTCTCTCTGGCGCTTTTTTTCGTTTTTTTATTGTTTCGTTCGCACACGCTCGGGACGGGAGGGCAGGACGCAGTCGAAGTTATGGCACCGGAGGGGGAGAAGGAGCCATTGTGCGGGAGAACTCGGGACAAAAAGGTTAACAAAACGGGCGAAATGCTGAAAACTATGTGTAACCGAGACGGGAAAGTGCCGGAAGCTTGCATCAGGCCCCAGTCGGGGCGCAATCTTGCGCCTGTGTGTGAATGATCTATTAGAACGTCTGGGTTGCTTTTGGCTCGTGGTAACACCACCTAATCTTTGTCCAAATATCTGCTTTGCACACACAGAGCTATTTGTCTACACACACACACTCACACACACACGCAGTGCTTCCTTGCCCGAGTCTGGAGTTGATCAATGATCTAACAAGCGCTCGCACCGGCCTCACAATGCGTGTGTTTGTGTTTGCATGCGTGTGTGAGTAAAGAGAGGGGAGAGAGTGAGAGCACGGCCCGGGTAACTTCATTATCCAATCAAGGGCTTCTTGACTTTTAGTTTAAGTAGTGGAACAAATCAACTCGGCCGGTTTAAAGGATTTGGTTAATCTCCATTAGGATGCTGAGACAACGAATACAGACGTGATCGCATGTGCGATACGGCTGTCAGCCCAGACGGGTCATACACATGTGGGCAAAGTTTGAAAACTTTGAGGAGCCTTTAGTTGGTCGGTCCCTTCTGGCTTCTCTTCCCTCGGGTCTGACCTCTCCTCTGCTTCCTGCCTCAATAATCTCAATCTGTTTGATTGTGGCCCGTTTAATTAGTCCCTCCAACTCTGTCAGAACTTTCTCCTTCACTTTTTCTAAACTCACATTCCTCCTCCTCCTCCTCCTCCTCCTCCCTCTCCCTCTCCCTCTGTGGTCCTGGCTGACAGGGAGGATCAGGAGGAGAGAGGTATGCAACCCCCGGGGAGGGGCCTGGACCCCAGCCACCTGCCGGCTCAGGTGTCCCTCTCTGCTTCTCCGATGTCTCGACTGGACACAGAGAGCCTCCCAGGGAGGGAGGAGGGGGGCAAAAACCGGGCCAGAGCCCCTCCAGCCTCCAATCTGTCAGCGGACCCCCCCCCCCCCCGGACTAATGCACCGTATGTCAACAGTCCAATAATGTCCGGCTCAGGGAAATGAGTCGGCTTTATTTGGCGGCCAGCGTGTTTCTTTGCTCGTTTATTAAAAAACAAGGAAAAAAATCAAGTAAATATGAAAGAAAGACAAGATGGCCTCCTCTCTGTCTCATACGCACACCTTTTACTGCCTCCCCTAATGCTCTAATCTCAAAACGACCACTCAGGTGAGGGACCACTATGGCAGGCAACACATTCCAGCACACGCACACACACACACACACACACACACACACACACACACGCATGCAGAGCAAAGGCCCACAGATCCAGCCTGCAGGCTGTTATGACTGCATGAGTGTACCCGCTGTCATAGAGATGAAAGCATGCCCTCAGGAAGGATTTTTTTTTCTCCCCTCTCTCTCTTTTGTCAATTAACGCCAATGTTACACCCTCTACAATAACAATGCCTCTTTCCAGCACCGGGAACTTTTCCTCGCCCGGCACGAAATCGGAGCAGCAGCAGCAGCAGCAGAACCAGCCTGTCCTCGCAGGGCCGTTTGTCATCTCTGGAAATGCATCTCGGGCTCCGTCTCCCATCTGAAGACTTCTTTGACCCGAGCCCCAGATGTGAAAACACACCAGGCTGACACGCACAGAGGCGAGGAGTCAGACGGGTTAAATCCTACCCCGTCCCGTTGGTGCCTGACATCATAGCGAGATGCGAGGGTGAAACTCTACTACCACTGGCCGCAGACCTAAATCCACACTTTTTCTTTACAAGCTCACAAAAACTCGGCCCCTATAGACCCGGAGTAAAACTATCCACTAGCGACAGGACAAACAGTGGAAAGCTGGCAGCTTTTGTCTCCTCGACATGGTCTGTGTGGCCGCTGACCAAGATCAATCACGTCTAATTTCGAGTTTCGACTTCACTGTGAGACGCCCGGGCGGTAACAGTGAGACAAGAAAAATGGCTCCTAAATTCTGACACCTATGAGGCTCCGCGACCAAAAGACAATAAAGCAGTTTCCTGTCCCCGACTCGACAGCTCTTATTTCGCATACAGACGTCCACACATTCAATCCGCAAAAGTCAACACCGTGGAGGAGTTTAGCAGACACCTTTGAGGGTGATTTTTCTCCATTTGGAGGCAGTGGTAACGAAGCCTAAAAAAAAGAGGATATAATTCTTCACAATGTCCTGCGTAGGCAAAAACAGGATGCTATAATACTCCTATAGGGACTCCAAGTATGCCTGTTGTGTTCAATAACGGACGGAAGTCTCCTTTCCTGCGGTCTAAGGGTTCAAAAGACAGTTAATGTCACTATCAGTCAGCCTGGTGATATTTCACCGCCTTGAAGTCGCTTAGCTGGTCCAAAACCCAAAGTGAGGTCGACAGGGACGGCTGCAAAAGTTTCGCTGGATTTCTGTATTGAAATGGACAGCTGTGGTGCTTCCAGGCCACTAGCATTGTTGCGTTGGCCACGGACTGAAAGTGTTCCGTGTCATAATCACACTTTATAAAACCCCTGGATTTGAGGTGGGACGGTTTCATCCCCCGAAAGTATGTTCGACTGTTGGGATTTAGTGGAGTCGCGAAGCAGCTGGAAATTTCGCGCAGCTTCTGGCAGGGTTTGTGTCGCCGATTATGAACGGCTATAGTTGTGCTGCTCCGGGCTCTGCGGAGGTAATCACACGGGCCCAGCAGTGTGAGAAGCAAGGCAGATAATCAGACTGGAATCAATTAGTCCAGACTTTGATCCGCCCGACCGCCAGAGATGATCAACAACAACAACAACAACAACAACAACGAACCCTGGGACCAAACAACAAGAGGCTCCTTTTTACTGAGACCAATTAATTCCCTCGTAGGCCCCGGGCCTAATTGGAGGAGGCCAGGGCCATTCGTTTCGACTTTTAATCCAAGTGACATTGATTCAGCGGGAACAATCAGGCCCTCTTGTCTGATGCTGTGTCTGTCACTGCGAGGCAGAGGTTCCTCCATGCCAGCCAGCGAAGACTACGTGTAATCCAAACAACAAAACGGCACCTGGGGTTGGAAACTTGAGCCCCTGCGGCTGTTCCTGCATGCAGGCACTCCTCCATGTCCATACAACACCCCCCCCCCCACACACACACACACACACCCACCCACTCCTCTCACCCCTTCCCCTCAACTCCTCCACCACTTCTTCTTTTCGTCTCTCCCCCGTGGTGAGTGACACCCCGGCCAACACTCATTAGCAGCCCAGGGGGATTAAGACAAACATTTTCTCATTAAAATCAGAGGCTGAAAGAAGGGACGATACGGGCAGAGACTCTCCTGACAGGGATGCTGCTGCATTCCTGGCTGCTTGGAGCAGCTGTCACTTTATTGGGAGGCTTTAATGAGTATTTATTCTGACACTACAGAAAGGTGGCTGGACATTATGACACTGTGGGTAGAGATGTTATGGTCTCATCCATACAAGGAGCTCAAGTTGCTCAGGGATGGTATAGAAATGTAGGATGGGTGCAAAGTAATTTCCATATGATAAACTATTATCATCATTTGGGAGCATCATCATGCTTTTCTATTGCTATCATCATTTGTGCGGTGTCCGACAGCCTTCCAGAGCATTGCTGGCCGGCCTGGTGTTAATATGGGGGTAAATCTGGCTCTGCTCTCCATGTCTGTTTTCTGTTACCCTATGGGAGCGACTATAGGCTGCGGCCTTCACGAACGTAGACGCGTTTTCCCCTAAGAAAACCCACACGTCCGACTTAAAAACACAACCGAGGCTTTCTGCAACGTGTCACCGGGGGATCGCTCCTTCCTAAACGCACGCATCGTGGTGTAGTAGTCGGCAGATAGATGCTGAAATGTGAGGGGGGAAAAAACTTTTGGGAGGACTTTGGAGAGCAGCTCATCCAGGCAACAACAGGCTAGGTCCGGAGGAAGCGTCAACGCGTCTTAGGGGGGGAGATAACGCCAAAAAAAACCGGGGGGTATAAACGCATAGATACGTGTGAATAAAGCAGATATGCGATGTGGAGATTCTAGAGATACTTTACGTGGATCAACAAGTGGAAAAGAGGCAAAACAAATGCGGCTATCGGCGCAGAAAGCAGCGCGAGGCAGTGATTTAACTGGAAAAGTCGGAACTTTCTCTGGAAACAAAGTAACGAGTGAGTTGTGCGATGCTCCCGAGCGGCTCCTAAAACGCAACGTGACGGGCAGGTTTCTGACAAAACGCTGTAAAACACATTGTGAGTGGATGAGACGCACAAACACGGACCGCATGAAGACGCAAAACTCACCCAAACTGCAGTATGTGGTGCTCGCACCTCGACCTTCTCCCCTTCTGCGCTAAGTTTTAAGTTCCCAGGAAAAACCAGACGCGACACTTTCTAACTTGTCTCTTCCTGCCGGAGCCTCGCTGCCGCTGCCGCTTTTCGGTAATTTACTGCGATGCCACCGACATTTTCTTCGGGCTCCCCAACTTCTCGCATTGAAAGGCCGTTTTTGGATGACTGAGCTCTCAAACAATTCTCCCTTTTGCGACGCCTTTTCGGGTCCTCCCACTTCCCAAGCAGGAGGAGGGATCTGAACAATAGGGACTGGCTCCCAAAATCCCAGAGCTGGGTCCCTGCGCCGCAGATTCTCCAGACTCCAGCCTCCCGCCCGCGACACTTGCGCACTTTCCAAAGGGTTGTGCGTAAACACCGGGACCCAAGTTGGCTTTGTGAAGCTTACAGAGACGAGATTGCGGAGGAGAAAACTCCTTAAAAGTTAGTTTTCCCAATAACTACGGTGGCCTGGAAGGGGACAGCCTGCCCCCTCCCCCTCCTCTCACTCTGTTCCCCCTGATTTGGTATGCGCTGGTCCCCACAGAGTTTGTATTGACCCCCGTCCATTGAGGCCTGCAGGCCCTCCAGTGCAGCTGTGCGGTGCTGGTGCTGTGTTGTTGTGAACTGGACTGGCCCAGACACACACACACACACACACACACACACACACACTCATACTACAGTGATCACAGCTCGACCCCCGCCTCTCTCCGCGTTCCTCTTGGAATTCTCCACTTCAATCAGCACACTTTGAAACCAGGGCAGCCATTCCTGTCCACTTCATTAATAACTGACTATTCCCAGATCACAGGCTCTGATAGTGGACTCCGCTGGTGGGACTCGACCCCGTGTGAATGCGGGAACTCCCACCTCGACGGAGCCCTACATACCTGAGGGGTTATTCGCGACCCAGCTGCGGCATTCTGCGACACCTGTTGCATTTAGGCCTAGTTGTTCAGCTTTGATCCCAAGAGAGAACAAATAATCAAGCCACGATATAAAAGAGTGTCGACAAGAATTAGAAACAATCAGAGAGTCTGTGCGCCACCTAAAAAGTGGTATACTTTCACAATTTCACACAGTGATGATAGAGGCTAGCCTACCCTAACCTAATCTTGGTCTCCTCCTCCTTTCGGGTTGAGTATTTTTTCTCAAGGATACCTCAACGTGTAGGCTGCAAAGGCTGGGATCAAACCAACAACCTTTTTGAGAGGTAGCGGAGCTGCAATCACTGCAATTTGATTACTGGTTAAGAGGAGATGCTGGTAGGAAAAGGGTAAGAGGGAGGGAGAATAATAGATAAGTACAAGTTACAGTGAGGAGATGCTCTCAGAGGAGAGGGGTCTCCAAGGGTCTTAAGGACCGTTGACCAGAGAGCAGGAGAGAAAGGCTGAGGAGGAGGAAGAATAGGGGTCGGGATGGGTGGGTGAAAGTAAGGAGAGGAGATGCTTTTGGTCGAGTTTAGTCTTCAAGAACTTTCATCGCATGTATGATGGTAACATATGCCTCAACCAGAACATTTATAGTGATCTCAGGTGAGATACGAAGATATTGTATGGACATTTCGGGACTTTTTCCCCCCTGTTTCAGATGGTTGAATGAGTCTAACATGAGTGCATCCGTCACACCCAGGAGGTTATTCCAGCGTCAAGATGTTTTCAAGCAGTCATTAATCGTGGGTGTTTTCCACTGTTGTGCTGCAGTTTGCCAGCGCAGAGCGAGCCCTGCCAATGTTTTGGTGTTGTTGCTACTGAGTGGAGCTGTGTTTGCATGTGGCTCCCTCGCACTAGCGCCACCCTGTACTGCACTCAGAGAGAAGGAGAAGAAGAAGAGGGAGGAGGAGAAGAAAAAATGGGGGACTCCCAACCCCAAAAAACACCCTCCACAGTGCCCCCTCCCCCCCTTACCTCCCTCTCTCTCTCCTCTCCATCTCTCCATGCAGAGCTGGATGAATTAGCCCAGGACAAAAGGCTTTGTGGGCCGGCCATGAAAGGCCTATTAACCATACTGCATCCCCCAGAGGCCCTGCCCGCAGGACACCGCCTCCCAGAATGCCACTCTCTCAGCAGGCCGCAATCCCAGCATGCACCGCTTCCCTTCAGCGCTAACCCCTGTCACCTCCGCGAGCCTCGCCGCGGAGCCTCACACAGATTGTCATGTAGATGATTATAAATGTTGTTATGAAAGTAATGGAGAGCGGGGCAGGAGAGGCGGGGGGTGTGTTGCCGTGGCGTGATTTGTGCGTTTCGCCGACAAAGACTCCGAGTCGGACGAGGCGAGAGCCCCGGGAGTCGGCTGTCAGGTGTGAATTCGTCCTGTGTGTCATTATCTGAAGGTGTATTGTGCATCTGTCTATGTGTGTGTGTGTGTGTGTGTGAACAGGGTATGAGGTGATTTTTTTTCCCTCCACCATCTCCTCCTCGCTCCATTGTTGAGCTGGGCGCCATGACAACGACCCGCTCTCTCCTTCCCTCTCTGTATCCTGCTGACCTTAGCAGCTGTGTCACTTCCTCGGCGTGACAAAACCAGATTGAATCACACGCACTCACACACACGCACTTGTGCGCTTTGTGGGACGTAGGAGCACTAAATCAGCACACTTTCGCTCTGGCATCCTTAAAAGCAAGACGGAAGAGGAGTCTCCTACCCTCTCTCACTCTCTCTCTCTCTCTTTCTCTTTCACTTTGTCATTGATCAGTTTGGGTGTTTCTGTGGTCATGTACACAGACCACAGTAAACATTCCTAGTGAGACCTCAGTGTGAACCTCCTTCCCTTCAATAAACCAGCTGCATTAATACAGTGGAGATGCAGGAAGGGAAAACAACAATCGCTAGTCACTCAAAAGTCCATCTGGGTGTTAAATCCAGTATTTTACTGCCTCATACATCTTCAAACGTGTGGGCCTGGATATCCTGGATCGTATTGTATCATTTCACCTGCTGGACATGAAATGCATATCTATCCCTACCTTCCCCAAGACCGGAGCAAACACCAGACAAAGATAACCTAATGTGACCAGCAGTGGATTTGTTTACAGTGAAGTCAAGCGGGCGACTTCAGGGTGGACTGGTGCAACATGCCTCTACCAGTGCCATATGTATTAAATATTTTGGACTGAATACCAATAATGGGTGTGGATAATCCCATCTCAAGGGTTGTTTTGTGTAATTTGGCATCCACCACAGGGTTTAGCCTTCATCTGAATATTTCAGACGCCTCCACAGAGCGATTTTGGATTATCGCAAGACAGCCCGATGGAGGTGTTGCTATGCGCGAACTGAACCAATTTCAAGAACCACTTCTAAAGTCGAAGCTGTTTATAGTAGTCTCACACGATCCCTGCTGAAAGTCGCTGTTCCAATCAGACGATAATAAGCAAAACACTGTGCTCCAATGTTTTCCACAATACATAGGGGAAGTGAGAGAGATGTTTGCCTCGTTTCTGCACATGTGGCCGAGCAGATCAAAACCAATACATGCTATAAACTGTAGCTCCGGCCCAGGGTAGACCCCAACCCCAATTAGAGTATGACATTAAATGATGCAGAGCAGAGCGGCTGACACCATGGCGTGCATGTGATTTGAGCTGAGATCGCAGTGCCAGCGCTGCTTTCTTTCTTTTTTTTGGATACGTCCAAGAGTTGTTTACTGTTTTGCTACATTTCAGCTCATGACGGAGGAGCATGCGGGTTGCTGGACGTGGGCCTGTGATGACGATGACGTGTCTCCACTTGCACGTTTTGTTTGCATCACAAGACCTCCACGGGACCCATCCCACGCAGTGTGACATAGACAGGGCTGCTGCTCCACACAGCCGATCTGGACTGGAAAAGAAGAGAGCGACGACAGTGAGTGTTCAGGCGCATATGCGAGCCACATATCGAGTGAAAAAAAGAAAATCTGATTCTGTTCTCGGAAGTGACGGATTTTCCCCAACAACCCCACAGACTCTCTGTGGGAGTTTTCAGGGTTCGTCTGCACTGACAGCAGCAATGTGCCGCCGTTCTCTGCGTAAACACCCTCAGTCATGGTTCAGAGCTTTACAAAAACCCAGAGCTTCAAACAACAGGTGTTCCCATAGCAGCCCACTGTCGTCCTGTACCGGCCTCCACCATTCACGACGCATAACACCATTACAGTGTCCGAAGAAAGGATTCGGTGAAGCGTGACGGGAGGTAGAGGAGTCCACAGTGGAGGGACTTCAGCCTCCTGGTGTTTTCATAACGCATAGCGCACCTCAAAATAAACCAGTGCTGAAGCTGAAAAACTGCAGAGCACGTGTCAGAGAGAGTCATCGAGCAGAAGCTTCTTGTTCATCCTCTTCATTACAATCTATTTCATAATCTCGCACATCTTTTTCGTCTTCTTAACCATCATAATTATCTTCCATGTCTTCCTTTTCATTATTCCTCACAACCTTCTCTATTATCTAATTGTTCCTTATCATGTTCAACATCTTCTTAACCATTGTCATTATCTTTGTTCTTCTTCATAACCTTCTGCATCTTCTCCTTCTTGCTTTCTTTCTCTCTCTCCTGTTCTCTTAAATGAGAAACACACATTAAGAAGCACATGGGAAAATGTCTTCATAGAGAACTGATGATGGTGTTTGATGACCTCTGACCTGGAGCTGATTTATGTGAAAGTACAGTGCAGTCCACCAGTTGTGCACTCTGCTCTAATTCCCTGGCTTAAAGTTGGAGAAACTATTTTCAGAGCTGGCAGAAACAGTGCTTACTGTGACCCCAAAATTATTGTACACAGCATCTTGGGGCGATAATTTCTATATATCTGCGAGTCTAAATCGCCCCGCAGAATTGTTTAGGTTATCGCTCGTTGCCAAATGATGTAAAATTTGTTTTGACTTATCATTACTTACTCACCCTAAGTCAAATAAAGAGTACTCCGACAAAACTAACAAGTAGCTCCTGAGTTTCTGCTGCTTCTGTGTGTGATTAGTTCCCGAATAACAAACCGGAGACCCTCCACAGCCGAGCATATTTGTCCATACAGCCATCAGATAAACGTAATGAGGAACAATAACGTTACAAAAGGCATATCATGAAGTAATAACAAAGTAATAAAGCACAACCCTCTTTGACTCGGTTTTTACAGATCTGCACTGCTATGCGCCTTGGGCCAGACACGACCAAAATTCTCAGTACAACTCCGGGGGGAAGAGATTTACGGCATTTTTCTTTCAGATGTCTTCCCTTAAAGTGCACGCACAGCATCACACATAGAGACATACAAAGACGGAGCATCTTGTACTGTGCATTGCCGCCTCGGGAGATTTTCATATCCGGAGATTTTATTGTTCTTTTTTTCCAGTCTCACTGATGTAAAGCTCACACTTTGTGTGTGTGTGTGTGTGCGTGTGTGTGTATGTGTGTGTGTGTGTGTGTGTGTGCATTAGAGACTGTGCTGGAGGGATATAGAGGGTAATAGTCTGTTATTGGTTCTCATTCCAGTGTGATTGTGCTGTTGAGACAGAGATCCAGGCTCAGGTGGGGTCAGACCCCAGGCTGAGTTACTCTGTGTGTGTGTGTGCGTGTGTGTGTGTGTGTGTGTGTGTGTGTGTGTGTGTGTGTGTGTGTGTGTGTGTGTGTGTGTGTGTGTGTGTCATGATGTGGAATGTGCAGTGCGACTGCTCTGATTAGACGTTGTTTTTCCGCGCCGAGGTTCCCTCGTCGAGGCTCCTGCGACTGTCTCTGACTGCATGGGAGTTCTTGTGCCGGGACCAAGAGCGGTGGCATCTGTTTGCCGAGATTTATTTTGTTTACTCGTATGTTCCAAAATGTTTGCGACTCGATGTCGTTTCAGCATGTCAGTGTGGGCCGTCGTCTTCACCACTCAAAGCTGAAATCCATAACTTTCCATTTCTGTCTGCAGCCCCGCTCCAGCCGTTAGTCGTTTCCACAGAGCAGAGGCTGTTTGATCCAATATCCATTCTGATCTTTGGGTTATTTCCATTTGGCTTCTATGCTAATTTGCTTAAAAGCTCCTGCATTTTCTTAAATCTTTAGTGGGAGACAGATGAATCCTGACATTTATTTCAACTGCAAAGGCCCCGTTACAGCTGAAAACTAGAACAGGCTATAAAAAGAATCAAACAGAGAGCCATACACTGCAAAAACTGAAGGTGAGTATTTTATTCATTGGCAACATGGTGGTTCCTGGTTCGAATCCTGGTCAGATCGAGGGTCTTTCTGTGCGGAGATTGCATGTTCTTCCTGTGTTTGCATGGGTTTTCCAGGCTCTCCGGTTCCCACCCATGTCCGAAACATGCACGTCAAGGTCGATAACAGAGTCTAAACTGTGTCCTGTGATGGACTGGAGACCTGTCCAGGGTGTATTCCCTGTCTTCAACCTACGTGTGCTGGAATAGGCTCCAACAGACCGTCTAAAAGTCTGCACAAACTCTGATGCAAGACATTATTGGAGACAACTACTGCTTCAGTGAAACGAGGGTCTACAACACTGAGGTTTAATTGCTCTACATATCCCTGTCTGGATGTCTTACAGCTATGATATAAAACTGTGATATTTTCAAGTGAGTGTCAGATTTCAGCTTGAGAGTGAGAAATGAGCTGAACTATCAGCAATGAAATGAGAAAATGGTTGCCCTGGCGCAGCCTGAGGAAAGTAAAAATGATTATTATAATCCAGATGTTCATACATACAAGTGGTGTTTTTATACTGTGGTTTCGGGAATTTAGTTTGTAAATAACTGTGTTCCTGCGAATCGTGTTTTATTGACTTGGACAGGGTCAGGTGAGCTTTTTCCACCCTTTCCAGGCTTTATATGAAAGCCAATGTACTGACATGAGAGTGGCATAAATCTTCTCAGGTAGCTGCTGGCAATGGAACAAATCAGCATATACCAACAAAGTGTTGCTCAATTCCTTTAAAACCCCATAAAAACTTTGTTTTTTATGGTTTGTGTTTCAAATTCGAGCTTTTCTTGGCTGCCAAAACTGTGGAATAATACTTTCTCAGTTCCACATGAAAAATAAAGTACAACAAACAGTTGCTCTCGTTTCAGCCCGGTCATTATATGATCAATATGTTTGTTCCACGCAGACAGAGACAGCGATGTTTCCAGAGTCTGCACACTTAATAGATGCTTGAAGGCAAAGAACTCAGAGCATTGTTATTCTGGAGATCTTGCAAATTTTTCCAGTAATTGTTTGCCCTCAGCGAAACCCTCAAACATAACTAGTATGTTGCAACACGGAAAAAACTCCTCTTATTGACACAATCTGACAGCAGCACGCCAGGCCTCGCTGCATCCCAGGCTGCCTTCTCCTCTTTCAGGCTTTATCAGAGAGGCCGTGTTATGACTGGTGCCGAGCAGTAAATATCCTCTGCTCTTTGTGGCCTGCAAAGCCTGCAAGTCGAAAAGTTGTGACTTTATATCCCTATTGGAGCGAAGTGTGAGTTTTGACTCTAACTGTGTCCAGATGCGGCAGACAGTCCTAATTGGACCTGGAGCCAGTTAAATCCCAGACCCGCTCTGCCGAGCCCGGCTCATGTAGCCGCTTGGCCCGAGGTCGGCCTGAACCGTCCTGCACTTTAATGTCTGAGCTGCTGCGTCTAGCTCCTCTTGTTTTTGCTCTGTGTGTGTGTATGTGTGTGTGTGGAGGGGGGGGGGGGGGGGGGGGGGGGGGGGGGGTCGGATGAGGAATTACCCATCGGAGGAGCTGGATGGCACCGGAGGTCGGATAGTAAAAAGTTAAGTTATAGGTACGAGCCGGTGCTGCTGAAAGGGGTCAAGAGGTGGAAGGACGGCCGAGGTCGTGGAGTGTGCGGTTGTATATCAGGAGTCAGGGAGTGAACGCCAGAAGACAGAGAGGCGGCAGCAGGAGAAAAACATCCAAAAAAAAAAAAAAGACCTGACATGGCTGACTCAGAGGGGGAAAAAAGTAAGACATTTGACATTCCACCTTTTATCAAGCACCTGGTTTTATCATCCAATACCTCCCTGCATATGGTTTTATTTGGATCTGTCTCTCTGTCACTCCCCCATCATTTCTTGGACTCCCCTCTCGCAGTTTTTTCTCTTTCCTCCCATCATCCATCTTGGCTTTCGCTTCTCCTCCCTTATTTTGACTCGCATAAACCCCCCCCCCCAACCTCGCTCCCTCCCTCCCTCCCACACCCTCTCCCTCCTATCATCTATCTACCATCCCTCCCTCTTTCCATCTCTCCCTCTCTGACTTCCTGCTTTCCAGCCTGCCAGACGGTCATAATTAACGGGGAAAACGATAGTCCCCCTGGCCCTCGGGAGCCCTCTACACTCGCTGCCCTGAGAGAGGGTCTGTGTGTGTGTGTGTGTGTGTGTGTGTGTGTGTGTGTGTGTGTGCATACACAGATCCCTGTTTCCCCCGTACCTCCAGACTTGGCCTATGGTCCACACTCCACTCAATGCGTCTTTATGTTCAGTGTCAGCGGCGAAGCATGATCTCACCCCCTCCAAAAAACACACCAAATGACTTACAGAGACTCCCAAACACAGGCCACAAACACAGAGCGGCCTACTATCCAAGAGCAATAACACTCACATACACACACTCACACACACACACGCACACACACGCACACAATATACAAGGCGTTCGCTGGCAGCCGCTCTGATTATGACTAATTCTGACGAGAAAGGAGGATAAAGTAGAAAGAAAGTCAGGGAGAAAGAATCCATGTGGTAAAATCGCCGGGTTCTTTATTTCTCCTTTTATTGTCCGACTCTCACATGTGGGAGCTTTCTACATCGCAAAACACAAATACAATTCTACCTGTCCATATATGTGCATAACTCTCTTGCCTTGGCATGCTTCCCCCCCTCTACTCACCCTCCTCCTCCTCCTCCTCATCCTCCTCCTCCTCTTTGCTGCAGTGCTGGGAGGCAGATCCCAGATCAGAGGGCAGGGAGCAGGGAGCTGATAAGGGAGCAGAGCTGATGCTATCTGTCAGTCACAGCCGGAGGGCGGGGTCTCTGAGCCAGGAGGTCAGGACTCTCACGGTCCCTCGGCTCTCCCCTCCTTCCTTGTCTAAACAAACAAACGACGAGATGCTCTCACATGCAGGCAGAGGGTGAGCCCAGCGGGGAGGATGCAACAACATGGAGACCTTTACTTATTATTCATTACACAATACACATCAAATCAAGGTCTTTAGCATGCTGATTATATTACAATATTTAGGAAAATAGAGCCTCAAACTTGGGTCAAGTACACATAGGGTGAAGGTAGGGAATACACACCTGTCCATCACTTGACACACACATACATCATTCACTCACACACTCACACTCCAGGGGAGATTTTGCAGTCTTCATTTGGCCCTAACATGCATGTTTGTGGACAATGGGAGGAAACTGGAATACCTGAGGGGGAAAACATGCAAACTCGGCACAGAAAGGCCCTCAGTCTGACCCAGGTCTCCCCTGCTGTGAGGCAACAAAGAGAACCACTTCACACAAGTTCACATGTTGCATCTCTCAATGGCTTTTTAATGCAGTCACGTATAAACAACAACGTCTCACATTTGAGAGTCTTCAGCAGGCGAATGTTTTCCATGGTAATCACTCTGTTTACTTTATAGTCTAGTTATCAATAATCAAAACAAATCCTGTGATTTATTTGTTATCCCAGCGCTCCTTTCACACAGATAATGGAAAACTAATAATAGTGGTGTTTATGATTACCTGCCCAGGTGATGATTTGTCATCTGAACATCTAGATGAGACAAGCTGATGCTTTGTTGTCGTATAAAGGTTAAATTTCCTGCTCTGGTGTAAGATTTGACCGTTGTTGCACCTCAAACCACAACCCGCAACGCACATCTGCATCACCGCAGCAAGGTGGGAAGTTTGGCCCCTCAGAGCCAGCGTAGAATCCATTTTCAGCATCTGTTTTGTTTCTCCTTTGATTGATTGTAGCTGCGCTGGTGTAACACGTTACAGGAGGAGGAATGTCGGCTGGCGCTCCTCCAGCACGGCCGGACAACCAGCCAAACGCACTGAACCGTCATTTGCAGCAAATAGTCGCGCACAAATGAGTTTAGATTCTGCGTAAACCACTTCCACTTTGTTTTTGCACATTACAATTTTCACAATCTAAATAATGTAAACCAGCGGTTCCAAAACCTTGTTTGGTGCGTGAGCCCCCGAAAATGAATTGCCGCGTCACTTGCTGAATATCAGTCGCGCTCTGCCAGGAGCTCGAGGATGATTGCTGGGTGAAATGAATCTAAATTTGCTGCGCAATAATTATCGAGCCGACGATCGCAATAACAAGTTTGGGGAGCACTGTTTGTTGGCATAATTTAAAACACTCAAGCTCACTAGGAAGTTACAATCTTTATTGTTTGCACAGCTAAAATGACATTTCTCAAATACTGTTTCGACCCTAACACCTGTTTCTCCTCTGTGGATATGTATACATGTCCCAGTGTTTGTTCACCCCTTAAATGTGTGCAGGTATATGTGCTGGTCGGCGTGTGTGTCTGTGTGTGTGTGTGTGTGTGTGTGTGCGTGTGCGCGTGCAGATGTGTGTGTGTGTGTGTTATGGCGGCCCAGCAGTGTAAATATTGTGTTGTGCTCTAGTAACAGCTCTTCCTCTGGCTCAGCAGTAGCAGCACGCTCGGCTGTTTATTTTCCTTCCTGACGGACGACTTCTTATCAAATAAGCAGACACTGCCTCCGAGCCCGCTGTCCAACCACGCGCTCCCGGAGGATGTCCCGCCCCCCTCCTCCTCCTCCTCCTCCTCTCTGGGCAGATTGACAGCTACGAGGGCCACTCACGTCCCCGCAGGATGTCATCACCCTGGCACTGACAAGCAAGTGTCACAGTCCTGCTTTAATCCTCTTGATTTACAGCCTTCAGAGACACTCGGGCTTTCACATACCGACCAAAACGTTGCGGATGACACACTGTTGTCCCCCGGTCGCCACGGCGACCCACCACTTCGTTATGACAGAGAGATAAGGGTTCCCACAGTGGAAGTCTCTATGAGTCAATGTGGGTCTGGAGGGATGCTGCAGACACTTTCCAGACGGGATGAATTCATGAATTAGACATCTACAGTACCTCAGTCTGTTACACACACACACACACACACACACACACACACAACCATCCATTGTCTCTGCGGGTGATTCTCTCAAACCTCATTCTCAGCATCCACAATACGTCTCTTGTGAGGCCGCTTCAGATTTAGTAAATCTTACCCAGGGTGAAGTTAGTGCGCGGGCCAACAGCGGGACACAGTTTTTCTAAGCGAGGTTAAAAGTTCAGTCTGGAGCGAGGTTCATTTAGAGGCACAAAACGTGGAAGATTTCCTGTTTCGGTCTCATGGAGCCACAAATATGTGGCTTTCTGTAACATTACGCGGTCTTCGTTAGCACATGGAGTTCGTCCATCTCTTATGCTGATCTGAATGTCAGATTTTGGCCCAACGTTGATGATAAGTTCTTCAAAAGCTGTGGAAAAATGGGATTTTTACCATTTACGCGCCACCGAACTCCCTCCCCCAGTTGAAAACATTTCCTGCATAACTTCATAGGCCTTTAAATCTCGAGATCATGATGCAGATTTTAACGACATGTTGTTTGGATTCACTTCTTAAAAAAGACGTTTTTGTTTTTAGCATTGTGAAGGAACCACTACTTTACACTGGCCAGCACATGTGACAGCACACATTTCTGACACAAAACCTAACACAAAAACGATTTGGAGAGCATAATTCGAGTTGTACAAACAACAGAGATGGTTGATGTTTCATCATGTGCCTGTAATTCGGACTCTGTAGTTAGGTGGTATCAATCAGTATCTTGAGCAGATGCTAAATTTTGTCGTGTTTTGTAATTATGGAAATGTTCAGTTGTGGAGCTCTTCCACATTTCCCCAGTTATTATCTTAGCAACTTTTTTTGTTAAGAGTCTTTTACAAGCAGAAAGCGTTATATGCTCCACACTGCCAAACATGTTGAAACCCTGTAAAACGTAGTTTTCAAATCTGCCAGGAAAAACAGAAAGTTTTAAGGTCAAATATTTCACAGCTTCAAAGACTCGATGGAAGAAGATAACGCAGAATCTGTGTTGTACGATACCGTTCATAAGCTGATTTTAACAAGTTTAAAGCTACTTTAAGGAGAAAGAAAGAGGATTAGTCAGAGTTTAAGAGGAATTCCACAGACTTAACACACAAGTTAAGTTTAACCAGCCTGACTCGCTGCTCTGGCCTGAGAAAACAGCAGAGACTTTCTTCAGTGTAGATAACTGAAGTCACAGTGATGTCATCACCCAGCGATTTGACCACAGATTTGCTTTCCTTATCAGAGAAAAACGCAAACTGTGGGCATGTGGTTGAAAAGACAAGAGGATGGAGGCTCTAATAAAAGATGTGGCGGAATCTGTGTTTTTAGAGTTTTGTGTCTACTCAAGACTAAAAAGTTGAGATATTTTTGTTTTATCCTCTGCCACTCTTCCTTAATTCCTCTGGAACTACACTTAAAGTCCGACTTAAAGTCCTAAAAGAAAAAACTACGTCTGAATCACTAACAGAGACCTTTTGCCTAATTCTCTCCCTTCTCTAAACTTTTTTTGCATGGCACTGGCTTCGGTTTTATGTCACTTTACTGTAACACATGAGAACCACCCAAGTTGAATTTCTTGGAAACTTACCTGGCCAGAAAAACGAACTCATTCTGCATTTTTTCTCCCCACTCTTCGTTCACTGCTGTCAGGTAGAATACATCCTAACTGAAACCACCTGGCCATTATGAGCCTCCTCCTCCTCCTCACTCCTCCTCCCATCCATGTGTGTGTGTGTGTGTGTGTGTGTGAGTGTGGGTCAGAGGAGTGAGAAACTGGACCGAGCATGGTTGTGATTACATGTTTATGTCCATATTTGTAAGTCTGCTGGAAGGCGTCTGTGTGTGTGTGTGTGTGTGTGTGTGTGTGTGTGTTTGTCTGCAGTGCTGACGACAGAGCGTGTCTACATGTGTGTCTGTGTGTGTGTGTGTGTGTGTGTGTGTGTGTGAGACAGAGAGAGAGCGAAAGTGTGTACACTGTGAGTTGTGAGAGTAAATAAACGCTGTGCAGCGGGGACTCACGTGGCGTTATTATCAGAGCTCAGAGAAAAGACAAACTGTTTTTTCTCTCCGGTTTGATTCATCCCACCCTCTGCTGCCGCCTGCCTTTCTCTACGACCCACCACAGCACACACACACACTCACACACACACACACACACACACAGACCACCTTGCCCCCCTAACGCCCCAAATTCAACACATGGCTCCAATCAGAGGATTATTTTTAGCGCTTTGAGTTTTCTTTAAGGAATTCTAATCAGTTGTATTGTGATTGTTATACTTGTGCGTACTTTACACACTTTCCGAGTGTGTGAATGAAGTTCTCCATCCACTGGCCTCACAACCCGAGGCCTTCGCAACTGTTGCGACTTTGGGTGCGTTCGGGTCACTTCAGTTTCTTGCTCTTCCTTTTTTTTTTTTTTTTTTTGCAGACGCCTGCCGCTTGATTGCAATCGTATCCCGGCAGCCTCGTGATTGGGGAATTCTCTTAAAATGGCCCAGATGCAACGCGAGAGCGAGCCCTCTGTGGAATCACTTACTTTGATGATGGCTGAAAGAAAAAAAAAGAAAAGAAAAGAAAAGAAAATCCACAAAATAAAGTTTGGTTTGGAAACCGCAGATCAAACGCGCACACAAACACACACGTAAGGGCTTGTACAGTATGCAAACTCACACACTCACAATTTGTGGTACACTGAAGCATTCTTTCTCCCTCCTTCTCTCTCTCTCTCTCTCTCTCTCTCTCTCTCTCACACACACACACACACACACACACACTCATTAATCTGGGCAGACTCAGGAAACCGCTCCAGTGAGCTGGCTGGAGGCCCTGGGAGGGGTGGAGGGGTGGACGGAGGAGGGGGATGAGAGGAGGGGGATCAAAGCCGGGACGAGAACAGCAGACTCTCTGAAAAGAAACAGCAGAGGAGGGGAAGAAAAGAGAAAAGAAAGTTTTGAGAGGGAAGAAAAGAGAAAGGAAAATTTCCTTTGCTCTTGAGCTCTCAGAGTACAGGAAGGAGCCGAGGAGATCTGAACCCCCTCGATTTAATTAACTGGGAGTTAGGAGGGTGCGTGATGGTGTGTGTGTGTGTGTGTGAGTTACGTGTGTGTCCATCCATACCTGCAGCAGGATGCAGGGACAGAGGGAACATTAGAGGGGATGGAAAGACAGGAGTGATAGAGTGCAGAGGAACTGGGAGTCGGTTTCTGAAAAGTTTCTGCAGGAAAGCAACACAAGCCGCAGAATGAAAACACACACATACTGTACACACACACACACACATGCTTACGTGCACACACGCACACGCATCTCTCCCCCCAAAAAAGCTCTGCAGGGAGGGTCGACAGTCCTTAAGAAAATATTCCCCAAAGCACTAATTAGAAAAACGATGGTGCTCGTTAATAGCCGCCCCCCTCCCAACACACATTCTCCCTCCACCTAAACCCCACCCTCACCCTCGCCCCCTCCTCCTCCTCCTCCTCTTCTTTCTCCTCACCCCCTTCTCTCTTGCAGTCTTGCAGGAGAAGAAGAAGGAGAAGAAAAAGAAGAAGAGGAGGAAGAAGAAAAAACACAAAAACAAAACAAAAAAGATTCTGGCAGAGGGAGAAGAGAGCGTTCCACTGGCAGGCCTGGGTCAGGGCCCTATTTACCTACCGCAGCACTGCTCGCTCACAGCACCCAGCGCCTCCCCTCAGAGCCGAAACCTGACCCTCTCTCTCTCTCTCTCTCTCTCTCTGAAACACACATACACATACACACACACATGTACATACATAAATCCACACAAACCCAACCAAGAAGTGGCACATGGTCTTGGTTAAAAGGGCTCTTGGCTCCAAATGAAACCTAATCTCCTGAGTGCGAGTTATTCCCCTCATTTCTTAAAACTTCATTTTCAGAAAATGTGAAAGAGGAGGAGCTCTGTTTTTCCCCCCTCTTTTCCATCATTCCCCTCTTTTCTTTCTCTCTCGCTCGCCCTGATTAAGTTGCATAGTAAAAGAGAGAGAGAGAGAGAGAAAAAAAAAGAGAGCTCAACAGCCGGAGGATTTCTTGAGCCTTTATTATCCATCACTGGAGCCAGTTCAGGAAAATTGAGACAGAGGGAGAGGAACAATAACTCTTGACTTTCTCACACACGCACACGTACTGTAGTAAAGGGGTTCAAAAGCTTGGAAACGCACACACTCGAACACACAGGCAAAGCCTCTTCGCCCAAGTCTCAATCAGAACAGATGAGGTAGCAATTTTAGGGAATCAATTTGTTTTCTCTCCGCTCTCTTAGCTCTCTATCTGTTGCTGACATTTCCTCCCTGTACCATAGCCGAGCCCAACCGGCCATTACCACACCGCACAGGCCCTTATTAAATGTATATATAGTCACGCTTCAGACCAGGAGACACTTTCTCACACAAAAGCCAAAGAGAGCGAACACGGGGTCGTACAACAAACTACTCTTATGAAAGAATACAGACGCAGGGAGGGGAGGCCTCCGGCTTGACCAAGATCCAAAATGGCCTCAGCCTGTGTGGGTGGATGAATGCAGTCAAATCCAACATGCCTGTGTCTTGTTTCACGGTGTCTTTCCTCCCCTCCGTCTCCTCCTCCCCTCCGAAATGTGTGCCTCTCTGTCATGCTCCTCTCCAGCCCTCATTAGAAACATCTCACTTAGGGTAACTGTGTTATTTCAGTGTTTGTAGCTCGTTATGGGAGTGTTTTTCCTGCGGCGTGGCCCTCACCGTGTGTGTGCGTGTGTGTGTGTGTGTATGTGTGTGTGTGTGTGTGTGTGTGAGGAAAGAGGGAAAGGGAATAAGAGGGGGGGGGTAGGAGAGGGTGGGCTTCTTAAACACGGGGTGAGAGCGTAGAACGTAGAGTGTGATTCCAGATGTGTTTTTTACTGCTCTGGCAGGGATGACAGGGCTGTAAAGAACCTCTCCGGAGAAGCCTGGAGGGGGAGAGAGAGAGAGAGGGGGGGGAGAAAAGGGGGGAGGAAGGAGGAGTCAAATGTTCGGTGGCTTAAGGCCCTCGGGGATGAAGCCCGAGAGGAGTCGGGGAACAGGAGAAGGGTTGGAGGGTGGGGTGGGGGGCGGAGGAGGTGTTCTTCAGGGGTTTCGAGAGAAGTTAAGTACGGGGCAGTTTTTTTAGGGCCTCTGGGACTGTAATGGAGGGAGTCCGGGGAGGGGGAGGAGAGACAGGGGAGGAAAGGGGGGAGGAGGAAGGGGCAGAATGAAATAGCTTTTCCTGGCAAAAAACGTTCCACTTTATTGGCTCAGGTGTGTTCAGTGGAGAGAGTCTGGAACTGTGAAATGGTGACTGGGGGATGTTGGTGTGTGTGTGTGTGTGTGTGTGTGTGTGTGTGTGTGTGTGTCATAGCAAAGAGCTGTGTGTGTGTGTGCGTATGTGTGTGTGAGAGAGAGAGTGTGTGTGAATGTGTTCTTGTGTATTCAAAAGTGAAGAAAATGGACAAGGACCAAGAGAAAGAAGGAAAAGAGACAGACTGGGGGAAAGAGGAGAAACGTAGAGAGCTCTAGACTTCGGTCTATTAGTTTAACACTTTAATACCCCTAAATACACCTTTTTTTTCACAGAGTTAGATGAGATAATTGATAACACGAATACCACTATTGGTGATATTAAACTCAGGACTGTAAGACTATAAAACAAACAAGAACGTCTGGTGACCTGTCTGGGCTAGGCTAGACAGCGGACCCCCTGAAGTTTGGTCTTATTGGACCTTAAAAATGATTCAAAACATGAGATAAAGTTTTCTGGGTGTCGATTAAAGGTTCTGTAAAAGTTGGCTAATGGGCTAACAGCTGGCACATAGGCAAAATAAAGCAAACATGTCAAAAAGGAATCACTAACAGGCTAGCAGCAAGCTCTGAAGAAGTTTAGACTGTTTTGTGTTATTGAGTAAATGGCACTTTAAGCACTGCACAGCACATAGCCACACACACAAACAGACAAGGACACTAAAACGTTTTTTTTTAACCAGAGACTGACGTGAGAAAGACTGTTAATCTACAGTGTTGCTGGTGGGACAGTCTGGTCATTTCCCAGGTCCCAGTGGTGATAAGCTCTAGCCCATAGATAAACTTTGATTCGTCTGCGACACATCTGATAGTCTGACCTCTGGAGCTGTTTGCAGATGTTGTTGCCTCAGCGTTCCCAGATCTGTGCAATTACTGCGCCGAGCAGCCTGCAATCTTATCACAGCCGATAGAAACTGTGGCCAGAGATGTCAAAATAAGATCCGAGCTGGATTCAGCTTGGAACGATCGCTTGACACAACTTGGAAAAAGGGAACAAAGAAGTCTGGAGTATATCATGCATGAAACGTGTGGAAAATGGAGAAAAGCTGCAACTGAAAGACTAAAAAAAACGACATGGAGGGAGAGAAAGAAAACTATATCATGCAGGAGACGTGTGTGTGTGTGTGCGTGTGTGTGTGTGTAGTGTGATCCAGCTCCTGCAGCTTGTTAGTCATGCTCGTTAATATGCGCCTTTTTTACGGGCGCTGTTCAAAGACTGATGTGGTGTTTCATCTTAGCTTTACCTTCTCCACGCAGTCAGAGACGGAGGAGAGGAAGAAGAGAAGAGGAGGAGTAGGAGGCCAGAGAGCAGAGAGGGGACGTAACGTAAGGAAGATTAGGAGAAGAAAGGAGAAGTTGGGGCTGTGAGATATGTTTTCGAGGGCTGTGATTGTGAAAACAAAAAGAACAGAAGTCTTGAAAGGTGGGAAGAAAGCACGAGGTAAGACGAGAGGAGGAAGTCCGGAGGAGAAGAAGAAAGCAGACGCTGAAGGAGACACAGAGGGAGAAGTGAAATGCCTGTTTGTTTCATCAAATGAAATAGGAATCCATTAAAGATCATTTAATGCAAATAAGGCTGGAAAATTAAAGTTATTTCTTACTTAAGAGAAGAAAAAAAACAGAAATAGAAAGCAGATGTTGATGTAGTTGCAGCAGGCCAGCCAAAAGGCCTTTTAGCAGAACGCAGCCAAGTATTGTTCAGACATACAGATCTTTGAAAATCACCGAACACGTCTAGCCGAGTTCTGGGGAAATGTGCAAAATGTGATTCCGAAGCACGTCAAGGACTTTTTTAATGGGAGCCATTAAAAACATGGAGACTTTGGGTTTGAATGTTTCACTCAGAGCCCGAGTTTCAAATGTGAGCCGGATGATACGGACAGAAACACAATTGTGCAAAAGAAAACAACAGCTTTGGGAAATTCGCCTGTTGGCTTTGTTGCGATTCCTGTCTCCAGCTGTCATTTAGTTTAGCATCGAGACAGAAAGAGAAGGAAACGGCAAGCACGCTCCCGGCCCGCTTTCATTAGCATTTATATCTCGCTTATTCAATCGAGCAATGAAAAAGGAAGAGGAAAAAACACACTCTTGTAAGTTGACCAGGAAGGTTCTGGGCCCAGGCAATGAAACAGTCCAGAACACAGAGACTGCTGTACAACCACAACATATAATTTTAAACTTTGCTTTCATACAGATTAAATAAACACGATGGCGAACGTCAATCAGTAAGTAACACAGGTGCTGCCAGGAACACTGTTACCTCTGGGCAAAGCTAGTCTAGCTGTCTCTCTCCATATTTGGTCTAAGCTAGGGCCAAGAAACCGTGTTGAGTTAGTATGTTCTCCCTCTGGTTGGTTGCATGGGTTTTGTCCTCTTACCACACAAAAACAGGTATGTTTAGGTGGACTGGAGACTAATTTCCCCAAGGTATCTATGTGTGAGAGTGTGTGTCTTTGTGATGGACTAGCAACTTGTGCATGATGTATTCTTACCTTCTAGCTATGTGTGTTAAGGATGGATGAATGAATAATGTTAGCAAGCTTTACAGGTGCTACCAGGAAGACTATAGACATGTTTCAATTGAGTGGATTTGCTTAAACAGACTTTATTTTTTTATTGGAAGTACTTGGTTTTTAGTCGTCTGAAACTTCGAAGAACTCAACATTTCTGTTAAATTATGTGGCGTTAATTATCAACACTGTATTGATATACTATAAACATAATGTATTATGTAAGAAAATATAATGTAGTGTGGCAATTACATAATAATAACATTGTTAACATTATTGTTATTATGCATTACAAAGTCTTTTTGCGGACATTGCCAAGGCTACGCAAGGTTGCCACGGCAACTCAACCAGGAAATGCTCTGAAGGTTGGATTGTCGAGCTTACCAAGCTCGCAAGTTAGTTCCAGGTTAGTACCAAGTTAGTACCAAGTACACTGCGATGTCTGCATCCTCTGAACCATGGCAAAGCTAGGCTAGTTGTTTCCCTCCTTTTCCAGTCTTTATGCTAAGCTAGGCTAACTGAACTATTTCCTTGAGACCTTTGACTCGGGAGGGGAGGGCCGTGAAATGATATATTATTCAAACGCAAAATGTTAACGTAAAGGAGGCAAAAGTGGAAGGAAGTGGAGGAGGAGGCGGTGGCTGTAAAAACAGCACGGCCGCAATCGCACCACATCGTAGCCGACACACACTGTGTGCGTGTGACCGCTCACTCGCCCTCACCCTCCCTCTCCCTCACAATCCTCCACAGGCACGCCAGCACCTCCAGGTCCGGAGAGCAAAGCTTTCTGGGGGGATCAGAAACAGATGTGCCTCCTGCCCCTCTTTCTCTTAACTCGCACAAAACACACACACACGCTGTCTTGTACACACACATGCTGGCGGCAATTCAGAACCGGCACCAGGACCCAGCCGGAGTGACGGGGCAGCGTGACCCTGAGCTTGACCCCGGCCCGCAGCACCTCAGACAGGAAAGGGACGCAATTGGCTTCAGCTGTGACCCCTCCACCCCGCCTCTCTCCCCCGGCCCGGGCTCCCCCCTCCTTCTCATTAAGACAAACTGTTTTTTAAGGCAAAGCAGCTTTCACTACCACTAAAGCCAACACCCCGGAGCACGGAGAGAGGCGGCTGGGAGAGAGAGAGGGAGAGAAAGCAGAGGGGGGGGGAGAGAGAGAGGATGGAGGGAAGGTAAAAGAATGAGCAACAAATAGAGCTGGAGCAACGGGGTACAAAGGAGGTAATAAAAAAAAAAGAACAAAAGATCAAGGTGAAGGAAAAAGTTGGAGAGAGAAAGGGGTTAGAGTGTAAGAAAATCCAGACTGCGAGGGAGAGGGTAAAGCCAGGCATATCACTTGCAGCTGTTGCAGGCTCATGTTCCCAGAATCCATTGCAACTTGGCACGTATTTTCTAATGAGACAGGGCGGTGTCATGGTTACATTAATATCAAAACATCCAAAACAACGGCTTTGACTCAGAGGGAGAGAGACAAAGAAAGAGAGAGAGAGAGAGAGAGAGAGAGAGAGAAAGAGAGAGAAAGAGAAAGAGAGAGAGAGGGATGGAGTCACTTAATAATAATGACAATTAAAGCAGCCGTAATTATAAACAGCAGTAAAACACATTTGTCTTGGAGACAGACGGCCGAGTGCACAAACAACATATTTGTTTGTTCTGGGATGTACAGCAAAAACATATGGGAAGAATTGGACTTCTTTCACCTCCATAAAAAGACTTATTTTGCTTGCTTTTGCTTTTGTCGTCCTTTCTAATCCATCAGCTCCCTCCTCCTCCTCCTCCTCCAAACACCCACATTTGTCTTTTTATTTTTTCGTAGTTGAACAGCGAGCGTTGTTCAGACTCAGTGGAAACTGCGTGTACGTGTCTGTCAGGTCGCCTGTTCCACATCGTAATGTCTGCAAAACTTCTGAAAACATTTGCATATTTCATGTTTGGCAACCTGCAATGGCCAATACCTTAAGTAAAGAAAACAAACTCTCAAGAGCCACGAGTGTGTGTGTGTGTGTGTGTGTGTGTGTGAGTGTGTGTGTGTGTGTGTGTGTGTGTGTGTAAGTGAGAGTGGCAGGGCATGCTGAGGTAGATTAATACCACCGCTCAGAGGGGGGTTCCTCCATTCAGGGCTGACTGATGTGCGTCCCAAATTGATTTATGAAAACGGCCCTTAATCAATTATGTGTGGAGAAAGAGGGAGAGAGAGAAAGAGAGAGAAAAGCAGAGGAGAAGAAAGAGAGGACCTGGAGGAGGGGGGGCGTTGGGCTGAGGAGGAGGTAGAAATGTAAAGAGGATAGAGAGGATGAGGGAGAGTGTGTGAATGATCCTCTGCTGAGGAATGTGACCAGTGGACATCACTTCATGCCACAGGTGTCCAACATGTTGGATGTGTGTGTATGTGTGTGTGTATGTGTGTGTGTGTGTGTGTGTGTGTGTGTGTGTGTGTGTGGGGGGGGGGGAAACACAAAGAAAACTGTGGCCGATGCTGATGTGTGCAGCAAATTCTTTAGGCGACACACTGAGCTGGACGCATCCATAACGTTCATCCTCCTCCTCCTCCTCCTCACACAGCGTTTAGGAAAACCTCAGAACGTAACGTGGTGACTGATCGGTGTCCAGACAGAGAGAGGGGAGAGCTGTTCACACACACACACACACATAAACTAACACACACACACTGGGCTCTAAAAGCTACATGTGCAGAGCAGTGTAATGTGGTTTTTGTAGTAATAATGGTTCAGTCGGTGCTGGGGTGGGTTAGGGTGTGGGGTTGGGAGGGGGGGGGCATGTGGAGTAGAGTGAAGCTGCAGTTGTTTAAAAAGCCCTTCCCCTGCCTTACCCATTGTGCCTGAGACAGGGGTGTGTGTGTGTGTGTGTGGAGGGGGTGCTGGGGGGGGGTACTGGGGGGGTCACGCTGAGAGCTCGTTTCTCCTGCCTGTCAGAACTCTATCTGGGATCCAGCCGGAACTAATCAACTCCAATAGGCCTCCACATTACCCAGGGTGCAATGGGCCACGGGCCGGGGGCTGGCCGGTGGGAAACAGAGAGGAGGAGAAGGTTGAGAACCCCCCCCCACCACCACCACCACCACCACTCCTCCTCCTCCTGCACCTCCACTGGTACCACCACTATCCCTCCACACACACACACACAAACACTCCATACTCCACCAGGCCGTGTAACGCGCACACACACACACACATACAACACTCCCACTGTTTCACACTGAAGCAATAATAAACACTTGCAATAATATTTTCACAGCAAGCAATAGCCTGCTTCAGATCAGGACCTTGTGCAGCTGTGGAGAGCACGCCTACGCACATGGGCACCCACTGACACGGATAGACACACACACACACACACACACACTCATACACACACACATACACATATATGCACACACGTGTCTCCTTGTCACGCACTTGTCACAGCATGCCGTTTCTGAAAGTTGAGATGTTTTAAAGGCACTTTTTGGTCAAAACGCAGCAGAGCGTATACGTAAAATGGCACCTGCATCCAAATGGGTCAAATCTACTCTCTGCTGAGCGCTTGTAAAGTCAAAACGGCAGAAATTGTGATTGAACAGCTGCACTAGCTGCGATTAGTCACTTAGGAATAACTTATTTTTAATCCTCATTCGTGTTTTTACAAACTTTTTACAAACCTCTGGGAAAATATTGTGCATTATGTAATTTTCTTCACTTTAAAAATCAATTAGCCCTTTAGTTTAATACTTTTATGTGTGATTTTTGTGCGTTTTATTTTCTCTTACTGTCGCTTTAAAGAATGTATGAAATGTAACAAAAAAAAGTTAGAAAATTCAAAAGTAAACTCCACGAAAGGGAGAAATTTGAGCTACTGCAGCACATTGATATTGCCCTCTAGTGGCCTGATGGTCACACCGCAGCCTTTCAGGAAAAGGTAATGAAAAGTAATATGAACTTTTTTAGAAGTTTAAATACGTATTGAACAAAAATATATCATTTTTAAAATATCATATTTGTATAGATGGATACTCCAAGGTTCTCAAAAAAATATGAATTCTATATGAATTTCTTCATTCAGATATGTTCATTTTCACAGTACTTTGTAGGAAAAATCTTCAGCAGTTAAATCATATCAGAGTTAATATCATCATCCTTTGAGTGGAAAACAAACCAGGCTCCTGCTGCTCAGGTCTTTGCAGAGTCTAGACGCCTTTTCTGACAAAGCCGACGTCACTTTGGACACTATCAAAGGCAGCAGTGTGTGAGTGTGTGCACAAACTTTAGTGTGTGTGTTTTTCTGAGTGACTTCAGCCTCCTTCACTGAGGTGAAGTGGGGGCAGATTTAAATGAGTAAAGAAAACTACCCCCAAGCACCCCCCCCCTCCCCCTCCCTGCCCCCACTACACCCCCACATCATTGTTCATATCCATGTGTGTCAGTGCGAGACATTCATACGCTTCCAAACTCACTGGAACACATTTCTGGCCAATTATATAAAAAACAAAAAAAACGCCTCTCAGTTATTATGGCTTCGTTTGGCTCGCCACTATAAGATGCATGAGAGAATATGAGTCGTTGGAGGAGTAAAGGGGGTGCCCTGGCGCTGAGAGAGGCCCAGATAGAGGTGGTGGGGTTGGGCGGGAGGTGGGGGGGGGGGGCAGTCACATGGGAACCATACCCGGGCCCTGCAGTAGAGCAGGGGGGCATTGAGAGGCACTGGGGTGGGGTTAATCCCCATTCACCCCGTCCTTCACTCAGCCAGGCCGGGCACAATAAGCCCCGCCCGCCTCCCCCTGCGTCTCCACGGCGACCTCTGACCCCACGTTTACGGCCGCCGTCCTTGGGCCCTTTATGCCTCCATCCTGTTATTATCTGCAATATTTACTCCTTTTGATTTCCCCGCTGGCCTTTGTCGTCGCCCCCACACGGCTCTCCTGACTGACTGGAAAACTCAAGTGCTCTCCTTCCTCCTCCGGCATCACCCCCGAAAAACCTTAAAACCCTCAGCAAACACTACCTGGAGTGGGAAACGAGGCCGCTCACTGCCCACTTATTCATGGCTTTTTGATTTAGGCCACAAGGAGCAGCCAGTGAAAAGACGGAGCGCTGTTCGAGGGGAGACCCTGCGGTCACGATGCTTTAGTTGCAACCACAGACGCCCTTGATTCGATTTCCCTATTTGGACTTAGAGGGTCTCATCTCTTTGTTTTCACACATACGCACAGAACAAACCATCCAATAAAAGCAACAAATAATGAGAAACTATATCATATTAAATCAGTTTGTTAAATCAAATAATTCTCTTTCTAAAAAGTGCAGTATAACTTCATTGTCATCTTGAATATTCAAAATACTCTACACAGGGAGATATCATGCAATACCACACAATAATAAGTGCTTAAGCTCTTTACTATTGCACAGTATTTATGCTTGTGATGTAGCTTGAGTGGTTTTCCTCCAACATGAGTTGCTTTGGATAACAGGATCTGCAAAACGACTGAATGTTAATGTTGATCCAATTAAAGATGATGACATAGAAACACGGTATAGACCGAAAAGCTGTATAAATATATGTAAAATATGCCTCCTAGTTTTCACTATGAACAGACCCTTGTATCTTCCTGAAACAGATTGTTTTCGCTCCATACTTTCTGAGTTTGTCACAGCAGGCAAATTACGAATGACAATAATTAATGCCAGACCATCGTTCTAGGGGCTAATTAATTACACCTGTGCGCCTGCTGCTACGACAAGCTGTAACACAGCTCCGCTAGTGTCTCTCAAGTCCCCTCCTGACAGTGGAATGAGCACCCACTGTTGTTACTATTTTTCTCGTTTTAGTTCCCTTTTCTTAATAACAATGATTTAAAAATTGATTTGTTCTGTTTTAGCTGCTTTAAATTCAGGCTTTGAGACTTGAGACACTTTAAAAGGAACAATTGTGGACAAGCTCTTGAAGTCTTGATACCACGGCTGTAAGAATACTGTGAATAAACTACAGTTTATACGAGAAATACGAGGCTGATGGATGACTCCAGGTTGCCATCTGCTGACTCTGATCTGCAGTGCAACACAAGATATTCGGCATCAAGTCTTAAGCAAGAAGAATACGTGAAGTTTGGAGCCAGAACACATTATGCTTGAGCTGCTTCAGGAATGTCAGTGTGCAATTTAAAGGATGGCAGGAAAAAAGGAGCAGAAGCAATTGTCATATGTATAGGTTTATCATACGCAAATGTGAAAGAGGCATTTAACTTGTCGGAAGTACATATGTAAAAATAAATAGTGTCGGACGCAGACCAAGATTAAGATGTGAGAGCTGGGGAAAAAAAGGAGAAAAACAAATGTTTGTGCGCGCGTGCATTTATAGCCCCCTTGTGTACCGTAAATAGCCACAAGAGGCCATACTTTAGCTGAAACCACCGGGGAGAGGATCGCTCTTTCCCCCCCTCTTCCTCCTCCTCCTCCTCCTCCTCTCTGTCCTGTTCCCTCATGGCATGCTGTCACGCTATTCCTGTCTGCCCTTGAGAGACACAAATTAAAAACAAAGACGCAGAAAGCGAGCGATATCGAATATGCCCCACAGACATGGAAAACAACAGACCACAGGCGAACCTAACCGCAGGCACAGAGACAAAAAAAAGAGAAGAAAAGAAAAGAAAAGACAGACAGTCTGACCGTGCTCAGCTTGGACCTTAAAGCAGGATATCGCGTAGCTGATGGTTAAAATGTTAAAGCGGGTAGATGCCAGTCCAGACGGCAGAAAACTATTCAGACCGGGCATGTGAACCGTGTGTTTGGAAAAGCAAATGCCACTACGAGAAACTACACGTTATAAATGAGTACAATGTGTAGGAACAGAATAGTACTGCTATTCTCAGTGTTTCTGTATAAGCATTCAGTCAACCCTATGGAAGACTAAAGCTACATAGTGAGTAAATATACAAGAATAACGAATATGATTCCTGCACTTGAAATATTTGGTGGTGAATACTGCATCGTGTCAGAAATGTACCAGTTCCTTCACAGAGATATCAATGACTGGAGGCCAAGTTTGTTAGAAAAGAAAATGAAGGTTTTATTGCAAAAGATGTTAAAATATATACATAAACGACACAATAAGATTTTTAAAAGTTTTTAAAAGTCCTCAGGATCTTCCGTCATCTCATGTGGGAGGCCAAGGAAAACCAGCCGTCTCGCTCTTTCTGTTTCTCCATCTGTGTTGGGAGGGGAAAAAAGAAATGTATTACATGTAGGAGGAGTAGTGAGGGGTTGAGGATTTTCATCTACTGTGTAAGTGTCTGCACCTGTATTTGACTCTGCTGTGCTTCTCTTCCAAAGCCGAGAGAAGACACCTCAGAACCAGCTTGTCTGGAACATAATAATGCAAAAGAAGAATAGTAACATGATGAATAGTAACGTGATAAAAAAAAACTAATCTTAAGAATGTCTGTCTCAATGCTGAGTTCTCTTGTCTCAACCTGGACCTCAAGTATTAGTTTCAAGTGCCTAGAAAGGATCCAATATAGACTGAATTGTATCTGCTTCTTGTTTCAATGATTAAATGTTTATTTAATTGTGTCTTATCATATTATACTCTCAATCATTATGTAATCAATATGCTGTTGAAACTTCCCCATTGTGGGACAATGAAAGGTCTTATTCTATTCCATTGGTGTCAGAGAGCTACTCACTGTCTGTGTCCAGCCCCAGTCTGTATCTCCTGTGCAGGCAGCAGCACGGACTCCTCAGGACTCCCTCCTCCACCTTCACAGTGACATGGATCAATGACTGGTTTGTTTTAACACCTCTTTTATTTCTACAGAGGGCCGGGCCGTCGTACCTGCTGAGTGCGGGCTGAAGGCGGAGGGAGGGACGGGGGACTCGGCAGGCGTGGCTTTGGCCGAGACGCTGTGTTTCTGCTGCTCGATGAGCTGCAGCAGTCGACCCCTGGCCGCTGCGCTCTGCCTGTTGAGCTCCTGGAGGCGCCGCTCCACGCCCTCTACGGAGAGCGGCCTGGAGGACGCTGCCTGGGGGGGGACGTCCAAGACAAACAAAGCCCGGGTGACTCCAGATCACTGGTGCCCCGGCTCAGAGCTGCAGCTGCCCCAGTTTACCTCCAGCTAAATATTTGAACATCGCGTGACTAAATATTTCTACTTTCTATTGTCTTTTCACTTCACACCGACTGTGTTTTTCCTCCGAAGCCTTTCATGTCTTATACAAAGCACTTTGAATTGTTTTGCGGCTGAAATCTGCTTTGAATATAAACTTGCCTTCCTAAACAGAAGGGAAATGTTGTCCTCTTTCTGTCAAATCAGCAGCAAATCAGTTCCGATACAGGAACGCTTAAGTAGGTAGAAGGAGGAGACAAATCTGTTTGTTCCCCTCTCGACACCAAGTTTTGCCAGCAACAAAGTATTGGCCATCCTCCCTGATCTCCATCTCATGCCACCCACAAAGAGGAACTTAAAAATGCTGGTTGTCCATATGTGTTCAACCAATCAGATGCTTACATCAATCACGACTCCTGTCCTGCTAGAATGTTCCTACTCTGGAGCTAAAATGGTTTCTGCAAACTGAGTTCTGCCACTACTTAGTTATGGTTCTTATATAGGGTTCTATGAACTCTCACACAGAAAGGGAAACTTCCTGCAAAAAGGTTCAGGAACTATGAAAAGTTTCCTCTTCTTTTTTCATAGTATTGATAGACTGTATTATCAGAATGTGATGAATGTGTCTCGTCCACTCAGGTGAGGAGAGACTTGATCTCACCTGCTGGGTGTGTTGTTCTCTCTCAGCCTGTGCGTGGTGACTGGTCCTCTCTGTGCTGCTGGACTCTGACGTCCTCCTCTCTTTAACGCTGTGCCCTGTGGTCCTCCCTGTGCTGCTGGAGCTCGACCTCCTCTGGCCCTGGCTGCTGCTGCAGCCTGGAGAGCCTCCGCCCCCCGAGCCCAGGCTCCGGGCCTGGCTCAGCTGGGCCTTGATCAGCTCATTCTGCCTGCTCAGCTCGGCGATCTCGGCCAGGATGGCCTCCGGGGAGAGGCGAGCGGCCAGCGGGTCGGAGGTCAGAGATAAGGAGGAGGTGGAGGGCAGGCTGGAGAGGGGGAGGCTGCCCAGGCTGGAGGGAGAGCTGCGAGGCTGGACGCTGTCATACGGATGCACAGGGAGGTCTGTGTGAGGAGGAGCAGGCTGCAGCCCAACAGGATGAGCTGCAGGAGGAGATGTAGACACGTGTAACTGCCCAATTTCTGTGTTTGCTTATGCACAACTTGTGTGGTGAAAACACCAAATGAAGGAAAAGATGAACAAAAAAAAGAAGGCGTGGCGTCTCTGCAGGAGTGAGAGACAGTGGGGGTGAGAACCAGCAAACTAAATCAGGGAGCGATGAAGGACCAGGCTCTTACTGGGACTTAGTTGCCAGTTGTCGCTCTGTCTCGGGGGGGAGAGTAGCACGGCGGGCAACACACTGACTGGTTCAAGGTCTCGCTCAGCTACTGCTGCCGACTGGATAGCTGTTTGACGTGCAGAAAAACAAATGATTCTCCACATATCCAGCCTTCACTGAGACACACAGACACACTGGAGGCTACTGGACCTGTTGTTCTGAAATCTGAGGCCCGGTGAGGCTCGACATGTGTGTCCGGCGGTTCCAGTCCTCCCATGGCCAACACCACCATGTCCAGCCTCTGCTCCAGCTCTGCAGTCTGATGCTGCAACAAGGCCTGTGAGGAACATACAAGACAAACAGCAGCTCAGGCACAGAGCGACAGGGCTGCATGACTCCTAGAGCTGGCTAGATCTGCTCTACAAGAGATGCAGTTAGGCGGAAAAACCACCGTATTATTTATTTTACTACCGTTTGTGATGCTATTGGATGATTAGGACCACACAGAGGGACAGAAAATTGAGAGAAAGTAGAGAACAAACAGCAACAACTGTCAAGAATATGGATGGGGAGAGTGGAGGCTTGTTGTATTTGTGTCGACACAGTTTGGATCCCGAACAACAAACAGCATGTGTCACCATGCTCCCCCCCACCTGCAGGGCGGCAGCCTCCTCTCTCAGACTCATGGACTCAGCAGTGAGAGCATCGATCAGCCCACGCTGTTCCTTCACCTCCTCCTCCAGTCTGCTCCTCTCCTGAGCTTCTTTCTTGGCCTCCTCTTCCTTCTATACACAGTGAATGGATGCTGATGTCAAACATCAAATTCAGCTGGGATGGTGAGACAAAATTTTGCAGAATGGCATACGACTTTACGTGTCACCGATTCTGTCTATCTTTAACCTTCCTACTTGGCTGTATATGTGCACGGAAATGCTCAGTCACACAGTCTGCACCTGTTTGAGGATGTTCACCACCCGTCCCAGAGTGGAGACCAAGGCCACGGAGAATCCAGTGAGGCCCTGCTTCCTGTTTTGACTCTGTGCCGAAGCCGGTTCAGATTCAGGACGTAGGGAGTCCAGGTCGGCCTCCACCTGAGCCAGCATGGCCTGCAGCAGGCCCAGACCAGACTGGTCTCTGCTGAGGGAGGAAACAGACGAGCCGTCCAGCTCCGAGGAGCTCTGAGGAGCACACCTGCTGGTGAGACCATTGACCCGGCCTGAAAAAAGCACACAGAGTGGCAGAAGATACCCATCACTTGGTCGAGTTTGACGAGGCTCAAACCAGACATTTCTGATTCATCACATTCCTGAAATTACCTGATCGGTTGAGAGGTGCTTCAGGGTTCAGGACCTGAGAAACCAGGACTGATGGCTCCGTATTTTCCTCCAAATGACCTTGTCTGGACCGGACGCGCCGGACAGCCACTGTGGCATTAAGGGCTGGAATAAACAAAGCGGGACGTGGGGTTAGGGTTAGGGAAGAAAGATGATTTCACATTTAACACACAACATCATCATTTTTGTTCTTTTTCCTCTTGTCTGTGAGTGGAACGTCTTCTCTACAGCTGTATAACATTTGCATTACATGATTCTGATTTGGACGTCCCACCTGCTCGTTCAGGTGCTCTCCCTGATGTGGACGGGGTTACAGGGATGTGATCTCTGGCTGCCTGCTCAGATTTGGAGCGAAGAGCTCTCTGTTGCTGTGACGTTCTGCCTCGAGACTTTGTCCTCATTTTTTGGAGATTGCCCCTGCAAAGAACATGGGGGACAGTCATCGGTGATCTTGATAAGAGCCTGATATGTAATTGATATGTAATCTATTTTTCCCTCATTCTTACCTTCGGATTACGTGGTGGCTCGAACTGCCATTAGGACTGCTGTCATCATCACTGTACTCTGACTCAGAGGCCTCGACTTCATTAAGAGCCTGAAAAGGAACATTTTGTAACCTGGACAGAGATTCAGCCTAGAAACCTAGAGGTTTACACAACAGAAAATGAACAAAACATGGTACATGTGACTGTTGTTCCAAACAGCAAATGTCACACCCACCTGTTGATCCATCATAGACTGGCTGAGCAGTGACAGCCGGGTGGGAGGATCTGGTCTTTGGAGAACAGGCAGCGCTGAGTCAGAGTCACAGTTTGGAGCCATCGTCACTCTCGGGTGCCCTGCAGAGACGCACACAGACTCCATGCAGCCAAACAAAGCCTGAAACTAGTCACAAGCTTTGAAGATGTGTGGTTCCCCACAGCTATGGCTGTAACTTACCTCTGGAAAAAATCTCTTACATGCTAGGACAACTAGGACTGATTTACAAACTTTTCATTACAAATGTTCTAAACTGTCCATACCGTATGATTACACAAATGTCCACTCCATTCAGCGAAGTATTTCTGTAAGGATGTGGAGCTTTTTTTCCCCCTTACCCATCTGTCTGCGTGGAGCATCTCCAAACAAGTCTTTCACCACAGCCATGGCTCTGTCGGAGCGATCGAGAACATCCTGCATCAGCATCTGGTCGGAAAACACCTGCAACAGTTCGTCAGCACTTCATCAAGGCCGGCTTCAACAATGCCTGCGATTAACTTCACTTACTGAAATATTAGTCAGTTACTGCGACGCACAGACACGCACCTCCCTGATGATGCGGAGGCTGGCCTGGTCGAGAGGCGCAGGACTCCCTGGATGTCTGAGACGCTGTTTCAGAGCTCTCTCTCTCAGCTCCCACTGAGCCGCAACCTTGTTGCGGGACTTGTGGATCTCATGGCGACGATGCTGAGAGACAGAGAAGATCGTCATAAAGATCCTTTATTGTACATGTTCAACAGGCAAAGCAGCACACCAGGGTATGAGAGGACGGCTCACCAGCTCTGCAGGAAGCAGCTTGTGCACGGACAGGTCATTGACGGTGCTCTGAAGACAGCAAAACAGAGGTGTGAATACTTGTTGACATAAGACTAAAAACACAGGTACAATAACAAGAAAAGGGACGTTTTATGTCACTGTCTCCCCACTGTCTGGCTACAATTAGCTAAAGGCAGCTGGGTATACTCACCACCCACTCTTTTTTGGGGGCTGATGCTGTCTTCTTAGGACGAAGGGGCCTTTTTCCTTTGGCATTTTGTTGTGGACGCCCCACTCTCACAAACGACATCTGTTCATGGATCAAATAAACAGACTGAACCGATCGACGTGACTTTACTTAGGTCCCACATTCAAACTGTGGCTACTGTTAGCTCCCTGGTGAAGTCTCCTCCCATATTTGGCTGTTTTAAACGCCACGGGATGAAACAGAAACGCATACTTACATTTAAGTTGAAAGCGCCACGTTTTGTTCAATAAAACAATGCTCTGAATAGTGTAATCACTGTCAACACAGCGCAGCAGCCTCCCACTGACTCCACCGTAGTTTGTTCGGTTGTTGTGTGACAGTTTTTCAATTGTGAAACGTCACTTCCTGTTCCGTTGCCATGGATACCACCGCTTCTTCACGGAGCATGACGGGAAGTAGAGTCCGGACGAGTGATAAAGCTCCACGGTGCAACCGAAACACTCAGAATTCAAATGAATAGCAAAATATAGTTGAGGTTGGGATGTTAACACAGTCCAAGTATATTTTTAAGAGGAATGTGGTGATGTAGCTCTGCGAAATCAGTTAATTAAGTCTAATTATTTGCATGAACTTCCCGCAAGAAATGCTAAGTGATGAAGCCTACTTTAAAACACAGACTCCGTATTTGTGCTTCAGCATCTTTCATGACTGTTGTGTTAAGCTCTGTGCCGCAATGGAAATCAACTCTGTTGGATTGAGACAGTCTTTGAGCGTGACAAATATATTGGTTTATTATTTATTTTTATTGATTTATTTTATTTTATTCTTTTTTAAACAAAGAATCATAGCACGTCTTAGAGTTTTGCATCAGTATAGTACAGTTTTGTACAGCGAAATATTTAGCTCACATTCTTCACGTTGTGAGTTCATTTTTTGCTCAGCAAAACGAAGCACTCAGGTCTCAGCAATGCAGCACTAATCTTGTGGATCCGCTAGATGGCGCTGTCGCAGCGAGAATCCCTGTTAGAGGCCTGCAGGCGCTCAAAGCTTTTTCACCAATGCTTGACAGAAATTTGGGGCAAACCTCTGCTATGGTGGGATGGGATGGGAAACACTGTTCTAGGACAGCAGAAATGAAATTTACATATGGGACAATACAGTGATTGGAGTTGAAATTCAGTAATCAAAAAGACTCTAATACTACTTGTAGGTGTAAAACAGTGAATATTTTTTTAACTGTACTTGTGGCCCTGTGTAGAGGCCGTTTCACACAGGGCTGCAAAAAAGCACTTTCCAATCTTGGGTGAAGATTTCATTTCAATTTAACTGCCTCTTAATCCTGATGGTTCCTTCCAATCTATTTTAAGTCTATTAAAGAGAACCAAGAATGTTTGAATGGAGCATGTACTTGTTCTCTTAGGTCAACATAGAAGCAGATGCTATTTTACAAGCCTGTTTACGATCCTATTTTAAATGGTTTATTTTTTGCAAAGGTCCATTTTATGTTCATCTGGCAAACACATTCATTCTTTATGCTCATATGATTGATCATGTGACTTGACATTTCTTGCTGAAGAATCCCGCCCTATATATTTGAGCCAGAATTAGAGGAGGAATCGGACATTGTGGAACAACCAGGAGCTTGAACAAAGGTTAACATATGCAAAGTGGTTGTGGTATGGTTTACATCACTCTCGTATCCTTCATCACATTCTGTTAGTGTTCATATTTTTAGCTGCTGTTTCAAAGTCTGAAACTCAAAGAATGACTTGATGGTCATGACCACCGAGAATGACCTGCTGTTTATGTATTCTCGCTTATTTTATTTGTCATTCAACAAAGCCAAAGTAAAAGTTTTTTTTTCATTCTAGGTCTCCTTTAAAGGTGGGGGTTGGTGTGCTTCTGCAGCTGGTTTTTAACACGCCCCCTCCTTCTCCCTCAGTGACTCTGAGCGCACCAGTTCAATCAGTCTAGTCTGACTTGGTTTGCTTGCATCCTGACGCACGACCATGCGGACCAGCCTTCACCACTTTGGGAAGTTTGGGAAGAAGTTTCCTTTACGCGCAGGACAGACGGCGAGAGCTCTCAGCGGCATGGATAAAGCTACGAGGGAAACTTTCTTTGCATCCCTGAGGGAAATAGTTTGAAGGAGACATGATCAGCCTCGCTCCTGTGCCAGAGGAGTCTTGGATTCAGCTCTGAGGGATTTTTTAATTTTTTCATTTATTGACACTTTTTGCAACTTGTGTGGTTTTTTTTTTTTGGATAACCAGCAGCCGCAGAGAGCGGAGACAAGTTTTGGAGACTTTGGATGCGCATTACGCACAGGATTCCTCTAACAAATGACAGCTCCTCAGAGGTTTGTCGCTCCGTGTCTTCATCCCCTCATCTTCCTCCCGAGTCCCGCAGGTCTCCCCACACACCTGGTCAGGTAGACCTGGGGAAGTGAGAACCTTCCTCTTGTCCCCTGTTTCTGTGCGTCGCCTTGGCTTTGGATGATGTGGGGCGGAGGGTTCCCGGTGTATGTCACCGCGATCGTGACCCTGCTCCTGGTCATTATTGACGTGAAAGCCAGCGGGGAGTACTGCCACGGCTGGCACGACTCCCAGGGCGTCTGGAAAGACGGTTTTCAGTGCCCCGAGAAGATAGATGGAGAGGACGCGATCATCTGCTGCGGGAAATGCGAGCTGCGCTACTGCTGCTCCACCACCGAGGCGCGTCTGGACCAGGGCAGCTGCGACAATGACCTGCAGATCCAGGACCCGTCCACAGACAGCAAGGAGAACAAGGACTCTGGTGCAGGTACAGAACCAGGACCCCTAGCACAGATACCCAGCAGTTCAGACATCACAGGCTTGGACAAAACTACCTATGAGGTCACTATGGTCTAACCCAACCAGAAATGAAAACTGGTAGAACATGCATATCTTTAACCATATCTAACTTAAAACACCAGTTTGTGCTGGTGAATAACGTGGTTTCATCTTAAGTTGTCATTTGCACGGTCTAAAATGTCTTAAATACACAAGAAAAAAAAAACACCTCAGTCCTGCACTTGAATACCAGTAAATGCCCCATAAAAGAAAACTTAAAATAAAAGAGAGTAATAAATTGAAAAGTCCCAATGATTTGCATGCCGTGCTGAGGTCATGTTGGAGTAGGACTGTCACAATAAAAGCACGAGTCTGCTCTCCTTATGGTGCCAGAGGATTTTAACAGACTCGTTGCTTCAGTACTGAACAGTACAGTTCAGCTGTCCCTGCCAAACATTTGTCAGTGGATTAGCCTGGAACAATGTACATGTGTGCTTACATTTAGTCAAATTGGCAGATACTTTTATTCAAGATGCATTACAGAAGAGACCATAGTTTAACACTAAATACTGCTTTGTGTTCTGAGGTATGAGTGGAGGAATCTAAGTTACAGTATAGATGCAGCATTTAGATCAAATAGTGTAAAAGATGCCACAAAAGTCCCAGTGACCTGCATGCTGTCACAATAAAAGCACGAGCTGTGCCAGTTGACCTGTTGCTTCAGTGCAGATCGGATGTCTGTGCCAAATGTTTGTCACTGGATTCATTCTGAGCCTGGAACAAAACACGCTTGTGTTTACATTTAGATTTGATCATGTGGGAGGCACATTTATCCCAAGTGACTTTGGTTGGAAGCTAGGATTGAATCTGCAACGCAGAGGAGACCTTTAGTGTAACAATAAATAATGCTCTGCATTCTGAGATAAGAGCATGCAGGAGTTAAAATGCTGGTCCAAATGCAGGGTTTAAGTACTTTATTAGAGGTTAAAACGATCAAAGATGCCACAAAACAATAGAGAATAAAAGCTTCTGGTGGTTTGCATGCTGGTTTGAGGTCATTTCTGAGTAGGACTGTCACAATAAAAGCATCAATGCACTCTTTATTGCGCCAGAGGATTTAAACTAACAGACATGTTGCCCCAGCAAACCAAATGTTTGTCAGTGGTTTCATTCCAGGCTTGGAACAAAACAGACAAATACCTGTTAGATCTAAAATCTAGTGATTTAGCAGACACTTTTATGCCAAGAGCGAGTTAAAGGGAGAGTTAAAGCACTATTGAAGAGGTTGAAACCATAAAAGAAGCCACAAAAGAATACAGAGTAATGAGTTGAAAGATTCTGCTGTTGTGAGGTCATTTTGCAGTAGGACTGTCACAATAAAAGCATGAATCTGCTCTCCTTATAGTGCCAGAGGAATTAAGCTCTCAGACCTGTAACCTCAGTGGCTCTCAGTGCATAGAAATAAATGCGCGAGCCCAAGGCGAATGCACAGGATGCCTCACATTTCAATGGTAGATCGCAGACTTACTTACAACAGTGGGTTTCCTCTCATAAACCCAACAGTATCTCCCTGTTAAGAGGTTCATCTGCTGCCTGCCCCCGGTTGGCAACGACAGCTGCACAGGAGACAGCAGCAGACTCCTCCAGGAAAAAAAAAAAAAAATCCCCCAGTTAACTGCACTCACAAATGGCAAACTGTGCCGTGCTGCACTTATAAATAGCTGTGTTTGTTCTGGCCTGTAACAGTGCGAGAGGGGGCCGGGCTCAGATCACGCTGTCCCCACGGGGATCAAGTTTGGACTTGACCGGATCTTGGACAGTGGCGCACCAGAGGTGCTGACAGCCCTGTTCATAAACACACACACACACACACACACACACACACACACACACACACACACACACACACACACACATGCACGCACGCAGAAATTACATTATGTATCATTTCTGCCAAGCTGGTTGGAGTGTCTTTCCCATCGTCAAAACTCCCTCCCCCCCTTCATACACACTCACACACACACCTACTGCAGTCCTCTGTGGTGTGTGTGGGATTTCAAGGGATTCACACTCGACCTGCTCTGAAAGAGACAGGAAATACATTTAAGAGAGGGATCATCGCCGAAAAACCCCAAGGCAAGTTACGAGAGTGTGTATGTCTCGCTCCGGCTAACAGCTGCCCGTTTATCATTGCTTACATTCCCATAAATTAATCTAGCATAGAGCTCCTCACATCTTGGGATAACAGATCAACAAGTAGATAAGAAGCTCTAGAACAAATTCTTTTGGACTTTGGTGGAAAAAAAAAAAAAGGGGGGGGGGGCGACCAGGCTTGCTTCATGCCTCCCCGGGGGAAGCAGTGCCCTGTTTTTGGACCTCCAGCCATAATCTGTCATTTGTTAAGACTATCACGCCTTATCGCCGCAGGAAGAGGAATATACATTTCATTCAGTGGCCCCCAGCCAACATAACTTAAAGAAAAATTTGCTCTTTTGGTGCTTTTTCCCTTTCCTGCTGCTCAGCTTGCGCATTTCATTCATTTTTCATCCGCTCGTGGCCTATTAATCATCCAGGGAAAGATACACACCGTAATGTCAATGGATAACAGGCAGGAAATTATTAATGCGCTCAACATGAAGGAGCATATGGTATTTAGGAACAGGAGAAGGCCCGTGGGGATGGCTGCAGGAGACGAACCAGAGTCCGGCCACAAAAGGCTGTGCCCAAAACAAGAGCTTAAGAGGGGGAGAGAGAGAGAGAGAGACAGAGAGAGAGAGGGAGAGAGAGAGCGGCTGCTGTTACTGCAGCATGGCCGCCTCGGCTCAACTGTGGCAACAGGTGTGGAGGAGTGACGGGGAACAATAGGAGGGTTTCAACCAGCATGTGCACAAGATGAGACAGTCACACATGGCGAGAGCAAGAAATTAAGTCCTTTTTTTCTTTTTGGGGTAACCGTAGAAGACAGTCCGGGCCTGGTTTGACAAAGTAACAAAGTGAGAGCAGTTTTCCAGAGTTGCCTCAGAGGTAGAAAGTATGCAGATTCTTCATTACTCTGCCACATTAGTAGTCTTTGGAGATATTGTGCTCACTTCTGCTCCATGACTGCTTTAGTGGTTTTGCGTTTAGAAAATAAGAGCTTTAAAAGTACTTTCTTGAAGAGATTCCACCACTTTGGTCCAAACTGAAATACCTCAACAACTACTGGATGTATGTCTGTGATATTTGGTACAGAGATCCTCTGACTTGCCTTCTCGTGCCACCAGCAGATTTCAGTTGTGGTTTTGCCTAAAATGTCTTGATGTTAGCCAGTAGCTAGGTTTTGAGTAGTGAGTAGTTGGACGTCATCAAAGTAACTTAATCATTCATTTTTGCATCAGCACATGTTGCAGGTGGCTTGCTTGTTTCTGCACTTTCACATTATTTAAAGGAAAGTATTTTTATGTGACTGCACCGTCTCAATCCACCGCTCAGTCGTGCTCTTTATCCGTCCTCCGTCAATGATTTACAGTACAGCGTTTTGGAAAGAAGCGCCGCTCGAGAAGGAGGGATGAAGTAACACAAGACCAAAGTTTTTGCAGTTGCTAATCCTCGTCATCCATGCAGAAACAGGGAGTGGGAGCAGAAGATGTCGAGCGGGAGGCCATATAAGTTCAGGAAAATGGGGCAGGCGAAGGCTTCCTGGGACAATTCGGTGCTTGTAACTTATATGTGTGTTGCCATAACAGAGTTCTTGTTAAAACCTGTTTACAGGAAGGTGTGTGGCTGTGAGGTACATAAGCCTCTGAAGTTGATACCGCTTCTTGACAAAGGCAAACAAGCCAAGGTCCCAGTGTGTTTCATGGCACCGTGTCTCGGCCTCGGCCGTCTCTGGACTGTGTCTTTTGTCACCCGGACTTTCCGCCTCATCTGACGAATGTCCTCCAGCTCTTAACAGCTTCCACGCACTAATCCTTCCTAATGCCCCCGCTACTTTTGATGAACATTTCGAGAAGTTTCTCAGGGCCATCTGGATGCGTTTCAAAGAGACAAAGGGAAACTGGAGCCAGTTGCCACCTCTCTTTCTCTGGCATACAGTTACACCTCATAACACATGGGCACCATTCAATGTGGAAAATAACTACACCCCGTGGGAACAATAAAACACAACTAATCACTTGTAATGTAACATGCTCGTTATTGTGTTTGCAAGGTGTTTTTGGTGGCTAGGAATGGGAACGAACAAGTCAGGGAAAACACCTTAATAATGACCTCATCCCGCCTGTCATTTTGTCTCTGCCAGAAACATTTTGCACAGCACTGTCATTATTTGGCCCAGAAGGTGCAGCGAGAACAAAAACTGACTTTTTTTTTCTCCCCTTTACAGGAAAGTTATTGTTGTCCGTGTTTCAAAATTGTTGTTGGAGCTTCTCCTTGTTCACTGGGGCCGAGATCCTCTCACATAAAAATGTCAGCTGCTTTTTTTTTTTCTTCTTTTACCTGTTTAATATCTCCCGTGCGGTACGACCCAGCAAACAGCACTCTCACTGGTGCGATTCCGAGAGTTACACAAGCGCTTTTCTTACGTGTCTGATTTGCCGTTTTATATAAAAGGAATGAAAAGGTCAGTGAGAAGGAATAGGCTTACTCCCTTGATTTAAAGGGCTGAATAACCTCCCATTCAGCTACATTAAATCAGTCAACTTTAATACCCCGCTTTAAGCAGAAGCCAAGTACTATAGTTCAACTTGAGTAACTTATTTTCAAAGGCCCGGTCATAAATAGCTGAAGCAAAAAGAGGGGTCACAAATATCTGCTGGCAGGCGGCCTTAAGAATGTCACCCGAGCAAACACACACACACACACACATACACACACACACACACACACACACACACACACACACACACACACACACACACACACACACACACACACACACACACACACACACACACACACACACACACAGATCTGCAGGGTCGAGGAGGTTGGGGACACAGCAGGGAGTTGAGGATTAAAACAGATCAAAACAAAGTTAATAACTGCTAATGAGAGCCTGGGGCTCCCTGGGGACCTGATCCCGGTGTACTCTCATTCTTCAGCTCAAGTCCAAACGCTCCTTTCTGCCCACTCCTTTGTTTCACTGTCTCGGCCGATCTCCACTCGCACGTAGCGGAGCTTTACGTGTGCAGAGAGGCACGTCATTCGGAGGTGCAAGGTGGTGTTGCTTTTTGGAGGCTAATGTTGAACCCGGAGGTCAATATTTGCCGCAGGAGTCGTTCTTTTTTTCTAAATCACTTTTAACTTGTCTTAATTAAACAGTCCCGAAGGTGAGGCTCAAATCTTAGTGTCCCCTCACCTCCAAATCAGTATAGAAGCAGTCTCCGATTCAGGTATGCATTTGAAGGTTCTTCCTCAGTATCTGATTCTGGCTCCAACTTACAAGACTCAATGTGTTTGTGCTCCATTGCTCTAGTTACCACTTAGTTCTGGAAAAAGATACTTAGCAAAGGAACGTAAGGTCACGTGATCATTCATGTGAGTGGCATGCAACGCAGCCAATCAGAGGTAAGCCTATTAGTGTCGGAAAATCAAGAAACAGATCCTTTAATGGAGAACAGACTGTAGGGAGCTCCAGGGTCAAGGGTCATGAGGCATGTTCCATAGCTTCTATGCTCGGTCACTGTGGCAGACCCTCTTTGGGTCTCCAGCATGTCCAACACAACCATATGGACAGAGGAGTTTGTTTTTCTCTCTCTCTTTATTGATTGGTTCAGATCTTTCAGCTCTTGCCTAGACCAAAACCTAGCTAAACCATCAAACCAGCATCTTTAACAACCTTGGCTGGTCTAAGCTGTTTTTTTAGTAGTGGTATTTGTAATAAGTCACTTATCCATACTTATATTTTTAATGACTTATGAAAAAAAAGTTAGCCTTGTCTGAAATTACTTCCACAGGAGGCAGACTTGCATCCCAAAACACTGTCCAATACAACTAAAATATCTATCTTTAGCCTGTAGCTGGCTAGCTAGCTAGCTAGCCCTACTAAAAAGACCAGCCTAGGCTTAAGTTGGTTTGATTGTTTAGCTAGGTTTTGGTCAGCTGGTCTAAGCCTGTTTTTGTAGGAGGGAACTCAGCTCACTGGCTGTACCTGGTCTGGCTCCGCCTCCTAAGAGGCTGGGACCACCTGGGCCATGGCACCTTTAATGACTGTCTCTCTCTCTCTCTGTCTGTGTCTCTCTGCAGTGCCCATCTATGTGCCGTTCCTGATCGTGGGCTCTGTGTTTGTGGCCTTCATCGTGGTGGGCTCGGTGGTGGCCGTGTGCTGCTGCCGCTGCCTCCGCCCCAAGCAGGAGCTGTCGACGGGCGGCGCCAGCAGCGCCGGGGGCGCCGGCAGCGGCCGCCTGCTGGAGACCATCCCCATGATGGCCAGCGCCGGCACCTCCAGAGGCTCCTCGTCCCGTCAGTCCAGCACGGCCACCTCGTCCAGCTCCTCCGCCCCGCCGGCCGCCCCCCGCCCCCCCGCCCCGCCGCCCCTCATACGCGCCCAGGCCTCCTGCTGCCTGCCGCCGGACGCCAGCGTCTTCGTCAACATGCCCACTAACTTCTCCGTGCTCAACTGCCAGCAGGCCACGCAAATCATGCCCCACCAGGGACAGTTCCTGCACCCGCAGTACATCGGCTACGCCCACCCGGTGGGCCCCGCCGCGGCATTCCTGGACACCACCCAGGGGGGATACAGACCCCTCCAGTCGCCCTGCCCTCCGCCCACCAGTGGGTCCAGTGTCACCGGGGACCAGAAATACCCTCCAGTGACTGTGTGATGAGGGGTCAACCTGCAGACCACTCTCGTCGCTTTGTTCAGAAGTCTAACCTGTGACTTTTTGGGTGGGTGGGTGGGTGGGTTTAAGAGTGGGGGGAGGTGGGAGCTGCCGGGATTGGGGGGTAGGGGGAGCAGGGAGTCGGACTCACATGAAGGACTCGTGAAGCCGCCGAGGCGGCGTGGTCTGTGCGTGACGTGTGTATCATGTGATCAACTCCTCGGCAAAGTCAGAGTGAGCTAAGCTCGGGCCCGCGACGGGCGTTAACAAGTTTCTTGTCTTGTTGCAAAAGACAAACCTGCACGTTGACGGCTCAGATGGGCGATAACGCACAGTTCGCTGCAGCTCAAATGAAGCCTGCGCATGTGTCCGTGTGTTCGCATGTATGTGTACGCGAGTGTGAGAGGAAGAGAGTTCTTGGCGTGCGTGTGCTGGAACGAGTGATGACTGGATGATTTATGGCAGTGGACTGTTTGAAAAATGGATATTCGAGCAAAAAAAGAAAAAAAAAAGAAAACTATGACCACATGCTGTGTTTATGCCATGTGCACATCTGCACTTGTGATTGGTTGTGAGTGGTTTATACAATTCAGTGTATGTTTGTGTTGAAAGTATGAGGACAAGGAAGCATGTGAAAAGCGGCGTCCGAACCATATGTGCGAGTGCGAGTCGGTGTGAAGACTGGAGGGATGTGGCTTTGTGAGTAACTGTGAGTGAACTGTGTGTAATGGGAAACGCAGGTGGCGTGATGTGAAAGGCAGTTGCAATCTCCCTGTAGACCATTTAAACTGTAATGAAGTGAACACAGGACATAGACTGTGACGCTCCACCCTGCTATACAACCCCCCTCCTGCCACCCAAAAAGAAAAAAAAGTGCACACGCACACACACACGCATACACACGCATGCACACAATCCCCAAGTGAACCCGAGTGGAAACATACACAGTAAAAAAAACGTAAAATATTCACGCAAGGCTGGCAGTTAATGTACCTGACAAGTGTGAGTGTGTGACAGAGGAGGAGTGAGAGGCAGCTCTCTGAAGATTACAGAGTTAATTATACAGCGCAAATGCAGCCAACTGCCCCCTTCACTTCTCCTCTGTGAGAGGTGTGTGTGTGCGCGTGTGTGTGTGTGCATGTGTGTGTATTTAACACTCCCACAGTTCAGTGCGTAAGCAGAGGGCATGGGCAGCTCCAGGGCAGCTTTGACTCATTATTTTTCCACCTTAGAAAGGCACAGAAATGGCGATTATTGGTGGCTAATCTGATTTTTTTGTTTTTTTTAAAGTTGCCTTTTTGGGCTTTTCTCTCCTCCTATGCCCCGCTGTGCAGCCGGGTCGCTGGTAACTCAGTAACATGCAACTCGAGGAATGTGCTGCTCCGCTGAGCGTGCGGCCTGTTAGGTGTCCTGTAAGTACTGAACCTGGTATGCATCGCGTACCGCATCTGTACCCCGAAGCATGTCTGTAAAACGCAGCCGGCAGCTTGTGTGTGAGACGATTATAATCTGTAAAATGATGTATGAAAATTGGTCCAATTTGATGCAGGAGTGGCATTTTTCATATGAATTCTAAAGAGAATAAACCTTTTAAACTGAAACCTGCACCGTGCTCATTCATCACCTACTACTGGGGCAGAAATCTTTGCCTCGCCGTTGACTTTCTGGGTAAGTGATATTTACATACACCACACTTGGGAACTCGGCTCAACAGGAAAACAAATGTGTGGCGAATGGGGTTTTCGCACACAAGAGCAGCCCCGAATGCTTAATCTTTGAAACACAAACACTCTCAAACTTAAACAGTAATTACAGCCATTCACAGACAGCTTTACCACCCACAGAGGACACAACGAGTACCTGTCACATCAGCCGGCCCATAGAGAGAGAGAGAGGGAGGAACAATAAACCTCAACAATGGACCCGTTTCAAACTGTAGTGGTGCGGAGGTGTAGTTTTGGCAGGTTCCCGCCACAGTCGGCGGTTAATGCAGAAAGCGGAGCAGGCCGGCGGGGACTGGCTGTCGACGAGTTGAAAAGCATAAATGGCTCTTTGGCTCCCGGCTCGGCCACGGCCCGATGGATTCTCCATACTGGAGCAGCTGTAGCGGGTCCGGGCTGGGCCACATCCAGGAAGGTGGGTGGGGTGAGGGGTGAGGTGGGGGGGGGGTGTATTAATCGGTTAATGGTCCGTCTACACCGACATCTGAGCTCGGAGAGGGAGCGTGGGAGAGGTTTGCTTCTGGTAGCTTATGAAATCATATGTATACATGTACCGCACTGATTCTTTTTTTCGCCTTCCACGGACGTAAACTTGACTCGGCCGACTGTGGACAGCTCACAATCAAGAGACAGAGACGTTTGCTCAGGCCATGGATTGATTAGATTTAATGATTAGGACTCAGATGGACAACCCTCCACTCCTGCCCCCCCCCCCCCTTTTCAGTCTTGCATTCCTGAGCCAGAGTGTCCTCAACACAGAGCGCACAGACAATGGACTCTACATTCAGACAAATCCCAGAGCCAGAAAAAACACATGAGCCCGGACGAGTGTCTCAATCAGATCCCTTCTGTTTGGATGCCTAGTAGCACTAGTTCAAGTAAAATATTTCCCCCTCTATAGGACGTGTCTCCGACGTACAAGTACAAAAAAAAACAAAACAAAAAACAGGCATTAATGAAAAGAGGAGAGAAATTATAAACACGTACACATTAATGTCCACTTTAATAAAAAAAAAAGGAGAAAATAAACAGTTCATGAAACAGTGGAAATCCAACAGAAGTGAAGGAGGAAGCTCTAATGCCAGGCTTGCTGCTTCTACGTGCTGGACAGGCGGCACCGGGAGTCACAGGAGCGGTCGGCAACAACAGGAAGTTAAGTGTTTTCTTTCTTTCTTTTTGTTTTTTTAAATAGAGAGGGAGAGATGTGAGGCTGCAGAGATGGAGATGATAGAGGAGAAAGAGGAGGAGGAGGAGGAGGAGGAGGAGGAGGGGTGTGAAGGATAGAGGGAGATAAGCGAGGAGAGGTCTCAGCGGGGTAGGAGGGGTTGCAGCCAGGGTGGTGGTCCGGCTCGGCGTGAGCGTTCTGCCTCGGTGGCGTCCCTGTTGGTGTTTGGCAGTGAGGCTTGATGCTGCGATGGGACGGGACGAGGGGCTGGGAGGACTGGGAGGACTGGGAGGGGTGGGTGGGTGGGTGAGACAGTAGGTCTGCCTGTAGCAGGGGTGCAGAGCTCCGGCGGTACTTGGTCTTTGCTTCCCTCCCTCCCTCCTTTTTCAGAGGAATTCACTGGCGAATGTGTGTGTGTGTGTGTGTGTCTGTCTGTGTGTGTGTGTGTGTGTGTGTGTGTGTTTATTTTGTCCCCTCAGCATCCTGCGTCGGCGTGTGATGACAGATTACCTAAACCCACCTGATTAGCAAAAAAAACTCACCTCAGGGGTGGGGGCGTGGGGGGGCGGGGGAGAGATAGATGAGAGGGGAACCTTGGTAGCGTACACACGCACATGCACACAGATGCATGCACAGGCAGATACGGACGCACTGGAATGCGTGTACACACACACACACAGCACACACACACACACACACACAAGTAAACACACAGTGGCAAGAAGCAAACCCAGGCTGTGGGCGATACAGGTATGAGTAGCAGTCTCTGAGTTTGACTCGTCATGTCTGTGCGTGGATAGGATCGCTCATGCGTGTGCAGCTCCTCTGGATGTGTGTGTGTGTGTGTGTGTGAGAAGAGTTTGGAGAAAGTTCTGTTTCCATGAAGTGGGCCTGCTCCCCCTTCTCTCATGTCAAGTCCTCCACACGTGCCAGCGACGGCCTCCTCGCCCGACCCGTGACCCGCCCTCGCCCCCTCCCTCCCCCCCTTCTCCCCCTCTCTCCGAGGGGTTCGGGTCATAGTTCCAAGTTAAGGCCACAGCAGGGGGGGGGTGGGGTGGGAGTCGGGCTGCCCGGCGCGAGGGATGTCACGTGAGCACGTCTCCGCTGTCTCGCCTCCGTGACCGTTGACTGCTACGGTGAGCCGAAGCCTTGGCGGGCGGGAGGGGGGCGGGGCTAGAGGCTGGGCCGCTGGCGCGTGGTGTCGTAGGAGCGCACGACCTGGGATTGGGACACCACGCCGTGCTCCTCCTGAGAGAAGGCGTAGCCGTCTGCAGGGAGGGGAGGGAGACGAGAGGGATGTTATTTTGGTTCACGTTCCCCAACTACACGTGTCAAATATTGGTGAGGGTCATTGTACGACTCCAGCTAGAGGCTCAATACGTCCTAGAAAAGCACAAAACCTAAATATCACAGTTAAAAACTGATCATAGAGGCACTTCCAGGCATTTCACGGTAAAAGTTTATCACAATTTTTGCACTTACACGTCACCAGACATGACATAGAGGGGTCACATGACCTCTATCCAACAAAAACATGGAAAGGCAAAATGTTTTGAATGTCTGAACTGGACTGTCAAAGTGGAGTCTAGCGGGAAGACGGATTATGAAAATTATCAGATGTTGTGAGACTAGACTTTATGAGAATCACAGCTCATCTGCAAAACACCCTTCACTGGACATCCTGACAAACTGTGATTGAACTTCACTGAAATTTGAGAACCATCACTGGAATATAGCAAAAAAAAAAAAAAATATATATATATATATATGATGAAATACACCTACTGCTCTTAACATACAGATGTGTACTTCCTTCAGAGATGGCAGGATGTATTTGGTTTCAGAGACGTGTTGCCCTATGGAAAAGTACTGGGCTGTATGGACTGTGACAGATCTGAGGGGAGCATCACTACGGAGCACATGTTGGTTATTCCTCCAGTTCTCTTTGGCCAAGACAATTTGGACTCCTGTGTTATTTCTCCTCCCAATGTATGAGCTCCAGATTTTAAAGTCTACAACAGTACCGAAAGCATTAGCTTCGACCACAGACCTAAAATAAGCATTATGTCGAATTGCCTTTCACAAAAGGTGGTATTCATTAGCATACTGTTATTCTGGATGGGGCGAGGTTTGCAGAGGAGATTTTATTTTTCTAGTCTCTCAGTGTATTTACTCCTGGCCAAAAACCGGGGAAGGGATTGTCGATTTGTTGTTTCTGGGCGACACCAGATCGAGACACTGAATAGCACTGATTGCCCTCTGTGTTTACTTTCTGTTTGGTTTGACAGATTTTCAAGTGACACCCCTTAATAAGCACATAAGCAAACAAATGAACGGAACAAATGTGATTCTGCGAGGGAGGCAGAAAACGGAGCTAAACACATTAAGTTTGCATTGGCGGCACTGGCACTGATTGCGAGGCTAAATGAGTAAACTTGGGACGAGCTGAACTCTCCTTCCATCCGCATGTTCCTGAAGCAACAGATCATGATGATTAACAACACCGGGACCATGGCTGAGGATCTGGATTTGTAACCCATCAGTTCCAGGTTCGAGTCCACCCGGATTTCTAAAGTGCCCCAGAGCAAGACACCTCACCCCAACTGCTCCCAGGCTGCTGTGGCGCCTCAAATGATCCCCATTGTGGGACGATTCGGGGAAAACTGTCTTTATTTCTTTCTTTCTTATAACAATGGTGCAATTCCAATAATGTCTTACTTATAGCTCAGGGCCAGGCGGTGGATTAGCGGTTAGCGCTGTTGCCTCCCAGGCAGACCGAGGGCTGCTCCTATCTCCTCCCAGTGTGTGTGTGTGTGTTTCCTCCCACAGTCCAAAGACATGCAGGTTGAGGCCAAATGGAGACTCTAAATTGCCCCTAGGTGTGAGAGTGAATGCTGTGCGTGTGTGTGTAGTCTGAAATGGACTGGCGACCTGTGTCATCCCTATGTGTTCCCTATATTCATACATGCTACAACAGACCTCCTCAGCCACTCTTAAGCACATTTAAGCACAAAGCAGGAAAGATGATTGACAGATGGGACTAGTTCCATTCAGGCATTTCTGGAGGAAACCTGCCCAGTGCTAAAGATGCTGCAGGATTAGCATAATGCATGATGCTTGTTTGCGATACTTACGCGACACGGTCTGCTGCACCGAGTTGGAGCGTCCCACACTCGAAGGTGTTTTCCTAAAGACTCTTGTCAGCAGATGGGCCCGTTCGTTTAGACTGCATGGGGAGGGAAAGAGAGAGAGAGGAGCGTCAGGGAGTCCAGGCTGACGGCAACACAAACCAAATCTGGTTCCCGTCATTAAAAAAAAAAAACAGGAGGATCTCAACTACGCACACTGTTACACAGGACCAGAACAGCTAGCGGGAACCAGGCTCTGTTGTTATGAGGAAGTGGCAGGTTTAAGTGCTTTTTGAGGGGGGAACACGTCGAATGAAAACCCTGTTAACTTCCTGCAGATTTGAGCAGATTAAAGACTGGTGTTTTAACTTTCAGACGGCCACGGCCAAGAGGCTAATTCCTCTGTCAGGGATCAGCAAAGAAGCACACAGATCAATGAGCTAACGAGGGCCACTGCAGACTGTAAATGCGGGCCGGGAGTCGCAATTTTTGATACTGACTGCTTCTGACATCCAATTTAACTCAACAGTAAGTCATAAACCGGCTTCAGGGTAACAGGACATCCACAGTAAACTATTCCCCAGCTCCCTCCAACACCCCCCCCACCACACACACACCACCCCCTACTCCTCCTCTCCCCCCTCTTTCCAAGAAGAAGACTAGATCCTCTGTTCTGAGACCACACGCCGTCACGGCTCCTCTCCTCCTGTGACCAAAAATAACTAAGCCCTTTCCAGATATTGCACACACACACACACACATGCACACACACTCGAGTTTGATACTTAAGGCATCATTCGGGGACGTTGGACATGAACGTGGTGGGGGGGTGGGGGGGGACACCTTGTAACAACTGTCCCGTTTTGCCAGCTTCAGGGGAAATTGGGCATGTATGGTGCAGCAGAGCTTTGAGTTCACGCATGCTGGGGGCTTCCAGGTCTCTTTTCTGATGATCAATGGAGAAGTTATGGAGCCGAGCCAGCATTCCCAAGGTTAAAATTTGGATCAAGCAGTTGATGGGGGTGGGGTGGGGTGGGGGGGATTCTTAATACCGTACTGTATGTGACTGTTGGGAACCATCAGTGGAGTTTTTGTCAAATAGAAAAAAAAAACGAGAGGGCTCTGAAGTTTGCTCAAACAACCTCTGGCTTCCAACCTGACGTCTGCTAGATCGATGACAGCGCTGACGGGATGATTAAAGACGAAGTGACGGCCGGACAAATTAATGCTCACGCATCAGCACTGTTCGAGTCGTCCCGTCTCCCTCCGCTATGTTTCCGTTTCAACCATCCTCTGGTTGGAGCGGGCCAAGGATGCGCCTCGTTTGAGTTCTCCCCCGGAGACGATCCTGGATTCCGGGCCTTTCCAAACCCACCCCCACCCCCTCCAACCCCCTCTTTTTTTCTCTCATGCCTACCCCAGGCTCTCATCGGGAACTACAAACACAGATGTGCTCGTTTCCATTTCGCTCGGCTGCTCCTTTGCCCACAGTTACTTTAGGTCTCGTGTTGCCGGGCGGAGAGGGCCCCCGGGTTCCAGTGCAGCGGGGTCAGACCAGGACGGGGCCCCTGGCACAGGGGTCAGGAAGGCTCCTGCGGTTACCTTACCCCCCCATACCTCAGGTACTTCTCTGGCTCTTTACAAGGATAAAAAGCAAAGCTCTACAAAAGAAGCCTGCGTGGCACACCTGACTATCACGGAGAGCAACGATCTTCCTAATCCCGATTTACAGACGATGGTGGAAAGTTAAGGATCAGCTACCAAACTAAACTAGTCTGTGCCAAGACAAGTCCAACATTCACCAAAAAGAGCCCTTCAAGATTAACTACTGTTAAGGCACAGAGGATGAATCCAACCAGGCTGATCTGCTATTTCTGATGCATTGAAGAACGTTAAGATTCCATTGATTGACAGATGAACTTCACTTGATTTCAACATTGTTTTGAGTACATTTTAAAGTCAAAATTCTCTGATCTGCTTCTTAAATTTGAATATTTTCTGATCTTTTTAGTCCTTAATGACTTCAAACTGGATATGTTTGAGTTGAGTAAACAAAATAACATGTTCCAGGTCTTCATGTTAACCCTCCTCATTGGCAAACTAATTGGAAGATTAATCAACTATAAAAATAATCAGCCCTAGCTGGAACTAGCAGACACTGGCCTATTTCCAACCACCTTACATTGGATTGGTTCTTATGTAGGTGAATGGACTAGCTCCACTCAGAGCGCTCAGACAGGAAGTGGATCATTCACCCGTTCACACACTGGTGGCAGATGCCGCCTACACGGTCCAGCTGCTCCACCAGGACCTCCGACCATTCACACACATTTGGTGCCGTTCAGGGTTCAGGGACGTGTTGACCATGTAGGCTGAGCCACGGTCGGCCCCGCAAAACCATGCAGTAAAAGCATATTCTTAGAAGTTCTGGCTTTTTAACTGTAATGCTGTGAAGTCGTAAATTAAAGCAAGAAACGAGGCTTCAAGTTTGAACTTCAATCAGTACTTGAGTCGGTACTAACGGAGTGTAACGGTACTGGTATTGGGAATTTTTTTTTTGGTAACTGTGACTTTAAAATCAATGGTTTTTGATGTATCGTTACACCCCGGGTCACTACTGTGTTGTTTTATACTTCTACCATCCATGTATAACACAGCTCTAGTGACACCACACACACACACACACACACACACTCACGTAGCTAATTCAGTATGAGCACTACAGACACAAACCAGAGGACACACCAGGTCTGTGCAGCAGTTCAAATTGATCCACCTATGACGCAATCCAGAGATGGAGCAATGGAGAAAATGGAGATGAGGTGAGTGACAAAGCTTGAAAAAAAAAAGTACAAAGGGGATCGAGTAATAAACAGATCGAACGGAGAGGTGTGAGCTCAGTGAGTGGGAAACACGCCAAGGTGGAAGGGGGGGGGGGGTCACTCCAAAAGCAGGTCACCGGAGGTAACAGTTCACACAGTGGGACATGCCCAGGAACTACCTCTGAGAGCAGCTCTGGCGCTTACAGCGGGACCTCAGCCTTGGCTTCGGCCCTGAGGACGGTGCCACACACACACACACACACACACACTCAGCGTATGTGTAGGAATGAGATATACACGCACACACACATTTTTCTTCTTCGTCTTCTGTTTAAAAACAGGTCAAACTTTGTGAAAATCTCAGTGAAAGTCATAATTAACACAGGGAAAATGGAATGAAGTCATTGTGTGGGGAGAGGAGGGAGTGAGGCGTGAAATGGCGAGCCGGAATTTGATTTGGGATGACAAGAAGAGGAATTTCATTCAATATTTTTGCACGGAATTCCACTCCCGAGTTGTTCCTACATGTAGGATTATGAGTGATACTGTTTTCATTTCCACCTCGAGATTCAATCAAATGACAAAGAAAAGAAGTCGTAGACCTAAGAATGCTTTCAAGTTCTTGTTTCCAAGACTGGAAACTCAAACAAAGTCCGGCTTCGGACCATGAAATTTGGCAGCGGAGGACAAATGCCCTCACACTCATCGTGTTTGACAACCACTGTGGAGACTTCTAGTTGAAGCAAAACGTTCTCGGAAATGAGAAGGTCCTTCAACGTTCCACTGAATGAAAGTTAAACAAAGCGAGTCTAATTGTTTGGGGAAAACACTCGTTAATAAAAATGGGCGGACGTGTACCTGCGGCCGCTGGCGTCCCTCAGCACAGCCGCCCCGGGGTCGACGGCTCGAGCCTCCAGCTCCTGCACCTCCTCCAGGAGAGACTTCCTCACAGTGCGACGTGTGCTGAGAGAAGAAGAAAACCTTGAGTACGAAGTAGAACAGTGCCATAAATCCCAAGAAGAGCAGAGTATGAATTGCGCTTGGACAAAACTGTACTCTTCAACTTGTGCATGTGCATATCAGAGTTTGTAATTGTAACTGTAGATCTACACTTCTGCACAAATCAAGTACAAACTCGCAGATACAGATTTGCAGACGTGGAGTTACGAGTGCAAACTTGCAGATGCTCTTGCACAAGTTGCAAAATGCGCTTGCAGTTTGTTTTGGCAAATCTCTAGATCTATACTTTGTAGACACGTGTGATCCATAACAAAGTGTCGACACAGGCTCCACATGGGGTCATGTCAACTTGTCGGCTCGGTGGGCTCGATTTCTACGGGACGTGTCTGGACTTACGCGGTCCAGGCGAAGTCTTTGAGTAAACAGGCGGTCGGCACCAGGACCAGGCCCAGCCAGAAGTGCCAGCACTGCATCACTTTGCCAGCCTGCAATGACAACACACACACAGGCTCCATTTAGGTTAGGTTGCACATATAATTGGGCAAAAATTGGGTATTAAGTCATCAGAGGGACACATGTGGAAAATGCACAAGGAGAGGGGGGGGGGGGGGGAGACAGAGAGAGAGAGAGAGAGAAAACACTGAAAGCCATTCAAGGATTTAGTTTAAAAGCTTTCTCACACCCCGCGTGCCTTTTAACACGCTTTTCCCACAGCTGAAATACAACGCTCCAATGATGCGAAAAGATAAAAATGTGAGTGAGTAACCGCAGACCCCCTACCTATCTCTGCAATCCAGCTGCAGCCAGCCTAGTTGACCCCCCCCCCCCCCCCCCTCCGCCCCCCATCCTGAAGCCCGTCTCCGGGGATTAATCTTACATCTAACCGCAGCCAGGACTTGTCAGTCTGTCCGGTCTCCTACACATCTCTCTCTCTACTCTTCATCTCGCTCTTTCACAACCACGTTTCATTATCGGGAACTGTTGCCCCACTGCTTGTCTTCACCCGTTGCCGTAAATCCCTCCGTTCTCCTTTATTACCCCATTTATTCCCTCTGCTTATCTGCGAGAGCCTCGCGGCGTTTCGCAACCCTCCAGACTCTGCGACTTTGTTGACTCAGAGCTTTACGCCTCGAGAGCGCCGCTTCACGCGGCCTTAGCTTCCACCGCTTTAAATGCCCCGTATCGTGCGTTTCCTGCGTCCCGAGTTTGGATCCGGAGATATGGAGAAGACTACGGTTTCCCAGCGGGAACCAACGACTGGAGGAAGAACCAGAAAACCATTAGGAAATATCTCCTGCCGCAGCTGGAATCACAACCCGGCCACTTCCAACTGTGTCTGTCTCCATGTGGGAACACCTACACACCCAGGTTCATTTCTTTTTAAGTTCTCACACGGTCTTCATTGCGCTCTGAAGACGGAGGCGTGCAAAGTGATTTTCTCTGATTTGTTATATCCATAGAAACAGACTGCTGGTCTCCAACACATGGTAATCACCACAAATCACACATAGCTGGACACACATAGCGCATTAGGAACACATCTCTTTTCCATCCTGTCCTGTCCCCCGTCCTCCTCCCCCCCCCCCCCCCCCCCCGGAGGACAGATGGAAATATAGATAGGAGCAGCGGGGGAAATAAGAGAGGTAATGGGGTAGTTAAAGGGGGACGAAGGGGTGATGGGGGGGTGATGGTGGCTGAGTGTCTCTGACCGTTCCCCAGTTAGACCGAGCAGCTGCAGATATTTGACCGCATTCCTGATTTCTGACACAAATTGAATTAATGGGCTGAGGGGGAGTTCAGACGGGCCTTCCTCTCCTCCAGTGACTCCCTGCCCACTCAGTGGGGCACCTCACCTCACCACCTCCCCCCACACCCCCCCCAAACAAACTCTAAAAGGAGTCTCTCAATCAAGGGGATCCTCGTCCTCACCCCCACCAACCGGAACAATCATCATCACCATCATCATCATCATCATCATCATCGTAGTCAGCAGCTCGTCCTCTTGAGTCAACACCTCGGCAGAGGGCCGTAAAAGACTGTGAAGAGGGGGGGGTGGGGAAGGGGGACTCGGGTGACATGCAGCAGGTGCAGGCAGCCTGGTGAGAGGGGCTGCTGGGGTATAAATCTGACCCCCTCCCGCAGGGGGGTCGACGTGGAACACCCAAGAGGTGAGTCTCATAGGCGCCACGTGTCGGAGACCAAGAAAGATGAAGAAGAAGAAGAGGAGGAGGAGGAAGAGGAGGAGGAGGAGGGGCGAGTGATGGGAGGAGGGACGCGTGATTATCATCAGTCCAATATTGGAAAAAAATGACATTGCGCCGATAAGTCCCATAATGAAATTATTTCCAGATAACTAGAACCAATTATAATTGGCCGATGTCGCTTGACTTAGCTCATTTTGAGTGCGTTTGCCCCGAGCTGACCGCTATCACCGGGGTGGGCCTCCGTTACCGTTTCAAGGGGGAAATGTGACGACAGTGTGCTACGCATGTTCAGATAAAGTTCTGACAGAGGTTAAAAAGAGTACAAACTTCATCACATCTGATCTTAGATTCGTTTCACCACTGAAATAACAGTGTATGGAAAGAATTTGAGGATGCTAAGCTTCTGCGGCTAAAGCTAATGTTGAGGATAACGCTGATACTATGGCTGAAGCTTACAAGATGGTGCCTGGTGCTGGTCTTCTTCCTACCAAGGGCATTTGAGATTTGAGATTACCTTATTGATCCACAAACAGCAAATGAATTTTTCTGGAAGCTCATCTTATTAATAAATTAAAAAGCCTAATGGCAATAGGTACAAAGGATCTTGTATATATCCTGCACTGCCATGTTTTATGTGGAAGTGCATGGTTGTCAACTCAGAGGTGGAGCGATAACATTAAAGTCATCTTTACTAACTACAACCTTGGCTTTCTTTACCTCTTTCTTCTCTATGAAAGGTAGGAAGTTACTAGTTATCGGTAGGGGTGGGGAAAAAGTTATGGCTTTTATGCACCCTAGATGGCAGGCTGCATAAAAGAGACGTAGAGCTATTTTAACCCCTGTTAGCCCCCTGTTACTACAATGATTGACGTGTGTTTATGGAGAGAAGGAGGGGTGGACTTGCCTGGCCCAGCATGTCTGGGGCGATGGGAATGGTGGGCCAGATGGCGGAGTAGACGGCAAAGAAGACCATCCAGAGCACCATGCTTCCCCATACGGCCAGGTGGGAAAACTACACCAGACAGAGAGAGAGAGAGAGAGGATGGAGATTGAGAGACAAAAAAAGACAGACAGAGACAACGTAAGGTCAAATAGCTTCAATCCAGCCTGTCCGTACATATATATATATACACAACCTTTCCCTCCGTGCGTCCCCAGCCTTTGTCCCGCTGCCTGTGATCTGCTGTAAGGGGACACTGTGTGAATTCCACCGGGACCCCCGCTTCATTACTGCCGGGCCGTTGTGTGGACAGCTGAACGGCCACAAGTGTCAGCGCACCCCCCCCCCCAACCCCTCCACCCCCAACCCCCCCACCTCCACCCCCTCCTACCGTCCATCTCGCCAATCTCTGCAGGAAAGAGCCAAACCTCGTCGCCATGGTGACCCCCGGCTGCTAAACTCCACATCTGTCTCCTATTATGAAGAGCGTGATTCAATTACGCGACGCCTTGTTGGATTATTGTTATTATTATTGTTTCTACGCCTTTAATGACCGTGTTTGACAACGTCGGGGCTTTCGTCCTCGAGCGCCTCTTTGCTCCGCTGCTAGACGGACCGGCGTGGATCTGACATCTGGCGAGTTTTGAGGCAAAGCAGGAGGATTTTCCTACATGCGAAACATCGCAACGTGTCAGAGGAGGAGTGTCTGTGATTTCCTCCCACGTTGCTCGCTGCAGGTCTGGGCAATGTCCGCCTTCAGCCTCCCTCAGTTTGGCCTGAATCACGGACTATGACTATCCCAACGTTAAAAAAAATAGATGTATAAAGATAAAAATCAGTCCGAGTACGTGCGTACAGTTATATGGCTTTCATACATGCAGCATGTTCGACCCTTTCCGGCCATGATATTTGGCTCCAACAACATGTGACTTGAATTAAACGTAGGGATGAAGAGTGACTTTGTCTAGCTCTGGCTTTTCAGCATCATAAATCCAAGTACCAAGTGGCAGAGTTTACCCATAATTTATGTGTTTTTGTCCTGGATGTCAAACGTCTGTTGGATTGATATCGATGACCTATATACTGTAATTTCAAGCCCCTGACAGAGAAGTGTAAAGATATGTTACTCGTGACCCTCACAGAGTGCTCTTTGACAGGAACGCAGGCATCTGGGCTTTATGTTAACCGTGCTAATTTAAATCTGATTTGCTCTTATATTTCCTTATGTACAGCACTATTCATGTACCAGATGGGAATCTTGCATCCAGCCCCCCCTCCTCGATCTGCTTTTCTCTTCGCATGATGGCCGTTGTCCATCCATAACCCTGACCCTTTGTAACTTTCACCTCTTAAAACAATTCCTGCGCTTAAAAAAAAGGTTCCCCCGTGGGCTCTTCAGACTCTCCGGGAGGAACATGTCTCGTTCCAGTTTGCGCTGCTTTCTCACACTAGAACCAGGAGACCGCACGCTAGAACACATCCACGTAAACAATGTGGGATTGTACGGGGGGAGGGGGAGTGGTGGGAAGAAGGTGAGATTTCCATATTTTATTTTGTTGTTGCTGTAACCTCAAACCTCAACCACAAGATCAAGGCGAGCCACATCTTCTCCCATGTCTCTGCCGACCGTAAAGCACCAGGAAATGTGAAACCTTCACACTAAAAAACCCTCACAGTCCCCCCCCACTTCCCCCTCTTATTTATCAACAGTCGGGTAAAATACAGCACATGTGGTGTTGCACATTAGGGAATGTTACTGTTCCTACCCTGGTCCAGGCGGTGGTCTCCATCCAGCCTTCAGACATACTGTAACTACCACATACTACACACACACGCACACACACACGCACACACAGAGGGGGGAAATAAAAAAAACAGAGAAACAGGATTAGTTTGCTGGCGACTGTGGAGATAATAAACATTAATGCTATACAGTAAACTCAGCAATGTCTGGTAAAATGCTCAGGACCCCTGCACCCTCTATAATACACACACACACACACACACACACACACACACACACACACACACACACACACACACACACACAACATATAACAAATAAATACGCCGACATTCACAGGAGACTGCAGGGAGTAAGATGATATGGAGAGTGTGAGATGGAGAAGCGAACAGGGAGGAGAGATGGATGATTGTCGAGAGGAGACAGACTGGCTAGACAGGACTAGATTGACTGGAGACTAACAAGGGCTCCGAGGGAAGCACAAGCAGCACAGCACGCTAGTCAGTGTGTGTGTGTCTGCGTGTGTGTGTGCGTGCGTGCCTGTGTGTGCAAAAAGAAAAATGCACAAAATCTTGATGCCAAAAGACACACACATAAAAACACAAACATTATTAACACAATAGGCAAGATACGAGTGAGGCGCTTACTGTGTAGACCATGTTTCCGACAAACAGGTAGTCATTGCCCTGACCATCGCTGAACGGGGAGTCTGTGGGATGAGCACACACACACATACACACACACACACACACACACACACACACACACACAGATAGACAGAGTCCATGGGAAATTGTTATCAACAAGAATTATGGATATTAGATGAATTACTCCCAGTAAAAATCACTTACCATGCTCTAAACATTTTCAGCGGAAACCAAAACAGGATAATTGAATGAATCAGTGCATTGATACAATGACCCCAAAACACCTGAGAGACAGAGACAGAGAGCAAGAGAGAGAGCGAGAGAGAGCGAGAGAGAGAGAGAGAGAGAGAGAGAGAGAGAGAGAGAGAGAGAGAGAGAGAGAGAGAGAGAGAGAGAGAGAGAGAGAGAGAGAGAGAGAGAGACTCAGGTCAAGCTAATGCCAGAACACATATACACACACACACATATAGACTTATGCCCCTACAGTCCCAAACACAAACAGCACTTCCACATAGTAACATATAACATCAACTGAGCCATCAAAAGGTTACATCCTGCACTCAAACACACGCACACACACACGCACACACTCTGCCACACATCCTGTGCAGTAGGTTGGTTAGGGTTTTGCTGGTGTGCCCTCTTAAAAATGAAAAGACTTCCTTATTCTGGCCCTATGAATCTCATTAGAGGTCGCCATGGAAACGTCCCGGCCTCCCGCCCGCCACTGCTTGTTTACCGTACAAACAGCAGGCATCGCTCGTCGACCCCGCGGACGAGCCCGCCAGGCACGACGAGTCGAGGGCAGAGCGTCAGGAGGAGCGGGACAGACGCGGCTTTGACTTAAAGTCTGTTTCGCCCTGCCACGGCGAACGGGCCAAACCTACCTTGGTGTTGAAGCCCTCGGCGTTCTGGGTGATCCGGTAGAGCTGCGGGAAGCGGAGCATGTTCTGCTGGCTGCACGGCCGGTCGAAGATGCCCAGGGTGAACGGAGGCAGCGCAGTGAAGATCTGGACGGAGGAGGATGGAGGATGGAGGCAGAGGCGTTACAACACACAGACTCTGACTTTTAGCTGGGTAAGCAGCCTTCATGGCAAAAAGAAGGGAAAAAAATGCCTGTATTTAAAACACAATCCATCAGGTTTTAAAGGAAGGAGCACCCTGAAGGCATCTGCTGTCAGACACACGAACACGTAGGAAAAACAATCACAAACGCCCACACAGATACACGTCTCAGTGATAAGGAGACAAAGTGGAGGGAGAGCGATGGGGAGATAAGCAGAGGCTGCAAAGAGCCGGCACTTCACGTTAACTAGGTGGAAAAAGGAGAAAGTACGGGGGGTTGGAAGGGAGAGTGGAGGTAGTGACTAAAATTGGAGAAATGGGAGATTAAAAAAAAAAAAAGTGTGAGGCAGTTTGAGAGAGGAGCCAGGGCGGGTACTCACCACATTGTAGAGGCCTATACACCAGCGCTCAAAGAGGATCTGGCCGGAGAGAAGCCGTTGACAAAGGCAAACCAGAGCTGTGGCACAAAGAGAGGGATGAGAGGGGATGAGGGGAACAATGGCAGAGGGTAAACCAGCCTTAGGGAGGCAGTGATAGTGGAAACGGCAGGGAGAGGCGGCCAAAACCGGACCGCAGATGATACCAATCTCACCGGAAAACTAGAAACTCTGCCTGCTGTCACTCACAACTCATCAAGTCTGGACACTGGTGTATAATGGCATATAAGTCAGTAGCTCAAGTAATCAAGTACTCCTCAGATAGTACTGTATTAGTGTGAGAGGCAGTCATAGTGAGAACATGTAAACCGAGGTGCTTTAAATGCGGCCACAAGGCTTCTTGGCTCTGGAGGAGCTTTCTGACATCATTGAGGTTAATTTTACTGAAACACACTGGGTCTAAATGTGACTCAGGGCCAGGGGAACCTTCATTAACGCCTTCATACACACACACACGCACACACACACACACACTGAGTGCAGACACACACACACAGAGTGCAGACACAGGCTGATCTGAAGCCAGATAGAGAAAATGTTTGGGGCCGCTGGTGGGAGTTGTGGCATTCCTGGGCATACAGTGGAGCATACAGCCTAGGGGTGATGTCAGATACACAAACACACACACACACACACACACACACACACACACACACACACACACACAACCATCCCCCGTTTTCAGTCCCCAAACAAGAAGTCAGAGACAGTCTCTAACCTCTGACCTCGGGTGATCTGCAGGGAGCCAATCATGCGAGATAATCACAGACACACAAACGCATCTACGTGTCCGTATGTATGTATGTGTGTGTGTGTGTGTGTGTGTGTGTGTGTGTGTGCGTGGGCATGTGTGGGACGACGGCAGGCGACAGGCAGCAGCTCCCGTCAGGACCTGCACCTGCTGGCATCCTTAATGTCAGACCGAGGGGAGAGAGAAGGGAGAGAGAGGGGAGAGAGAGAAAGGGGAGAGAGAGGAGAGAGAGAGGTTAGAGAGAGGAGAGAGAGAGGAGAGAGACAGAGGGGGGGACAGAGGGGAGAGACGGGAGAGTGAGGGGAGAGAGAGGGGAGAGAGAGAGGGGAGAGAGAGGAGAGAGAGAGGTTAGAGAGAGGAGAGAGAGAGGAGAGAGACAGAGGGGGGACAGAGGGAGAGTCGGGAGAGTGAGGGGAGAGAGAGGGGAGAGAGAGAGGGGAGAGAGAGAGGGGAGGGTGGGACACAGCTGACAAATACCACTCATAACAGGCAGTCCAGGGCCGCCGTGTGCCCCCTAGTTTCTCACTCACACACACACACACACACACACACACACACACACACCACACACACACACACACACACACAAAACTGTCAACCCTCGGAGCCAAGGATTCGTCACTGCTGATCTAAACACGTTTTCCCTCCGCGCGCGCGTGTGTGTGTGTGTGTGTGTGTGTGTGTGTGTGTGTGTGTGTGTGCGTGCGTGTGTGTGTGTGTGTGTGCAAAAAAAGACAGAAAGCAGACACCCCAGAGGCAGCTCGTCCATCACTGTCAGCCATGTCGACAAACAGCTGCAAAACGTCTCTGTTAATGCAACTGTTGTGTGTGTGTGTGTGTGTGTGTGTGTGTGTGTGTGAAACAGAGAGAGAGAGAGAGAGTGTGTGTGTGTGTGTGAGCTCCTACCTCTATAATATAGAGGACGACATTCTGTAGAAACAGTAGAGGATGCACTTGGTGACGCGGTTGTAGCTCCACGCCCCGTGGACCAGCAGCAGCTTCTCTAAGTAGGAGAACTAAGATAGTGGAACAAAAATAAAAAGAGGTTCAAATGCAAAAGTTAGATAGAGTAGAGAGGGTTGGTGGGAGGGGGGGGGCATCGCGAATGTGACTGGGAGACGGCTAAGCCCTGCTGACAGTGATAAGTCGCCCAGAGGCCGTGAGATAAACGAGTCAAACGGGGAGAGTGACGGAGCGCGTTTGAGGAGGAGAAGGAGAAGAAGAAGCTGTTTGCTTCCCCGAGCCGCCATCGTGATTTACAGCCACGGCTCCACGCTGAGAAATCACAATTATCCGGAGGACGTTTTGACCAAGCGGCTTGTTTTGTCTGGGCCGAAGGGTTCAAATACCAAAAGATATTTAATCTGAACACGAGAGGAACAGACAAACGAGGTGGGGGGGGGGGGGGGGGGGGGGGGGATAAAGAGCGGAATGACGCCCAGAGCGGACTTTATCATCATTAAATAGAGGTTAGCCGGCTGAAAATGACGGATTGTCCCGGAGTCGAACAGGAAGTGGCTCCTTAAAAGGAAGGCGCTCGCAGAGGGCGACAGTGCTGGGAGCGCAGGCGGATCGGGTTTGGGGAGGACCCGGGCTGGCGGTGCTAACATGATACGCCGCTGACCCCTGTAAGTCAATTCTCCATTCACTGAGTTATCCTCCCGCCCCCCCGGGGGCCAAAGATCAGGGTCGGCTCAACCCTCGCACAGGTACGCACATTCCCTGCCTTGCATTTCGGATTCCGATAGTTATTTATGCTCTTTTTCTTGTCTCCCCCTTGTTTGTTTTGCACCAAAACACATTGTAACTAAGTTGTGTAACTCCTCGGATTCTGAGGACACTGGCCGGCATCCGACCCGTTATCTATGACTAGATAATAGAATAATAGAACGAGAAGTTTCCCCCCCTCTGCGGTAAGTTTTGGGAAAAAAGGCTATTTGTCTCATTCGCTTTTCCACAAAAAAAAAAGTGTATTCCCGGGTTTTCCAGGTCATGGCCGTTCTAGGGAACAGAAACAAAAGCAGCTGGACTCCCGGTAGGTCCCGGAAGATCTTTGGCCTGTTATCATCAAAAAACACTTTCTCATCAGAACCTTCATCAGAACCAAACTGAAGTCCAGCTCCTTTTGTTTTTATGACCTAAAACCATTCCAAAAAGAAAATGAACATCCCTAAGTTTGTCTTTGAAATCTGAGGTGCTCCCCAATAGCTATGTTGCTATAAACAGTCAATGTAATGTGTGGAAGAGGGATGAGTAGTAACAACAGTGTTGGGTGCTTCACACAGTGTCACTAATAGCAGAGTGGTAGTATCTGTGGCCCTGGTCCTGCTCCTCCCACCTGTGCTATGGAGTAGTCGGAGGAGTTGGTGGCCTGCATGCCCTCGTTGCCGCTGATCCCCACGCCCACGTGGGCCGTCTGGATCATGCCCACGTCGTTGGCCCCGTCTCCGATGGCCAGCGTGATGGCCTTGACGTGCTTCTTCACCATGTCCACGATCTCCGACTTCTGCAGCGGAGACACTCTGGCAGCCCCCAAAATACAAGAAGAAGGAGAAGAGGAAGAAGAGAGAGGAGAGAACAACGAGCGAGATGGTGAGGTCGATAATGCGAGAGCGTACAGCAGCTGGACGGTGCAGGATAAAAGAGAAAACATGAAACAAATTTGGAGCGAGAGAGAGAAAAAAAAAAAGGAAAATCAAAGATGCCAGCAATTATGAAGAAGAGAGAGGGGGGAGGATTGAATAAAGTCAGGAAAACAGAGGGAAACACACACACACACACATGCTGCAGGCCGGTGTTTACAGCTCTATTAGGAAACAATGATTCACTGTTCGGCTCATAAAACTCTGGGTAGCTCATGTTTGATGTGTTTAACTGTCTGTGTGTGTGTGTGTGTGTGTGTGTGCGTGCGTGCGTGCTCCACCCTCTTGACCTGATCGCTGATCCTCCCGTTCATAACTGCTCCTCTCCCTCTCTCCCTCTCTCTCTCTCCTCTCTGACAATAGCGGCTCCATTACAGACGCGTCCCCCGGGCCCCCGCGACACGACACCGAGACGTTGTGCTACAAGTGCCCAGGGTGTTGCCCCCCCTCCCCCGCCTCCTCCTCTCCCCTCCTCCCTCCTCCTCCCCCTCCTCCTCCTTTCTTTTATGGTGCCGGGTGTTAAACTGTCAGACGGGTGAGATCACAGCTCCGGCCCGTGCCCCCTTTGCTGCTCCCACTCTGGTTTATTTTCGAGCGGGTGGCTCTTTTTTTTTTTGTTTTATTTTGGTAGATTTTCGGCTCCCTGGGCGCACACCTGTCCCGGATTGCCCCCGTCTCGCTCCCCCCTGTCTGACCCCCCCCCCCCCCCCCCCACACACACACACACACACACCCCTCCAGCCCCTCTCTCCTCTTGTCTCGGCAGCTGCCTCTGGGTGTTGAGTGGCTGCAGGTCTATTTACGTCCCCCCTCACTTCTGTCTTTGTCCGCTCGCCCTCGCTGCCAGTTTCCTGCGTTTTATGTTTTCTTCTTACGGTCTCTGGACTGAAACGTTTCCCTCCCCCTTCGGTAATTTTCTCGAGTGCTTTTCAAATCGGCCTCGTTATTAGCGGCTCGTCTCAAGTTGGACTCGTCCTCGCCTTGTTTTGGCCCGGTCGGAGAAAAACCCTTCAACAGTTTACAAGCGCTCCTTAATTTCGTTCCGCCGCTGGAAGCAAAACCCCCCAAAAAATCAATCAGTACGAGGGCGAAGTTCTGTATTTTCCTTACTTGCGTGTGCTAACTATATCCACATTTGAGAATAATGAAGTTATTTTCCGCAGTCCTGCGAGAGGCATTCTGAATCCGTCGATTTCGGCTCGCTCATCGGACGACCGTCCAAAATCATGATTTAAGGTCAATTAGGGACTCTAATCTGGCTTGTGTGAGCACTTTGATGGACTGTCACCACTGGGTACAAAGCGGATGGGATGACTGATGGATGGATGGGTGGACGGATGAAATCCAATTACCGACAATCTCGAGCTGGTTGCGTTTGGGGACACTGGCCATATTGTGTGGCCTTGCCGAGCAGAAGGGGGTGTGGGCTCCTCGGAGAGCACCACCTCCTCCTTGCTTAAAATCGGAGACGGCAAAATTAATCCCCGAACACGCGACAAATCTCATTTCGAGGTTCGCTCGGAGGTCGTGATTGGATCACCGCCTTAATTTTTGCGACGGGGAGATGAAAGAGGAGAGAGGAGTTTACGTTGTCCTGACTCTCGCACGCATGTGTGTACAAGCCTTTATTCAAAAGGCTCAAAGTTCAGCTCCGGGATGATGCACGTCTTCTTTATAGGGAGACATCGACTGGCTGGGGGCACTCGGGGGGTGTTTACGTTCTCCGAATTTCGGGACTCGACCGACTCGGCCCGACATTTGTCTTCATCTCTGTTTTCAAAACACGCTTTGTACGAGGAGGCGTCTCTCTCTCTCTCCCGCCTGCCACTCACATGCGTGCAGCTTAAGCTGCTCCCCGTTCTGCACCGCTTGCAGCCTGTGCGGCTAAAAACAACTAAATCCACAAAAAGGAGGAGACGGAGAGGGAGAAAACCCGATACTGGGCCCGGGATTAAACTTGCGCAACAATGCCAGCTTTGGTTCTCACAGTTCACAGCTTCTGCGAGCGAGGTGTTTTTCATGCACGATACGGGACCCGTAAAATGGAAAAAACAAAACGTGTTTTCATTCATAAATTCATACCATACAAGATGCCAGGGCAGGGCAAAAAAAAAAAGGTCTGTTCTCACCCAGGAAACTGTTTCTCTGAACTGCTGCCGTCTGGAAGGTCCATTAGGGCCAGACTCACACACCATAAAACTCCTAAGATTTGATTATTGGGGTCATGTAATATACTGTATACTGATATATTAGTTTTTTTTACTGCTATTACAGGTTTATTTTTTACAGGTTTACGGGCACTGAAAAAGCCAAAAATTTGACCAAAAAATGCATTTTTGTGGCCAAAAGTGTGGACCAGCACACCTGCCTGGCACACCTGGCCACTGTAGGGACTCTGCCACTATATTTATGGAGCATTCAGACTCTTCCAGTAACTCTTTTCCAGAAATAATAATAATAAAGTACAACCGTGCTATAGGAGAATTAAGCAATTTTTCTCTCATTTTTCGGTTTTTGGCCAGAAAAGAATCCCTAAAACCTCATCATCTCGCCCACTTTGTACCCTGTAGGGTCATGGGGAGGGCTCTGCTGCTGTCAATCATATGGCGGAGGCGCACACACACACACACACACACACACACACACACACACACACACACACACACACACACACACACACACACACACACTCACACACCCTCCTATGATTACCAGCTTGCTGGGCGTTTCTCCCAGCTCCTGCTGATTCTCCACCAGGAGCCGCGGCGTGTCGACTTTCCGATGTCGACTTAAGAAGCAGCCAATCGAATTAAAAACAAAAAACAGAAAAACGACCTGGCACAACTGTCCTACACGTAACGCTGGCGATGGATGAGGTCATGGTAATTGGGAGCGTTAACACAGGTCTGGCCCGCTCCGAGCACGGACAATACTTCAAACGCTTTTCCCCCAGTTGAAGAAAGAGGAGGAGGAGGTCGGGCCTCACAATGGCCACGTCTGTCCGCGTGTGTGTGTGTGTGTGTGCGTGTGTGTCCTGTCCAGCACGGCCTCTCCCGCTCCCGGGTCCCTCACGCCGAAACCGTCCGGCATGTTCATCAGTCGCTCTGATAATGATATTACTAAATCGAATTACGTGTGGATGCATGAGCCCGCGACATGAAAACAGAACACAATACGCGGCTTTGATGGAGATATGATGCAATGAAATCACGAGCAGATGTGTAAGCAGTCCCCGCACACACACACATGGACAAACACCACACACACACACACACACATCCGGCTGGAGCCCACAGGTCATAAAGATGGTCTATCTTCGATGAATATGTAAGAAGGATCATGTCCCGGTCAAGCCGAAATTGCAGAGCTGGGTGGTCTGCTTAGCATTCATACAGTACGTTACGGGTGTGCAAAAACACACGTTTACTCTCACACACCTTCAGCGGGTTATTTCCATGGGAAAACCTCAGAGAGGAGAGAGAGAGAGAGGTAAAGAGAGGGAAAGAGCGGTAGAGAGAGAGACTTGGCTTCTGTGGTCGTTTGCTAAAGGATGGGATCAACCTCCACTCTTTGTTTTTCTCCCCTTTTTCTCCGTCTGAAGTGTCTCTGATCGCAGATCCCTCTCTCTCTCTCTTTACCTCCCGCTCTGGCTCGCTCTGCCTCTCCCCACCCCAAACACACACACACACACACACACACACACACACACACACACACACACACACACACACACACACACACACACACACACACACACACACACACACACACACACTGCTAACAGTGTCTGGGGTTGTGTAAAAAGTGGCGTTGGGAGAGATGAAAGGCTCTCCCCGCCCGGGCTCTTCACGGTGGAGCCGAGCAGAAAATAAGCAGCCGCTAAGTCCTCCGATAAACAGACGCGCAGTGAAGTCAGGAAGCCATGCGTGCAAGTACACACACACACACACACACACACACACACACACACACACACATACACATTCCCAAACTGTGAAGTATCGTGCACGTACAGTAGAGCAGATGACACAGTATCTCACAGGCACCTCTGGACTTAGAAGTCAAAGCTCATGAGGTACAAGCAGCTCATTAACCCTGGATGTGCACGCTCTCTCATAACAGCAATCACCTGCGGCTCAGGTCAGGAACCTCCCGAGGCATCACGGGATGATTACAGGTGAAGGTGAACAATGCAAAAACTAATTCGGAAACTTTTGCTCTAATCTCTCTCCCCTCTTTGAAATCCCGGATTTCTTTTTTTTTTTTTGCTTTATCAAAGGGCCTTTGAGAATTTCTCAAAATTACAGACTCGGAGCAGCTGAATTCTTGGGCTAATAAAGGCATTTCAGGAAAACTCCACTTTATGCCGATGAATCAGGGCAGACGTTTGGCGCCAACTTTGGGCGCTTCAGTCATCAGATTCCACTGAGGTATTTTGGCCCCGTTCGATACGGCCACCCGGTCACTCAGTGCTTAGCATCAAGAAGGACCCTGGGTTTGACCTCTTTCGAGGGTCTCTCCTAAAACGTTCTCCCAATGAGTTACCACTGAGTAGATGGTGGGTTCTCCCACATCCAGGTACTCATCCAGGTCCTCTTCCCTCTATATATAAACTGATCATAATAATGTAATGGATTATCTATCTACCTACTGTACCTACCTACCTACCTACCTATGACCCCTCTATGAGAGTGGATGCTATAGGTGTGTGCCCTGTGTATGGGCTGCTCCACCTCTCATCCACCTCTCATCCACCATTCCTCCACCACTCCTCCACCTCTACGCGCTGGGAGAGACTCCAGCAGGCCCCCATGACATGGATTAGGCATAAAGCGGGTTAAGAAAATTGACGGATGGATGTTCAATTCCAAGTCTCGGTCGGGGTAACAAGACGGATGTGGAGTGGAGGGGAGGGGGCAGAGAGAGAGAGAGAGAGAGAGAGAAGGATGGAGTGGAGGATAGGGGAAAAGAAGAAGCTAGGAGCTGTTTGCAATGCCTGTGAGACCTGAGTCCGGATATGCAAGGGAGAGTCAATTACCTCCCCACTGGCAGAACACACACACATACACACACACACACACACACACGCACACACACACACACACACACACAAAAGATGAGTGGAAACGCTTTTGTTAAACATTGCAGCTGCTGCCGAGTTCAACATGACCAAAAAAGGCGACGTGCCGTAAACATCCTATGAACAGAGTGCACTTTGTATGAATCAAAATGTACAATGGCTCGGCCTGTGTGTGTGTGTGTGTGTGTGTGCGTGCGTGTGCGTGCGTGCGTGTGTGTTGGAGCCCATTCCAGAGGTACCAGATGTAAGTGAGTCAAGGCTTTGACATTTCCATGCGGCGCGGTGTATTGCATTACCCCGCTGTGTGGCGGGACAGGCTTTTATCATCCTGCTGGAGTCGCTGACCGGAGGCAAACCCCACAACCTCTCTGCAGAGAAGAAACAACGCCTGCACGCTCTCTCCTTTTGTTTGACCAACTTTCTGTTCGTCACGTGCAAGGCCCGAGTGAAAACGATCGCCGAGTAGGTCGGAGTGTCCTCCATCCTCGCGAGGTGGCCTCCAGATGACGACTGGTTGGCTTCATCATGATTATTATTATCATTACTATCATCATCAGTGGTTAAACTGGTGGTTAAAATGCGCTTACGTTTTGTAAGGAAGGGGAGCTCTCGAAATCTCTCAAATAAATACATATTGGTACATATTTGAATACATTTTCAGGGTTCCCACTCCTAACCAGAAGTCATTTTCCAGGACCTTCCCAGGACATTTTCAGCCTGTTGCCCAGAAGTTAATGTCACAACAGATGTGCACATCTTTTAACCCATTTGCATTCTCTCACAGGGCAGGGGGGAGGATTAATCATTTTCCAGGACAACTTAAGAATTTCCAGGACATTTGACCTTTTTTTCCCTCTTTTTCCATATGTTTTTCATGACTGGAAAACTGGTCAATCGTTTTCCAGGTTTTCCAGGATGCGTGGGAACAATGATTTTAATCATTTTTCTTAATCAAATGAATGATTTTAAAAAGTCACATGACGGTAGTTACACCCGTGATTACAATGAAACACTGAAGCTGAGCTGAGACCAGGTGAGGAGGCGGAGCTGAGCTCTCTCTCTCTGATCATTACTATCATTATCATTATTATTATCATTGTGATTAACCTCATGGAGGTCTGAGGCGCTCGTCCAGCCTGGTTCTACCTGCGAGTGAGACGGTCGAGGCGTGGACCGGCTGCTCGGCAGCGACTCTGTTTACAGCCTCTATCTGAGAGAGGCCTTTTTAACACGGGGCCGGCTTGTAATTAAAATTCCAGACTTCATCTCCACTTCTCGCTGACCCATTTGTCTCGGTCACAAGACGCATAAGATGCGCATGCTGTGCTTTTTTTTCCCCTTTTCCCCCTTCTTCTTTCATACAGTTTTGCTTCATGTGTGTTTTTCGGAGCATTTTCACCTTCCACGCTCCGTTTACGAGCACCGAGCCCTTTTTTCCCCCTCTCTCTCATGCGGCCAGAATGAAATGTCATCAAAGTCGAGCCAGGGAGATTGTGATTTTTTTTCATCCGCGGCCTGGACAACTTTAGATTCACATCTGGCGACCGTTGTCTGTTAGCGGAGAAGCTGTCGAGGGGGATCTCGACGCACAAATCGGACACAAGTCGGACACAGGTCCTGAGTGTTTTGTGCACGTACGTTTCCAAGCTTTTCACAAACCCAGTGTTTCCTCTTTGTGTGTGTGTGTGTGTGTGACGGATGAGGCCTCCCTACCGGCAGCAGATGACAGCTTTGCAGGACAGCGCCAAGTCGAGGAAGGCCTGGCGGAGCTCGAAGGACAGGGCGTATTTCAGCGTCTGACCGTCGATGATCAGCGCCAGCTCGTTCTCCTTCCTCAGCGAGTCGCCCAGGGACGAGCAGTGAGCGGTCAGGGTGGCACGAGTGGCCTGCAAGGAGACAGAGGAGGAAAACAAGAAAAACACAACACGGGGAGTGAGAAAGTAAGCCTCTGAGGCCGGGCGCCTTCACACATTATCAACATGTTTTCACTGGGAAGCGTTTATCTCTAATATCTCTTCCACAGTTGGCTCGAATCGGCACCCTCCACACTCACACTCTGGAGCTGAAGTGGATAAAACTGTGACAAATGATTGTTTATGTGTTGATAAATCTGTCACTTACTTTCTCTGTGAATTCGATTCGTTTTTTTGGTTCATAAAATGATGCAAAAAAAACAGTGACTTTACTTATGCCTGCCGCACAAAGGCCAAGTTAAGGCCTTTAAACGCCTCAGTTTTGTGCCCACCTCAATACCAAAACAAATCCACATTAAGAAGCTGAGATTGGGGTGGTTCTGACTCATTCTCAAATATGTTTTTGAAGGCTTAAATTGACAAGTTTAAGCACTAGTTATGATGCTTTACTCTTTCTTTCTACCTACCTACCTACCTATCTATCAAAATCTCTTTCCCAATGTATATACATATACTGTATCTTTATGCTATTCATGCTGAGGCTGAAAACATATTCACTTTTCAGAAGTTGGGATCAGAGACTCAGTTTCTTAGAATCTTTCTCAAAACAATGAGATGTTGTTCCAATCCTTAAATCACTTTCTTATAAAAGTCTCTTACAACAGAATAACAGATTATTTTCGATAGTTCTACAGATGAAAATCACACTGTGGATACGTCTGATGGGACCTGGCAGGGGCCCTTTCAAGTGGCCGTGTTTTCAGGTTCGGTGTTTTTCCTGCTGATACGGTGGCCTCGAACAACGGTGAAAACACAAATCACACACGTCAAAGCACACGGACCAATTTGCTGAAAGGTCGAAACCACCGGCGCTAAATTGAAGACATGTGGCCCGCTTGGTTGCGCGGGCTGCTTTCGTCAGGCCGGAGGAGGAATTTGCTTCTGTGTACACCAAACAATTAAGAATGCCAACACTAGGTTCACAGTTGCCCCAGACATCCTCCTCCTCCTCTTCCCCCTCCTCCTCCTCCTCCTCCTCCTCCTCATCATCATCATCAACAACGCAACACGCGGATGCTGTGAAAAGCCCCTCCGGCCTGTTGATCTCCAGCCATGAAATCTGAAGCGACTCTTCTACCAAGCCACAACAACAACAACAACGCAGGATGGAAATATGCCACAGAGGAAAAAAAGTAGAGTAAATCAGTGGGAGAAAAAAAAGATGAACGTGTGAGACTAATGTAGTCATCATCCATCACGGAGAGCAGCGTGGATGCGTGTGTGTGGATGCGTGTGTGTGTGTGTGTGTGTGTGTGTGTGCGTGCGTGACAGCACGGATGCCAGGCCGGCCGCAGGGCAGCAGTTTGGGGCAGTTTTGATGGAGCTCTTGATAATAGAGGAACAGGGATTAATAGAGAAAATAAACATCCCAGGGAGTTGTAATGAATTCCATGTGGACGGGCAGGCACGCTACGAGCTACCAGGCAGCCCACACACACACACACACATATGCACACACACACACGCAAACATAAACACATGCGCACCTTGATTTCCCTCAGATCTCAGAGAGGTTTAACATGATCTAATAGCAGTCTGATGTGCGCAGTATTCCTCGTGGTACATTCATGACTGTGGGAGATTAGGTACACGTTCTGTTGATTATTTCAAGAGTTGAGAAAGTAAAAATAGGTAGGTGGTTGTCAGATGTTCGCTCTTCGATTCCTGGTCTTGATTTTTCTATGTTCTTTCAGTATCCCACAGTCCAAAAACATGCATGTTTAGGTCCATTACAAGCTGTGTGAGAGGTTTGTAAAGAGTGTATGCCCTGCCTTTGCCCAATGGTTATGGTGCCAAGAGGCACAGATGAAAACAAAAGAAAGGATGGAAAAGTAAAAAATGAAAAATGTTTGACGGTAAACCAAATGGTTAAAACGCTCCAATCCAATTCCGGACGAGGCCTCCTAAAAATAGCCGGTCACTGAAATAATGGAACAAGGATGTTGCTTTCATCAAGCTCCGTCCGTGGCCAGCCGCTCGATCTCTGTCTTCACATGAGGAATGTTTTATTTGTATGTGCAGAATTCAGTTTATACACACACAACAGAACCGGGAGTGATGCGGAATGAAATGCCCCGGAACGGGAATTTGTTTGTGGAAACGCGGAAAAAGTGCGGCTCGACACGCAGAAATCAGCAACGCGGCACCGGACTGTAGACAAACGCTTGAGGATTTGGCGCCGTCGAGAATCTGCACGGTCTCTGTTTTTCTGTTTTTTTTTGGGATTTTCACCAGGCCTGAGAAAGAGAGGCGCGACCCCTCTGTCCGCCGACCGGCTTTTACCAGGAACTCCAACCAACCCCGAGCACACGTGTGTAACATATGAACGATCCGGCCTCTAATTTGAAGCCAAATAGCGATGCACGCACGCATCCCGTTTAACCCCCCCCCCCCCCACACACACACACAAAAAAAAAGAATTCCCTGCTCTTGTTTTCTCAGCCTGGGGCTGTGTGTTTTTCTTTGTACGCCGGAATTCCTGTTTGCATTCACCTTTTTTACCCCCCCAAACGGGCGGAAAGGAAAACAAAAACATAATGAAGGGATTAAAGGGGATTACAGGTTGTCAGAGTTCTGAAACTCAAAAGTGTCTGTGTGTGTGTGTGTGTGTGTGTGTGCTCCAGCACGTGCACGCATGTGCGAGTGTGGCCGTTAGCATGTTGCTAGGAGGTGTGTGTGTGTGTGTGTGAGACACACATGTGAGACATGGGAACCTGACAAAAGCTTCCACCTCATGCTGGAATTATGGGACTGTCTCTTTTAACATGTATTCCAGTCCAGATTACAAAAATACAGGCATGAACATGTCATTTGTAACATGTTGCCCTCAGGGTGGGAAATTTAGTTCAAAATCACTTCAATTTCGTCAAAGTCAGACCGGCCGTCTCATCTGCGAGGTAGCTAGTGGGTGACCAATTGTAATTTGTCCCAGTCCATATCTTTAAAACTGCTGTAATCGTCAGATTATGAAGTTTCCGATGGTACCTGAACGCAACTTTGGTATGGCTGAAACCAAGTGTGCAATTGTAAGGGGGGTGGTCACTGTCATTTACTTTCCTTAAAAAATGAAAAAAAAAAAAAAAAGGAACATAAATCATAGGAGACTGATCCATTTACAACCATGGCTCATAAAAGTGTGTCCCATGTCCAATATGCTATTAAGTAGAGGCAGATTTGGATTTTTTCAGTGTTGGTGGTTACGCCCATGTACTGTATCATAATAGTGGTGATTGATGACTTTGTGTTGTAAAAGCGCCCTGGCTGAGGGGTCACACACTCGGGTCAGTCCTCCAGTGGATGCAGACAGTCTGCCAGTCGAGCAGCGAGCCACCAACACACACACAGTGACTTGTCACAGCAGGTCCGGCCTGAGCTCCAGCGATGGCTAAGACGGCCCGGGATAAGAAGCGGGCTGAGTCTGCGGGGAGCTGCAGAAGGTTAAAAAAAGAAAAAAGATAACTGCGGTGCAAAGGCTGGTTAGCTCCGAGAGCTAACGAGACGAGAACACCGAGCCAATCGGTCTTAACCGTGTGCTCATGACGACGCACGCCCACTAATGACATGAAAAGAACCAGCTCACAAAAGGTCCACTATGATCACACGTTCACACGTTCTCCAAAGAGGAAAGAAAACACCAAGACCAAAGAGAAACCCATTACTCGGCAACTTTTCTCACGCTAAATTAGCTGCTATTTTTGGAGACCAGAAAGACAAAAAAACAAAAAAAAAAGGCTTAATTCTTTGATTGCGCCAGTCGCGATGTGATAGATCTTGTTAGCGAGCATTTTTGAGCTCCAAACTAAATGTTTATTTTTCATATGTTGCTGAGCTCGGAGTGGGCGGAAAGGCACAAAGACACGCAAACAGAGAGAGAGACAGACACACACACACACACGCACACACACACACACACACACACACACACAGATGTAATAAACCGTGTTTGCAGGCCCTTCTGGAAAGAATTTTATCAGGGTTAAATTTGGATCACAAAATGGGCAGAGCATGGGACAGACTGAGATATAACAGGTCGCCTTCTCCCGTCGCATAGTTTTCCATGATACATATAAGGGCAAACAAACAGATAAAAAAAACACACATCTATCTCCACACACACACACATATATATATATAGAGAGAGAGAGAGAGCGAGAGAGAGAGAACACTACAGATGGGAGAAGCAGGAAGGTTGATCTAGTCCAGATCACCCTCTCCAACTCGAAGAGAGCTCTATCGCCGGTGCCATTGTGACGAATGTGCATAGGTCGGGTATTAAATATACTCAAATAAAGCACTAAACAAGATGAATGGGAGTGAGGAGGGAGGAGGGGGGGCACAAAGGAGAGGACACAGGAGTGTGAATGAGGTTCAGGGAAGGAAGAGAGAGAGAGAGAGAGAGAGAGAGAGCCGCTGAGTGAAGGGGAGGCAGAGAAAGAGACGAGCTCATATCCAAAGTGCAGATTCTGTCACCACTGGTGAGATTTAATACGCCGTTTAATTATCTGACTGTGCATCTGTGCAAACACCCACATCCTCTGCAGCCTGGGCCAGAAACACACAGACACACACACACACACACACACACACACACACAGAAAAGTAGACACGGACAGAAATGTGGACTTAACAGTGGGAGGCCCGAAGTACAAAAACTTCTATAAAAGTGAAAAACTCCAGAACAATGGTGTGTGTGTGTGTGTGTGTGAGAAGGAGAGAGAGAAAGACAGAGATTGTGTGTGTGTGTGTATGATGCGATGTGTGTAAAGATGATTAATGAGCAGATGAGTGATGGTGTTTGTTTTAAGGTTGTTCTGCGGGCAGCGTGACAGGCAGCCGGGGATTGTGGGAAAGTTAGATGTAATGTATATGCGGTACTATCCAGCTAATCGGGGCCGATCGGCTCCCTCTGTGTGTGTGTGTGTGTGTGTGTGTGTGTGTGTGTGTGTGTATGTGTGTGTGTGCGTGTGCGTGGGAGACGGACGACAGGGACGATGTAGAAACCTCGCGTTTGCCATGAGGCGGCGGGCAAACGGGAGCGGGCGAGCGGGGAGGAGGTGCGTGCCGGTCTGTGTGTGGTCATGTGATCCGAGGGTGACAGATGGCGCTTGTCAGTTGTCACAGCTCCGGCGAGCCGCGAGCCGTTTACCCAGGAGGTATCGCCAGCGCCGTTTGTTTTGATGAGGAGGAGCACCAAAAGGAGAAGATCGCATTACCACTCTCTCACATCACATGGCTCGGCCAGATCTCTCTCTCTCTCTCTCTCCCTCCCTCTGCCTCCCTCCCTTTCCTCCAGATTGTCCATCTCCTGCATGAAGTACAATAAACACTCCCCCAGCTTTATTCGCAAACACACTCCTGTACTTCCCATAAGATAAACACTCATATTTTGTTGCTTGTTCCTGCTCTTCCAGCCTCCCCAGAGGCACACACTCTCCACTTTTCTTGGCAAAAAAAACACACACGCACACACACACACACACACACTCACATACATACACACGCAGAGACAGACGGAGGCCGCAGAGGCTGTGTATTGGCTTCCTGCGTATAGAGAGGGCGCTGACAGATGTGGAGGTAGTGGTGTGAAGGAGACATGGACCAGAGAATAGGCTTAGGGAGGGAGGGAGGGGAGGGAGGGGGGTGAGGGGGGGTTTACATCTGCAGCCAGCTGCAGGATCTACCGCACAGACAGATCGACCACGGCGACGATGAAAGCAGGGAGACGGTCAAGCCTTCCCACTGCTTTCCTGAGAAGGTCTTCCAGGACAAGTTGTCACGCCACGCTCCAATACATCCCTCACAAACAGCCTCACTGGCTCCAATATGTACAATTTATTCCATTTTATTCTATTGTTTTGATATGGCAGGTGGGGAACTTTCATTTTAAAGAGGGGGGAAAAGAAACAAGATATTGTAAACATCTGAACGGACCTGAATTGTTGTACCATATTATTAAAACAATATATAATGCTTTGGATGTTTTCTACAATTCAACCTTGAATTTTGTATATTTAAACAGATTGCGTTCATGTTTATTCCTCTTCCGCCACAAGAAGTCTTATTCAAAAGATGTGCAGACAATGGCTGCAACTTATCAGTGAGATAATCTCTTAAATCCTCAGTAATTATGATGAATCTAAACACTGTACATGTGTAAACCTAATAACGCTAAAGAGAAGCAGACAGCGGGGAAATCGCTTTCCCAGACAACTCAAGTTTCCATTTATCACTTTCTCTCATTTTTCCATGTTTTTCAGGACATGTGGGAACACAGAGTCCAAAAAAAAAAGTTTGGGAGAACTTCTTCTTCTTTTTTAAACAATCTCAGGGCAGGAGTTGAACCTCGGGGCGAGACTTTGATAAGCCGCTTCTGTTTTGCGAGCACGCGTGAAGAGGCTCAGCCGGTGTGAGTTATTTTAAGTGTGAGATAAAGCGTTGCTCTGGAGGCTGTGCAGCCTGGGTTCAGGCCGGCCCGGCGGGGCCTTACGCCCGGGGGCCCTGTGAAGTGGCCCGGCTCCACAGCGTGACCGCGACGCCCCGCTGCATTCACAGGCTCACGAGACGGAGCGTTTCTTCTCTTTACATCCGTGTCAGAACGCCAAACTGAGCTGTCAATGTCAATACGTATTTATATCCTCGCTGACTGGGAAAAAAACCCATACCCAGACATGTTGGCTGCCAAGGCCATATTTTACTGTATGTCAGAGAGGGTGTGAAGCATTTGATATTTTCCATATATCCTATCCATCTATTACCTCTCTTTCTATTTTGCTGTGAAAATGGTCAAATGGCGAAGGCAGGGAATGAATCCTGGACAGGTCGCCAATCAACCTCAGCATGCAGGATTTTGGACACATACCCACACATGCCCTTCAGTCTGACAGTCCCGACTTCGAGAAGATGGACGTCCCAAACATTTTACGTCTTTTTTTTATTCACACTAAAAAAAATTCCCCCACTAGAAGTTCTGAGTGAGGTTGTGTAAGACAGTGTAATATTATATATAATATTAAGGAAAAACAGGGAAAAATTACAACTACCACTACGACTACTACTTTCACAGTTTTATGGAACTGTTAATCAAGGTTGCCATGGTGACAACGGTAGAGCATTCTTCAGGTATATGTAACTGTCAATCAAGGTTGCCATGGTGACAACGGTAGAGCATTCTCCAGGTATATGTAACTGTCAATCAAGGTTGCCATGGTGATGGCAGAAGAGTGAGAGCAGACTGGCTCTGTAATCGTGTTTTAAGTGAACTGGTCATGTGACCGGTCCAGTGCTTTATAAAGGCAATCAAAAAGGTGCTTCTATTCCACTTTTCCAAGACAATTTTAAGTAACAGACACCTCATGAAGGCATAAAAAGATACATAAAAAAGCATCAAACATAAAAAAGTTACAAAAATGTCACATTTGAAAGGTTTTTCTGACATATTTGTTTCCATTTTTCTAATTGAGACATTCAGGTTGTTCAACATTTCTAGGGCTAACGGATGCACCTGGCGCTAAGCGCTCAGCTAACCACGCGGCCTCTCCTCGTCTCGTTACTCAGTTTGGCCACAGCCGTAAGTCATGTTGTCTGCGATTCGCCGCGCCGCCTTCGCGCCCGCTCCCAGCGCGCCACCGCCACGGCCGTACATCACGCCGCTTGTCACACAGGAAATCCCCCCCCCCCGCACCCCGCGTGTCGCCTTTCACGCCAGCTGCCCCTCCCCCTCCAGTCCTGCCGCGCTGGTCCCAGCGACACCACGACGCACTTACGTACGGGAGATGACGGACGGGACGGCTTTCTTTAAAGCCGGTGAATGGAAAGTCTTTGTCTGTCACACTTGGCAGGGAGGAAGCCCCGAAAGTGCAGCACATAAAATCATATTAGGAACACTTCTGGTCGTAGTGAGCGCTACGTAAATTTTAACAAGCCGCTGTCAGGGAGATTTCCTTGGTTACCATTCACTCCCGGTCCAAGTGGAGATGAAAGATGTCACGACAGCGCCTCTGCGAAAGCAGCAAATTCTGCCCCCTCTTTCTTTATAACAACTCATTCAGCTGCAGATGAGTTTATTTTCCGCCCGAGAGTATCACGAGAGGACTGGAACTTTTCTCCCCCGTTTGCCCGTCTTATTCGTGGCGAGACTGACATGCAACAAAGAGCTCTTATGTGCCACCCGGCGGACCGTACATCCACGCGTTATCTCGAGGAGGGGAGGAAGACAGGCGTGACGTTCCCTATAGCCGCCATCCAAGCTTTAAAGCTCGTGGTCAAGAATTTCAAACATGTATGAGAGGGAGGGTCAAAAAAAAAAAAAAAAAAATCACAGAAGCTACTTCTTCTTTTTTTTATGTCATCAGCCGCACCCGGAGCCAAATGTTTCATCCCTTGCGTCCGGCTCGGACTTTATTAGGTAGACAGCAATCAGACTTGGACTGTTTACTGGGACAGTACGGTATGTGATCAAACGTGCCAGACAGGCTGCTAACAGAATTTCCAAAACCATATTAAGAGAAGAGATGCGCTAACAGAATTGGCCTTTGCCCCCCCCCCATCCCTCTCTGGTACTGAATGCATAGGCGGGTTTAAAATACCCTTATTGCCTTGACATTAGATGTTCACCCTTCTCCAACCTAATTTGCTGAGCGTCCCGGGCCGACTCGCACGCTGTCTGGCTCAGAAGAGCCTGGGAGTTTCCCGACACGGCTTTGAAGAGGAGCGCATCACCCTGGCCATCTCTTCACCTGGGAGCTGGCTCGAAAAACAACAAAACTACAGCGATAAAAGGTGTGAAGTTTTGCAATTAAATCCGACATTTCAGTCCCTCTCACAGACCTTCACCACATGGAGGCCTGTAACGCCACCACTGATCTAAACGCTACAGACTGTAATAAAAGCCCCCCCCCCGCCCACACCCCCCCACCCAAACGAAAAGCAGCTCGCGCTCCCAGACGTCCGCCGTGTGCGAGCTGGCTTAGGTTGAAGCGAGAAAATTATCAGCGTAAACATAAATCTCTCCTCCATTCAGGTTTAACGCACGCAGCGGGCCCACAAAACACCGCACAAGAAAACATAAACACACACACACACATGGGGTGGCGGTTTCTGCTGGAAATTTATGAGGCATAATCTCCCCGGCCTCTCATATAAACAATCTCATGAACGCACTGTGATTGTAGGTGTGTGTGTGTGTGTGTGTGTGCGCAGACATGTTTGAGTCCAACGACACATGTGGATGTCTTGGGGTGGAAGACGGATGGACGGACAAAGAGACACATGACAATAATCAAGCCACTTAAAGTTAAGCGGTCACACATGAAGGCGGGATGAGCAGAACACACACACACACACACACACACATAACTGGGCTAGAGATGGAAGTGTGGACCGGGCTTCGGACCGGGACGGGGGAACGTAAATAAAGGAGATAACAACGGAGGAGGAGGAGGAGGAGGGGGTGACAGTTCACTGCTCGTCTCTTTTCATTCCTTTCTCCCAAAGAGACACCAGAGACTTTAATTATCTGCACCTGCGAGCACAACAAAGAGTCCCACCCACTAATCTACTGCGGACCACACCCTGGTTCCCACGGTAACCTGTTTGAGTGGGACCCCCCCCCCCTCTTCCACACACACACACACACCTTAACCCCTAACACTGTCTTACACAACCGTCACAAAGATGCTGGACGAAGAACGCCGACAAAGAGAGGAGGTGGGGAGAGGAGGGCGCACTCACGTCCAGAGAGTCCTCGTTGACGATGATGAGCGACATGCCGTGTGTCACCAGACGACAGGAGTAACCTGAGAGTGGGAGGCGGGGGGAGAGGAGGAGAGGAGAGGAGAGGAGAGGAGGACAGGAGGAGAGGAGAGGAGGGGGGAGATTAGATAAACACGGCGACCCTAAACACAGGTGAAAGACTGGTTTAACGCACGACCCCGTTCAATCTGCTCCACGGGCCTCCGGCCGCCACCTCCACTTCTCTTCCACTTTTCTCACTTCTCTTTTCGACATATTCGACATAAAACAGTCCCGTTCTGTTAGCTCAGAAAACCGCAACAACTGTGGGATTTCAGAAACAGACGCCTGGGCCTGGACTTGAAGCCAGAGACGTTACCAGGAGATTTGAAGTCATCCCAACGTGTAATCTGTTTCTTTAACGGACCCCGAGGGGTTTGAGCTTTTCCACAAAACGGGTCACGGAAAGTGTTAAAACGGGTGCGCTAATATTCGCTGGTCCTGTGATTCCGAGTTTGGCACGGGCACGAGCGGCCCGTGAGATAAACGGAGACGAAGTGTGGACAGGCGGAGCGGACGCTGCTACGGTCAATAAAATGCAAACATTCACAAAAGCTCTTGTTCTCTCTGCACGGGCCGGTCCCAGATGATCCGCAGCCCTGCGGTCAGGGATGCCTGCGCTCAAACACGCTCCCAGTTACTTTTAGAGCCGAAACAGACGACGACTTCAGCAGCCGGTTAATCGGCTCCAGATCGATCCGAGTCGTTATTTGGTTTGAGAAACAATCCAAAAATGTTTCACAAAGGCCTTTAAATCAGGTCTTTAAAAGCCGTTTTTTCTTGGTCCTAACCTTAACAACATTCAGTGTTCACATTTAAGAAGCTGAGGTCAGTAGATTCGACTCAATTTCTCAATTTTTGTTTGTAAAACAGTTGATTGTTGTAATCGTCGACTCGCTGATTAGTTGTTCTTTTCTATAATTCTACCTTTCATTTTGTACATTTCTTTGGTGTTTATTCCTCGCGGACCCAGAAGGCTGACTCTCAAGTTTTTCCAGGGCTTTTTTCCCTCTCATTTCCCATGTGTTTTCCATGACGTCTGGCAGCCCTGACAGTACATGATTCAGGCTGCTAGCGTGACGCGGGAGCCGAGAGATTCGTCTCAAAGTGGGTGAAAAGTGGCGGAGGACGGCCCCGTTCGGCGCGCTCCTGTTTACATAGAGGATTTGGGTCTTTTTTTCGAGCCTCGTTTCTGTGGACATGTGCCACCGACTTCCTCCGCCGCTGCCAAGAGAAACCAAACACGCTAATGTCATCGCCGCGCGGCTCCTCGCCCCGTGTCCGCCTGGCACACACCGACACGTTTCGCTCGGAAATTGGGAGACTTGTCTGGAATTTCACACCGCGCATAATGCCACCTATTCTCCCCCCCCCCCCCCACACACACACACACCCTCCCTCCACCCGGCCCGTGATTGAATCAACTCCTCAATACGTTCTGTATGCTGCTGCAACAAAAGGCTGCAGTGACCTGGAGGGGAGGAGGGGGGACTTCCACCCCGTGGCTGGACGCGCCGCTAAAAGCATGTCGTAAAAGAGCGTCAGGACTCTGACTTTCGACTTTGCAGGCAGATGGATTGATATAGGTCATGCGGTTAACCTAGGAGGCAGACTCATCAAAACGGAGAAGAGAAATGATGATGTGTTTGCCTTCAGAGAAGACCACTACGTCCTTAGAAACAGATACGATACCTATTTAAAGGTCTGGCAACTGGTTTACTGAACATATAGAAACGTGACCCTTCATCAGCTGTGGGGTCACTGTACACCTAAAGCTGGTCCAGGTACAATGTGCATTTTGAGACTGAGAGACTTAACCATCGAAAGAAGATGACGGGAACAGGATGTTGTTATGACGGATCAAAAACAACATATAGCAACTTTGAAACTATTTTGCTAAAGGGGTCTCGTGACCTTTTGTAAAAAAGAGTGACTTTCCAAGGAATTAATGGAACTTATCATCCAATACTTGCCTCATACTCAATTTTGACCTGAACGTTTTCATTTTGATCTATACCTACTTTCTTATCTATTTAATTACTGTTGCCCAACCTTTACCTCATAGTCATCTGTTCACTGTGTTATTAATATTACTGAGTTTCCAGTGGGAATGAGGAAGTGAAAACACACGCAGCTTTAGCCAAGTTCTCAGCACCCTCACCTATGTTGATGGCGGTCTCCTGCTTGTCTCCGGTGAGGACCCAGATCTTGATGTCCGCCCTCATCAGCGTGGCAATGGTCTCTGGTACTCCGGCCTGGAGACGGTCCTCGATGGCCGTGGCGCCCAGTAGCATCAAGTTCTGTGGGAGGAACAGAAAATGACAGAGGTACATATGAGGATATAAAAAAAGCAGGATGACACACATTCAGGCCATACAGCGGACTTGGAGCGAGAGCTTCTTGTTAGCTGGCTGCAGTTGGTGCGGGAGCTCATTTTTGGATGTCTGTACCCGCCAGTTGCATCTCGGTGCCAAGTAGTAACCCATAACCTTTCCCCCCCTTGCTTTAATTTGTTCAGCATTTAAATGCATGTGTACCCTCATTAGACACACTCGGATGCACACACAAACACTCGCACAGACACACATGTTAACACTACCGTGTTGTTGACTCCAGTTTTATGGGGCTTTTGGCAGGCGGGTGCAGGTAATTACCCTTGTGGTCTCCCAGTCTGAGCCCCCCCTCACCCCTACCCCCCCCTCCTCCTCCTCCTTCTCTTCCTCCATCAGCTTCCCCCTTCTTTTCCTCCCCACTCGCTTTTCTCACCTTGGCTCTGGGCGCTAAAATCCGCGGCTTTTCCCACCTATCGGTCCAGCTCGGCAGGAATGTCTGGAGTGTTTTTGTTCACTTTTTTGTTGTTTTTTTTTTGCCCCGTTTCTTCACAGCTGCTGACCGACACAGGTTTCCGCGGTGTCATCATCTTTTTTTTTACGTGCCGCAGAGAGAGAAAGAGAGAAAGAGAGAGGACGCACACCTCGAGAGGGAAATCTGACTGTCGGTTCTGATTTACGGGCTGTGAGGCAGCTCTGTGTGGAGGCTCAGTGGAGCCAATCTGCCACCTGCTGGCACTCGAGCGAGCTTAACTCTAGGTGTTGATGAATTTCACAGACAGCTCGGGTTTCGATTTCAAAATCAATATGCTCCCCGCTTTGAATCCTGTCCAAACCGGAGGCCTTTCTGAGTGGAGTCTGCACGTCCTATTGATGTCTACGTTGGTTTACGGGTTTGCTCCTGTTTCCTCTCATAGTCCAACACCAGACATGTCCGGATCAATGATCGATTCAGGTGATGGATTGGTGACTTGTCCATGGTGCACAACCTGCCTTCATGTACCCCCAATGAGTGTGTGACGTGACGGAAGGAAGGATGCCACAAAAGGGGCTTTAAGCATGGAAGCTGAGGAAGAGAAATCATGAGTTTACCTTTTCTAGGAGCTCATAGCACTCCTCGAGTTTCTGAGCACGGTCTTTGAGCACAGTGCTAACACGGTTGTATTCCTTCAGCCACTCTTGGTAGGCGTCCTCCTCCAGGTCCACGTAGGCAAAGCACAGAGTCCTCAGGCCTGGACGGACGGGAGGACAATCAATCAGCGTGATCAAAGAGCAGGTATAGATTATTAATCTCGCATGTGAGGCAGCAATCCAATGTTTGTTTTTCCCATTAAAACCCCTGACAGGCGGACACAGATAGATAGACATTCAGAGATACAAACATGCGTCTTTGGAACTGAAAACAACTTTCCCTCGTCTTACTATCTTACCTTCGGTGGCAAACTGTTCCAGATGTGCAACAGTTAATTCCTTGTACTGCGAAGTCTCGGTCAGGCGTTCGAATATGACGTTATCCTGAACGATAACAAAAATCAGAAACTGGACGTTAAAACGGGGATCGTCCGAGGGCGTCCAGAGTGCAGATGGAGATGATAATGTGATAAACATACAGCTCCCTTGCAGTACAACCGTAGCTTCCGGTTGGGGGTCCTGACCACCACAGACATACGTTTGCGGTTACTGCGAGGGAAAAACAGAGCGTTCGGTTTCAAAACACGCCATCTACTCACATTACTGTTATTTACTGAGTGAGATGGACATTTATGGGTTACCTGGAAAACTCTAGCACATTCAGCAGCTCGTAGCTCATCTCCTTTCCCCTCTGAAATGCACAAAAAAAAGAGGTCAGCTTCCAACGTTGCTAAAACCAGCCGTTCGACACATGCACGCACACTCACAGCTTCGATTATGACTGAGTGCGGCGTCCTGGCGGTGAAAACGAAACCCAGGCCTTTGGCCCCTTTGACCAGAGCTCCTTCGTCGGGAGACGAGGCCTGGTAGATGATCTGGTTCTCCTCTCGCTCCGGGACCACCGTGTGGCACACCGCCATCATGGTCAGGAACTCGCAGATTTGAGGTGACGTGGGCTGAGACGTGAGCACACAAACGGAGCGGATGTTGAGTTTTCACGCCAGTCGCTTTCTGGGAAAACGAGCGCGTTACTAATTGGGGGACGTGAGACAAGCCCGGGAGACACCTACATGGTTCTTCTCAATGTTCTGGATGAGAGTCGGGTCGTCAAACTCTGTAGAGTTGTTGCTGCTGGACGGCAAATTACTGGGCGGGGGAGAAATAACAGGACAGGTGACTTCATTTACACACCGTCGGTAGCCAGAATCTGTCTGTCAGTGTTTTGTTTTGTTAAATCATTGTTGCGACTGTAGTCGATTCATTACTCAAGGCATTCAGTTCTTAGATCGTACCAAAGGTGGAAAAACAGATGAGGAGGTCAGAGTTTGAGAGAGCCACTCACCTGAAGTCCTCCATTGAACGATCACAGTCAAGATCAGGGAAGTGGCTGCAGTGGCGGCGAATGAAGTAGTAGTGCAAAAGGAATTAATCAGTTAGCGAACTGATTAGTTCATTTGATCAGGCAGGCAAGAGTTCAATCAACTGAATTAATAAAAGATTATTATTATTTTTTTACTAATGTTAGTTCAACAGTTCAAGGTTACAGGAAAGAGGAAGATTAAAAGTGAATTTAGGTGCTTATTTACTACTGGCAAAGTGCTCTGTTTATTTGTCAGCCTATGAGGAATGTACACAATAGAAAACCCACTGACCCATATGTGATTCCCGCAATGGTACACTTCTTAAAGTGCATGACGTTACAGGTCAGAGTTCCTGTCTTGTCGGAAAAGAGATACTTCACCTGGAAAAGACAACGGTTAGCGATTAAGGCAGATCATGCATATTCTAACAGGTCTGTACAGGCCGGGCGGATATGTAATAGTAATGAGGAGGGGGGAGGAACTGACCTGGCCCAGTTCCTCATTGAGATTGGACGTTCTGGCCATGGCCGGCGTGTCTGTCTCTGAGTAATACATCTCAACATCCTGAGAGGAGAAACAAAGACAGCAGATATTAGAATATATAAATATAAGTACATTTAAAGGCACACACTATGAAGCAGAGCATACCCAGTTGATGAAGAGGGCCTGTGTGAACTTGACCACCTCCAGAGTGACCAGCAGGCTGATGGGGATCAGGTTGTTGTACAGGATGATGAAAGTCAAGAGGTTGTACGCAAAGTTGGTGGAGATGTCACCTGTGAAAACAAACACAGGGCACTTTTACAGACCTTTTTTCCCCCCACAGATTAATTTCATGTGTTTCTAGCAACTGAAAGAACACTTTGTGTCACTATTTTATGTAACTTTCTTTCTCTGTACAGATATGCTTGTTTATCATCTTCCATTTCACAAGGTGATGTTTTTTGGTTCAACTGAGCCAAAGTTAATACACAGATATATAGCTCAATAGCTAGCTAGAAAGATATTTCAATAGATAGATATCTCATTAGCTAGTTAGATAGAAAGCTCAATAGCTAGCTAGCTTGATAGATGTATAGCTCCATAGCCAAATAGATAGCTAGCTAGCTTGACTGCTACAGTAGAAGATAGCCAGCTAGATAGCGACATATCTCAATATCTAGCAAACAGCTAGATAGATAGAATGCACATTCATTGATCCCTTACTTATTTCAGGAGTCTGTTTGTGTTCAAAGTGTGTGTTTTAGTGTTTGTGAATCCTAATTATCCATAACTGCAATTTCGCAAGGATGTTTGTTAATTGGTATGTGATATGTAAATACAGGGAAATACAGTTTGCCAAATCTGACACCTTTCATCCTCGTGAGGATCGGCTGTTTCACTATGAATCATTTCACACCGTTTACATTGAGATACACTGGGAAATATAATATAAAGATGTTGGTATTTTGGCAGGACGTGCCCACCACTGATGTTTTGTGCCGCTGTGTTCTTACCAGCTCGCGACAGGTACCAGCAGGCATCTTCGGTGTGCTCTCTGTTCCAGATGGCGGCGCCCACAGAGCTGACCAGGGCCATGACCAGCAGGATGCCGAACAAGACCAGGATTTGCATGTTGGTCACTCGCTCCACGTTGGAGCGCTTCAGAGGTGCCTTGGTTGAGTTCTGCCAGGTGCAAAAAGGTCCAAGGTTACAACAAGTGAGAAATCCACTGAGCCCGTGCAGGATGAGGGTAAAGTTACACAGATTTACAACAAAAAAAACCACTTTCAGCACATTTTCTCCACTAATTCAATTTGTTGGACAAAATTATAAATATTTTGCAACGACTATTGTCGTTTCTGCCTAAAGGATGTGTCAGCAGTCCAAACACGGGGACCGGGGATTAAAAGCGACTCTCGGCTTGGACGTGCTCCCAGAAAAGCATCACACAGTTAATTAAAAGCTTGAAACTCTTCCTTCTTCCAAGTTCACAAGGGCAGGCGACTCTACTTAAAAAATATCAAATTAAACTCAGAAATTCCTTCGCCCGTGGACATTTTGAAAAGAAGACTTTTGAAGAGTTAGCCGCAGTTTATGGCACAGTGGATTTACCTGCATCAGTTTGGAGTCGTGGCCCGTGTAGACTACAATTCCCACAACCCACTGCGTGTTCCTGAGCTGGGCCCCACGCAACAAAACCTGGTCTGGGCCCAGAGGAGCCGGACTGAGGCAGGGAACAAGAAAAAGAAAACACAATATCAAGTTTCTCGTCAAGGTTTTTAAAACGTTGACCAGAAGGACAATGGTAGGAGATTTTGTGTGTGTGTGTGTGTGTGTGTGTGTGTGTGTGTGTGTGTGTGTGTGTGTGTGTCATACTTCTGGTTCTCGAGGCGCAGGGTGCCGGTGAAGTCGTACAGGTGTCTGTTGGGACCCTCACACTCCAGACGACCAGACAGCGACATCAGATCCTCCAGGGTCTGAGCTCCAGCCGTGAGTGAGAGACCCTGGACACGAATATGACACAAGAACGGGCGGATTATGACTCATAATAGGAGATGATCCCATTTTTAACATGGATATTATATTTTGTCATTTGCGCTCAAACATCAATTGGCAGTTTGTAGAATCCATCCACTAAGAAATCAGACAACCTAGAAGATCTGTTCTCATGTGGATACCTGTCTGATCTTCAGGTTGGTTTCTCCATCCAGGTTGGAGGTCTCTGTGTAACACATGGCCTGTGGTTCACTGTGCAGAAAGAGATCAGACAGGCATCAAAACAACAGTCACAGATGTGGGGGATTGTGTGTAATGAAAGCTTGGCTTTTCAGCTTTAATTTTCATACGATACTTAGGATTTCACGATACATTTGCCAGACGTTTAATCAAAACACAAGCCGATGGATTGATCGATGATGACACCGATATTAGATGGATCCCCAAAAATTTGGCACACACAGCAAATGATTCCAACACTTGTGCTACAGACAAGAACATATCAATGTGCAGACACACACACACACACACAGTCTAACCTGGATGACACAATAACCATGTCAGCTGGAAGGTGCTGGCCATTGGTCACCTTCACTATGTCTCCTACTGCCACCTTGTGGCCAGGACACAGCAGCGCAACAGCATGAGAGGAACAAAATTGTTTGGGAGGAAAAGGGGAGAGGAGGGTACAAAGAGGGATGGGGGGGCAGAAGACAGACAGGAAACAAGAAGCAAGTTAATTAGAGACGAGTAATGACAGACAGCCAATAGAGAGAGAGAGAGATCGAGACTTGAGATGAGCTGTGCTTTGTGCAGTCTGTAGCAGAGGCAAACTGGAGGGAGAGGAAGAGATCTCACGCTGGTAGATAACAAGTGAGAATGAGGAGGGAGGAGAACGAATGAGAAAGGTTGAGGAGTTCACAGTTTAGGTGAGTTCAAGGACACATGCTGCAGTGCCATACAAGCATCGTCAGCCTTGCAAAAGTGTAGTTTAATCGAAAACAAAAAGTTTATATTTGTAAATAAACTGCCTGCATGAAAATAAAATAAAATACGACGTGGGAAAGTATGTGGAGCGATTTATCAGGATAACAGGATGAGCTCGAGCGCAGCCACAGAGCGCCACATCAGATAATCTGATCAGTTTATCAGGTGGCTTCTTCCCTCCCCCGAGGTCTACAGAGGGAGCGGGCTCAGCTTTAACACATCCCGGGAGGTGACGATTAGGGAATGTTTTATAGCTGCATTGTTGAAGCTTTCACAAAGAAAGAGGGAGGCGGATTATATCCAGATAAAGGCATTAATCGGGAGACGTTTTACCCCCTTTACCGTGAGTTTCCCTGAGCGAGCCAGACAGCTCTGACCCCGGCGCTGCAAGGGGGTCGAACTGCTGCTAGAAAACGTTTGTCGCCCGCGCAACAATAGCGAAAATATGATTTGATCTGACCTGCTGGAGCGAGGCCGTACACAGCTGGAGCTCGGTTAATGAGTCCACTGAACAGAACTAAGGCCAAACCTGCAGAGAGCGGTTATACATTTGTAGCGTGAGAGCAGGGAACATGCCTCGCATGCTGAAAAATAACGACTCCTAATTGACTAAAGGTAACTTCACTGAGGAAGCATTGGGTAAGAGTCTGGTTCAGATACAGAGATAGATCAGAGGAAGACCAACCAAGGCCCCCTCCCACTCAAAAAAAACAACAAACTCAATTGTTATCTAGTCCTAAAAACATCGATACTAATTACAGGGGTATCTTTTTACTGTCTGGGATCCAAAGTAGACAGACCCGGGCCGAACACAGACACACCGGCTACAGAGAAAACCGCAAGAGGTAGAAATCTGTTCAAACTGTCGAGGAAGACGAGTGGGAAATGCATCCATCTAATGAGATTAGATCACAACATCGAGCTTTCTATGTGACGTTGTTATTGTTATTATGGGCAGAACTGATTTGGTTGCCAATGCTTCCTCCTCTGCACGCGTGCTCGACTCGTTAGGAGCGTCGATATACGTGTGTAAACAAAAGGAGCGGGGCGAGCAGAGAGGCGGGGGTGGGGGGGGGGGGGTGAGTGAGTGCGGGGCCAGAGGTGAAGATGGAGGAGTGATGAGAGCGATACCTGTTTCCAGATGATCGTCTGCCAGGCTCCGTTCCGCAGCACTGAGAGGGACAAGGACAACACAGCCCGTCAGTCAGCCTATAGAGCGGCGCTCATACAGTATTCATGGCCGCTGAACTTTTGTCCGCTATAGTGAGTGACAGACAACAAGCTATTCACGCGGCCGTGAAAGGAAAACAAAACCAAAAAAAAAGCGGGCGCGCTCATGGAAAAAGTGCACGGACAGTCGATGGGCGCGCAGACGGTACCTGTTGTCTTCTTCTTGTTCACCGTGTTGTCCGCTTTGTGTCTTTTCTACAAAGAACCAAGAACCAAACACACCAGGTTAGCCTCTAAGCCTCGGGAGGAAAGTCATAACGTCTGTCCAGACCTGGCCGGGACACTCACGTAGTCCTCTATGATTTCCTTTATCCCGGCCACTGTGAGGATGAAGATGAGCGGGACCAGTGTGGTGTAGCGTCCGGTCGGCGATACATCCGGGATTTGCTGAAGGAAAAGAGAGAATTTAAGTACAGATCCATCATACGGTGATGGTCTGTCCTACATGGGGCTGTACTACGGATAATCAGAGCATAATAGTTAAGCTCAGGGAAAGTGAGTCATGTGACGGACAAAACACAATACAAACTGGCCAAATTGTTATTTGTAAATAACAATTAGTTTAGTTGTGTATAGACTTAAGCTATGTTTTTTATATTGGTATTTTATACATGTAATGTTTTCTTTTTCACTGTTGTTAAATACTTGACTGTTTTGAATTTCCTACACAAGCACCTGTAAACTAACTTTTTTTAAAAGCAAAATAATGATTAAGATCTGTACATCTATCTCTCTATCTATCTATATCTATATATATCTAAATATATATATATATATATATATATATTTTCTCTATATAATTACATATTCTCTTCTGGCTTTCTGAGGAAAATCGCAATCTAGAAAGCATCGCTCAATAATCCATAGCTCAGCATTTCAAAAATAGCTGACCCTGTGGGGGACCTTACCAAGGTTTATAAAACCAAAAAAAAAAGACAGACTTCTCAGGGTCTGAGGCCTGTGTGGGCAGTGCAGAATCAAATAAAACCAAACAAACGAGCGGCTGCCGTTGTGCGTGCGTGGGATTTACCTGCATGAGTGCGATGAACAGGAAGAAGGCGTTGGCAGCCCGCCTGATCTGCTCATACAGGAACCGGGGCAGAAAGGTGAGCACCCCATACTTGGTGGTACTGTAGGGGGGAGGGGGAGGGGAGAAGAAGGAGGAAGGAGATCCTGTTATGTTTATGTTCACCATAATGATTTAATAATCAGACGCTCTCCAGCCGGAGAACCATAAAGGCCGAATAACAACACACTCCACTCAGGTTCCAGTAGAGAGAGAGGCACTTAAAAATCTACTAGAGACACTCGATTGTGCTGAGAGGGCCGAGTCATTACGGGCTGCACACACATCACACCTGCGGTATAATTAGAGCGATATCTTTAACCCCATGAGCTAAATTTAGACGCAGCACCCCAGAAAATAGGTGCGAGGAACCTTGGCACCTCGGCCCGCCCGTCAATCAACCCAATTGATCAGACCGCAGCATCGATCCGCCTTTTTATAGCGAGGAGCTACCGTAAGAGCTTTTAGAGCGGCTAAAAATAAAAATAAATAAAAAGGGGGCCAAGCTTTGAGTCGAGTCGAGTCAAGTCAAGGCCTGCCTTGTTTTTTTCCTGTGCGGCCTGAGTGGAAAAGTAAGCGCTCCTAAAAAGGATTTTGTTTAATGGACAGTGTGTCCTCTCACTGTGTGTTGTGTTGTGTGTGTGTGTTTGTGAATGTATTGAGTGGCGAGTCACACATAGGAATAGCAGGCGGGTATCACCTAGGAGATAAATCATAACTGTGGTTTGTGTGGACCACAACACTACAGAGCAGGGCATAAGATGCAAATCAGACGAGTTGTCCACCAGTCTCTCTCTCTCTCTCTATGTCCTGACCCTCATGTTCCAGATACCTCCCAGTATGTGATACTACACCGATGATCAAGCAGATAACCCTGCCTTAATCTAATCAAAGAGAAGTGATACCAGATTCCGAACACGCAGGGCCAAAAGGAGGGGGAAAAAAAACAACAAAAAAAACTAAACGAAAAGCGGCCAAAAACATCTGGCTGTGTTATTTTTCATACTATAGATGTCCAGCTTGCCGGTGGTGTGAACAGCTGTTAGCTGCAGGGGCGATGCTCTCCTGCTGCTGTGCAAAGGCCAGTGTTCTTCATACATGACAGGCCGGAGCGAAACACCAGGCCAGAGTCACTCCATGTCAGTGGAGGAACATAAAAAGTATACCGCGAAATAAGAGAAGTGGACGGGCAACCCCGGGGGGGAGAATGGAGACGAGGAGGTGAGCGTTGGGATAAAAGCCGCGAGACTTTTATCTCTGAGGGAATCGATGGAGTTATTGAACCTTTTAAAACGCAAAACTGAAGAGCTCCAGGAAGGCAGGACATCAAAGGGCACGGCTCTAGAGTGCTCCTCTCGACCCTCCAATCGGAGGGCAGCGGCGGGGGCCGGACGCGGTGGGACGAGCCAGGCAGCACCTGCCCTAATCGTGTTTGCGGAGCTGAAATAGGCCTGTTTCAAAACGGGAAATTGAATCTTCTGATAATAATGGCGGGTCGCTGGATGTCAACCTGACTAATAACAACCTTTCAACTCCTGCTAACATGACGCGAGGCGCCAGGCACGGTGGGACATGCAAATAGGAGTAGTGTAGTAGAGAGCAAGCTCAAGTGCTGTTTGTTTGTTTGCCCGACTCCATCAGCCCATCCATCTATCTGCATATTGACCTTGGCCTATCTGGGGCCAGGTTAATGGAAGCGGTATGTCTGCAGTCTTTCCAGCTCCTCCTGGGACGTCCTGAGGTGTCCCAGGGCTAAACAAGACACGTAAGTGTCTTGTGGGTCTACCTCAGGGTCTCCTACATGTTAAAGGCCATTGGAAAACCTCAGAGGAGAAACGCTCCTTCCAGTACGAAGCAGCTCTCCTCACCTCAGCCAAGTCGGGCCACCCTGCGGAGATATCCGATTTCAGACACGTGTATCGACAATCTCATTCTACCAAAAGCTTGTGCCGGTGAGGTGAGGGTTGTAACACACATCAATTGCTCAAACAGAAGCAAAATCCTGCACAACAACAACAACACAGCCAGTACAGCGTTTACATTACTGCCCGTGCCGCACCCATTCGCTGTCCATCACGTGCTCCTTATTGCCCTCCCTCAGGACCAAGGCCCACAAACAGGAAAAGTAAACTCAGCCGTTATGGCAATAAGTGCTCCGAGTCTTTCAGGAGAAACTTTTCTACAATCTCAAACACTCCTTTTAGGAACGGGAGTCAGGCTTAAGCCCCAACTCAAACTAGCTCCTGGCACAGAGAACACATTGGTTGGGTTGGAGATCCCTTTAAAGAGTCATCCATCCATCCATCCATGCAGTCTCTTAACCTGCTAACATAACTGGGGGGGTCTGACATCCATCTCCAGCACATACATAGTGAAGGCAGGATATACACCTGGGACAGGTGTTGGTCCATCACAGGACACGCACAGACACCATTGACACTCACATCTTGGGGCAATTTAGAGTCTCCAATCAACCTGACCATGCATCTAATCATGCATGCTGTGATAGCAAACCAGAGTAGCCAGAGAAGTCTCACACACACACACACACACACACACACACACACACACACACACACACACACACACACACAGGTAGAACACGCAACCTCCACTGACACGTTTAACTTGCTTTGACAGAACCTCTGCTTCAGCTTTACGTGCTCCTTCAGGCACGGATCACTTCCTGTTTGCATCGCAGCAACATACAGCCACGACCCAAAGGAAAAAAACAAAGAAACAATGACAGCTATGATAAAGAGACCCTTTGAGACAGTATGTCCTTATTAGCCATGCCGTGACCCTGCCCATGAGAGCTAGCAATGTACAAGGCGGATTTTCACTCATTAGTGTCATTGGTAGTCTTGCATTAATCACTCAGACTCAGAGAAAGCTATGCCCACAAGACTCAGACCACTAACCAAGCCAAAAAGTCAAATCAGACATCTTTCACGATCTGACAAACTCGAGCCTCCTCAATCCGAGACAACGCCTCAGGGCTCCCTCAAACGACACAAACAAACCACGCACCTTTGACCAGATGGACTCGGTTCAGGCACTTTCAGCGGAAAAAGTAAGCTTATTTACTTTGGTTTTATGGGCAGCTTTTAAATATTCAAGAGAAAGTATTGATCACGAAATGGAGCCATGTTGAGTTGTTAAGCCAAGCACTTTCCCGCTGAAGATCAACACAGTGACACATGTTCTAGCCTCGCCCGATGCAGTCCCTGCAGAGCCGCAAATACTCCCTTAATAGGTGAGTTATTATAAAGCCGATTATCAATAGCCATCCCCTCGTAAACCTGTGGTAATGTCTATACTTGTGAACATCCGTTTTTAGCTGCTGTGATAAAACCTGAGGGAAGCAAAAACGTCCAAAATCACAGAGACGAGAGGGGGAGACATCTAAGCGGGCCAAAGTCTACGTCGCACATGGCGTGCCGCAAAGAAAAGCATACAAACAGGCTGCACGGACCTTCAACCCGACAACAACTATCCACCATGCAGGCCCGTATCCCTGCAAATCTGACCTCCATAGGAAAAAAGAAAGGCTTAAAGGAAGCAAATCACAATTTCATTGGCGAGCTATTTCGAAAAAGTACCATCAAACCTCGAGTGGTAGCACAAGTAAAGAGCATCTTTTTCAGTTCACATTCAAAAGAAGAGAAATATCTCAGGGGTACAAAAGTCTGGCACGCAGGGTTCAAAAAACTGTGACCGTCCTTCAACCCTGAAAACACCAGTAACTAAACCTGGGGCGTCCGTTAGCGAGTGACCAGATCCCGACCCCTACGAGCTGAGCCTGCACACTTGACCTCCCTGACTTTAAAAAAAAAAAAAGAAGAGCATATCATTCATTAACACACAGCTTATCAGGAAAAAAAAGCCTTATCAACAGGGTTTCCCCTCTTGAACCTGGAGTGATGGAGTGAAACTAATTTTTCAGTTTCAGTTGTTTACATTCAAAATAGAAACATCTCAGTGGCCCAAAAGTCTTAAAAAAAATAAAAACTGTACCGTCCTTCAACCTGACAACAACATGAGGCTGAATAAGCCAACCCTGCACACTCACTTGACCTCCCCTGGAAAGGCTTAAAAGAGCTTTAATCAATAGGTGAGTTATTAAAAAGGTTTCCCCATGTTAAACCTTGAGCGATATGTAAGACTCTGCATATCCCGTCTCCTGTTAAGTCATAGCCAGTAGCTTTGTTTCAATAATCAAAAGGAAATGTCTCACTGGTACCAAGTCTACCAAACCCCCTAGCCTTTACAAACTGACCCTGCACCCTTGACCTCCCTGGGAAAAAAGGGACTTAAAACGAGCAAATCATTAATTTTTCTACGTAAACAAAGCCAGCGTGATTTCATCAGCCTCTCGAGTAAACACAAAGCACACTAAAAATACATACGATAAGGGTTTACAAGTGTCTTGACATGCTTGTGTGCGCTCATATCTCGTCTGCAGCCCCGTGCAAACCCAGCCAGTTGAACAAAACGACAAGAAGAAACTTAAAAGAAAGAAAGAAAAGAAAGAAAGCAGCACGTCTTCCTACCTGACGTGGTTGTCGCAGAACTTGGTGATCTGCGGCCGGTTGAGCAGCACGGTCCGTGCAGTGGCGTCTACGGGCTCCGCCTGGGAAGTCGTCCCGGACATCTCATCATCTGCCTTGCGGTAACCGGAGGACGAGCACGCGGGTCCTGCACCGTTGGATTGATGGGAGAGAGGCGAGGCTGGGTGAGTGAGACGGAGACAGACATAGACGGAGTGTTGTTGTTGTTGTTGTTTTGTTTTACAGTGGCGGTGGTGGTGAGCTGAAGTGTCGCTGGAGCCGGCTCTGTTCACTGACGCTGCCTCACCTCTCTCTCTCTCTCCCTATCTCTCTCTCTCTCCCTCTCGCTCAGTGTTATCAATGCGCACACGCGCACGTTTCGCGACGCCCACGCGACCCCCCCGGCGTATAATGGATGTGCTGAGGGATGCACAATGGCGAACAAACACACTCTGTGTGTCTGGGGTTTTTTTTTTCTCTCTTTTTTTTATCAGCAACCTGCACCATGTGTAAAACAGGGGAGCGGCGGGCGCGAATTCATCTCTTTTAAGGCATCTACACACGCGTCGTGATCCGCGCTCGCGCTCATTCACCACCCATCCTCTCCTCCCATGCAGCAGCATGCACTTTGTTGTCGCTCTGTTCCTGATATTCTGCAAGGTTTTTTTAGCGGTACAAACAGGTCCACAGTTTACTCAGGAGCGGACCTAGGAGCGGACGGATGCAGCAGCAGCAGCTCGGGCGTCTTTCCCCTCCTCTCCCCCGGTGATGAAGACAAACTCGGGCTCTTCCTCCACCGCGACAAACGCAACCACCGGCGGAGTGTCATCGGGCTTCCTCCCCGCAGCCTCGGGAAGCCTGGACCCGGTCGCGATGCGTGGATGTGGACGCTCCCCCTCCGGTTAGTTGGATGCAGACAACAAGAGGAGGAGGAGGAGGAAGGGGAGGGGGAGGAGGAGGAGGCAGGGGACGCCATATGGAGCTCCTTCAGCTGCTTTTAAAGGGCCAGGAGTCCCATATCGCCTCCAGGTCTCGCAGTCGAGGCACAGATGGGTCAGATGACAATCACGTATCAGGGGATCACCTAACCTCCTCCAAACAACAGAGTTCACCTGCTACAAGCCTCTGCTTTTAACCCCTCTCCAATACTAGTTTGCACTGATCGAGAGTAGTATAATAATAGTTATTATTCGTGTTATTAGAGACATAATTATATGTCTCTGATGCATTTATCTGTCCCAACTTTTTTCCATTGAGGGACAGATTGTGACAAACCACCTAAAACCATGAATGTTGGATTAAAACACATTAGTAATGCATAAATAACAAACAAAACAAAAGTAAGCCACACGGGCCATACAGGTTGTGATGACGGACCGTGTTTGGGCCCCAAGCCGGACTTTGGACACCCCTGATCTAATATAAATAATTGTTACACCCAGTTTCTGATGTGATGTAGCTTGACAGAGTGTTTTAATGAGGACAAAAGGAAGTAATTATTGTCTGTACGCTCATTATTTTGTACCCAATAGAGTCACAAAACCAGTGTTCAAAGTCTGAATAACTGTCTTTTGGTGATGAGTCAAGCAGTTGTCTTATCTTATCTTTGATATAGTATTTATGTCTCCACCCCCAGCACTATCACAAGTATATCATTATGATTATGCCTCTCACTTAGTAAGAAATCTTGTGTATTATGAAACGAAATGGTAAGAAAAATGCATTTTTGTCAAATATTCATGGTTAAAAAAGAATTTGAAGAGCCACCACTGAATCTCAGGTGCTGTCATGTCATTGTATCTGGCACTCAATGCAAAAAAGTTTGGACAGCCCTGCTTTAATGCACTTACCAAAACTAATAAACATTGCACTCAGCTTCTATGATGTAACCTGACAGATGTTTTGAAAGACAAACCAAGCGAGCCATCTAAGTCAACATCTCTGAACCGATCCTAAACATCCAACAAAGGTGAATACACCCCTCCATTGCAGGGCACATGCTCCATTCACTCCCACACTCACACCTGAGGTCACCAATCAGGAAAGCTGTGGTAACTTTCACTCAAAACCCCCAAAAAGTTGAACCAATTGCCCAGGACCCACTTTGACAGTCTGTGAAAGTCCACTGAAACCTGAGATGGAGCGAGCCTGTGCCACTGTGCTCCACAAAAGGTTTCTGTCCTCTCTGAGCTCACTCGGCTTAGTTGAACGATGACAGTAAATTTCCAGCTAACGAAGCACTTCAGGTATAGAAACATCATCACGTCCTCATTCAGGTATACGTTCAGGATACTGAAGTAGTGGCTAGAAACAGACACATCCAAACAGAGAGAGAATGTGACGTACAATAGGAATGTGACATAAACCATACAGCCCCCATCTCCAGAACTGTGTGTCTGCCTCTGGTCAGATACTCAAGCAAATGAAAGCTGTTTCCAGTGACATGTCACTGTACACGCTCCTAAATATCTGATTCCTCCTCTGTTTCTGGATTGAAAATAAAAGAATGAAGTGAAGTTCATAACACCGCTCCAGTTACCACTTAGTTTGGGAAAAAGAAAATGCTAAACTCCATTGTTGAGCATACAGTCAGCATGAATGCCAAAATGTGGTCACCAGGTAAGAAGGAAAGGGCGCCAGGTCCGGAGTGCAATATTCCCACACCAAATATGGGATTATAATCATGTGAAGCATCTCTGATGAATCCAGTGTCCACAGTTTCTATGTCAGGACAGGGGAACAAGAATAAATACTTCCAGTCCATTCTAGGTCACCTTTAAAGCATGTATTAGATGCCCCAACAGGTCACTGGACATTCCTGTATTCGTCCTACAAACAGCTCTCCTCTCCTCCTAACCTGGAACACGATACTGTCTGCTCCTATTTGATTAGGTGTATAATTTCTTGTGATATGTAAATCGCGTGTGCGCCCGTGCTGGTGTACGATCCTGCCCATGAAAACAACGATGGGCTGATTGCATAAATAATTCAGCTGAGAATAAACGATGCCAGGGTTTGGCGGATTCAATTTCCCCCAGACCTGAAAGTGTCCGTCTGCAGCGCTACATTTCAACAATAGATGAGTAATTCGCTCCTATTGTCAATAACCCTTAAGTTGGTTAATATCATTACAATGCACTCAAGCTTGGCATTCTGAAGCAGGCGAGGAATTGTAAAAGGACCAGGTATACGGCAGTCTGGCTTATCTAATGGATGTGCTATTATCAACGTAGATTGGCACACCACTACATCTCCGCTGAAAGAGCCATTAACACGTTTTTACGTGAAACTGTGATAGTAATCGTACCTTTTTTGACTGCATCTGCCATCTGTTTTTAAAGCGGCATAGGAGAAACCTGAATTTCAGGAGCTAGAAGGGTTTAAAAATCCCAACCAGTGTTGCGCTCTTCCGCATTAGTCCGTAAAGTGTCTGCACGAGGCAGGGAGCAAGGGTCAAAGTCTGTCTGTGAGCCAAATGATAAAGCGCAGCCTATCTCTCTCTCTCGCCAGGCTATTACCTCGGGCCGAACAGAGCTATAAGTCACAATCACAGCTTGGCACTCGATCCAGATAGCGGTGATAATAAGTGATCGTAACAAAACGATGGAGATGATACAAGGAAGTGAAGGTCAATGTACATCGCCGTCTGCAGTGTTATCTTGTAAGTAAGTAGCAAGTGGCAGTTCTCCGTCCCCCATGCCGACCTTCTCCACACCTGGTTGCAGGGTCAACCCCTCCGGCCTCGCCACCGATCGATAACGTCTCTCTCAGCAGCCCACTTCAGCTCTGATTCATCTCGGAGGAGATCAATGCCTCGGTTACTCATCTCTGATGGAGGTAGAGACACAGTCACCTCCGTAACTCATTATTGATGGGCCTCTGATGAGTCAGCAGCAAACCCCTGGCGGAGGCAGGCACAGCCAGGTCAATTACACATGGAGCGTCCCGGGGCCGGCCGGGACAGCCGCCGTAGGCTCTGATAACCTGCGGCTCAGGCAGGTAAGACTACACTGATCTGACCCAAACAAAACGCTCCCAGCCGCCCGTTTGGTTCGCTCCGACAAAACGCTCTGAAAAGAATCCTTGTGCATGAAGAGGCCAAATTTCCGGGCATCGTGCTGTTAAAGGCATCGCAAATACTATTTTCGGGACGATATCCTTCATCTCGAGCTTCATAGCAACTTAATATCGTGTATTGACATTGTGTTTTGGGACTGAGCCCGAGCTGCCCCGGTCTGAGGCCAATCTTTAACTGTTAAGATGGAGGCTAAGCTGTTGAATAATACATAGCGACAGGCTGCATAATTCGTCTACGTTTCCAGTAAGCCCTGAGCATATTTCACCAGTCTCTCTTCCCTCACTCGAGAAGCAACTCGCGTGTCAGCCTCCATTGCGGCGTCTCTCTCAGCGGACGTGTCAATTAGCGCAACTGGCAGAAATGCGGTTCTAATGGCACGACACAGCCTGCGACATGCTTACCAGTTTAATTCGATCATGTCAAATAGCGACGCGGCGTCCTCCAAACACTCGACAAAAAGGAGGGAAATGAGCCAGAGTGGAAACAGCAAATCATAACAACAATTATGGCAGAATAGGAACAATTATCGCCAGCTGTCAAAGCATTCCCCTGCCCTGCAAGACACCACATATTCTGACAGTTTCCACATTTTTATTGTGTGGGAAAACTCTCGACACGCTTCAGATGCAAATGCACTTGTGCGGATGAATGTGCACGTCAAAACCGGCCCGTGTTGCACATCTTTATCCCCGCAAGATTGTGCCCTTCTCTTCTTCTGGAAATACAACCTCGTTACAATCCCTATTCAAGTGTTGGAGAGCTCGACACTGAGCCACAACCGAATTCACTCATTTCAGTCAAACAAACAGACAACATGAGTCTGTATACTCTCCTCCAGCCCACAGTGCTGTGTGTGGTCAGGAAAACATTACCGACGGAGCGTCTTCTGCTCGGGTGACCCCTACGCCCCATGGCTGTCCCGGTCTCCTAGTTGGACCCGCAGACCCTATCTGCGGGTCCTGGTCGGTCTTGCCTCAAGCGTCCCCGGCGGGTCCATTTGCCGCGGTAACAGAGTAGGAAGTAAGGCCAGAAAGCCTCTTATGTGGGAAGTGAGCGAGCACGGTAATCCTCTCTGTGTCTGCTCTGCAACTTCACCCGCTGCTAATCCATAACCTGATAATCCTACAGGTGAGAGTGCAGCACACACGGACACAAGTTACACTAATGTATGCATATGGACGTACACGCTCTAACAAAAATGCATTATGGACACACACACACACACACACTCACACTCCCACACATACATACAGGTGAACATACTGCACATCTATTATTGCTAAAAAAAAAAAAAGATGCAAGCCCCCCCCCCCCCGATCCCAACATGCAGACTGCCCCCTCTCTGAATCCAGCGCGCTAATGTGCCATACGTGCATGCAGCACAGGTCATGTACATGTTCTATCCAGGCAAGCCTTCGTCACGCATGCACGAGTCGAGTTCCACAGCATGCACATGTAGAGAAGTGGAAAGATTGGCTTAAGATACTCCGGAGTCGCAGACCGATCCGTCGGCATGATATTAGTGGTCACCCCACCGTCTACAAGCGCATGCAGTGAGAGGGTTAATTCCTGTCCGGCATTCATCACCCCAGGCCCCGAGGAGCTACACGTTGTGCACGGCCCACAGCAGTGATATCATCTCTTAACCTTTGCAAGACAAGAACCAGAGACACTCGGGTAAAGTAAATAGACAATGTAGCTCTTGAGGGCCGGGTGGGTTTTTTTTTGTGAGTCCTGCTCCTAGCTGTTGCGGCATGGCCACATGCACCACTTTGAGGGGACTCCGGACATTAAAAAAAATATAAAAAATTAATAATAATAATGATAATATGGGGCTTCATCCAGTTCTAATTCGAGCAAACTCACTTTTGTCAAACCTGTCTGTGAGGCAGGCACGCATGGTAGTGGTGCCGGCCTGGCCTTGGCCTGGGTCCTGCAGCTCAGAAGCGTCCTGCCTAATGGTGGTCAACACTAACTGCTCTGTGGGCACCGGGTGGAGGGTGGGTGGAGGGGGGGGGGGGGGGGGGCGCGGCGGGAAAGAACAGCACACATAAGACAACAAGTCAATAAACACATACAGGACACAACACATCCATGTGCCAAAAACTCAACTGTACAATGCGTTTTCCGCACTGAGAGCGAAGTCAGATTCACTTCAGTGTGTATGAGGGATGGAGTTGCACGCACGGTCACCGAAATGTTGTAGCTTGCCCGAGAGCGCCCCCGTGTGTCTGAAGTGTGCACGTGCCTCAATGCTGCAGTTTACTGGGCCTCCTCCTTCATCTGCCCCATGTATCTTCAGCAGAGAGGCAGCCATGGCGACCTGCATTATCTTTCCAAAACAGATGTACTGCTGAAAGTTATAGCTGAGCTATATGACGACCACGACACGTACACACTGGGACCAGAGGTGCCTTTATATGTAATCATACAGTATATCCTGTGTGACAGCCAACACAGTCGCTGAACACAAAGTACATCTTTCATACAGTTTTCTACAATTTATTTTGTTTGTTTGTGTTTGTATGGGTCCTCCCCAGCTCATAGAGGGTTTCCACAAGTTCTTAAAAAGTACTGAAAGATGATGAATCAATTCTGAATGAATAATAATCAAGAGTGTCACTTATTTCAAAAAACTTTGCCTTTGGTTTAATTTATTCTTTTGAGCCCTCTTCCTTCCCACCTGATCTGAGCGTTGTTCTATTGTTGTGGTCTATAGATTAAATTACAGAATAGATAGATAGATAGATAGATAGATAGATAGATAGATAGATAGATAGATAGATAGATAGATAGATAGATAGATAGATAGATAGATAGATAGATAGATAGATAGATAGATAGATAGATAGATAGATAGATAGATAGATAGATAGATAGATAGATAGATAGATAGATAGATAGATAGATAGATGAGCTTTTTGGGAGGGCCTTTAAGAAGTCTTCAAAAGGTGTTGAAATTAACTTCAGGATTCCCGCGGACGCCCCGGTTAATAGACTTCGTAAATGCAAAGCACACAAAATTAGAGTTTGGTGCATCATGTCCATGTTCAGGAGAGTGTGTAAACGTGACAGATTGTTGGCGGCAGACGTCATCGCCGAGGATGTGCAGCTCGCTAATTGGAACAAAGAATCAAGAGGTCAAAGCTCCCGAGAGATTACAGCAGAGGCAACATGGAGAATCCAGGTGGGAACGCGTGTACATAACAACTGAGTATTCCCACACATGCCCCATGACACCTCGATGCGGCAGGGGTAAAGACTTAACTCCATATTTAGACTACAAGACACTAAAACAGTCTGGAGCGAGAGAGCCAAAAATGACAACTGTGAGCCTGATATTCATCAAACAGTTTATGACTGTGCTGAGTAATTGTTTTTTTTTAAATGATTTTACTGTCAAACAACAAGAAATATATATATCAGGAACAAACCTTTCTTTGGACTAAAAAAAAAAAGGCAGTGTCAGAGGATTCAGTGGTGTGTTTCTGTACGGTAAATAAATATGTGGCAAACTCTGGCCTGAAGACAGCATGGCCCAGTTGGCGCTCATCTCTGCTCACAAATTGCCCTGCTTTCTATTTCTGGAAGCTGCATGAGGCATGCAGCTACACACATGTATACACACACACACACACACACATTCACATTCACACACACACACACACACATTCACACGCACAGCGACGCAGCCTAACAATATGTGCCAGTCCCTGTTAAAAGCCACTGGATGAACACATGCTCGGCTCTTCCAGGACAATCCAATCCCATGTCAGTGTGGCTATATGTGAATCAGCCATGTGTTCAAAAGACCCAGATCCAGCTCCAAGCGACTTAATAAGTCACTCAAAAACTTCAACACTCCCACTACTACTACTGCTGCTGCTATATTTACACATGTATTTCACGTAAAAGAAGTGCTGATACAACAGTGCTGATAGTTCTCTTACAACTCTCACAAATACTGGTTTAAACAGTTAACCTGCCATATATTAGACTGATATACAGATCCTGTGTATTTTGTGCTCTTACACTGAAAATTTCCATTGATTTACAGTATGTTGTACTTTGGAAGCTGAATTTCTCTGAGTCAGCCCTTCAAAAGTGTTTCACATATTGAACAAGATAGTGAAAAGGCTTGTGAGACAACACCCGTCAATTCTGTGGAAGTCACTGTTCCGGAGCTTCTGTGTCGACCCCAGAGAGCGAGGACAAACACTCCATTCAAAGTTTCATTCTAGGTCCCCTTTAAACTTTAAGCTCCTTAGGTCCTATTTATGATCTACTGTATGTTGTTGTTGTTTACTTCTTGATTTGGCCGAAGCTGTTTCCTCACAAGCTTCGATGTTCTTTGATTGACAATTCAATTCTATCTATCTATCTATCTATCTATCTATCTATCTATCTATCTATCTATCTATCTATCTATCTATCTATCTATCTATCTATCTATCTATCTATCTATGGTATCTGAGGACCCTTTTCTCCCAAAAAGAGAGACAATAAGGGTTGAGTTGAAGCAGGTTTAAACAGCATCCAGCAAGAACAGGCCCCTGAGGTATTCCTTTGATGGTGTAAAATGGTGGTGCGAGTTGATATCCCTTACGGATATTTTCTCTGCTAACTCTCTGTCTCTCTCTCTCTCTATAAATATATATCTCAAATGGAAAAAAAATCTGCAGAAATAAAAAAAAACATCTAATATCTCACAGGAGGTTGATTTGCCTCTTTCACGCAGTTTCTCTACAAGAGATGTACACAAACACAAAACAGGCGTCTGTCTTTATCAAACATAATTAGACACAAAACAACTAAATGGATGCAATAATATAAACTAATTTTGGTGGTGGATGTGTGAGTACATGAAGTATGACTTCATGATAAAAATGCAAGAATTTTCTACAGTAATGTATCAGTGGCATAAAGCCTCGCTCCTATAAAAAACTGCAACACGCAGAATTTCTGATTAATATATTAGTGAATACATGCAGAGCAGACAGACTATTACACTGTGAGACAATGTCTATGCATCTATAAGGGGTATCTCTAGACATCGTCTTACAGCAGGAACAGGCCCCTGGGGCATCCTTTTAAGTGTGTAAAACGGTGTGATGTGAATACAGGCTCAGACTTAACGTGACAGCTCCATTTCCGGACAGGCTAAGAATTAAGAAGAGGATCACGTGCTTTTTAAGCTGTTCTTGGACTGATCTATAGGCGCTGGAGTCAAATAGAAAATAACTGGCTCAAGAAGGGGGGGGAAAGCATTGCACGGATTGAGATAATCAGTGCAAATATATGCACATTGAATAATTGTGCAATGCAGGAGCGGCAGATATGATAACCAGCGATATTATATAATACCATAAGAATGCAAAGTGGGGGGAAAATCTTTAACATAACACCACAGCAGATAGGACATCATGTCGTGCTGTGGGTTTTCCCTAAATAAACATCCATATATAAAACGTGCAGCGAGCAGATGAAGCGGGGAGATGCCTCGTCCTTGCATCCAGAGAGAGAGATGAATACCGGTGCAGCGAGTCACCCCACATGGCTGCCGCAGTCCCGGACACCCCACGTTAATATGCCAGGCACATATCGTATAAACACGCACGATCACATCAAGGCCCTCCACAATAAAAGGCCCGACACCAACACTGAGGTTTTACACTGAAAGGTCGCGATTTAGGCGACAGGCGGACGGATCGTGCGATATCATAATTGTTATTATTTATTATTTATGGTGGGCTTACCTCCCTCGCTGTGTATCTTCTTGCCTCTCCGGTTGAAATACATCTTGCTGGTGGTGTAGATCGGCTGGGTCGAGGAGCGGCAGGAGGAGGAGGAGGAGGCCGGAGCATGCTCACGGATCAGCGGACACCGAGCGGAGGATCAGAGCTCCGGGCCCGGGTTGCTGCTGCTGCGGCCGGTGCTCCCGCTGCTGCTGCTGCTGCTGCTGCTGCTCCGGTATCATCATCTGTCTGCCGGTGCCGTGGAGGTAAATGTTGTGAAGGGCAGCCTCATCCACAGTCATCGGCGAAAACAGACGCGATGTGGAACTTCCGGTTTCTGATTTCAAAATAAAAGCGCCGATCGCTCCTCTACGGGCGACACGCAGAGGCAGAAACACTGCAGGGAAATATGAGACGACTATTTACCAGATCCAAGAAATTGTCATTGTCATTGTACAAATTCCGGAGGACAATCAAGCTTTTTTTTTATCATTATCATTGTTATGGTTATCACTTGTTATGTAGGTTACTTTAGTTTACACTTATTTATTGTGAATGTACTGTTCATAAAAAAAGATGAAAAAAGTACTGTGGTGCTTTCATGTTCGGACATTTCTGAGTGCAGTTATTTAGTGTGAATATGGATCGGGGTTAGGGCTTAAAAACTTTCGGGTTGTCTGCTTTGATTGCCCCGTATCTTTTGCCAGTGGGCAACAGTTCAAAAAGCTGATGAGCAGTATGATATGAATCAATTAGAAGCAGTGTTGTGATAGTTAGGCCTACTGTATCCTATTAATGAATACATAATACATGGCTTCTATGTAATTTGTAACGTGTTCTGGTATAAAACATGCACGTAACGCCTACATATCTACATTTTGTCGGATACTCTATAACAACCTTGTGTTGTCTTGTGCACTGTTGTAATGAAATTGTCTGTTGGATGAAGGACGTCTCCAAGAATTTGCTAGAGGTCCGGTTGCCATGACTACAAGAGAAAGACTGCAGAAATCATCGATGTTGATGGATATAGAGAATCCTTATTTACCTATACTGTTTTTTGGTACTGTCTTTTACGATGTTTTTATTGCTGCTGGCAAATAAGTAAATTTCCCCACGGATTCATGTATTTACTGCTCTCACGTTGCTCTTTATGCTTTTATTGTAGAGGGCAGCTATCTACAGTGTGACCGTGTCCTCTCGAGCTTCATACCGTCTGCCGGCTCAGCCGTGGGCACGCGCATCGACGGGAACGCGCAAAGGCCCATGGGGGCAAAACAACGATTTAAGTGCGACTACGACGTATTTATTGATTTTTTTGTCACTATTTAAACCTAAGCAAATTTCCCCAAATAAAAGCCTTTGAATAATGACAGTAAACTGTAAAAAAATGTTGAGAGGAGACGTTCAATGTATCAAGAAGTAGAGAAGAAGTATCAATGTCTGATCTTGTTATTTATGCCTTTGCTCATTCCCCAGCCACTGTGTTCCACCAACTTCACTTCCACTTTACTTTCACTTTCATAATCTCTCCTCCTAGCTGAACATGCCTGAAACACCTCCGCAGCCTCCTCCTGATGCTGAGGAGCAGCAACTCTACTTTGGGCTCCTCCTGAAAACCCGATAGTTCAGCCTATTTTTGAGGCTTAGCCATCCGCTGCAAAGGGAAGTCCTCTCAGCTGCTTGATTCAATATCTCTTTCTTTCAGTAACTACCCATGGCTCTTGGCTGCTCAGTTCAGGCATCATGAGAAATCGTAATTAAAAGGATTTAAAGCACATTTTTGCAAAAGTATGGCTAACTTTTTAACTGGTAGCTAGCATGGTGAGCTGCTGAAATATCTCAAAAGCACTTTCATTTCCTGGAAACTAATAATGGCTCATGAGCCTAGTTGGGTGAGACATACTGCTACTGTTCGAAGCAGAGTCTGTGTGAAAGATGCTCTTTATATGTGACTTATGAATAGTATTTTACATTAATAACTCTGCACACCTTGCTAACACCTCTGCAACCATGCAGTTTATCATAGTGTAAAGCTACCAAACAGTTCAGGTATCATAAAAATCACTATTGTAACGATTCAAAGCATTTATTTTCATTAAAGTATGGCTAAAACCAATCAATTTGTTGATAGCCAGCACTGTTAGCTGCTAAAAGATTTCCAATTGATGTGCGCATCGCTGCAAGCTAAAGGCGCATGCGCAGAAATGGACACAAGCATGCAGGTTTCCAGGCATAACAAAGCAGCATTTTATTCCATTGTTAAGGAGCAGAGAAAACCCATATCTTAATTTTATTACATAGTAACATGTTTATCTGGACTGGTTCATTAACTCTCATCACAAACATAATACATAATCATATTGCAAAACTCCATCTTATTAAATAGGAACAGAATAAATATTCACTTCTTGACTAGAGTGGCCAACGAATGTCTCCCATGTCTCTAAAAAGAAAAAAAAAGTGGACTCTGGCTGCGCGGAAGCTTTCCAAGATTACCAGATTTACTGGGATCCTTCCTAGTCCACACACACTCTCACATGCACACGGTTCAGCCATACACACTTGACCCCACTGTCACACATTCTGACATATTAGACTGCATCAGTCCTGCAGTTTTATTAGTGACGTGTTAATTGCACAGATGTTGCAGGTCCTGTGTACTGTTTCACAAAGTGACCCCAGTGGCAACACAACAACTTAGGTGGCTACGCAATCCACCTGTGCTATACTAGAATTAGACTAAATCTGCGCATGTAGTGTAAGAAACATAAAAAGCATACAGGAATACCTCGTCGCCACCAATTTAAATGTTGCACAGGTACTGGAAAGGAAATGGGGAACAGACAGCAACCATTACACTGTGACAGACCCAATTCCCTGTTGTTCTGGAGCCAGAGGTTAAAACATGTCCCAGCACCTGTTTCTTTCTGAAAGAAGTCTGAGTTAGCTAGACAACAGCAATAACTAGACATTTTCTTTTATTTTGACTTTCACATTCCAGAGTTTTTGTTCAGCAGATTTCAATCAAGCCCAATTACTCAATGTAACATGATGACGCACATCTCCAGGTGTCTGTGAAGTATCGATCCAAAACATCGACAGGAAACAATGATTTGGGGGTAAACAAGAGTTTTTAAGGGTGGAGATGATAACCAGGCATTGCAAATGTAAACAACAAAGAACAGCAGAACAAACAATACTGCCATTTCCCCTCCATATTGCACAACTCATGCTAAATTACAGCTTTGAATTCCTGATTATCACATGCCTTCTGTACTTCATTTAAACTGTGCAGTTCATATGGGTTATTGACTTCCGAGTATTTCAGTGGCCGTCTTTTCTGGGTGAATCTTGTATTGCAAATAAAATTAAACAAGTGTAGGGGAAGGGCTTAAAAAAAAAATACTACTTGACATACTGATTAGAACTTATTTTAAACTTAAATACAAAGCGCATACACATCTCAATAAATCATACATTTCCTATCCAATTTTAAAAGTTCCAGAGTGTAGGATTACAGAAGATCTATTGGCAGAGATGCAATATTTAGAATTTGATGGTAATTAGGGTAAAATGACCTTAAAACCTTATAATACTTTTTTTTAGAGCCATAAAGAGAACTGTCAGTCTCAACCAGGTACAATTTGCAATCTCGCCACTAGATGGCACCATATCCTACACACCGGACCTCAATAAAAACGGTGACATGAAAACAATAAAATAAAAAAACAAGGTTTTGCGCTTCCATTCTGAACATATCGCGTGTGAGGAGCATCGTTCTTAAAAACCATTTAATACAAGCAGTGTTGAGTTATTTACAGCACATACTGAAGTCTAGAAGTGATTTGTGTAGTCCAGTTGTGACGCGGACGGTCACAAGCGTCAGACACAGAGGAGTTAAAGTGAGACTAGTCAGCAGCGGCTACAGGATCTCCTTAAGCATAGACGCCATCCATCCACATCGGGCCTCCGAGGCTTTATGACAGAGACCGGTGAAATAAGTCACAGGAAGAGGGGGGGGGATAAAACAACAAAGTTGCTAAAAAGAAAGTCTAAAAAAATAAAGCTTTATTAATTCTCTGCATTTATAGTTTAATCTTTTTTTCTCTGCACATCTCCTTCAAACCATCTTCCACCTCAACACAACGGGTATTTGAAAAGAAAGGAAACCATGAAAGCGCTATGTACATGCAAAGCTCACTTGGGTCTGCTCAGTTTTAGCCAGCCAGGAACAACGGTAGCCGTGAGCACAAATGGGTCAGTCATGGTGCACTGCCAGTATGGGCTGCCTGCAGATGGGGCAGGTGTTGTTTTCGGAGAGCCAGCGGTCGATGCAGTGGATGTGGAACTCGTGGGAGCAGGGCAGCCGGCGCAGCTTGTTGCCCTGGGCGTACTCGTTGATGCAGACGCTGCACGCGCGGCCCATCTCGCCCTCCAGGCTGGCCTGGCCGTAGGTGCGCGTGGATAGATTGTCAATCTGCTCTTTGGTCAGGCCCCGGGGGTGCTCGTCGTCCTCCTCGTCGTTGAGCAGGAAGAAGTGCGCCAGCCGCAGGATGGGCAGCGTGCCGTTCTCCACCAGGTTGTTAGTGTCTCTGCTGCTGGCCCGGCCCTCCGTGCTGCTCACCACGGCTCCTCCCAGCCTGGCCTGTCCGACCGGCTCGTCCTCGCCGCCCGCCAGCCCCACGCGCTCCTGCTCCAGCGCGCCCGCTCCCACCTGGCCGGCCGCGCTCTCGCTCGTGTGCAGGCGGCTGGCCGGGCTGCCGCTGCCGTTCGTGCCCGTGGCGTCGGCGTGGCTGGGCGACACGCTCTCCGAGTCGGCCTCCGTCTCCATCAGGGAGCTCAGCTCCCCGAAGCCGGTCATGATCTGGCGCAGGATGGAGCGCAGCGCCGTGGAGTTGGGCTCGCCCAGGCCCGTCTCGCTGATGCGCCTCAGCGGGATGCGGATGGTGCTGACGTAGGTGCGGATGCCGGCGCGCTCCGAGCGCGAGATGGTGCGCCTGAAGCCGCCGCTGTCGCTCTCGAAGGTGACGGTGTTCTCGGCCACGCGGGCGCGGGAGCGCGTCCTGCTGGCGATGCTGTCCCGGTCGCGGTTCTCCCCGGGCCGGATCCTCCTCACCTGCAGGTCCAGCATGATGGTGGGGTGCCGCCTCACCGCCGAGCCTCCCGAGCCCAGCGCGTGCGACTCGCCCTCGCGCTCCGCCGTTTCCGCCGCCGGCCCGGTGAGAGCCGCCGGCTCCACCGCCGCCTCCGCCGCCTCCACGGAGGCGGGGTTTGCGCCGCCGCCGCCGCCGCCGCCGGACTCCACGGTGTGGATGCTGAAGCCGCTGACGGCGCTGCTCGACGGCGAGGCGCTGCTGGCCGCGGGTATCCTGTGCAGGGGCGAACGGCTTCGCCTGGAGAGGCGGGAGGAGGCCCCGCCCCCCCCCGCCGCCCTGCGCGCACGGCCACGTGATCGAGTCCTGCTGCCACGCGATTCGTGTCCGGCGGCCGGGGCCTGGGGCGCGGGCTGGGCCGACACCCGGGGACAGTCTATAGAGGCGGAGGCGGGATCGCCGCTTTGCTCCGCTTCACTATTCGAGGCTTGTTGGGCGGACGCCGTCTGATCGGGAGGGGGGAAGGGGACGGGGGCAGGCGGCGCGGCAGAGTGCAGGGCCGCGCCTCTCCTGGAGTTAGCGGCGGAGGCGGCGGGGGTGGCCGAGGGTGCCGGAAGTGCAAGGGAGCTCATGGAGAGGGTGGTGGAGTTGCGCGTACGCCGCGTCTGCATCCTCCTGCTGAGGGCGGGGCGGGGCGTCGGGTACGGGCTCGGCCTGGACGTGGCCGAGGGCCGAGGGCTGGAGAAGGAGGAGGAGGTGCGCACGGAAGAGGGGGTGGTGTTTGGGGGCGTGGCGGGCAGCTCGGCCGGCTCCACGGCCTCACTGTGCTCCCCCGGTTCGGGCTGGTCGTGGTTGATGTTGATCTCCAGGCTGAAGCGGAACTCTCCGCTGTTGGGGTTGGTCCGGCTGACGGCGCGCCAGGTCTGGTTGCCGCTCTGCCCGCTGCGAGTGGCGTTGCCGGTGCGCCTGAAAGTGTTCAGCCACTCCAGTAATGAGTCACCATTAGACATTTCTGCTCCGGGCTCGGGGCCCCCTGTAGACAATAAATATGTGTAAGAGTATGAACTAACTATGAACTCAGTATTAATCTCAAATTCTACTCCAGACCAAGAAGGACATAATTGCTCCCTACACCACAGTTTCACTTCTTAAAACCACAGATGAACAAACCACCAAACCGAAACTGATCATTTTTCCATGTCCCTACTGAATTTAACATATTTAGAACTCGGCTTTTCCATTTCAACAGTGATTCACAGTCATCTCGTGCCAGAGCTGCATCTCCGTCTTCCTCTTCCCTTACCTGCTCCTCGTCTTCCTCCGGCCCCCCTCTCCTCGCCCTCGGCGCTGCTCCCCTGCTGTTCTCCAGAATCAGCACTCTGCGACCGCTGCTCCGCGCGGGGCTGAGTCGTCATGCGCTCTTTCGCCCCATCCAGACGCTGACGGAGCTCCTCGGCAGTCACCTCCCCTGTGGGATAGCAGCAGCACCGCAAATCCTTCACTTGTGATCTTACCGAGACGATACATGACACGACAAATGTGTGCGCCGGAGACGTCGCATGCGGGGAACAAACGTGACGTTAAACGGGCTGAGATGATCCTGTCCTCACCAGGGGTGCCGAGCAGGTTGCCGTCTCTCATTAGGCGGTATTCCTCTTCGCTCAGCTCATTAATGAAATTATAATAGGCCTCCTCCCGTCGAAGACGCTCTGCCTGCCTCCGCCGTTCGTCTCCCCCACCAGGAGGGTCCATCACCGTGAAGAGTGCTGGCAGACAGATGAGCGACAGCGTCAGTCACAGTGGAGGATCATTTATATATACTCACAGACCAGCACACAGACAGTGAAATGCAGAATGCTGCACATGCTCCCTGTGTCTGCAGTTTCCTCCCACAGTCGAAAAGCCTGCACAATCCGGTCGACTGGGGATCCGGAAATTGTTCCGAGGAGTGAGTTCGTCCATGGCGTATTCCCTGCTTCCATCTTTAGGCCAGACAGACCACCCTTCTCTAGGAGGAAACATGCTCGTACCTAATCAAAATATGTGGTTACTGCTGTCGCCTCACAACAAAAAGGTTGCTGGTTCGCATTCCAGACTCTGCTTTTCTGCGTGTTTACATGTCCTCCTCATGCCTCTGTGGGTTTTCCTCAGGTGCTCAGGTTTAGGTTGACAGAAGGTAGTAAAATTGAGAATGGACATTTACCTTGGGTGTGAATGAAGGGGTGAATAGTCTACGTGTTTATCCTAAGATGCACTGGTGACCTGTCAAATGTGTTATCTCTTCCTTTGTCCTGTGAGCACTGAAAATCCAGCAGACCTGCACCAGCAGACCCCTGTTGAGGTATTCAGCTGGTAAGAGAATTGATGGATGTCACAAGGTGTGGTATGCAGGGCCTATAATCAAGGGGACAGCTTCACACCAAGCATGCCGCACGTTCAGCATTCCCACACTTTCCAGAACAATTCCAGCTGCTAGAGCATGACAGGGACATTGTCAGGCTGTACATCCCATGTTTTCTGCATTTGTACCGTACAATATATAGATTCACCTGAATGCTTATTCCTCTCCAAACAACAGAAAGATGATCTTAAAGATATACAGTCTGCAGCTTTATCTATCCACATCTTAATCCACAAACATCCACAAATGACGACAAACTTACAGGCTGTGCATGCACGCAGACCATTTAAACCCTCTCACAGGGCAGAGAGAAGCAGACGTAATAATACAAAGCAGTGTGATAATGGGTGGAAAATGCAGGAACAACATTTTACAGACTCTGATTACAACATGTGGAAAAACACAAACAAATCTACACATCAAGGGTACATTCCTGTGTTATAACAATGTATTATGCATGAACACAAGGAAATCATTTGTACCCAACCAACATTTCACTGTCTGACGCATCAAGCACTTCTTAACTCGTATTCAAAGCCAGACAGAAATGAGTCCAGAGGTAACGGTGCTATTACCTGAGAATTGCAGTGACTAATCTCTAGCAAAGGACGACATAGACGCCATCCATTTTCTGTCGAAAGACTCCACCGGTGAGACTCCGACTGAGGCAACAAGTAACGACGATCCTACTGACAATGCTGACGTTTAGCCCGACGACGACAGCTTGATTATGCGAGTGGATTGATCCGCAAATGGTTCCATGCATGGTATAACAACATAGGCTTCATGTGGGTTGATATTAGCCCAGTTGTAGCAGAGGGCTACGGAAGGCCATGTTGAAGGCAGGGGGGATAAAGCGACAAAACTGGCGTTGTCATCCTGGCTAGCAACCAATCAGAGGCCTAGTTCCACTGACAGGCAGGCCGAGCAGCCAATCAGCGCGCAGCACAGGCGGCTGACGGTAAACTCCACGGAGGGTCTCCATATGTAAACGCAGGGCAAAGGGAGGAAAGACAAAGGAAACTGCTCGGCATTCTGGTTAAAAATCACATTACCGCCGAGCTAGGAGTAAACTACATTAACTCCAGAGGGAAACAGTCAGTTTAGAAGCACATACAAGGCTGGGGAGTATCATTTAAGCTGCGCATCACTATGGTTGCTAACAGTAGCATGTAGCACAGCACCCAGCGTAGCAACCCTTCGACAGCACTGAGCTCCGAGGCTCAAATACCTCCGGAGCTACAAACGTGACAAACACGTTTACGAAGCGGATACCGTACACAGCGCTTAGCACTGAACCCCAAGACCGTTTTAGAAGAGATGACAGTTCCAACAAAATGATTTTAGTACCTGACAAAGCAGCGGTAATATGGACGGTTTGCTTCTCTCTCCGTTCTCTCAAACCAAGATGGGACCACTGGTGCAACAGGAGAAGCTGTCTGCAGAAACAACTGCCCGAGCACACGTTGGTTCCCAGGTCCAAACAGTGCAGTTGTACACAAACAACACTGTTTTAATACCACAACAGTTTGCATCACAACTGGCTGTACAATGATAGGGTGTTATAATGCAACAATAGCTAGGACAATAATAACTAACAACGATAAGTTGTTCTAATACAATAATACGTTTTACAATAAAATAGTGTGCAATAATGGTTATATAGTTATAATAACACTTGTGGCATTGATTATTTGCTATCCCATTAGATATTATATATATTTATATTGATATTATTGTTGTTATTACTGACATATTGTCTTTTCTTATTATTTTGCTTACTTATTTTACACTACTTATTACTTATCAACTTAATTACTATACTATTATTATTCTCTGTGTTGACTGTGTATTGTAAATGTTTTTGTGTGACTTTTGGCTGCTGCACAGAACAATTTTCCTTTGAGGGCAAATCGTGATTCATGTGTCTATCCATTTACCCATCCATCCATTAACTGGTGGTGCACATAAGCAACATTATGATATGACTGACGTGACTGAAATCATTAAAAAACAAAATGATGCTAAAATCCTCATAAGGTCATTTTTTCTTCAAGATAAGCAAACTCCACACAAAAATGCTGCCCAGTATGTTGTGAGGTGACATTACTGTGCTGCAGTGTGACCTTGACTGACATCATTCTATGCAGGAATAAATGTTGAGTAGTACATGTCCACCTCCTCATATCTCAATAACACCTGCCACTGTTCACTCACCTCTAACAGTGTCCGTCCATCCATCCATCCATCCAGCCATCATATTACTGAATTTCTCTTACAATGCATAAAAATGAAATTTCATTTAACAGCCATCAGACACAAACAAGAGCAAATGTTGTTAGTATTAGTGAGCTAGTTAGTTATTAGTTAGTATTTATATATTGTGTTTTGTATTTATATTGGGACTGAACACCTTGAAGTAACCTTTGAATTTTCATTGTACTCGCAGTATGTCATGCTTTTGTACAATGACAATAAATACTCTCTATTCTGTTGTATTCTTTGAATCAAATGAGCATATTCATTCTCCTATACATACATGTATCAGTACATGCACACAGCATGATTATTTTTACCTGATTCTGCAAAAGGGTTAAGAATGGGGTGTATGCATGCTTTGCAGAACAAATGTTTTATTACATTTTACCATGTGAGGGTTCAGAATTGTGTCTGTGCTTTTATCATGTAACGTGATGCTCCATTTTATTTTAAAACATAGGAAAGTAACAGCTGTCAACGCACCACTCCCCTTTACATCTCCATGAAACATGTCATTCATCACGAAGCCAGTAAAGGTCCACATCATGAGCCTGAACATCCACGTGGTCTTATCTGTCAGCCCATTCTCTTTCTCTTCCGCAGCCGCTGCCTTTACGACACTTTTTACGCCACTGCCGTAACGCGAGCACGGCGTCGCTACCGAGTGAAGTGCGTCTCTCTGGAGCAGATACCGGCAGCCACAAACGCAGCAACAAGAAGAAAGGAAATTACATTTCGGGCCCGGTTCCCCCTCACCTGGACTCACCCCCCCGGAGCACCACGTAGCTACAGCACCAATCTACCCCCGAGACTGGATGTGGAGGCCGGGCTGAGGGGATAAAGGGCCACGCTGGGGGGAACTCTCCGAACCACCAAAGCGAGCCGCTCAGCTGCCTCCCAAGCGGCGCTTTAAACAACAAAAGGACGGGGAATTAAAGCAAGGAGCTGGTACGTTTTAGCCCCAAACAGTGGTGAAAAGATGGACTATGATTTCAAAGTGAAGCTGACCGGCGAAAGAGAGCGAGTCGAGGACCTGTTTGAGTACGAAGGATGCAAAGTGGGAAGAGGCACCTACGGTCATGTGTACAAGGCGAAGAGAAAAGATGGGTGAGTTCAAGCTCAGCAAGGCCTCTAGCCTTCATCTCATCCCCTTAAATACATTTAAAGCACACGTTTAACCCCTTGCAGCCCTGTAAAGGCGTGCATCAGTGCAGATGGTGACTTGTTGTTAGGGATTAGTGCAGAGAAATGCAATATAAATGGGGATTTGCATGCACTGTTGAAGACTGACAGATGCATAGAAACTTAATTGATCCTTCAGTTGTTACGGCTCCCTCGGGGAAATTCAAGTTCCAGTGTACACCTTCATTAGGAAATGCACATAGGGGGAGGTTGCAGAAAATATCCATGAGGTTTATACATTTTTCGTGCAAAAATCGCATGTGATTAAAAGTTGGATTTTAAACTTGATTCAAAACTGTCACATACTTGATCATACTAGGCAGATGGATAGGAGCTTCATCAATCATTTAGGGAAATTTTTAGGTTTCACTGCACAGTATCATAAGTCAGACAGATATGCACACATCTACCAGAGAGGAGGCACAATTATTATTGTTATTTGTGCAAAGGTGCATGACCTATGTGATTAGTTGGCAGCATTCCTATCTGTGTGCTAATGCATTGGGTGGTTAGACCCACATATGAATTCAGTTCATTTATAATGTAGCATCAACAGGAGTCGTGTCGTTTGATTCATGCAGCACAGGGGTTCACCTGCAGTGCTTTACGTTCACGGCAGATAATAAGTATAATAATTAGAAATAAGCAGATCAAAATGAATACAATCAGGACAAAGGGGTTACGTTTAAAGGCAACAGCGAGAAATAACAAAAAGTGAATAATGACGTGAATAAAAGTAATGGTGATAGCAGTAGTTATGCTAATAAACTGCTGCAACAATGACAGTCAAGAAGGGAAGCGGCCATTAAAAAATTAAGAGAGAGGGTGTTGTCTGTGACTGCTCTGCAATCATGGTAATAATCATTATTGTATTATTGAGTAATAATCATAATTATGATTACTGAATTAGTTAAGCTAAAAGGGCTGGTTCTACCTGACTGTGAATGCAGGAAACAGACAGTACTATCTTATTTTATTGACATTGTCTCTGTACCAACTTGCTCTGAGCTACTGTAAGAAATGTTTCAAACCTGAAAACCTTCCAGTTTGTTTTATTATCTGGCACCTGACAGGTGATTTGCATGCCTGATGTGATGCTTTTTTTTTTTTAGACTGTGGGAATAAACGTGTGTTAAGGTTGATTGGAGTCTCTTAAGTCGTCCCTAGGTGTGAGTGTGAATCAGAATCAGTGTTATTGCCAGGTAGTTACACAACACAGTTACACATCTACGAGGAATTTGCTTTGGTAATTGGTACATAAAAGAGGAAGGCGGATGGCATGATGACATAACAGCACAAGATAGCACCATGCTGTGTTTAAGGGTTATTTTCTATCCTTTGTTCTTTCATTTCTGATCTTGTTTTTACGTCTAACATGAGGCCGCCTTTATCCATGCATCCAGCCCTCCTTTATCTCACCCAAATACCCTATACCCTGGGTCTGCTGGAGCATATCTCCACTGCACATATGTGGAAGGCAGAAAAGACACCATTCCCTCTCACCCTCAGACCTAGGGGCAGTTTAGAGTCTCCAATTGACCTTAATTCGTGTTTTTGGACTGTGGGAGGAAACCAGGGTACCTGGAGAAAACCTGTACATATGCATGGAGAATATGCAAACTCCACTCCACCATTGTCTTCCTTTGAAACACTTTGTTGCCCTCAAATTAGCAGTGAAATGAGTAGTGTGAGTTATGGGCAACGTACGCATGGAATCCAATCAAAGCAAATGCTTTATTGCAATTTTATGGTAGCGCAGTGGAAGTTAAAGTGTGGTTAAAAAAGAGAGAATAGGATAAAAAGTGAACATCCAATACATGAATCAGCCCAGACTGACAGTCTGCACTTTAATCCCAGAGGACACCAGCGCGCCACCCACCTTCACTTCTAAACCTCTCTTTCTTTCTTTTTTTCATTCAATTTTTCCATCTATTTCTAATGCAACCCTTGTAATGGTCCTGTCCAGAGCTGGGCAGAGCTGAAGGCGTCTTACCAGGCCCGGACATACTGGCAGCCGGAATCGCACGAAAGACTCCCAAAGCGTTTAAAGATGTTTGCGTTCACTTTAGGAGGCTGCTGTTTATGGGACTCTCCGAGCTAATTTGCGCCGCAGCAGTCGGAGGAGGCCTGAGGAGGCACAAAGCTCGGGTTTATGAGATGATTTAGGCCAGGGGGAGGGAGGGGTTTTGTACCCGACTCATTCAAGTGCGAGCCGGTCCCAGCGCTCTGTTTGTCCCTCGCCAGCTGCCAGACAGGGCCTGTTCCCCCCCCCCCCCCCCCTCCTCTCTATTGTGTCGAGCCTCAGAGGTGAGCTTGATTACACAAATCTGGAGGTAATGCAACTCGGCCTCTTCTCCGAGTCCCTGTGCCAGCTGCCAAGTGCCCCCTTTATGTTCCCGAGCAGACTGCTCTCAGGGTGGTGGGGTGTGGGGGGGGCTGCAGTCTGGCCTGGTGTTGAAGTTGAAGCCCTGTCTCTCTGTCTCTCTTGTGTGTTTGTAGGAAGGATGATAAGGACTACGCCCTCAAGCAGATTGAAGGCACTGGCATCTCCATGTCGGCCTGCAGAGAGATTGCAGTAAGCGAGCACTTGGCTTACCCTGTCCCTTTTGTTTGGTCCTCGTTTAACACCCTCACACCGTTCCAAGGTGGTTTATGTAACGCCCGAATCACCTCCACAAAGTGGCTTTTGTTCGGGCTGCAGACGTGCAGCCCGCACACGACGACGGGCTAGAGAACGGACTCCAACGCAATGTACGCGCAGCCTAGGAGTCGTTAAGTGTCCATTCGATTGAGTTCCTAAGTTGATCTGAGCGTTAATTCATACTCTTGGGCTGTTGGCTACTGGCGCTGAGAGAGAGAGCGTGGTCTGACCGGCTTCCCTCTCCTGCAGCTGCTGCGTGAGCTGAAACATCCCAACGTCATCTCGCTGCAGAAGGTCTTCCTGTCGCACGCAGACCGCAAAGTATGGCTGCTGTTCGACTACGCTGAGCACGACCTCTGGGTAAGCCTGCACGCACGCGCACGCACGCACACACACGCGCACACACACACACACAGATACGATGGCGTGCTGTTTCCACAACATACCAGTCTTTATTGAATATGTCAATACACGCTGGAACAAATCTGCATGGTTCCTCCCTAATTCATTCCTTTAACAGTTCAGACCAGCATGTACGCGAGTCCTCTGTACTAATGAGCGCAGGTCAGATAGGACTGATGACCCTGTGGGGGAGGAAATCTAGGCTGACACCGGGACAAAATGCAAACTCGCTCACTTTAAGGCCTCCAGTCTGTTACGAACACAACTTCCTCACCCATCCGCTGCGTCGCCTGGTTTGTGATTCAAACAATATAAAAGCTTCAGTGAGGCACGGAGGAAGAGACGGAGCAGCAGCTCGTCTTTGCGCCCATTCCTCATCAGTCGGCGAGGGACGGGCCTGAAAGCGGTGCTAATTATGCTTTACGAGGCCTCGTGAAAGCGGGCGCATACGCAGAGCAGCGTTCGACGTTTAGGGGGCAGAGCTCCGCAGCATTACAGCTGGCCGAGGATCAGGACTGCGTTTTTAAATGCCGTTTTCTCCCACAAAGCTGCAACACTCGCGTTCTCCTCCCGAGGAAGTGGAAACACATGCCACAAACATCAGCCCTTCTCATTTTGCCAGGAGCACAAACTTACATTTGCAGAATGCAGGGACGAGGAGGGGGGTGAAAAAAAAAGGACACAAAATGATGGATTTCTGCCTCTGTATCACGCACACGCCACAATTACTATTATCTTGTTGTCGTTTTTTGTTCTGTAGCACATCATTAAGTTCCACCGAGCGTCCAAGGCCAACAAGAAGCCACTTCAGCTGCCTCGAGGAATGGTCAAGTCTCTGCTCTACCAGATCCTGGATGGCATCCATTACCTCCACGCCAACTGGGTCCTCCACAGAGACCTTGTAAGAGGATTGGGGAGGGAAGGGCAGGGAAAATATTTAGGTAGAGGGGACGAAAACAAGGCAACAGTTGAGGGGAGATCGTACGACTGATTGCAGAGACGAGGTCAGAGGCATCTGAAGCTGTGTCAGTCTGGGCAGTTATGGCTCATAACGGCCTTGTTTTGCATGGTTTTTGCCTGTCAATGATTGTAGTCAACCCTGTTCTTTTACTCCAATTTTATATTATCTGAGAAAATGAAATTACTCACAGTGTGCCGATCTCAACAGACTCGGGCTGTGAGATATCTCAGAAAGCGAGATGGAAGTGGTGGAGAAGCTGCTGAGGTGGTGCGGTGTGTGTTTCCCCACTAGAGGGCAGCAGCAAAGTTTTAAGCACGCATCACGTCCACAGCTTTAGCTCATCAACTAATCTGGATCCAACTCGGCTGAGATTTCTTTTGTGAACATATGAAGATATGTTAATAATTGTCGTCTTGTCCCTTCCTCAGAAACCAGCTAACATTTTAGTGATGGGGGAAGGTCCGGAGAGGGGTAGAGTAAAGATCGGTACGTATGCGCCCTCTGCTTTAAGTCCTTTGCTGCCTTTCAACTGTTCTAACCGTCCTGTCCTGTCCTGTCCTGTCCTGTCCTGTCCTGCAGCGGACATGGGGTTTGCCCGTCTCTTCAATTCACCGCTGAAGCCTTTAGCCGATCTCGACCCCGTGGTGGTCACCTTCTGGTACAGAGCACCTGAACTACTGCTTGGGGCTCGGCACTACACCAAAGCCATCGGTGAGCGTCCTCCCCTGCCTCCTCCGAGCACGCAAACACACGAGACTCTGCTGCCATGGCTCAAGTCATCTGTGTGTGTGTGTGTGTGTGTGCGTGCCCGTGCCCTGCCTCTCTCGCAGACATCTGGGCGATTGGCTGCATCTTTGCGGAGCTGCTGACGTCTGAGCCCATATTCCACTGTCGCCAGGAGGACATCAAGACCAGTAACCCTTACCACCACGACCAATTGGACCGCATCTTTAACGTCATGGGATTCCCTGCCGGTGAGCGCCCAGTCCTGCACACTTTTCTTCTTTTCTTTCTTAAACCACGCACCTCAATTATATATGGAGGCAGTGGAGCTGTCACAGAAAGGCGCTCTGCCTTGCTCCTCTCCCCTCTCCCGGGGGTCATGTGACTCGTGGGGCTCCGACCATCAACTGACATGATAGATGAAGCCGAGTCGCAAACACAAACTTTTAACTTGCAAGGCTACATTTGGGCCTATATTTTCCAGTCCACTTAAGCTGCCTCTGATCTCCTCTTCTTCTTCTTCCTCTTCCTGTTGTGTAACTCACCAGTCTGCGTGATGGCTTTTTATTTATTTTGTTTTGATCCAGCCGGATATGGAGGCACGCGCGGCCTCGCGTTAGGCCGAGTGCGCCTTTCGAGTCGAGGGGGGTTAAGTGAAGCGTGGAGATAATTGGCGATGCTTTTAACTTGTAAAGTCAAGGGACGGGACAGCGCGTGGCCTTGTTGGAACAAGAGGTGGCTGCGTGGAGCCTGTGTGAGCGTTCGTGCCGGCAGAGATTATAATCCAGACCCTACACCCTAAATAATCTGTTCTTGAAGGGAGGGGTGGGCGTGCCGCGGCATAATCCTGTCTCTCTCTCTCTCTCTGTCTCTCTGTCTCTCGACCGGCAGATAAGGACTGGGAGGACATCAAAAAGATGCCAGAACACTCCACGCTGATGAAAGACTTTAGGAGGAACACGTGAGTGTGCAGAGCGCCTCTGTCCCAGTTTCCTCAAAGATCAGAAGCAAAGTGTGGACCCGAGCAAAGTGCTAGAAGTGCCGGGCCTCAAGACACAGCAGCCCTGCGTGCTCTGATAGAATGATACTGACGCCTTTGCTCCCTCTCCGCCGCAGATACACAAACTGCAGCCTTATAAAGTATATGGAGAAACATAAAGTCAAACCAGACAGCAAAGCATTCCACTTGGTGAGTCACTGCTGCTCCTCTGGCGGGGCATTTGCATGCGACCGTGGGATTTCTAGACGTAATGATGCTAATGGGTGGCACGTTCTCGTCGGGCCAGCTGTGTTTTGGCTCCTCGCAGCAAACGGAGCGTGCCTCGCCGTTATGTCACGCCCGTTAATTGTTCCCAACGTCGTCTGCTGTTCTGTTAAAGCTGCAGAAGCTGTTGACCATGGACCCCATCCGTAGAATCACATCAGAGCAGGCCATGCAGGACCCCTACTTTTTGGAGGAGCCCTTGCCCACCTCAGAGTGAGTCTCCTTACACACACACACACACACACACACACACACACACACACACACACACTTTTATTTGTCTAGTTCGTGCAGCTCGTTCAGTCTTGGTTGCGTGACCCAGAAGAAAGACTGTTTACATTTGTTTCCCCCTCCTCAGTGTGTTTGCCGGCTGTCAGATCCCTTACCCCAAAAGGGAGTTCTTGACAGAGGAGGAGCCCGAGGACAAGGCAGACAAAGTAAGGAAGCCACGTGTCCCATACTGTCTCACCACAGCCTGAACCCTAATGTGATTATGTCACGTTGAGGTAAAGAGAGGGAGGCAGGACAGAGGTAGCGCATACTCCCAGCAGAGCTGATTGCTCCTCTCTCTCTCTCTCCCTCTCTCTCGGCCCGGTTAGAAGAACCAGCAGCAGCAACAGGGAAACAACCACACGAACGGGGCCGGCCACACCGGCAACCCCGACAACAGCCACGCCCAGGGCCCGCCCCTCAAGAAAGTGCGAGTTGTCCCGCCCACCACTACCTCAGGTGGCCTCATCATGACCTCAGACTACCAGGTAGATGTCTCCCTCCATCTCTGCTAGTTGTGTGTACCTGACCTAAAATGATGAAACTGAGTATTTATCCTTGTTCTCTAGTTTTAATATTGAAGTCATGGAACAACCTTCAAATCTGTTTCATGCTTATCTGGCATCCATGCAAAAGCTTCACTCCGATTGGCCATTCACTTGGATGATAACATTACTTTATGTTTCTTGTGGGGGGAAAAAAAAGGAAACCTCCCCAGACCACAGACTCACAGTCATGTGCTTTCATTTACTCACATTGTGTCTACTGTAAAGATTATGTATAGATGTATGAATGAGGATGTGCTGGCCTGCCTTGCATCCTTGGTTGTGCATAAACAGGTATAATTGTTCAACAAAGCCAAGGAACCAAAAACAGCTCATTCAATCCATTGCATAAAAAAAAAAGTGAATGTGAAATCTGAAGTAAGTATTTTGAAGCGTCTAACAAACCAAATGTGTGCGTCCTTCTCACCGCAGCGCTCCAATCCACATGCTGCCTACCAGAACCCTGGACCAAGCACATCACTGCCCCAAAGCAGCATGGGATACTCCTCTACCTCCCAACAGCCGCCCCAGTACTCCCATCAGACCCACCGCTACTGACACACCTCCCCCATACACACACACACACACACACGTATACTTACAGATACACACGCATACATAGCCCTCACCATGCCCACCTGAACGAATGTACTGAGGGACGTGGGGACGTGTCCAAGGCAACAACCCCCCCCCCCACCCCCACACCCCCACCCGCCCCCCCCCACCCCACAGAGGGCACTTTGTCTGCAGCAGTCTGTTAGGTCAGAACGGCAACAATATACACTTCTTCTCCGAGATAACACGACATAGCCCCAGTATTAGAAACACCGCTTCAGAGCAAAAAAAAGAATACACAAACAAAAAAACAAAACGAAATAAAAAAAAAAAAAGAAAAAGAAAAACCCAGACGGGGTGAAACACGAGTCGGGAGGACGAGGACAGCTGTGAATTCCAACCTGTTTCTTCCTCAGACGCGCTCCAACCTGCCAGGAGGAGACTGCTCGTTTGGGGAGGACACATGCTAATCCGTTGTGTCGCCTCCCCGCCCCTCCTCTCCTCCACCTGTCTCCACACCTCCACTCTCGACATCCCCCTCTCCTCCCGGTGAATTTTTTGATGAGACTGAAAGCTGCTATGTGACTGCCAGCGGTGACAGATTCCCTGTCCGACTGTCCTCCTGTCTGTCCGTCTGTCTGTCTGTCTGTCTTTGTTTGTTTATTTGTTTGTCTCTTTGTTTATTTTCTGTGTGTGGCCCTGTGCTCAGGGGACTGAACTGAGCTACGGACTGAACTGAGCTGCTGTGAAGCATGCTGGGAGGATGTGGAGCCCCGCCCCCCCCCCACCCACAGCTGTGGCATTGAGGGTTTTCGGGAAAGGACAACGACGACGACGACAACAACAACAACAACAAAAAAAATGACAAAAAAAGAATTTAGTAGTTTATAATTTAATCTGTTTTTTCCTGGTTTTGTTTTCATGGCGAGAGCGGCCAGGCAGCCCGTGCTGGCTCGGCGCTCTGCTGCTGTATGCTGTGGGCAAGCCTTACAACATGACGACTAAACCAACCCATCGCATGGAGGACGGCAGACGGAACATGCATTGTACTGTATTGTATTGAAATATTTTACATGAAGCAAGTATCCTGACAATAAAAGTGGAAACGACGACCCGGGCTGACGTTCTGTTCACACCGCAGGTTTGTATTGAGCGTACGCGCACGCACTGTGTGAATCTCTCCTGTTTCTGCGTCTTAAAGCTACAGACGACGTCTGTTTGTCCAGAGTTCAGACAAATCTCGCTCGCTGGCAGGAAACACACATGTAATGGCCGGGAGAATCGATTTTAAATGCTGATGCTGATCTTTGCACTTGTGACATTATCCAGTGGCACAGAACAGAGGGGGGTGTTTTTCACATTTACAGACGCCTTCATGACTTCTTAACAAGGACTCTTTCACAGGATGTTCACTTAAAGGCGTGCGTGTCCGGGGTGTTGTAGAATTCCTGATTGATTTATCGTAACTTGGGTTGTAAGATATTGTAGACTGGTGGAAAAGGTTTTTTCCAAATCTTCTCAAAACCTGCAAATATTCAAAGATAAGAGCCAACTGATGGGTCTAACAGCAGATAAATATTGCTGAAATGGATTTTTTTTTATTCATCAGCTTGGATCTACATATTTCTTTTCTCTATTTTACAACCTTAAAATGGGCACAAAGGGTCTCAGTGATGTATTGGTTCAATCCGATCATGTAAACATGGTCTATTCTGACTCCTGTATGACATGTCACATGTGTATGCTTTGATATTCATGGACAAATCAATTATATATGTTAAACTGACAGCTGTAAGGAAAAAGAAAAAAAGCATGCAGGCTGTGGCTTCCCCTCCTTGATCTGGCATCTTTCAATAATGAAACCCCCCTTTCGCTCCTTCTCCGATGGCTAAAACCTCAGTCTGTAGTCAACTCTCAGCCTCCTGCGTATGTCGTGTTGGCTGTCATCTCCTCCAGACTGTTTTTGTCTATAAACACACCTGGGAGAGCAGACCACAGATCTAAGTATAGCAAGTCTTTCTCACTGAAGCTCCTACTGCAGGATGCTGGTCCATCTATTTCAGTCTGTTACACAATACTATCTCAGCATCACTGCTTGATGCATGCCTTTAACCCCCCCCCAAAAAACCCTCCAAAACTCGTTATTTCCTTCGTAAATCACCATTTAAACCGACCCTTGTGTCGCCTAAATCCCTACAGGCCTTAAGATGAATTCAAAACCCAAATAAATTTGACAAGGAGTAGGACCCAAAAAAAGCTTGGTAAGCTGCTCAGCTACGCCCAACCGTAGCCCCGCCTCTTCCATTCACAGCACCGGGGAGTCTCCCTGTCACTCATTCCCCCTACGAGATCCCATTGGTTATCACTAATATCAATCATGTGTTAAAGCCCAAGCTCGGTGATCTGATTGGCGGATGGGGCCGATGGGCGTGTCCTTGTCCTCAAAGGGTTTCTTCCCCGGAGTGGCCAGACGGGCTGGGGGACACAGGATGGAAGAGCTAATAGGAGTATCTAACGGGACATGCGGACGGGCTGAATTCTTCTAATATTCCAAGTGCTGGTGAGGGCCTTATCCTACTTTTTATTGATTCACAACACATTTGGTCCAAGTGGTGACATGTGCGCGGCTATTTCATGTGGACTGTCGTCTCGTTTGTCCAAACTAAAGAAGTCGACCACTGGACATAAGCTAGCTAACCAAGTGGTCACTGGACGCAGACCCCCCCAGTTGAGAATAATAAGCCGGACGAAACCTGCCTCGAAAAATCACCGTTTTAGCCTCCGCCGGGCAACTTTGACAAAGATTATTGTTGATGGTCGTCCGCTAATGTGTTAAGCAAGTGATTTGATGACTCTGGGATAGATCGGCTGCGTTAAATTGTGAGGATTTGACGGGAATTCAAGGGAAACGGGAGAGATGAACAGATGTGGGTCAGTCCATCAGTAACGGGAAGCGACGGTGCGGAACAGTGATTGATCGTGGTTGCCATTAGTTTACGTGTGTGTGTGTGCGGGAGAGAGAGAGTGTGTGTGTGCACATGCATCAGCCTGTTAGGAGGAGAGAAAGGGAGTGTGTGTGTGTGTGTGTGGTTGTAGAGTTTAAGTGGGAAAATATAGCATCACATTGACATTTACATCATATCTGAAATCGGATCAAGTGAAATCAAAGCAAAGTGTTAAACGGTGGAATCAAAGGGGTTGCACGTTAACAATGACATCTTTCTCTCAAAATCACAACCTATCGTACTAATGTCGAGCCGGAAAGTGGATATTCTGAGTCATAATAATGAATCTTTATCTTACATTGAATGAAATGTTTTGATTTTTTTTTCTGGTCATTTAAAATCTATGAATGACACGTTTTAACCTTCAAGCCTGAAAGACAACACAATTGAAGTGTCTGATATATTATCAGATTGTGTCTGAGTCACATTTAATTTATAAGAGACAGGGCTCGAGTCCTCTGTATTGGGATTATGACACTTTGAGGTCATGTTTGCATTAAAAAGTCAAGTATATTAGCAAGTGTAATCTCACAGATCTACTCAACAGATTAAGTCAGGGTTTTGTATTTAAAGCCAATGAATATTTTCACGTTTTTGCACATGCAGCAATATGATCCGGATAAACTTAATTCAGGGAGGTGTGGACTTAAAAACAAGGCAAACAAACTGGGAAAAATGATTACACAAAGAAGAAACTCATGTCTCGCAGCTCTGCTACGGACTGACAAGATGCGTACAAGTGGATATATTCAAGTATAACATCCTTACTTAGCAGTTATTATAAGCCTTGTGGCCTGGAGGAGTCACCATTCAGTAGATACTTGGTAGTAGATAGCAGTAGATAGCGCTCCATGAATGTTTCAGCACGTTTGCCCGGGTAATATCTGAGCGTTCTTGGACAGGCCCAGTGTCACCGCAGCATTCTTCTATATTTATTTATTTTACGTCATATTTAGGGCAGTGTGACCTGACGTAATCCGGACTGAATTATTCATCATATCAGAACAAGCAGAACAGCGTGCAACACAAGGAGCCGTACTCGGCTCATAAATTGGTAATGGCTCCCTCCTCTCCCTCCCTCCCTCCCTCCCTCTCTCTCTCAGGTCTTAATGGAGTTCTCACATCTGTAGTAGAGGCCTGTTAAGGTGTGGGCGTCACAGAGGGAGCGTGTCTCTACCCTCCTCGTCACCCCTCCCGGGATCAAAGACATTTCTTAGCCTCCGAGAGGACAGTTTGCGTCCTGCTAATGGGACATTTGAGAGGCAACCCGGTGCGTTAGTGCTTGTTAGCGGGGGCCTGAATGCCTGAGTACGCAGCTTGTAGTAAATTAAACATTCACACGCACGACAAAAAAGGGCAAAAAGCTCGAGATATGTGAAGATGTTGTCCCGTCCTGGGTGCAATGTTAGACGTTCTCGCCCCGGAGTGGGTACAGGGCGAAAGCGGAGGAGATCTCACTTTGTGGTGCTTTCGCTGCAGGAGTACAGGGGGCCTTAAAGAAGGTCGCAGAGGAGGAGGAGGAGGAGGTGGGGGTGGGGGTGGAGGAGGGGGGGGATGCATGGGAGAGCCAGTGCTGTTGCCGTGTGAACGGAGCTCTATTGTCCCGGGAACCTTTCAGTGGCTTCCCCGAGGTCCCTGCTCCAACCCCTCCCCCCACACTCATTTCCCCCCCCAACACACACACACAAACACACTCACACTCTGTCCACCTCTAAATGTTACACACACAACATTTCTCTCTCGTTCTCACACACTCTTTCATTCACAACCTTCCTTTTCTGGGTGCCTCTCTCTCACTCCTTTTCTTGGATCCATACCCCCCCCCCCTCCATGCCCGTTTCCTCCCAGCCCGAGCAGACGAGGAGGGCCCATCCTCCCCTCCCGTCTTTGCCCCCCAGTTGCTCATTATTTCGCCTCATTGATGTGATTGTCATGCCAGGCCAGACCAGACAGTAAAAGCAAAAACATGCAATCTTCTCATTAATATCACCTCCTCCCCATCCAATCCTGGCCCTCCAAGAGGCGCCACATCCGCACAATATTTATGCAGACGGCTAAATCCGAACCGGGGCCCGCCCGACCTTGCTCTGTGTCCTTTGTGGCAGCAGATGATGGTGTAATTTTACCCTTTGTTTTCTCTCATTGGCATGACACTGTAGGGGTTTGCAGGGGGTCTGCGGCTGAGAAAACAGGGCCAGATGAGGACTCGGCTGGTGGGAATTGGCCTGTAATTACAGTAGAACTCTGCTGAGACGCAGATTTTTTTTGGTTATTTAAGCTTGTGAAGATGTAACCCCATCTTCTGTCCCGAACCGTGACGCTGCATAATCACTTTCAGCCCTTTGCGGCCGCAAAATCAATAGAATTGAACATCCTATGATGATAAATAGATGGATAGATCTACAGGGTCCAACAAATACGAGACGTATTTCTGGTACCTTTCGCCTATTATTAGCCTTCTGTCACCCTGCCAGAGCTCCTGTGACTGTCCTCTCAAGCCTTTTCTCTTTTTCTGGCACCGCTCACACTGTAAAAGCTCCGGAGTTGCAATTAAAAGCAAATCAGCTCACTAAATCTGGTGGATCTAAAAAAGCACTGTGAGACAGACATGCAGATTTGTACTCCCTTCTCCCCCTTTGTCCCACACTGTGGGTCGCCTCTCGGGCCCTACGAGCGGTATTGTTCTGGACGGGAAGGAGAAATGTGACACAGGAAGCGGGGTTCAGGTCGAGAAGGCCGAAAAACAGGAAGCAGGACGACGTTCCGATAAGATGGCCGCCGCCGGAGCCGCCCTGGGATCTGCACTGCTTTGAATAATTGTCTGTCGTCCTTTGAACTAGGGGAGAGAGGTTTGGGTGTCTGATCAAAGCCGAAGGTGGTGTTTTATCTAGACTGCCCAGTTCAGGGTTGTCCCAGGAGGCATCTGTCTCGCACAGTGCAAAAAAAAAAAAAGCCTAAATACAAGAAATAAACACAGCATTCCAGCAGAAAATGACTTCTTGATGGGATATTATAGAACAAGATGATTCCAGGTCGTAGCAACATCTCCCACATTTCTCTCCTCTCCTTCTCCACATTTCCTCCCACACTCCCAAAGCATGCTTGTTTAGCTTGATTGGAGACTTAGAATTGTGAATTGGAGAGTGAATGATGTGTGTGTGTGCGACCTGTTCAAGGTGTGGAGGTGTGGAGCACCATGTGACCCCACCCAAGACACCACTGGGTACAGATAATGATTGGATGGTCCCAGTCTAGGAGGAAAAGAAGAGGCAATGCTGAACTCCGGGTGAAAGTGCTTAAGACTGGGCCTGCTATGTCAGAGGAACGAGTGAAAATAAATCCTGTAGAGTTCTTGGCCTTCTCAGCTCATTGAAAATAAAGAGATCTCCAGTGAGAAGGGAAAATGAGCCCGCTGATCAATCACTGAGTTGGAGTTGGACAAACTTGAAACGAGTCGGCTCATCTCTACATGAGTTTGAGGTAGTCAGGAGGCTCTAGGTGATCTTCCGATCACCACCATTTTCAACGTTTATGGCGTCTTCGTGGCCGTTTGGGTCCAGCCTACAGCTGGGGCGGGGCCGGCCTGGGATTAGCCGCCACCCTGAATCTTCTCACCCCTAATGCTTTAATCTCAACGTCGGGCTCCAAGGAACTCCGTTCAGTTTGGAGGCAAAATATTAGCAAGTATCAAATAATCGTCGTCCAAACACACAGAAGAAGCTGATACGAGCAGCTGATATAATAATCAAAGCGACTCCATACATATGATTTCTCTGGGATTTGGGCTGGGAGTTTTGAACCTTGTTTTTCCAACTAGAAGTTGTGTTTTCTGCAGAAAACATCCAAAATACGCCATGAATGTCCACACATACATGTCAATAGCAGAATGTAGCTTCAATGTTTGGCTAAACTAGTGGAAGTTCAACACAGAGTAAGTGTGAGGTCCATTCAATTCAGATGGAGAATCCATCCTTCCATTGTCTGCCCTGCTTTTGTTGGCACCTATCTCCAATACACATAGGCTGAAGGCAGGGGACACACTCTGGACAGGTCACCTGTCCATCACAGGACACACCATTCACTTCCTCACTCACACCTAGGAGCACTGAAGAGTCTCCAGCCAGTCAAAACGTGGATGTTTTTAGACTGAGGGAGGAATCACCAATCCACATGTGGCTCACTTTCATTTACAGTAATATCAAGGAAACTTTCATGATGGAGACATCCAGATTGGAGGAACCTTGAGAAAGTATCAACTTCCAAGTGTATGTTTGACAGTTTACATAGAACATACTGTATAAGATATGAATACATGAATCCAGAAGATAAGGTGATGAGGTGAAGAAACGTCTACAGTTCCTTGGGTTTTTTGAATGACCATATCCACTGTTTTCAGATCTGTTTTATCCCAACTTTGAATCCAAACCACGATAATGAAAATCACGCATGCAAATCTGCAGCCACCATGTGTTCCCCCTCCTCCAGATGTGTGCCCGCTGGCATCCGTCCACAGCCTGTTGGTCGGACGCAGCATCTGCCCCACTGCCGGGTGCAGCCTCTCTAACCCATGCCCCCCCCTCCATCTCTGCCCCCCAGCAGTGTGCGCGTGTGTGGGAGTGAGCCTTTGCCATGCCGCTGGTGAAGAGGAACATCGAGCCCCGGCACCTCTGCCGCGGGGAGCTCCCCGAGGGCATCGGCAGCGAGCTGGAGTGTGTGATGAACAACACGCTGTCTGCCATCATCCGACAGCTCAGCAGCCTGAGTAAGACACGCACACACACACACACACACATGCACACACACACGCACACACACGAAGCCGGGCGCTAACAGCCTGAAATTTACAAGAAACACAGCACACGCACACAAAAGGAGGATTTGATGTGATGCTAAAAACTGATTGAAACAGCTGCTGAAAGATTAAGAAAAAAGGCAGCAAAAAAAAAAAAAGGAGATCAAAAACAAACCGCATCCTGGGGTAATAACCCCCGCGGCCTTCTGCATGTCGACTGTGTGCTTGCTTTATACTGTATGTGTGTGTGTGTGTGTAGCCTCTTTGTGTAAGGGACAAGATCACATGCTTTCGTCATTAATCCCGGAGCCGTGATTGATTTGGGGTTGTGGCGGGGGGGTTGCCGTGGCAACGGGGCCCGGGGGTCAGCAGGGCTGGCAGCAGACTCCGCAGCGGCCTGGCGCTGGAGACACGCGGGGTTTGAAATGTAATCCTTTTAGAAAGCTCTGCAAAAATGAACTTATGCTGACAGCTGCGTGGACGCTCTGCGTGCATGCGTGTTCCTCCTCTACGCATGACTGGATGTGCGTGTGTGTGTGTGTGTGTGTGTGTGTGTGCGCGGGCGGGCTAACAGAGCTGCTTCATATCGATTGCGATGCTCGGCGTAAACGTATTAGACAGCGCGGGCGCGCCATCACGCCGATCTGCTTACACGTCCATCTCCCGTTCCCACGTTCAGTTATCCTCCATTAAGAGGATGACCCGGCGACGTGTGATGTCATCGACGGCCGCCCTCCGCCCCGTCATCACGAGGCACAGGCCCGGGTCCCACAGCGCTTGTGTCTTTCTGCCGCCGACCCGCCTCGGCCCCGTCCGCGTCTCATTGTGTCAAGTTCCTGCAGAGGGAGCGGGCCCTCGGACGGCAGCTGTGCGCTCTATATATAAATCACAGTTGTGTGTCTATGGACTGCATACGCCCTGCGTGTGTGTGTGTGTGTGTGTGTGTTTGCATGTGTAAGCGGAGCGTAAGGATCCTCAGGAGAGGTCAGAGTTGAACGGGCCCAGCATGCCGGATCTGCGATTCTTCCTTCCTCTAAATATTTTTCCTGCAGCCCATCCTGTCCCCTCGGCAGGAGGGACGCAAATAGCCCTTAGCATGTGTGTGTGTATGTGTGTGTGTATGTGTGTGTGTGTCTGAGCGTGTGTGTGTGTGTGTGTTTGCCATACCACCTTTTAACACTCTCTTCTATAATTAAACAACATCAGTGGAGAATTACTGAAACCACTCAGGCTGTTTCTTTAACCCGTTGACATCTGGCAGAGGAGGAGGAGGAGGATTTTTTTAATCCCAGCTCGGCCTCTCTTCCTGGTTTTGTAGTCGTAGTAAAAAAAAAAAAAAAAGAGAAAAAAGCTTTTTACAGACCTGACTTGTGAGCTGCGAGCCCCGCGGGCTGGGGTTTATGTTGCTCCATTAACCCTGAGTTAACAGGCACGTCAGTCAGTCGCCTCCTCCCTTGGTCTCTCCTCAACCCAGTTTCCTATCAGGTCACGTCTCCTTTTCAGAGTTACCCCCCAAAACTCACCCCTGGTTAAACTTCATCCGTCCATTATCCAACCCGCTTAGTGGCCAGTGGGGTCACGGTGCTGTGCCGTCTGTCACCGGACACACACACACACACACACACACACACACACACCTATAGACACATGATATAAAAGCTGTGTTTCCATTACAGGTTTTTCCACAAAATAAAAGTGATGTTTCTGAAATGTCCATAAAGTGAAAAAGAGCTCTAAGTCTATTCTTATGACATCAACATATTTTTGTAAAATCCCATACTGTGAGACTTTGAGGAAGATGGGCGGTTTTATTAGATATTTATATATCGCATTTACACATCTGTAGATATTTATAGACAGGTAAATGCAGAAATCTTGAGAGGTTTCTCGACTTGTAGGTATTTTTATCGCAATACTTAGGTCCTGAGCGTTTCTAGGAACAGGCAGCTACTGTCACACTCAGGCCTAAGGGAAAATCAGAGCCTCAAATAGAGGTAAACATGGCTGTTTTTGGACTGTGACAGGAAACCGGAGTAGACAGAGAAAAATCGATCAAAATGTACAAGCTGCTCCAGCCGGGGTTCAAGCCAGTGAGGCGACGGCGTATTGAACGCATGAATCTGAAACCCATCCAGCTGCTAAGTACTCATAAAATTCTTAACAGTAAGTACAATGCAGTATGAAACCCTTCATATAGATCCAAAAGCAAATAAAAACAACATAATTCACAACGGAGCAAACTGCAGCAGCCTGTAACAGACAGAGACAGAACCACACGCTGGTCTGGAACAGTAATAAAAAGTAGGGGCATGATCTGATAAATCTGCTCGTCCTCGATTAAAACCCCTTCTCGTAACCGTATTTCCAGTCTTGCTCTGCACTCCGACACTAGAAAACGGTTGTTTGATGTGCACGACTTCGTCTTTTAGTGCTATATGGAGCTGGAAGAGAGAGAGGGTGGGGGGTGGGGGGGCGTGGGGGGGGGGGGGGGGCAGTTTCCCGCACAACACTTCACATTGTGTCACGTTACGGTGGTATCGATCCGATCGGACCCGGGCCTCTGCTGGGACCAGCCCGGCTCCGGATAACCATTACCTCTCTCTCTCTCTCTCTCTCTCTCTCTCTCTCTCTCTCTCTCTCTCTCTCTCTCTCTCTCTCTGCCTCTCTCATATTTCCCGTCCCCAGGTAAGCACGCCGAGGACATTTTCGGCGAGCTGTTCAACGAGGCCAACACCTTCTACCTGCGCGCCAACTCTCTCCAGGACCGCATCGACCGGCTGGCCGTCAAGGTCACGCAGCTGGACTCCACCGTGGAGGAAGGTGGGCCGGGACGCCCGTCTGTTTGCCTGTTGTTACCCCTGTCTGCTTCTCCGGAGCGCTCGTCCCACCTCGCCGCTCTTCTCCTCTCGCCCCAGTGTCTCTGCAGGACATCAACATGAGGAAGGCCTTCAAGAGCTCCACCACTCAGGACCAGCAGGTGGTGTCCAAGAGCAGCGTGCCCAACCCCGTCAAGGAGATGTACAACCTGAGCGACAAGCCGCCGCCGCTCAACATCCTGTCCTCGTACAGGTCAGCCGGGCCGCTGATGTACACACACACACACACACACACACACACACACACGCAGGGACACACTCACACCTGCTCAGACGTCGTCAGTAGAGAGGAGAGGAGAGCAACTAAAACCACTACACAGAGAAAGAACAAACCTGCTCCTCACTGAAGTAAAAACGTGAAGATTTGGTTCAGTTCAAAGCGATTCAGGTTTTGTACAAAGTTATCACCTGGAAGTGTCCAAAATGAGGAAAAAAATCCACATTTTCAGCAGAAAAGAAGTGAGAAAGATCTTACAGTCAAGGGAGTCATCTTGGGGAAGAAAATGCATCAATATTTACCAAAGCTACATAATAAAGAGCTATATGATGAAACAGGATGTAAAGATTAAGATATATAAAAATATATCAGAATGATGGATTCATTTGCATGGCTTTATCAGTATGAACAGTGTCTAAAACTTAAAAATAGCAGTATGAACTGTGTAAATCTCCAGCAGAGGGGTTCATTCATTCATGTAGTCAAGCTCAAATTGAAAGCGTATGTTCAGCTTGTATGTTTGACGGTGAGACTTAAACTTTAAGCTCTCTGACCTACATCTGGCGTGAAGCAGCACATTTGGTGCCGCTCCTCCAGTGCTCCACTCCTCTGGCTGCACATTACGTATTTAGCATGGCCGCCTCCCTCAGGGATCCCACTCCCACCCCAGCCCGGGCTACATCTCCACCCCCCCCACCCGTCCTTGTCTCCTGTCCTCTCGCTCCATCATCAGCACCATCCCGTCCGCTCGTCTCCGGACCAGCCTGTCACTGTGATGAGAAGCAGCACGGTTTCGCCCTTGTTCTCCCCATCCACCGCCGCTGCAATATTCATAGCTTCGCATGTTCCTCACCCGACTCGGCCCTGCCGCGGAGGAGCCAGAAATGGCCGCGCCCGCCCTAAAAAAAGACCCTCCTTCACGCAGATTCACACGCTGAAGACGACCTCTGTGTTTGTCTGTGCAGGGATGACCACAAGGAGGCGCTCAAGTTCTACACCGACCCCTCCTACTTCTTTGACCTGTGGAAGGAGAAGATGCTGCAGGACACCGAGGACAAGAGGAAAGAGAAGAGGAAGCAGAAGGTACCTCGTCCTAGGTTACACCACTACCATATCATTACGGCACTTTTCACCTCCTGAGGAGGGTTTTTACTCTCCAGGTTTCATTCCCTGACATTTTCATGTATATGTTGCATCATAGTGACAATAAATCACTTCACAAGTAAAATGTACTGATTGATTAGATGAAGCAACAACAATCCACAATGATCCACAGAGCATCAATATCAAAAATATGTAGTATCTTACAAAAGTGACTACACCTCTATCTATCTATCTATCTATCTATCTATCTATCTATCTATCTATCTATCTATCTATCTATCTATCTATCTATCTATCTATCTATCTATCTATCTATCTATAGATCTATCTCTAGATATATGTAATTCACTCTCCTCTCCTCTCTTCTAGGAGCAGAGGCGTTGTGTGGATGGCACGTTGCAGCGGGAGGTGAAGAAGGTGCGGAAGGCGAGGAACCGTCGCCAGGAGTGGAACATGATGGCTCTGGACAAGGAGCTGAGGCCGGACCACCGGCACACCATCCACCGGGACCGAGGCGCCTCCTCCGAGGGCTCCATGTCCCCGGAGAACAGGTACGCTCCCCCCAGAGTCCAGTCCAGGTGACGCTCCAGTCACGTTTCGCTCACAACTCTCCCCTCTCCCCTCCTCCAGGGGTCACGGCCCCGACCCGCACCACTACCCCAACGCCATGAACCACGCCGGCCACGCCCACACCTACTCCGGCCCGCCGCCCAGCGCCCTGGCCGCCCAGATGGCCGCCAGTCACGGGCCGCGAGGAGGAGGAGCGGGAGGAGGAGGAGGGGACCACGAGGGCAGGGGCAGGACCATGATGGCCTACCAGGGCGGGACGCTGGGCCGCGCCCACCACCACCACCACCAGATGCCGCTGCCGCCTCCGCCCACCGAGGCCATGAACGGAGGCTCCATGTCCCTCCCTCCCATAGACTACGGGTGAGAGGCCCAGGCCCAGTGGGAGTGTCACACTCACTTTTCTATCAGGAAATATGGTTAAATTAATCAGAAAACAAACAGCGATGGGGAAATGTGTCAGACAAAAGTCACAAGCTCATTTGACCTTTTGACCTTTTATTGTCGAAGCGACTATTCAAGGAGAAACTATGGCTTTATTGTTCAGAACTGATCTATTTTTGGGTCCGGTTATGCCTACAGGACTGTAAACATGACCAAAACATGACCAGTGTGCTCCCGGTTCTACCTCCATTAGTATCTCACTCTGGCTCAAACGTATCAGGCTGCATGTGCTCGCTAACGTCAAGTCATGTGATCATTCCTGAGTGGCAGCCAGGACAGCCAGTCTCTGTAAAGCCTTTGTGCTGCTGCTCAGAAAATATTCCCACATTGGTTGCTGTTGTACACTAGCAACCAGTGTCCCATAGCCTCTATGTTAGCACCAGAGATAAGTCCTGCATCTAGCTGTTCTAGGTCCCTTTTAAAGTGAGTCCACGCCTCTCCTTGTTTGACAGCTGCTTTGCCCTACATGTGTTTTGATGATCAGTAATATTTGACATTCATATTTCACAGTTTTGTTTACATTTGAGGGGTTACAAACTGCAATCCCTCCTTGCTTAAATAATGCATCCTATGTGATTTTAATAGACTCAGCTGGTATAAACTCTGATCTGATGCTGCCACCTAGTGGCTGCTTGTCATAACGCGCTCCTGACACCTCACCCTGCACAGACTGTGGTCATGTTTGGTGACTCTCTACTCTCTCTCTCTCTCTCTCTCTCTCTCTCTCTCTCTCTCTCTCTCTCTCTCTCTCTCTCTCTCTCTCTCTCCTCGCAGCATGGACGGCTATGCCAACACCGGCCCCCCTCCCCCTCCCCCGGCGCCTCTCATCCCCTCCGCCCAGACCGCCTTCGCCTCGCCCCCCGGAGGCCCCATGCCTCCCGGACCCATGGCGGGCCCCGGCGGCTACGCCCCGCCCCCGCCGCCTGTATCGGGCGCCCACGCCGCCCCGCCTCCCCCCGGGCCGCCGCCCCCTCCCCTCCCGGCCGCCGCCTCCCACATCCCGAGCCACAAGATGTCGTCGGCCGGCGCCGCCGAGAGCGCGGCGGTCAACGACGCCCGCAGCGACCTGCTGGCTGCCATACGCATGGGTGAGGGCCGCGTGTCCACAGAGACCAGTGGTCCCAGCGAGACCGCCTTAAACGCTCTCACACGATCCGTAATCACCCCGAAACATCAGTGCAGACAGGGATAACAGGAGAGAGTGACGCTACTATGAACCACCGCTCGGCTTGTGACCTACATTTCGTGGTCCAAAGCCGACAGGAAATTGCGATAGAGTAAGAATTTAAAGATCAACGTGACCCAAATCTTTTTATATCATTCTTGATTTATTTACACCCCCCACCGGGGACTCAGCCTGGCCACGGAGGGACTAGTCCTGTCGTCTGCTAGCGTTACCTGACTCACTCTGAACAGACACGCTCCGAGCAATGTAATCTAATGCCGTCTAATGTAATCCAATGTAATGGAGGCCACCGGTGTTGATATGAAGACAGTGCTGAGGCTAATTGAACTCTGTTATTATCTCACTTGTACAACTCTAATCCATCTGCCCAGCCTTCCATTATGCTACCCAGTGCATCCCAGTGGTATAAACTGTGCTCATAGGGTGAAGGCAGGGGGTGCACCCTAGACACACACTCACTATTCACACTCACATAAGGCCAGTTTAGAGTCTTCAGTCTGTCTCAGTGCCAGATTTTGGGCATCACACAGAAAGACCAAGACTGGGATGCAAACCATCTACTTATATATATTATATAAGACAAAATAAGATGTATAAAGAAATCTAAGAAACACTATCAGCCATATTAGGGTGTTGGAAACACTGTAGTCAGTGGAGGAAGATTACTGCGATGAGGCAACAGTCCAAAATGTTTAGGATGACTGGAGACTCTAAACTGCCCCGAGGTGTGAGCGTGAGAGTGAACGGTGTGTGGGTGTGTGTGTCCTGTGATGGACAGGAGACCTTCAGATAAAGAAGGCATGCAATAATACTAATAAGAACCAAGTTAACCTTCAGAAGCAGCACATACTGCAGAGGCTGGGTGGGTGGTGTGCAGAACGTGCTGCGGTACAGGCTGGATTTCGTGTCCCGGACGTTGTTTTTTTTTCCTAACGCCACACATTCGCTCCGCAAAGAGCCTAGCACACAGCGCACACAGTCGGAGTCTGACGCCCCATCTGTTCCCGCAGGCATCCAGCTGAAGAAGGTGCAGGAGCAGCAGGAGCAGCAGGCCAAGAGGGAGCCGGTGGGCAACGACGTGGCCACCATCCTGTCCCGACGCATCGCCGTGGAGTACTCCGACTCCGAGGACGACTCGGAGCTGGAGGACAACGACTGGTCGGATTAACGCACATTAACCAAGGAATGAAGAAAGAGATAGGGAAGAGGATGAATGGTTTACCACTGAAGATACACACACACACACACACACAATAAGAGGCACAGTCAGTCAAGCTCGCACGCACTCGAGAAGAATGCCCACTGTTAAGGTAAACACTTATCCTCACACACTTTGTTGCTGGAAACACATAAACACACACACACACACACACCTACACCCAATCACATGCTGTAGGTTCATATAAGCTGAATGGGCCAAAACTGGAAAACTGGGGGTGTATTCTAGATGCATAAACACTGTAAAGACACTAGTGATATACTGTAATACTGACCACTCTCTAAAACATTAACAATAGATAAATATATATATATCTATATGATCGAGGCATTGTGAATACACCCCAGTGGCTGTCTCTCTACCTGTTATAACACTATAGACGCCCCGTGAAGGTGCTTACTTCATGTATAGTCCAAGCTTGAGAGCGTTAGAAGAGTCTAGAAACTTTCCTCTTGAGCTAACCAACGTGCTTGTCTTTTTTTAATGTTTTTACTGAGACGCTCGCCGTAGATCAGCCAGGCGAAGTTTTTAACATGACAGGAACGCGTGTCCTGGAGCGAGTGAGGATGAGGGTGAGGATGAGGATGAGGATGAAGATGAGGGTGAGGGTGAGGATGAGCGGTGGCAATGCTGTGTGACGGATGGATGACGTGTCTGATTGATCATAAAATATGGGAATTGATTGAGCCCATCTGCGTCTGCAATCGATCACTGCTGTGTGGGGGAGGGAAGGGTGAGCGGGTGGGGGAGGGAGGGAGGGAGGGAGGGAGGTTGGGGGGGAGTCATGTACTGTATATGCTAGTGTGAGCTCTGTAACCTTTGACCCAGAGAAAAAAAAATAAAACCATGAATGAAGGATCGCGGCCGAGGGCTGCCTCGTCTCTTTTACTGCGCCACTGTCGTCATAGAGACGACACATACCTGGCTTTGAGGCCTCAGTTTCCATAGCGACGGTACAGCTAAGATGGGGGTTGCTAGGGAAACGGGAAGAGGGGAAGGAGGGGGGAGCGAACAAATGAGTCAAGGCAGGCAGTTTTATGCACAGCACGTTTGTTTTTAATAGAAAATTAACAAGATCTCTCAGTTGAGTGAACTAACCAAAGCAATAAAAAGTACAACTAACACTTTGGAAAAATAGACACCACGTTCACACAAATGTTTTTTGTTTTTGTCTTTTTTTGTCGGTTTGTTTTTTTTTCTTTTTTTTTTTTACTTACAATATCTCAGTTTAAGTTAGTGCATGTTGATTATCGTTTATACGTTTCGTTTTGCAGATACTTAGCTTTGTTGTGCCATTTCTCATCCCAAAAAAATAAAGTGCATTTCACATTGAAAACTACGCATACGTCTACACAAGATGCTGTTACTGTGGCGTCTTCTCCATCTCCGAGCCCCCCCCCCCAGCCCCGAAACACACACAAACGCACACTCTCACAGGCCCTTGAGTGTTTTGATATTTAGCTCTGGATTAGTAACCATCAGTGAGACACCTCCTCCAGCGCTGGCTACACTTTTTCTTATTTGTCCTCCGCCCCCCACCAGGTTGTACCCCGCCTTTGTACTCTCACATTGTGAAGCTGTTCAGGTGTGTGTGTTACACGGAGAAGTATTACATCCAACATCACAGTCTCGATACTATTCTTGGATTACGAAGCCCTTGTTCACACCTTTGAAACTTCAACAATACTGTCAGCTGCACAGGAGGAGGAGGAGGAGGAGGTGGAGGAGGTGGAGGAGGAGGTGGAGGAAGGGGACATTCACTTCTCAGACGTTTCCCCACATCTGCCCCGCCCACTGGTCCTTCGCAAACTGGTGCATATTGAAGCCGGGAACCTAACGGAAGAAATTCTACATTAACAGCCGAGGTGGAGAAATGAAAATGGTGCGACCCAACTCATCCCCCAAGTGTGACTGGCTTTGGTAGCACCATGCACGGTGGTATAAAGTCCCTCCTCGTCAGCATGCCGTATTTACAGAAACAAAAGGGGTCGAGAGGAGGGGGGCTGTTGGGGGTGTTGGGGATGGTCGTGTGGGGGATATCATTTAGACAATTTGATTATTACTACATTCAGAAAAAGGCTTTTACAGCGCCGTTATATCGTACAACATCGGAATCTGAAAGAATTCAGGCCAGACTGAAGTGGAAAAAAATAGAACTTCTCAATGAATATAACAAAATAGACTTCTCTCCAAAGGTAAAGGAATAAAGAGTTTGTGATGGATTCCTCGGGTGCCAGCCTGACCTGTTGGTGCTCCTCGACTAACGACAGGCTTCAGTCTGACACTGTGCACAGGTTCACATACCACGGGCCGCGTCCCGACGCCGAGAGGAGGCTGCTCCCCTGCCCCTCTCGCCTCCGTCTCGGGGTTTTTGTTTGTTAACACTTTCTACCTGATCTGAGGTCAGAGAGGTGTCGACTGGAAGCTTCTCACCGAGAGAGGAGGCGCGGCGAGCGCGGAAGGAGAGGAGAAGCATGCTCTCGGTATTCGGAAGTGGCCCTTTTGTTTTTTTTTTGTTTTTTTTTAGCTCATAAAATCATTCAGAGGTCACTTAACGGACACCGGCCTCGACCCGGGCTAGACTGATTTACGGTAGAGTAGTAGGGATATAGAGGAGACAGAAAACACGGAGCAGGACTTGAGGGGTCCCAGTTCATTCGGAGTCCCTTTCACTTTGGCTTGAAGTGCTGGAGCTTCCAGGCCCTGGTCCCGTCTCGTCTTCCAAAAAAGCTCTACAAACACGTAACGAGGCCACTTCTCTCAGAGTCGACAGGAAGACTGGCAGCATTGACCACAAAGGTCGAGGGAGGGTGGAGGGGTGGGGGTCAGTGAGGATCTGTACCCTCTGACCTGTTTTTACTCCCCCCTGACAACACAGGGAGACAAATTATGGTCTGCTGGATACACACACGCACACACACACACATACACACACACTGCACACATGCACACACCCAGAGGCCATGCAACTCATACGGTCCAAAAACAAAAACACAGTCCCAGATCACAGGCGGACACTTGAGGTTACAACACTCAGGACGGTTCGTACAGGCTCACAAAAGGCAGAGGCGAAAAATTAAAATAGAAAACCCAGAAAAGGTTCATCCCGGTGTGAGAACTGATCAAAAGCCCGCTAATTATGGGAAGAATTGTGGCGAGGGGAATGAGGCAGTGGTGAGGAATGAGTAGTAGTCCCACCCAGCCCAGTTGGTTTCATCACCTCCCACCTGTCTGGAGACTGAAGCATCACTTGTAAGGTCAGGTCAGTGTCACCCCCCACCCCTAACCCTAACAACCCCTAAACCCAACCCGAACGGCTGTCATGTTGTGTAGAAAGTCATGCTGGGATGTGGATGTTATTGCTGTCTGAGTATTGCTTCGCGTCTAAAAGCGAACTACCATTCACTGGCTAGTTATTGCTGACATGATTCCAAAGGGGAAGTAGGAGGAGGAGGAGGAGGAGGAGGAGGAGAGGAATCTGTCCTCAAACCTAAAGAATAACAAACTCAGAGCAGCTGGTGGATGTCGTGATTAGAGAACCCCATCAGGGTTTTCGCCTCTATGCAAAAACGGCTGCAAGTCTGCCGCGCAACACACAGGTGAGACTCACAGGGAAAACAACACGATCGAGGTCACGGTGACGTCGGGGGACCGTGACGCAGCGGACCTGCCAGCGGCTGCGCTTCAGCTCGGCAGTGGGTCGGGGAGGACCAGGAGGCCTGTTGTGCTTGTTGCATGCAAATGACGCCCAGAGTCTGGCAGAGCCGTCCAGGAGCCCGAACCATATCACATTAATGGACGTGCAGATTGAGCGGAGCTCCATTCTGTCGTGATTTCATCTATCTCGCTTTAATCTCCCGCGGGATTAATTCAAGGATGATAACGCATTTGATAATTACGTACATCGTCATTTTTGGGAGTAGTGCTTGCACTACTGCAACTCAGATCCCTCGGAGGTCTGTAGGATGCAGAGCTGTATATAGAGACGTTTGGTCACTGGGACCTCTGTAGCCTCCGTCATCAGGGTGTGAAAGGGTGTGAATGCGACTTGAATCGGCAAAAGCGCCTTGACTTGTCATGAAAACAAATAGAAGCATCTGCAAGAACCAGTCCATTTACCACACAAACACTGTGCAACAATGCACGTTACACATGGTGTTTATGGACTCTTTTGTGACGTAGCATGAATGTATCTTTCTTTTTCTTTTTTGCTTCGGATAAAAGCACCTGCAAAATGACTAAACCCGATGCTCTCTCTATGTTGTGCGACGATCAATGGAAAAAAAAAGTCACGAGCAATCTCTATTCAGAAAAGGAAAGGAGACGGGTGTGTGTGTGTGTGTGGGGGGGGGGGTGGGGGGGTGGTATATGATGGTTACATAATCCCATAGGTCTGGCTGAGGGTTTGGAGTCTTCATAATATAAAAAAATGAAAGAGGAGGAGGAGGAGGGGGAGGATTGGGAGGAGGGGGGTGATGCTGGGGTCTCCTGGGGTTTTGAAGAAGAAGGAGAAGAAAAGAAGAGGATTGATTTCTCTCTCTCTCTCTCTCTCTCTCTCTCTCTCTCTCTCTCTCTCTCTCTCCCTCTCTCTCCCTCTCTCTCGGCGTCTGTGGAGGACGCGGGGATGGATCACAGCTCGCCGGGCTCTATTTATAGCCCTCCGCGGCTGTTTAGCTTTCGACGCACGTCCCGGGTGCAGCAGCAGCACCAGCAGCAGAAGCCGGGATGCTGCTACACATGGCCTTTATGTGGAAATGCCTGCACATTCAGCCCACCAACCCCCTCCTCTTCCTTTTTTTTTTTTGCTAATCTGCCGTGCCGTTTTACGCACGGACGCACGCATAAACACGCAGTGACTAATAATCCCTGCCTGTGAAGAGGCCGGGCTCCAGTGCTAGTACCCATCGGGGGCCTGTCTATAGACGCATGCTGCAATCCAGGCTCTGCAGAGCAGAGGAAGGGTGTGGCACCAGTAGAGGTGCACCCCGTGGCGTGGACAAGTTTGGTCCAGGATGTCATTCTCGACCAGTTTATACCGTGTATCACATTCAGTATTTTGCAGGATTTTGTCAAATTTTGATTGCTCAACGTGCAGAAATTAGCTTTCTTTAGATTTCTGTAATATTTTATATGCTTTCGCTCATTGTCTTCACATATCAAGGGGAGATTCATTACAAACTGTGGTTCTTTGACTCACCACTTCTCTATTTTAAAGGGAAGTGGTCACTCGCCTCAATCGCTAATTTATATTAATCATCCATTCATCTAGTTTATTGATGTGTACCTGTCCAGCACTTTGATGCTGTACAGGTTATGATTGAGTTGAGCTGAGTACAGAGACATTCAGGGTAAATCCCCCCTTTATTTATCTTCCTTTTTTTAAATAGAAACAATGACTTAGCAATCTTCATTCTACAGACCTTTAGTGTCATTTTAGACATTTCGGCAGCGCTTTTAATGTTTGGGATTGAACTTGGTCTGAATTTAATTTCCACTGGTGGAAAATCTGGATTTAGGATGTAAGTGTTTTATATTTAATTCTTGTGAGTCTTCCACTGTAACTGTGTTGCTGCTGCCAGATATGTTTGATCTCAATGATAAAGCTGGTAAAATAATGGCTAAATGAAAAAAAACATAGAATTGTGATGAATTGTCATGTAACTTTTGCATTATTTTCCGTTATTTTCACCCAAATAAATGCAAAAATGTGACTGGATATTCTAAAACAAAACCCCTAAAATGTGGTTTATTGCAGCTCATTACAGGCTACATTAACGGTTGGCAAACACGTGCCGCTGCACAGAAAACACTGAAAAAGCACCTTGCTTTTTTTTTTTCTCTTTACAGTTGCTGTGGTGACCACGGAAGCACAGACGCGTAACACTGCTGTTAGATCCATGAGGCTCAGGACGAGGGAGCAGTGTGGCGACTCAAGACCTTAACCAGTATCACATACCGAAATCTTTACAGCAAAAAAAAAAGATTGTATATTGCTGTAATTTGTGGCAGGTGGAGCCTGATAACTGGCAACGAGTGTGCCAGAGACAACGATTGGCCACTCCCACAGTGGGCGTGGCCTAGGTAACACACCTGTGCTGCCTTCGCCTCCATATAGAGGCATGATACGCCTCAGATGGGGGTCAGAGCCCAAACGAAAAGACATGAGACTAGAGACTGTCGAGAACTGCTGCCGGGTGTTAGGAACTGGGATAGAAGCCAAAAAAAAACAGAAAACCAAAACAGGAAGTTTAAGTCCAGTTGTGTTTTGTAGATGTGTGTACACTCCGCTGTGACTGAATCAAAGTTAAAATCCACTTCCCCCAGAGCCAGGCTCTCCCGCTAAAGCGTTACCTTTGTATTTCTCCCGACACTGGTTGGTGAATGTGACAGAGAAAAGAAACGCCATCCATCCAATCATCCATCCATGCATCCATCCATCCATCCATCTGTCCATCCTAGTGGGCTGTGGATCACTAACCAGACTGCCTCTGCCAGTATCAGCCCCGAGGCCACAGCCCCAGGCCCACACCTCTGCCCCAGCAGCCTCCAGAGCTGCTGCTGCTGCTGCCTCTGCCTCTGCTTCTGCTGCTTCTGCTTCTGCTCGCCCTGACACCAGACACGTCCGGTGAGGAGCAGCGCTGACCCAGGCCCGCCTCTCTCACCCCCGCACCTGGGTCAGACGTCGCTGGGAGTCCTGGCCCGCTGGGCCACGCTGGCCGGCACGCAGCCACAGCACACCAGCCAGAGCGCCTTCTGGATCTCCTGGTTCCTGAAGGCGTATATGACCGGGTTGATGACCGAGTTGTAGGTGGCAGGCACCAGGGTGGCGTAGGTGTACAGCGGCGGGTAGGTGTAGTCGGCGATGAGGGAGTAGACGGTGAAGGGCATCCAGCAGGCGGCGAAGGTGCCCAGGATGATGGCCAGGGTGGACACGCCCTTCCGGGTGGTGACGTAATGCGGCGTGGCGGCCAGGAAGTGGTGCTGGAGGGCGATCTGGTGCGCGTGGCGCATCACGATCTTGCAGATCTGGACGTAGAGTTGCAGCATGAGGCCGAAGAGCAGCAGGAAGGAGACGGAGAGCACGGCGATGTTGTTCTTGGTGAGCGGCCGCACCACGCTACACGTGGCCTCCTCCGCCAGGCAGTTGACGCCGGTGACCGGCAGCAGGCCCAGACACAGCGAGAGCCCCCACAGTAGCACCAGCATGGTGTAGGTGAAGGCGGCCGTGCGCTCCGAGTTGTAGGTGAGGGCGTAGTAGAGCGACAGGTAGCGGTCGATGGTGATGGCCAGCAGGCTGAAGACGGAGGCGGAGAAGGAGGCCACCACCAGGCCCACGGTCAGCAGCTGGGCCGAGTCGGAGCGCAGCAGGTAGGCACAGGTGAAGTGCAGCACCAGGCCCAGGCCGGCCAGCAGGTCGGCCAGCGCCAGGCTGCCGATCAGCAGGAACATGGGGGCCCGCAGCGCCGGGTTCTGCCAGATCACCAGCACCACCAGGGCGTTCTCGCAGGCGATCAGCGTCCCCGAGGAGCACAGCACGATGTCCCAGGGGTTGACGAGCAGGGGCAGCTGCTGGCCCGGCGGAGACAGGGAGTGAGGCGGGTACGTCCCCAGGCCCGTGCTGTTGTCCATTGGGCCCCCGCCTCCGCTGGCCCACGACGTGGGGTCAGGGGTCAGCCAGCTGGGGGTGACCGCCGACTCTTCACTCATTGTGCTCCCCGTCTGAAATGAGCAGAGAAAAGTCTGTTAAATAGAGCAAATTAGCTGGTATAACGGTTGTGTATGAAACGGTGGGTCAAGAAGGTCCCCAGTTTGAATCCCAGTAAAACCCAAGCCCTGCACTGGTCTACGCTGGGTGTACTCCCTGGATTACCACCAGGTACTCCCTCCGCTGGATGGATGTGCTGGAAAGGGAAATTCAGAGGCCCTTTACGTTAAACAAACACATTGAAAACAAAAACTTTGGCTGCCTGCCTACTCAAAGCAAGCATTTGCAGTGCCTGAAAATGGAACAAGGCTAAAGCGGGCTGCAAAATGTAAAGATCTGAAGACACCCCAACCTCCAAACGCAACATTTTAAGAATGGGCCTACGCCTTAAAGGTGGCAGTCGATTTTTTTTATAGCACCTAGGAGTGAAGCAGGCATGCACATTTTTAGTCCATCACAGAATCACAGTGTTTGACGGAGCGTTCAGGGTATATCCTTCAGCCTCATGTGCAGCTCATATTCAAAACGTCACACGCATAAATATTTGAAAACAGTGACTAAAAACAACGTTTTCTCACTTCTTTACTGACTGAATCGCAATACGGGTCAATGTGCGTCATAGACTTGCTGCTGCAACAACATGTTAGTGCACCATCAAGTAGTCCCTGGAGGTAATGTAGATATGCGCCTAACGTTTTTTTTGTGTTACAGCCCATATCCTTCCTTCTACGTACCCATCTCCCACTTCCATCTCCTGAAACTTGCATCACTGCGCTCTCATCCCTTGGCAGTCCGAATGTAGAATGTAGAGCAGCATTTACCGTTACACCACGGTCTCCTTTGTGACGTAGCTTGACTTTCTTGCTCCCCTGTGCAAGTCACTCTGGATAAAATCTCAAAGACTAAGAATGACAATGCAATGCACTATTTATTTTAACTTTAAAAAACTGCCTTTTTCCCTCACGCCCCACATCATCCCACGTCCATGGACGTACATTCACGGCATGTTAACAACAGCTTGTGCATAGTCACCGTATACCCACCTAGTCAACAGCTTTGGCTAATTCAGTGACTCTTGAGGCACTCAACAACAATTCTCAGGTGCCCAAACTGTCTGTCTGCACAATAATGATTCAACAATTACTAATGTTACATCAGAGGGGCAAACACGAACTAACTTAATCCTAATGCTCTCTTTCTCTTTCAGTAATAAAAAGAAATGTGCAGCAGCTGGCTTTACAAAGGTGTATTGAACCACCGGCTTGTTTCCTTTTTCTTTACAACAAACAACAAAGGTGGCCTTTTTAGGCAAACCCTCGCATTAAGCCTACAAAACGTAATCAGAAATCCACCAGGGAGTAATTCAACTCACTGTCTTTATGTTTCCCTGTTTTGGCCTCACAATTTTATGCACTCAGGACAAAACCAGTGTGACTGTGTGTGTGTGTGTGTGTGTGTGTGTGTGTGTGTGTGTGTGAGTGTGGAGGGGGGGGCTCCCCCCTGCTGCCCCCTCCCCACCCCAGCTCTGTGCACGCCCCTGGATAAAACACCTGTTTTACTCATTCCCCAACATGAACTGCCACAATCCAGATTATAATTTCATCCTTTAAACGCATAGAAACGCTTCCCCTTTCATCCCGATTCTCTCTCTCTCCCTCTCTCTGTCTCTGTCTCTCTCCCTCCTGGAACAATAGAGCACCATCCAGGCAGATCTGTGCCTTTCAGCTGCAGACAGCACACAGGTGGGGGAATTGCACCCCATGCAGCGCCTGGTAATGTGTCATAACAGGGGCCTGAGCAGCGCAGAGCTCTTATTTATTTATTAATGTATGCACGAGTAAAAATGACTGGGGATAATGGGAGAGCACAGCAGGCTTTGCAGCAAAGCTCGGGCCACGTTTCCTCTCAGACACCGGCTGTAATTCACGCCGATGAGGAGCCGTCTCTGCAGCAGAGGAGGCGGAAAGACACCGCGCCCGTAATGGAAATCTCCCCCATTCCTCCCCGCCACCATGCATGTATGTGCTCCATATGGTCCCCCTCCTCCTCCTCCTTCTCCTCCTCCTCTCTCAGCACCTTGCAGCCGCTGCTGCTCCACGTCAGCACAAGGATGCAGGAGCAGCGGGGGGAAGAAAGGGTTGCAGCAGTGCATGCATGCCTACCTTGACTCGGTGAGGAGAGGCTTCCCGGTTAGATGGAGGAAGAGGAGGCGCAGCCTGGTGTTCCCATGTTATTGAGGAGGATGCGCCGGCACGGACGCAGAGACGCAGCCCGGGGAGTGTGGGTGGGGAGGTGGGGTCAGGATGGGGGAGAGATGCTGCTGCTGCTGCCGCTGCTGGGTCCTCTGTGCCTGAGAGCAAGGATGGTGGAGGAAGAAGAGGAGGAGGAAGAGGAGGAGGAAGAAGAAGAAGAAGAGGAGGAGAGCGGAGAGAGCGGCTCTGCCGTTAACGGCGCATCGCCGTGGACTGCGGCTGTGCAGAGGGAGGAGGGAGGAAGAGGAGGAGGAGGAGGGACGGAGGATGGGGAGAAAGAGGAGGAGGAGGAGGGAGGAGAAAGAGGAGGTGGGAAGAGGAGTAAGGAGGGAGGGAGGGAGGGAGGGAGGAGAGGAGGAGGAGAAAGAGGAGGTGGCAGGAGGGCTGAGGAGGAAGAGGATAGGGGGGGGCGATGATGAAGGAGGAGTCCCTCTAGAGACTGGTTGAACTCCGTTAAAGAGCCAAATGTCTGGTCTGGGCTGTCTCAAGGACGAAGACAGGTGTGTGTGTGTGTGTGTGTGTGTGTGTGTGTGTGTGTGTGTGTGTGTGTGTGTGTGTGTGTGTGTGAAATGCATATTGTATTTAAAGTATTTAAAGACAAGTAGTACCCAAGAGACACCTATGAAAACAAAACAAAGCTCTACCAACACAAACTTATGCTTAAATAAAAGATGCAATACAGACAAACATCTCGTGCTTTTGTATGTGTGTGCGTGTGTGTGTGTCTAGGTGCGTGTTTCCCAGCCAGACATGCCCCCCCCCCCTCCCCATCTAAACCCACCCGTGTCCACCTGAGCTCCACCTTATCTCCGACTGTTAAAACTGTGATTTGTCTCCCCGCTCTCGGAGACGCTGGATGCAGGGACTCGCTCCCCTCCTGCGACGCCCTGCTATTCTGGTCCTGTCTGTGCTATTAACAGCAACCCTGATGTGTGTCACCACCCTCACCCCGTCTCCCTCCTCCTCCTCCTCCTCCTCCTCCTATCCTCCATCTTCTCTGCCTCATCTCTCCATCCTCGCAGCATCGCCCGGGCCTGATCTGCTGTGGAGCTGATGGACGACTTGTTGATGTGCATTTCTGTGGCCACACTTGCGTGTGAAGCAGGCTTTTTCTCTCCCCCCAACCCCTCTCCACTTCCTCCCAAAGCAGCTGAATGGATTAAAAATAGCCTCTGTTGCAGTGGGAGAGCTGCACTCCCACTTGGCGCCTCTGGGGGGCGATGCTGAGCTCTATGAGTCATCAGTGCGCACCTGAGGGACAGCAAGGAGACACACACACACATACACATACACACGCCCTGTCTCAATCTTACTGGCTTTATTTCTTTTTCTTTAAAACAGAAAATAATCGCTTCACAACAGGCCTTTTTAAGCAAACCCTCACATTAAACTTGCCAACACCTACAAAACGGTATCAAAAGTGCACCATAGTGTTAATACAGCTTCTCAAGGTCTAACATTTTTTTTTTCTCCAATGATAATATTATCTTCTTGTTATATTTATACAAATACCATCCTGTACACTGTAGAAATATACAACCCAGTGTGCTCCGTCTGCCACCCCACAGCCGCTCCAACATGATCCGCTCTCTCGCTAAATCGCAGTGCAGAATAACAGTGTGGGGTGTGGAAGTGTGTGTACGTGTGTGTGTGTGTGTGTTTATGTTTATGTGTTTGTGTGTGTGTGTGATGACACCGGGCAAATATTACATCATATGAATTATTAAATACCCATTCAATCCCGCACCCAAGGCAAAAACTAAAACTCATACGACCCTGACCCACATCTGTACAACCCTCATTCAACGTCTCTCTCGCTTTCTTTCTTTCTCCTTTTTTTTTTCTTCTTCTTAAAAACAATCAACAGTTTTTTCATTCAGTATCGTCTCATTGTCCCGGCAGCAGCGTCCAGTCAGGGGGGGGTTGGGGTTGGGAAGAGGGGAGGTGGAGGAGGAAGAGGAGGAGGAGGAGGGGGGGACGTGGAGCTGGTAAGATGGAGGAGAATGGGCTTCCACGGGCTTCCCCTCAAGCGGGGTTTCTGCTTCTTGGGGGGGGGGGACGCTCAGCGTCTTAGTCTCTGGACTGGTAGAAGAGGATGTAGCCCGACTCAGAGTTCTTGGAGATTTCGGACGTGAGGCCGTAGAACTCCTCTATGGCCTGAGCATCTATTTTCTACAAGAGTGAGAGAGAGTTAGTGAGGAGAACTCAAAGCCAGAGGTACCATAGGCTCAGAGGTGACCTCGCTCACCTCTACGATGTCGTCGTCGAACAGCAACCAGAAGTCGTGGCTCTTTACGATGGCGATGTAGTGACCTCTGTTCGGACCACTGAGAAGAAACACAACGGTGCGTTATCCTACTGTCACACTGTGATCTCTGTCCCCATCCGCACATCGAGACTCACTCTGGACTGAAGATGTCCAGACAAAACCTCTCACGTTTCCATTATTTTACCTGCTTTATACTTAACAGTATCTCAAGGGGTCTCAGAATGAAGTACACACCCCTGGACAGGTCACCAGTCCATCACACACCCCAGTCAGTCACACACTCACACCTAGGGGCAATTTAGAGGCTCCAATCCATCTAAAAATGCAGGTTTTTGGACTTTGGAGGGGGGGGGGGGGCTTCGTCTGTGCTGCCTAAACTGCTACTGGTTCTTTATATGAAGCCTTTACAGACATGTCACATTCACCCCTTCATACGCTGGTGGTCGAGGAAACCCTACACAGTCCACCTGCTTAACCAGTAGGTTAAACCACTCACACACATTTGTGCACTTGACGTTTTGTTGGGTGGTTTCTGTAGCTTGTCCTATGTTAGTTAAACAGATCTAGCGACCCTCTAGTCCAGCATGCTACACATGCTGTATGATCAGGCTTCACAACCTCTCCTTGAACTCATTTTCCAGGACATTTACAGCTGCTACGGTACAACAGATTCCTTCAATTTTGTACTCATACCCAGATCCAGCCCCCAGAAGTCTGACTTAATAGATGTGCAGTCTAACCTGAGAAATACTCTCTAACGTGGATGCTCAAACCATTTCAGCTGCCTGCGTTTACTCACAGGACCCGGGAGGAGCGTTCCCTCATTTTCTTAGGAAATTGGTGACTAATTGTCGAGATTTCCCAGGAACACGTGTGAGGTTGAGACCACGTATCGACTCAGAGCCGGACTGGACGGAGGCCGTGTCTCTCCTGCGGGAGCTTGGCAGGACAGCCGGCAGCAGCACTAACCAAATGTCACGGAGTTGGTTTTCTCAACAGCTAAAAGTTACCTCAAACGTGTTAAAAAGCAAGCGAGATGAGGAGCTCCTCTTCACACGCTTCTCCCACACCACATTCTTCCCATGGCTCCGGGTTTCTGTTTAAACCTGACTAACCTGAGCTTCTCCCTCAGGACTGCAGCTTTGATCTACGGAGGATAAGCATCAGCTCTCTTTGCCAGGCATGTTCCACCTCCTTCCCCTGGTTTCCCAGACATCACCCTGGACGTGCATAACTTAGAACTTAGGTAGGCCGTTCACCGAAACCCCATGTGATATATGGAATCAAATCACGACTTTCACTGCGTGTCTCCCCGCTCTGAAAATAACTGCCGGAGCTTGAAAGCGCAGAGCGAAGCTCCAAAGGGAGGAGAGCGGACGGCGAGTCCGCGTCCGATTCCTTATAAACTCGAGAAGTGATTTCATAACCGCGCGTTGTGCAAGCGGGGAAACACCTTGTATAAACACGGACGCACTCAAAACCGGGCCCGCAACGCCGCTCCAAACATCACGTCTCAGTCCGCTTCCCCCGCTCGCTGCAATTTAAACTCTAATGTACACGACTGGGTTTATTATTAGAAACTCTGGCGGTTGCTGTGGAGACGGCCCGTGTATGTTGTTGCATTTCTATGCCTGTGTGTGCGCGTGTGTGTGAAGCCGCACACCTCCCACAATGCACCACCACGGCCACCAGGTCGTAGAGGCGCTCCGGGTTGGTGGCGTCCCCGGAGGTGTTGAAGAGGCGCAGCTCCAGGGGGAAGACGACGCGGTAGGACAGCTTGGTGTAGCGCTGCAGCTGCTCCATGTACTTAAAGCGCTTCAGGTGCAGAGCCAGGATCATTGGTAGTTTCTTCACACGCATCCTGCCATGGGGAAACAAAACATGCATGCAGACATCTGAGACAGAACAGAGGCTTAAAAAAAACAACAAAGACCTCGCATATTAACACCGGAGCTGCAACGATAAGTGGACATAAGTGGTGTAAACCTACAGAGGGTGCAAGGATTTATTGTTGTCGTTATGCAAAGAAAGTCAAAGTGCACGCAGCTCAAAATAAAGACCAGCAACGGTCAAAGCAATAAAAAAAACCTGTAAAAACTGCATTGTACGGTGCACTGCATATAAAAGCCACTACACATAAAGTGGAGGGTGTGCATTGATGACACAGCTCCCGTTTCCAAATCAAATGCAACCTGGCCACAGAGGAACAGTCACAGCCTCGGTGGAGACCGTGATGAAAAGCATGAAAGGAGGGAGACCAAGACGACAAAATAAGATGAAGAAGGGAAACTATAAAAGATGAGTTTTCAAAAAAATATGCATGAAAAAATCCTGACCAAGAGGAGAGGCATCCTCACTTCAATGCCAGTGTGGTCAGGGTCAGGTATAGCTTTTTGGTCTTCTTAAAAAAAAAAAAAATCAATAATAATAATCATGGCCTAATTGGAAACAAAAATGACAAAATGATCCTTAGTTTGGAGCTCCACACACACACACACACACACACACACAGACACACACAGACACACACACACAGTGTACTGACCTCTTGTGTGCCTCCTGCTTGCTTCTACATTCTTCACAGTAGTATTTGTACTCACTGCACAGTGTCTCCGTGTTACTGAAACCTCTGAGGGGCCACAATCACAGAGTCAATTACAAACAAACACAGACCCGGTACAGAATAGTGTTGTCCCCATACCAATGTTCTGATATCAATAAATAAACCAGTTTGCTTTAGAGCCATGGCACTTTTTTTAGTACCAGGCCGAGTACAGAGTGTATTTTCCATAACGCTTTCTTGAAATTCTCAGACTCATTTACCAGGCACGCTCTAGTCAGCGTAAACCTGTATCTCAGACAAACAGAGATCCTGAAGGAGGCAGTGGAGCTGCCTTATCTGTGTTAAACTGTACCTGAGGCAGTGTGTGATGGAGGTATTCTGTTCAACGTCCACAGAAAGGTCTAGAAAATCCTCATCTTTGCTGCTTATCTGCAGAGAAAATGACATCAACTGAAGTTAAAAAAAACAAGTCAACCACATACAAGACAAGCGTGCCTTTAGGCTGAATTTGTAACGCGTCTTATTTCCATGAATTTAGGACACAATGAAGTGTTTACACTTCTTTCCGGCATAAATTATATACAAATGCTGCCATTGTTGATCGTTTCGTGACCTTCTAAAATGTCAGAATAAATATAATTCTATTCATATTTATGCTCAAAACGTGCTCCGAGATGGACTGGGGACCCGTCCGAGGCCCTGCGTTCCCTCTATGAGACCTGGAGACGAGGGCACTCTGGGAAGATCATCAAGAAGACGGTGGCATCGTACCGTCTCACAGGTGAGGCAGCGCGTCTCGTTGGTCAGGGTGCCTTGGAAGATCTCGTGGACCCAGGTGGGAGCGGGCGTGGCATTGCTGTTGTTGTTCTGGGAGTCCAGCGTGCCGTTGGCAAGGCGGCCGTTGGTCTTCTCCTGCTTCCTCTCCTCCTGCAGCAGGTCTGCGATGGTGTTCAGCAGGTAGTTGAGGAACTCGTGGGCGTCCTGCTGCATGTAGTTGTCAAACAGCTCTGGAGGAGGAGCGGGAGGACCGGTGTTAGTTTGAAGAATTTGAAAACTCTCCCTTTGAAGTCCACCAAGGTCTGCCGCTCACCATTCTCCTTGCGTAGCCGCGTGATGAACTTCTTGGGTGGTATGACGCCCACTTTCCTCTTCTGGTTGGCGATACTGTGGAACAGGTCGGCCAGGCAGGTGAGCAGGTTCTCCTTCCGCCGGGGCTGACTCCGGTACGCCAGGATCTTCTCCCGGAACGGCCGGCAGAAGTACAGAGCCTGCAGGACTGAGTTGCAGTAGCAGGTGTTCCCAAACTAAAGCACAGCACAACGTTAATCAGCATGTGTATGACAGAAAATGTCCACACAAAAACACTGAATCTGCCTCTTTCACTTACGTTGACCAGGCCAAAATAGTGCTCATTGACCGGAAACTGTTCAGATCCAATCTCTTTCTCCAGTGCAGAGGCATTGGCGCCCTGTAAAGCAGACAATATAGCATCTCGAAATGTTTCAGAAATGTACAAGGACGACAGGTACCCCCACAAAAGCTACACCTCTGACAGCAAATGGCATGTCAGCTTGGAGATAAATCACCAAACTGGCACTTTAAAACTCAAGGGCTCTTTATTTCCGTGCACTAGCTCCTCTGACGCCTTTTAGAGCTAAAAGCATGCAGCCTGTTACACTCTGGCCGAAGTTAGGCTGCTTGAGGTCATGCTAAAAAGCTTTCTGAATGTCACACTCTGCTGAAATTGTCAAAATTGCTGGCACCAGTGTCTAAAAATGTATGAAAGCAGAAGTTTAAGCAGCTAACACGAAACTGGGAGGGTGCTCACATGCTCTGGGGTGACTTAATCAGGATTGATACAGCTGGATGCAGTGTCCAGTGCAATATGCAAACTGTGCAGAATTGACATGCACCTGGAACGGGTCCACAACTGCGTAGCTAATGTGGAGCTATGTCGTCATTGACTGCGTTAAAAAAAAACATCTGCTAGCTTGACAGATCAACGCATGGACTTTAAAGCCACGATCCCACGATTTTACTGCATAAAGGGCAGTTTGGTCGTCTCTGCGTGTCCTCCATAATCCAGCTGTGTTGCAGCTGTTTTATCTGCTTTAGCCTCATAGCAGCTAGTTAGCTGAGCTGCAGCAGCAGGTGCAATGTCACCGTGCACCAATAACACACGGTAGACTTCAGTGAAATAACTAATCGGGGTGTAAATTGAGAGAAAGTCACCACTGAGGATCCGGGGAAGACAGTGGGTGGCAGCCTGCTTGGCTAGCATAGACACCCAAATCAACTGCTCGTATTTACAATCCCTCGGTTTTAAAGCCGATAACAGAATAGCGGTAGCTTCCTAGACAACCCCTGGCCTGGTAAGTAGTAGATATGAGACTGTGATGCACTCACCATGGTACAAAAAGAGGCAAATTTGGAGACTGTCATTAGGATTTCCATTCGGCTAACGCCATCTTCCACTGCACGGCCGCGCGCGCTGACAAGACTGGGCGCGTGAGCGGCGATTCTGCTGAGCTCGCGACGAGAGGAAAAAAGTCCTACGGCTCAAGTGAAATTAGATTCGTCCAGTGTTTCGCTATATAATCACGTTATCGCTGCAATCACCTCGCTTTCAGCGTGTGGATGACATACACTTGGGACTGTCGGAGCATTACGTATCGAGGCAACATCAAACAGTGTCAGGATATTTGCTTAACTCACTGAAGATTGGCGATTAGCATTGCTCAAGTTTTGCGCATGCGTATAAACCACATTAAGCAAATATTGTTGACTAACTTAAATACTTTTAAATCGCAGTCATACATAACAATAATGCATTGTAATTTAAAAGCCTGTGATAAATAATAATAAATAAGTGTCCTCGAGTAAATTAAGATTTTGGATCAGTTCACGTACGGGCACTGCGAACTAATCCCATCTAATTGTTGTGTGAGCTGACCCAGGATCTGTTGTTAGTGATTTATGCTCAGGCGGTATTGTCGCCTGCCTTCGCCCCATTTCACTAGGCGGAGTCTGGGGTCCTTCGCTCTCTCTTTTCGCCGCACCCGCCATCTTGTTAGGACTCGGGGTAAGATCCTCTCCGTCTTTAATGAAACTTTCTGCTTTAATATCGAGTGATTCGCTCACAATTATATATGTATATACGCCACACATCTCCAGCTACATGCCACCGAGCGTGTAGAGCCCATAGATCGCTTTAGAGATCGATATTGTCCACTGAATGTGAGCATGACGAGCAGCGTGGCTCTCCATGTGGGCCTGGGAGACTGAGAAACGCTCGGTGGACATTACATTTACCTCTTGAAACCCAGTTTACTGTATCGAAGCTTCGCATTTTGTTCTAAGTGTTTGGTAAATAGCGTCCAGGGGTTAAGAACTTTATGAATCCACTGCCAAACTTGCCTGTACCTGTGCCTTGTATCCATTACCTGCATCAATGCAGGATGCTCCCATACGAGTGATATGAACGAGACCAGTAGAGTCGTGTATGATTAGATAATGGTTAGGTTCGAGTTATTTATCTGTGCATAGCGACGTCAAACCCATGTTTTCCCTCGGTTAAGTTATGGAGTTCGTGTTAAATTCGTGTTGGGCTGTTCAGATCGATGGCTTCGTGTGGGACTGCAGATTATTGGGTCGAAATGATCACATTTGCACATGATCTTTGCGCAGATCTGCACGCTATTACATTCACAATAAGCTGTAAAAGCAGTTAAGTCATTTTAATGACACAAATACAGGCGTTGACTCAAAGTGCTTGACATACACAGCAGATAAGTGAAGAACGATTAGTAAAAACAGACAGGGATTAGAAATAAAATATGTGATAAGATAATAATTATGAAGATATACTGAAGACTCGGTTGGAAGCATCAAAAAATGTATCAAAGAAAACTTGTTGGACTACTCATACAAGGCAGACTAGACAGTATTAGTTTGATTTAACGAGTTGTATGTATGCTTCATTGTTGACACTGACGTCTTGTGGTTTGTTGAAAACAAAATAACAATTAAAGGTGTGACTCAAACATTAAAACTCTTGGTTTAGAGACTGACCTAGGTTTGTCTTCTCTCAGTAATCAGGCATCATGACGAACACCAGAGGTAAGAGGAGGGGGACCAGGTACATGTTCAGCCGGCCATTCCGCAAGCATGGTGAGTACAATGAATAATCTTTCAGCTGTGTCTGCATATAACTTATAGTACTGCCATATTCCAAATAATGCAAAATTATATTAACTTTATTGTTTTGTTTTACAGGCCCCATCCCCCTGTCCACTTACATGCGCATCTACAAGAAGGGTGACATCGTTGATATCAAGGTGAGAGAAGGCATTCGTGTTGACCTGTTGGCTATATATATATATATACACACACACACACACACACACACACACACACACACACACACCCACCAAGATTGGACTTAATCATTTTGGCCCTTTTGAAAACTATCATTTCTTACTACCACAAAATTGACAATGTACTTGTCCTCCATGTGTGTTTAAGTTCAAGTTACTTTGTTTTAAGTCATGAGTAGATTTGTTCTCCAGCTCTCATAGGCTTAACAGGGAACACACCCTGAACAGCCCATCACAGGACACACACACACTATTTGTTGACTTTTATGAAATGCATTGAGGTGATTGCTGATTTATTCCTGGGTGGCTGCGTGGAGGTGATGTGGATCATGTCGAGTTAGCATGTTCTCTATGTTTTTTATTTTTGGTATTCCTATATCCTCCTTTGGTCCGAAAACATGCACTGAGGTCATTTTGACACTATCCATGGTTCAGCTTTGAACTCATCAGTGATGAACCCAGGGCACTGTCACATCAGTCTAACATGGTTTGTGATGGTTTCCATGTTGTTAATGATCACATGTGACTACTTTTTAGGGCACAGGCACCATTCAGAAGGGGATGCCTCACAAGTGCTACCACGGCAAAACAGGACGCGTCTACAACGTAACCCAACACGCTGTCGGCATCATCGTCAACAAGCAGGTCAAGTAAGTAGAACGTGACTTTTCCATATGAGAACATTTGTTCCAGCTCCTTCACAATCTTGATCAACTGATAAGTGCATATGGGATGGTTAAGAGGATTAGAAACGTTATAGCTCTTCAGATTTTAGCTTGTGTGTACTTGCTCATATGCAGCATCTGGTTCGACCCCATCTTCACTTTGCCACCAGGGCTCTATGTGTCCTCGGTGGTCATTCACATGGGGCAAAGCATTCAATCCTTGAAACATCTCTGCGCCCGACTCTCGTTCGGTGCGGGTTTGTGACGAGGAGACAGCACGGGGCAGCAGACGTCACGACGACAGCAGCAGCTCTCAGCCAAACCCCACTGGACACCCTTGTTTTGCGTTTGAAACGAGCTGACTGGATTTGTCCCTTCACACAGGGGCAGGATCCTGGCCAAGAGGATTAACGTGCGTATCGAGCATGTGAAGCACTCAAAGAGCCGGGACAGCTTCCTGCAGCGCGTCAAGGAGAACGAGGCCAAGAAGATGGAGGCCAAGCAGAAGGGCAGCTGGGTGGAACTGAAGCGCCAGGTACTATAAATAGCTTGTTTTCAAGGTGTCCTGGTGAAAACTCACTTTGTGAAAGGTGTTCAGTTGCGGTGACATTGTCCAGAACTGCAGTGTTTAGAGTGATAATGTTGAAAGGAGGATACTGAAGCGCTCCCTCTGGTCTCCGCAGCCTGCTCCTCCCCGTGATGCTCACTTCGTCAGCACCAAGAAGAACGTGCCAGTGCTGCTGGAGCCCATCCCCTACGAGTTCATGGCATAAAGAGCTCAAAGAAATAAAAATATTTGTACACACACTGCTTGTCTTGTCGTCTGATTGCGTAGAAGTCCAAATGCTTTTTCTGTGACTGGGACACCTCACACATTTCCAGTCCCTGCTCCTTTAGCTGATTCCTGGTTTGGAAATAGTCAAAAGCCTATTGAGATCATTCTGATTTTACACTTTTGTCTAACTATTATGATGAATATCTGTGCAAGTCAGTAATAAAAGTAACGTAATATGGTCCCAATAGTGTTTGTAACCCAGTTAGCCATGTAGCTTCTTGGTTGTGGATGCAGTGGCGTGTCCTGTACTGATAAAAAAACCTTCTGGCTGAGAGACTTTTTTTTTTTTTTGTCCAAGCTAAGTAGCCATGCTATGAGTATGCTAGTAGCATTGTTTGAGTTTTGAGCTTTTTCATTTTTATGCTGGACTACCAACCTAGTTCTCCAGCCACAGGGACTTTAATTTGCTACAGTAACAGCCAGGAGCATGATGTCAGTTATAATTGTTAAATCCAAAATAGGTCTGCTCCCTCCACCCTCTTCAAACAATACCTTCAAACGCCTATTTGTGTGCAGTTCTATTGAAAGTGAAGTTTCAATGAGTTGACTGAAGTTGAAGCTCTTCCGCCTCCTGCCACTAGGGGCAGTCGAGGCACACGAATGGCGGAAAAAATGTATTTCTGAGCGTCTATGCTTATTTCCCTCCCCTACAAACTTCAAACCAACTTGATATGGATGCTAAAGCAGACAGTTAAGAGTCAATTGTAAGTAGCTCCAGGTAGTAGCAGTACTAGAATAGGTGTCTGTGCTGTGTAAAACCTACACTTGCCGTTTTAGTTGAAGCCACAGATGCAGTTTCTGTGGTCATACAGTAGGTGGCAGTATACACCCAAGTTTGTATCAACCTCAATAGTAACCTCATGAGGTTGATGAGGCCTCCCTGCTTTTCTGATGTACATTTTACTGAACTGGGAGGTTTGTGCAGTCTTCTACGGCATTGTGGTCTAACTTTTGATAGGAGGTTATTACACCCACAGATGTCAATCACTCAGGACTTCTCTTCACTGTAGGTGGTTTGTTTAGTGTGAGACAGACCATGATTCAGCAGTTTTCTCCCAGCTTGACCAGTACAACATAGCGGGAAGTCATCCCAGCCTAGTAGATGAGGATAATTCAGTAAAACTGAACACAACAGAATAGTCAATACTATGAAATACAACTCTGAGTGTTCTAACAAGAGGGTTTTATGATCCATAATTGCAAAAAAATTCTGGAAATTGCACGTGTCCAGTTTTAATATGTGAGAATCGAAATTTAAAAAAAAGGAAAAACCCTGAAGCTTAAAACATCAGCTCTAATGAACTGTGAAAAGCAGCCATGTGAACGTCTGTTTTGTTTGTTAGTCTTTTTTTTTTTATGAATGAGTGGGCGCATCCGTAAGACAAGATGTTTCTTGTAAGTTTTTGTGGTTCAGTAGAAATGTTGAAATTGTTTTGTCATCTGCCATCATGATGTTGCGGCACAATGTGTGTGTGTGTGTGTGTGTGTATGTGTGTGTGTGTGGACCACTCGATGTGTGTGCTGTTTAGTCAGTGGAGGCTGAATGGCTGGCTGGTTATGTGACAAATAGGTTATCTCATCCCACCTCAGTACTTTACCCAATATTTACACGAATTAGCAGCAGTTTACAGAGATAGGGCGTGCAGCTGACAGGATGAAGGGTGCATGTGAGTGTGTCTGTGTGTGTGTGTGTGAGTGAGTGAGAGAGAGAGAGAGAGAGAACAAGAGAGAGAGAGAGAGCCTCAGGGGGAAGGCCAACAGTGAATCAGTCCAAGCATTACATTTCCTTTCCTGAGGTTTATCGCTTGAATTATCTCGCAGCGGAGCGAGATCTCAAAAGATGAAAATTCCAAAGGAAGTTACGTCTTTTACGCAGAAACAAATGTTGGAGCACCTCTGTGCGGACAATGGCACTGGGAATAAACCAACAGAGGTTGTCCCTCACCGCCCTCGTAACCCTGCGGGCCTGAGGTCAGCCGATTCAGACACAGGTCTTATCAGGCCAGAGTAATAAGTACCCAATAACCTGAAGAGGGAAAAGCAGGAAAAACAGAGCGAAAAATAAAATGCAATCAATCAGCGTGCGCGTTGGCAGCTAAAGCCCTTGGTATCGATCGTCATGGGTCTGGATTTTTCACCCTGTGTTTAGATAGTGAAGGATGTGTGTGTGTATCCCACATTTTTAACAAAGGTTGAACACGTTGAACAAATTGTGGATTGCAAATAATTTCCCATGTATCACAGCTGCCATTTTACTGCATCGACTCATCTAGACTCCATAATGTGACACTAAACCCACCTTCTCATCTACAGTACGTCCTTTGTGTGCGAATCACAGATTCACAAGAGCGTCATGTGTGGCACTGAGTCATGGAAGTTACTGATTGAAGGAACAGAAAGTAAACAGGCAGAAAGAGAGAGAGAGAGAGAGAGAGACAGAGAGGGAGAGAGAGAAAGCCTGGAAGAGGGAGGAGGACAGAGAGACTGAAGCTGCTGGATAAAAGCCGTGGGGCACTATGAACTCCTTAATCACACACGTTTGACACACACAGATTGAGCCTGTCAGCTCAGCCTGCCGCTCCGGGCAGCTGTATCGACCCGGGCCGTTACATATTAACCACACACACACACACACACACACACACACAACCAGACAACTGGACATAGACGCAACCAGGTTTAAGCAGTGGGTCCAAATGTTGTACGATGATATAAATTGTCAGTTATCCAATTATCAACCTCGCTGCCTCGGATTACAAAACCTCATGTTCTCTCACACTCACACCTTGAGTTTTCTAACCTGGTAGGTATTTTTGGGCCCATTCTCGTTCTCGGATTCTAAGTGATGTGTTTCTCAGATTGTAGAGATAGAGATGAGTGGGGTTTAATTGTGGCACTCAGAGAAGTGCTAAACGTCAAGAGCAATGTGACTTTCCAGAAAATTTATAGTCGTCTGTGCGTCATTGTCTACGGGAACAAAAAAACCCTCTAAAAAAAACAAAAAAACAGCACTGAACTGAATCATCTCAACTCTGACTGTCTGGACAATAATAAGATCAGTTCTGCATCAGAATACAATATCAAATCCAAATGTTTGAAGAGCAAAATGTGGCCAAAGTAGAGAAGCAAAACGTGTGGCATCAATGTAACTGGTGATTATTAGATTATCCTGATGCAGCATTGTGCTGGCACTATAACAATGTCCGTTCTGTCATATTACACACAACTTATCAGTATGAAATTAAAGTTGAATGTAACATAGTAGAATTCTAGCAGCTCTATTTAACAAATCTTATGTATTTCTTTCACCACCGTGCTGTGTTTTTTACTTCTATTAGGGTAGATCTTCCCAAAAAGCTTGAAGTGAAAAACCTTTTTTTAAATTTTGTGAATGGGTGAACTGACCCTTCCCTGGCTGTCAACATCATCCATTTCCTCCTCCGTCTTGAAGAAATAAAGGCATTCATTGGTCCTGAGAGTACGTCTAATATTTGTGAGTGTGATATAAGTTTGGGTGTGACGATGTCTGTCCACAGGCCCTGTTTGTATGTGATCGTGTGTGTGTGTGTGTTTGGGATAGGCCCGACAAAGGCACAAGGAAATCCCAGTGCAGTCCAAACAGAGAGCATGCTGTATCTCTGTGTGTGATAGGTGGGGGTGATAGAGTTGATGTGGTTATCACAGATGGAGGGGGGAGGGGGGAGAGGCGGGGGGGGGGGGCACGGTCATATATGTGGATATTGGGCCAGCTGTATTGATCCTGGCCCTGACAGCTGAAGGGGAGGAGGTGGGGGGGGGGGGGGGGGGGGGGGGTATGGGGGGGAGGACCGGATGAAAAGAGGAGGAGGCTGATAACGCTGTCAACTGACCCAGGTCTGCTTACCTGAAGCGTGGGAGGGCAACGAGTTAACGCCCAACAGGCTCTCAATAGGCCTCATTCAGCAAAGTCAGTCAAAGGTTTCACATGGGAGCAGGGCATGAGCGCACAGGGTGATCTCTAATGTTTAGACAAGCAGATAGCGCTGCTCGATTGACTCTGTCTCTGGGGATTCTTGTTTTTTATTCCAATGCCTGCATTTTTTTTTTGAAGGAGACAAAGAATCAATTCAATATTTCATTTTAAAGACACGTACCCATAAAATCATCAATCCGTTATTTGTCTGATCCACTTAGCCTAAATATGCATGTTAGTGGACTGTGAGCAAACCGAAAGACAAGGCAGGGATCTTTTTAATGTAAAGTGACTTTAATGTAAAGTGGCTCTTAGGTCTGCAACAAACCAATAACTGTCTAATGTGGTACTTGACAGCTATTTTAATACTTGATTAATTGATTTCAGAAATATTTTTGTATTAAAGTATATTTTTAGAAAAAAAAAGGTGTAATTTCTCAGATTTAAGCTGTTTAAATTTGAATATGTTCTGGTTTTGTTGGTCCAAAATATTTTCACAATTTCTTCACAATTTTTCCAACATTTTTGGGACCAAACATATAATGGCTTGAACAAAAAAAAACAATTTATAGTTGAATTTCTACAGCATTTATAGACCCCACAAAACCTCTGTATGTATAGCAGCAAGCAACCCCGTGTTTGAGCAGTGGAATGCCTCGTTTCTTCCACATTTACTTTGCCATTCGTCGAAGAACAAACATTTCCACAACATTTCTTCTTTCAAACATTACACAGGCCAGAATCACTGAAGAGCAACTTCTGACAATCGGAGCTATCAGAAAACATTATTAGCGTGTTGATAAGATTACGATTAGAGCTGTAAATTATGTGCGTGTGTGATTAATGGAGACAGACAGTCGCCTCTCTCCCTGTGAGAGCGCCACACGCACACACACACACACACACACACACACACACACACACACACACACACACACACACACACACACACACACACACACACACACACACACACACACACACACACACAGACAGACAGAGTGGATAGGCTGATAAGGACACATGTGCAAGGAGCCTGTCTGGCATTTTTAGAGCCCAAATCAATCAATGCGGAGGAAAGAGTCATGGACATTTATAATGTTTGAGGATCCGTGGGATCTCTTTTACACTCAAGGGCCTAAATCATCCTCGAGTGATTTAGCTGTTGCGTCACCTGCACTGCAATGCTGGAAGCAATGACTTAGAATAGGAGGACTATTTCTAGGTTTACCTGAATTAAAAAGAAAGACCTTTCATCGTAGTAAAATGCTTAAACCATCCATCCGTGATCTTACCAGCTTTGTACTTCTGTGCCACAGGCATCTTCTCTTGCCATTCCCAGTCTACATATGACTGAGGAGAATACGCTCTGGACAAGTCTCTAATCAACCTAAACATGCATGTCCCCCCTCAGTCCCTCTCATTGGTATGTTCCAATTAGATAAATCAAGCACAGGTGAACTGCTGGTTGTAGGTCGGCAATCGTCCTGCTGCTTTACCCGGCAACTGTTTTTTTTTTTGGTCAGGAGACATCATTTCCTATCGGAGATGGGGGAGAGGCTCTCGGGTCAGAAAAACTACGTTTGCGTTTTTTTTGGTTGTGGAGCTAAGTTCACCAAGTCGTGGAGGCTGCAGGCTCATCTGTGCAAGCACACTGGACTGGTAAGAAGCTTCAAACCACGGGACAAGCACGTCATATATGCACTAATGATATGCATCAAATGTTTCCCTAACCCCAGAGACCGTTCCCCTGTGAGTTTTGCAACAAGAGCTTCTGCGCCCGCTACCAACTCACCAGACATGAGCTCAGTCACAGCGGAGAGAAAGTGCACCAGTGAGTGTCCACGTCTCTGCAGTGTCTCTGAGTGGTAAACCGCGGTGAGAAGAACCTCTCCTGCTCTGGTTTCCAGGTGTCCGGCCGTCGGCTGCTCTGAGGGATTCGTCTCCAAAGCCAGCATGAAGAACCACATGGCCCGCGCTCACCAGCACCCTGGTGACAAACCCTACAGGGTACAGTCCTCTAGATGTTTTTTTTTTTCTCCTGTGAGAAGGTTGGTGTTTACTGCAATGCACTAGTTTGCTTGTACCTACTTTTTTCTTATTTCAGTGTGAGTATCCAGGCTGTGGAAAGGATTTCTCCAAGCGAAACCAACTGAAAACCCACATGTGTGAGCACCAGCAGCTCCTGCCATTCCAGTGAGTTTCCCCACATGTTAAAAATATCATAACTTGTGATTTGCGTCATTTTTTTTTCTCTCCTAAATCTGACCTTCATCTTTCTGTGAAGTTGTGCTTTCAGTGGCTGTGAGAGAGGCTTTCCCACTCGGGGAAAACTGAAGCATCATGAGAAGGTGCATGCAGGTTGGTTGAGAAGTTTATAAGTTTTTTTTTTTTTACATTCTGTAATCAAACTCCAATAAACTAGAAATAACCCCTCTGCTGCAGGTTACCTATGTGATAACCAGGGGTGTCCTTTCTTGGGAAAGACCTGGACTGAGTATCTGAAGCACAGGAATGAACACAAAGGTGAGCTAGGTGTTTTTGGTCGACCACGCGCAGCTCGTTACTCGTGAACCTCGGTTTTCACGCCCGGTTTGCTCTCAGCCAAGGTGCCGTGTCCGCAGTGCGACAAGCGGTTCAACAACGCTTGGTTCTTGGGCCAACACGAGCTGCGCGTCCACTCTGGGGAGAGGAAGAAGCTGCAGTGTCCCGCTAAAGGCTGCGACAGAGAGTTCACTCATCGTTTCAGCTTGGAGAGTCACATGCTTGGAGACCACGAGGGCAAGAAACCTTTCAGATGTGCCTACGCTGGCTGTGGAAAGACCTTCTCCATGAAGGTAACCGCTATAGCCCAATATCAAAGTATCACCTCTCTCCAAATGGTTCATTGTAGATCTACCTACATCTACATAGTAAAAGCATAAAGTGACGTATCCAAACCACAAACCCTCTGTGTGTAGATTAGTGTTTATGGTGACCCACTAGGAAAGGTTAATATGTCTATATATAGTGCAGAATGAGCTCTAGATGTCAGAAATTGTATATTGAATCTAAGAATACCAGTAACCTTCAGCGCATGGTGCTGAATTAAAACCAGAGCATCGCCAGACAATGAAATGTTCGATCTACTTAAGTCGATGCCATGCGAGTTTGGCCGCTGCTTTTATTCGATCAGGAGAGCCTGTGGCGCCATGGGGTGGTTCACGACCCGGCAAAGAAGAAGATGAAGGTACTTAGTCCTGATTGACCAGAAATGCATCCCACCCCCACTCCCCTCCTGCATTTCACTTGATCTAATCCATTTTTAATTGCTCGTCCCAGAAGCTGCGTCCTAGGAGGAACCTGCCGTGGCGTCTGGCCGTGCGGGCCAGACTGGGCGCCTGTCAATCAAACATCAGCGACCTCACCGCCAAGCTGTGCCACGCGTCGCTGGAGGCTGACAAGCTATGAGGCTGCGTTACATAAATCCTATCATATCTATCCGGATATATCCTTAATCATTTTCAGTTTCTCCCTATTTTTTTTCTTTTGTTAGTTTGTGCACATATCAAATAAAGCCTCATTAACACACCGCAGCACGCCGGGGTAAAATCCTTCCTCCTGTCCCTACTAAACTGGCTGAGCGGGAAAGCACTCGGCGGAGCCTTTAATCCTCTGAAGGAAATGTTTATTAAACAAACAGAACACACACATTCACACACATGTATAAAACTCCGGCTGATGGGCCAGCCGGTTGTCATGGTGATGAGGCCTGGGGGCAGCCGAGCCCCCCCCTCCCTCCCCTCCTTCCCCCTCCCCTCCCCTCCCCCCCGGGGTGCGGCAGGTTTTCTAATAAGGCCTGAGGCTTATTCAGCTGGATACAGCACTGGTGTTGCAGGATAACTGTGATTAGAGCGATTACAGGTCGTTATCCTAGATGACGGGAGGATCACGGGCTACTCTCGTAATTTATTTATAATTTTCCGACCTCGTCCGACGGCCCTCCTCTAGCCTGCAACGGCGCATCCACCTGAATACAGCCCTGGATTCTCTCTACGACTGCCGGGGTGAGGTGAATACAGCACGGCTCGCCTGTTAACAGTTGCGGTACCACATCTCCCCGTGGGAGCGAAGACAACATGACCATATGATCTCAGCAGTGTGTTTGTGAGCGCAGTCTGTCGAGGTGACGTGGCACGGTCTGGATCGGTTCCCATCCGGTCAGGAACGGGCTCCGTCCCGCTGGCTCTACTACAGTTCTGAATGCTTTTTGGTCCTGGATTAAGCCCGGTATGGAGCGATGTACAGTAGCGTGTACCATTTCACTTTGGCCAAAGGTATGTTCCCGATATAGAACATTCTGGGTGGAGTCGGCGGAGGTGCGACCGGCCCGGCCCGGCTACACCAGGCTGCCGGGCCAGGAGACCACGGTCAGCGCCACCCGGCTGCGCTGCTCCTTCAGCATGGGCACCAGCGCCGAGTGGCTCATTCCCGCTGTCGACAGGCCGTTCACCGCCACGATCATGTCCCCGCACCTGCGGAGACACAGAGGACAGTCAGAGATGGAGCCATTCAGAATGGTGACCTAGAAACGTTGAATGGTGCAAACAGAGAGGCTATGAGCAATTGGATGAATGGGAAATCCTTCCAAAAGCCTATTTCTGATGGCTGATTTTTGCACAGATCTACTACTACTACTACTAGTAAAAACAAAAGTTAGAGACTTTTTTGAGAACTATGTAGTAACTAGAGTGATATGTCTGAACTAGAATCAAATATTTAGGAAGAACCAAGAGAACCTGAAATCCACCAGACTGCTGCCCTTATTTCATTTGCATACCTGACCATGAAGTGTTTTTAAATTTTAGCTCCCCCTTTAAAGGAACATTTGTCAATAGTTGTGCATGAATTTAAACTGGACCTGATAAGTAATTGATCAGTTCAATCATATTAAATTATTTCAGAAAAAATGTTTAGTCTTCGAGAGGAAATGTCACAGTTTTAGTCATTTGTGACTATCAAAACTTGCAATATAATGACAGAATATTACTCATTAACTTATTTACTCATATTCATTTTTAATAATCAGTCAGTGCCCTTAAAAAATGTTGTAGTCTTTTTTTAAAAAATGCAAAATTGAATTTGATTGCTAAGCTGGGACATGCATAGTTTATGCATGAAATAAATGTGAATGGTGTATTTGCTAATATGAATATGAGGTACAAACAGCAGCATATGTGTATCTAAAACTGAGTAAAAATGAACTATGGTTCATAGTAATGAGAAAAACAGGCACAACTCTGTTTTTTTAGTCTTTTCAAGTGGAAAACTGTGGAAATGAGCAGAGGAAAGAACAGCCTGGACAGTGTTTTCAATGCCAGAGACAAGCAGGGAAAAGAAAGCCCAGGGGAGGAAATCCCAGTCCAGTTAACACAAATGCTATCTTCGGGACATGTTCTCAAACACCGAGCTTAATTAGCGAATCCCCCGGCGAGCAGAGGTGCCTCTTCCCTAAATGGTGCGCCTCTACTTTTGAAGAGCACAACCACACATTCACTGACCTTTCTTTACGCCTACAAAACAGGTCACTCTTTATGGTCTGACACGCGGGGTCAAAGAAGCACGATTTACAGGCAGCTATCGGTGTCGTAAAATGCCAGTGACACAGCAAAAAAAACCCCGCCACACCTGTGACATTCAGTATAAGAGCTGCCTTAATACCCTTATTTTCAAAGACGACATTAAAATGAGAAGATTAAAGAGAAACAAAGCTGTTTCCTATCCAACTATCCTATCTTTACATTAACAGCCTCTGAAGGACTACAAACAGAGCATGCACTGCGTGGGGGCGGAGCCTATCATCACACCACTCTTATCAATCAATCGGGTCACCGTTTATCTGCCCGCCGATTCCCCGCCGCGGCAGACGCCTCGGGCGGCCATGTGCGGCGCAGCTGATCACTCACTTGAGGCGGCCGTCGTAGTACGCGGGCGTGCCGAGGACGATGGTCTTGATGAAGAACGCCTGGTTGCCGTGGGTTTCCTCGTAGCCGCCCACGATGCTGAAGCCCCAGCTGCCCGGGTGGCTCCTCCGCAGGACAATCTCATGGCTGCTGTGCAGATAGCTGCACGACAAGACAGGAGAGACTGACTGAATCCTCCAACACCCATTTTCTACATATTATTTGGACTACTATATTAAGTGGAACTACCCTCTGAATGTTGCATAGAAAGACTGTGAAATTTGACACTTCCTTTGGAGACAAAACGTAAGGCATCACAGTAGGGCATGAATAACTAAAATCATAAATCTTGAAGAGACCTCACTTTACTTTTCAGAGTCCTACCTCAATAATGTGAGCAGCTAATTTAAAAAACAAAACAAAACAAAACAAAACAACAAACAATTTCATCATCATCATTTTCCAAAGCTCTTGTCAAGAATTCACACCTGAGACAAAACGTAAAACTCACACACACTTAAATTTAGAACAATCTAGGAACAGAGGCGTCACTGACTGAATAAAGCCTTGCATCATGGGTATCTGTCACCTGCTAGGACCCAGTTTAGCTAGATTGAAATGTGCCTAGTGAGACTCTCAAGTTTCCGACGGTGCCTGAAAGCACCTCATGTGACAGTGGCAATGTCGACATCTTTTTTTTAAAGTATTTTTCGGGGCTTTTTCAGAGCCTTTAATAATAGAACAGCTGTAGAGAAACAGGAAATGGGGAGAGAGAGGGTGAATGACCTACAGCGAAGGGCTGCCAGCGGGATATGAACAGGGACTGCTGCAGCGAGGACTGGAGCCTGCTCTACCCACTGAGCTAAACAGGCACCAACCCTCCATGACATCACCCACTGGTTTGTGAAGGGCTGTTTTTCTAGCCAGGGGTTTGGCTCACAGGGTGCGGACATCTTGAATCTTTAGGGAGCCAGAAACGAGCATTTTTGGATGAGAGTGTGGGGCTAAAGCCAGCCCAAGTGGATCTCAGTGGTACTGCAAGTAAAGTCACTTCCACGTTGGCTCCACTTTTTCGGACCGTCAGACTACGTCCGTCTTTAACATGCAGCCTGTGGTGGCTCACCTGGGTAACCCCAGCCACATGACCCACGACGGGGACCAGTTGGCGTCGAAGTCGCTGTCGTGCGTGTGCGGCAGCAGCTCGTCGTGGTCGTGCTCCTCCACCATGCTGACCTCCAGCACCCGCAGCTGCACCGAGGACGAGGCGGCGCTGGCCTTCAGGGTGCCCACGGCCTCGCTGTGGCTCAGGTAGGTCAGGTCCTGGCCGTTGATGCTCAGCAGGACGTCACCTGAGGGTGGGACAGAGAGAGAGGGGGGAGAGGGGGGAGAGGCTGGAGCTCAGACCGGGCTGGATTCGGTCCATTCAGTCATTCCTGTCATTCAGCGGGTCGACGCTCACCTCGTTTGATTCGTCCGTCTCTGGACAAGCAGCCGTGCGGTTGGACGCTGGTCACAAAGATGGGCAGCTCCCCGCTCTTACTGCCCCGGCCCCCCGCCACAGTCATGCCCAGAGACTCGTGTGGCTCCTTCTTCACAGTGATGTGTTTCTCCTTACAGGTCACACACTGGGAGAGGTCCTGGGAACACACACACACACACTTTGACTACAGCTGTTTCTACTGAGCTCTTCCAATGATTTCCCATGCTATGTGATTTTGAACAAATGTCTATAAATAAAATGTGAAATGAAAAGAGGCAGCCTAAAAATAATTTAAGGGGACATATTTAAAATCACTTATTCAGGTTTGTAGTGAACGTATTTAGACAGCTGCCTCATAGTTGGCATAGGGTGAAAAAAACCTGAACTGTACAAAAACTTATAATGTATTCAAATCAGTTGTGAATGTAACAAATATTATGACACTGCAGAAGGGTTAAGTGTCAGCTTCAAGAGTGTTAGCATTCAAGACAACCAGGTCATTTTCTTGCAATGTCTAGCTACACGTGTGCTCACTCTGTGGGTGCTGGTGCGGGACAGGTGAATGGGCACAGGGCTCGGGGTGGAGCTGTGGTTAGGCAGGAAGTGGTCAAGGCAGTAGAGGTCTCTGGTGGAGCTTGATTTTGGCGGCGGAGGCGGAGTCGGTTTGCTGGGTCGACCGATCAGCAGGTGGACTCGCTCTCCACTGGCCTACGAGGACGGACGCGAGCTCATTGTAGTTCACAGTGCAAGGAATGGTATTAGAACCAAAGGAGAATTAAAAACATTGCGAAATTATTACTATAGGAAAGCTGTAGGAAAGGTTTGGCTCCTCCTCCCTTTACCTGTATAATCTGTGCGGCCTGCTCCGGGGTGCCGTGGCGTAGGTCCTGCTCGTTGACGGCCAGCACGCGGTCGTTGCTCCTCAGCCGCCCGTCCTTGGCCGCCAGGCCTCCCTCCAGCAGGTCCAGCACAAACACCCCCGACTCATCCGTCCGCCGCACCAGCTTGATGCCCAGCTGCTCGGTGGAGTCGCGCTTGTGCAGCGTGATCCTCAGGGTGGCCGGGCTGGACGGCGCGCCCTCCGGGGTGGAGCAGGGGGCGTGGGGCACGGCCGGGGTGGAGGAGGAGGAGGAGGGAGGCGCCCGGGAGGCGCAGCGGCGCTCCCGGAGCACGGTCAGCTGCAGGGTGGTGCAGGGACGGGCCAGCGTGGAGCGGGCGAAACTGTGAGGGACGTTGCTGATGTCCACGTTGTTCACCTTGGGGACGGGACAGCAAAGGGGACAGACAACTGCTCAGCACAGGCTGAATTTTTGGCCGCGCAACAAGCTGTAAACACAACAGTGAGATTTAAAACCTTATTAAGTTGTTACTTGATACCAGCTAATCAGCGCTAAGCCTACGCGTAGTTGCCAGGAAAGCATGAAAGGGCGCCAGAAAAGCACCGTAACATTCCCTCGCCAGAAATAGGATCGTAAAATAGCTCTGATATAACCAATAATGTATAGATTCATTGTTGGCAAGGTTAAATACTTCACTTAAGGTCACCTCTACCATCACCCTTCATATAAATATTTTGGAAGGTTTTTTCCAGCGTTGCTTGTTTACCAGCATCTCCCTGGAAACCCCAGAGAGCTCGGAGCGGGACGGGACCCTCACCTGGAGGATCTGATCCCCGGCCAGCAGCCGGCCGTCCCGCGCGATGACCCCGTCTCTGTACACTTCCTGAATCACGATGTTGATGAGAGGCGTCTCGTTGCCCCCGACGACGCTGATGCCCAGCTCGACGTACGGGTTGGCCCGGTGGACCTCGATGGCAGTTATCTCCCCCTCGGGCAGCGAGGGCAGCTTCACGCAGCCTGAACAGGAAACACAAATCACATTGTGATTAGAGCCTGGGCTGAGACTTCTGAGGAGAGACAGGCTGCTTCATATCTGCTGGATCTCTGATGGAGGCAGTGATGTCCTACCTTCCTCGGCAGACAGAGGCGGAGACTCGGGGCAGTCCCAGCCAGAGGAGGTGGAGCTGACAGAGCGCAGGAGGTGGATGCAGGGGTTGCTGAGGGGCCGCTTCACCCGGGGGACCACACACTCCAGCCCCACCACACCTGAGGACACAGAGGCCTGATAATTACATCTCCTTTTCTGGTTCATGCCTCTGGATTCCTCCTGGATCTCCTCCCATCTTGTGAAACAGCAGCACATATCCTAAATATCCTTAAATAAAATAACCTTAATAACATTTAAGATTTTGGCAACGCATTGTATTTGCAGTGTTGTATATTTAAGTCTCAGTCTCACCCTCTTCATAATGAATCTCACGTTTTTTTTTTGTCCCAAATTATGAGAGAGGAACTGGCACCAGCGGGGACTGAAATAAATACAAAATCTGGGCAACACATTCACCCTGATGATTTCTTTTCTCGAACTCCAGAACCTCCAATGTTCCCACATCCTCAAGAACCTCTTGTTTTAGAGGTTGGAGAGGTTTGTTTTATTTCATTGAATTAGGTCATTGGTCATTTTCATTCCTAGATGATGACTTGATTTCTGATATTTAGCACCTAAACAATCCAAACACATGCACACTTAAGCTGACTGGAGACTCTAAGTTGCCCCTACGTGTTGTGATTTCTGCTCATTACATTTCACCTAGATGAGGCTCGACTCAGACCAGCGGGGTCCACTCACTGTCTTCCTCCGTGCTCTCCTCAAAGGCGGGGTTGTCCAGGCCGGCGTCGTCCGTCCACATGGGTCCATTGCTGCCTCCGCTGCTGGTGTTGTTGTTGTTGTTGGGTCCGGAGGGCGGCGAGGGCGTGCGGTCCCTCAGCTCCGTCTGCGTGCAGCCGGGCGACCTGGGCGGGCTGCTCACCATGGCCCGCTCGTCCCCGCTCTCGCATCGCTGGCCCTCCGTGCCGCTCTGCTGACACCGCGTCCCCGGACACCTTTCACCCGGACGCAGAAGTCGGTCAAGGAGATCAAGCTCGACAGCAAATGATTTGACTCCGTAGAGAGGGTCAGCGTGCGGGGTCACACACAACGACCAGGGATTTAAGAAGGAGACATTCAACAGAATTCAGGATTAAGACTGTGACTCACACAGTTTATACAACTGTGAGTATATGTGAGTATTCACATGTAAGTATGCAACTACTAATGGATTAATTGATGATTGAGTCAATAATAAACTAATCGACATCTATTTCGATCATCAATTAATCCATTTAAGCATTTAAATCTGAGAGGGATTTCAAGAAATCAAGTCGATGTTCTCTGATCTGAGCTTCAAAAAACGGGAGTATTTTCTGGTTTCTTTCGTCCTCGATGTCCATTCAAAGTAATTCAAAGACCTGATGTTGACTTTTGTGGAACATGAACTAACAAGAGAACGTCATTTTATAACCCAAACCATCGTTTGTTGCAGCACACATATACATTTGACCAGTCCAGTACGTGTTTATCGATGGCGGAAATGCAAAGCCTCCTATTTGCAGGACTGTATGAGTGGTGGATTTCACTTTGGCTGATCCTCATATTGTTACTATATAATATAGTAAACAAAAACACTTGTATTGTGTAATGTGTTATGTAATGGATATTCTTAAAAAATAGCATTCAGCGAGAAAACAACAAGCTTCCTTCTTTAGTTTTCTTAAAAAGCTTTTGCGTTTCAGCCGTCGTTATAGCACACTTGAGTGGTCAACCGTCCCTTGATAGCCTGAGGAACGTAGAGCCGTATTTATCGCTCCACTAAGGTCTCTGTTGCGATGTAGCTTGAATGTTTGTCTTTTTTTTTCCTCTGGCGTAAATCACTTTGGATAAAAGCTTTTGCTAAATGACTAAATGTAAATGTAAGCACCACAATAAACAAGCAAAGAAGACTGGAAAGGTGCCTTACTGCTCACACACACCTATGAGGAGTGCACTCCTCTGGGATCACTGAATGTTTTACTGCCTCTTCTTTTTCCTTTTTTTTTTTTTTTAGTTTTGGTTAAATATTTAATTTCAGCTATTAAAAGACTGCGCAGTGACATATACTGTAGGTCGGCCTCTAGACAGCCACTCCACCCCCAAAGAGCCGTTTTCCATCAAAGTTAACACAAATCCGGTGGAGACGGTTTCAATTAAACATAAACACAGCAGTCTCGGGGGATCAATGTGCTCTCCCATTTAATTGACTCTGAAGTATTTACTATAGGTGGCAGCTACAGTACCAGCTTGCTGAATTATTTAAGTGTTGCTTCAAACCAGGACCTTGGAAAGAAGATACCAAACAGTTAGCACTGCTCTTTGCTCTAACTATTTCTAAATAGAAAACTGTCGATACACAGTGTTGTAATAGTTCAAGGCCTGATGTGATGGTGCTTTCATCTCTTCATCTATTATCTTACCCACTTTTCACCTTCATGGTCCTGACACCCCTAGGGATGAAATTTACAGTTTCAAATGGACCTTAACATGCATTTTTATGGGCTCTAAGAGGAAACCAGACACATGCAAACTGCATACAAGAAGGCCCTCGACGGGGATTCGAACTAGGGACCTTCTTGCTTTAACTCAACAGCGCGATTTCCGAGTCCCCATTTCACCTGAATGGGACTTTAACCTTTAATTACTTAATATGCTTTCACATCTATCCTCCCTCCACACCGAGATAAGGCTTGCTTGGAGAGACACAGAGCCCACATTTGGAGCCAAACATGGCTCATACATGATGCTGCACACAAACACACGCACACAAATAGTCTGTAATGGGATCAACCTGCCCACCTTGACCACCGTGTTTCACAGCGGCCTGACACTTTCGCCTTTTAATCTAACGTCCCTAAGCTTCCACATAAACAATGTTGCCTGACAAAATGGCCCCAGAGGCAGTGCCGTCCTGGCTCCTGTTACTATCTTAGACCTAAGTCTGCCGGGACGGCGAGACCCACGTGGGCAGCGGTTTAATCTTTACTAAAGAATGTCACGTTAGTCCTCGCCGTGACCTCGTTTGATCTGCCTCGAACCATCTTTCCTCGTCTATTTCTCTTTCCCACACGACAGTGTGTGCCCGGGGCTGAGAGGTGCCCCTCTCTCTGCTGGTGCGGGTCATTAAAGAAGGGCCTGGACGAGGAGGGTGTTGATAACGAAGATTAAATGGGCTGCGTCTTTGAAATCCTGAACCTCACAGGAGAAGGTCCAGGAGAGCTCAAACCGTTACTATCTTTTCCCGTTTCTTGGGCTATTTTCAGATTTGGAGGCATTTAAAGTGGCGACTTTAAAGATGAATTAAACCTTCCCCCCTTAAAGGAATGAAAACCTAATTAATAAGCACTTAAAAACACCCTCTCTCCCTTTAATAGACTCAAGGGTGTTACTTTTACATCCCTACTTTGTCTGGTGTGACCAGTAGCTTACAGTCGATATTTTTAGCTGCACAAATGTCGTTATTATCTCCCACCGTCTCATGCTAATGTTAGACCACGTTCTGCCTTACACCATCATCCTCTGACTGTCACTTGTGGCACGGTGACAGAGGGTCTCATTCATTGTGTGGCCTCACTTTTAAACACATAAAATGCCTGTGTGTGTGTGTGTGTGTCTGCGGTGGGCGCCTCCTGTAAAAACAGCTGACTCAGAAAAGCTCCTGAGTGCTTGTCGGAAACAGCTTGTTAGTGTGAGCTTGTTAAGGAAAATCATCTCTTAGCTCGGGTGTTAGGTCTGTCAATAGGTGACCATCACACCACCAAAGGACGGCTCCTCAGCCCTGAAGACTGTAGTGTACACGCTGTATCACTGTGCTACTGAACTCTACAGTTCCAGTGTGGAAACTCCACAATACATTCATGTTTTATGTCTGTCAAGACATTTGCGCAAATAAGAGCCAGCTAAAACATCTGTTTCCATACCTTTAAATACCACCAGGCCAGTATTATTGATGATAATGATAATGATGTAACACTGTAATACCGTACAACTTTGACATTTTATCGCGTTGTGTAACATTCCTAATTTGCAGCCCTATAATTAACACGCGTCACCTTATAAAACCCATATGTACATGTACGCCAGATCAATGGCAACGATTAGCACATCAGTGCCTTCAACCGTAGCTGAAGTTCAGTTTCAGCCTCGCACAGTTAAGTCACAACATCCCGCGTAGATTCTCCCGGTAACGCTCCACTTATTTTGATGTCCTCCCACTTGGAAGACTCGCACCCAGCAGCCTAGCCTGGGATCTCTCTCATAACTCTACCAGTGCACGGACAAGTACACCCACACTGCGGCAACAAAGAATAGAGAGGGAGAGAAAGAAGAGGAAAGTCGTATTGAGGATGGGAGAGAAGGAGAAGATGGAGGGAACCAATGGGAGAGAGATGCCACTGTGTGAAAAACAAGATCTGACCTCAACCCCCCGACTAGTGCCGGACTCACCACAGGCCTGGGTTGCCTTTGGCCGTCTCGCAGAAGAAGTGGTTGAAAAGGTCCCTGGTGTTGAAGTTGCTCAGCATGATTGCAGAATGAGAACACGGAGCTGCTGGTCAGTCAACCCATGACTGTGGTAGGGAACCACTAATCCTCCGTCACATGACCTACAGCCCAATAATCCCCTCAGGGTCTCACAAGCACCTGGTCCAAATGGGCCAAAAGCCAACGCGTGTGGACGGATGGAAACCCTTGAGGTTAAGGATGATGGGTCTAAGTCGGGACTAAGAACCATGATACCTCTGACGGGTCCTGACAAACAAACCCACCAGGTGGTCGGAGGGGCAACGGACACGACTCCGCTGTTAATCTGTCGTTTGACTTTTGGTTTGACGTGTGAAGGGATGGATGAATGTAACAGAAAGACGTGTTGTTAACCCGAGGAATGCCTTTGTCTCGCTTATTTTAATCTAGAAACTGCCAGAGAAATGTCTCTCCTACCACAGAAGACTAAATGCTAAATGCAGAGATAATCGCTTCTAAGTGGGCAGGAAATCAATCAAAGAGCAACCACAATAGAAGGTTACTTTTCTGCAGATCAACCAATTTATTGATCGACTAATCCTCCCTACTCTTGAGGCAGCGGGCTAGCAACGGTTTGGTGGCTTTGTCGATTCTCTGACTGGCTCCTGCAGAGCTCCAGGAACTGGGTAGGATGTATGAAACCCACGTAAACAGAGGCTGGAGAACCAGCCACACACACCACACACATTCCTGGAGCACACAACTGGGCTTCAAGAGCTGTTACCTTCTTACTGTATTTTTCTACTAGTTATCGATATCTTCACTGATGCTCTTCTTCCTCTGTTGAATTTGCAACTGCAACAATGCTAATTTTCCCACAGTGGGACAGACAAAGGTTTTTCTTATCTTCAGATCAAACTCAGATCAAAGAAGCACATCGCGCAGTTGTACATCAGCACAAGAGTGAAAATAAAATAAGTATGAAAAGACACTGACACTACATACGCAAGATTAACTTGACTGCAATGTAGGAATTGTGTTTAGCTTAGACCTATCTTACCTTGTGTTACACTCAGGATAGGACAGAACATAATACCTCTCATCACTAAATGTTGTTGTGTCTCTTCCTGTTTTTGCACTTTAATGTCTGTACTGTCTTTGTCCACACATGGGACAGTGAGGAGTGTAATCTCGATTCTCTGCATGTCCAGGACATGTAAGAGAAGCTGACTTTGGCTTTGAAGATGCCAATTTGCACTGGGCACAAAGTGACACAGATGTGAGGTGAGCGCGGCTGCACGTTTTGGCGCCAGATAAAGACCTTATCGCGTCTCATCCCGTCTCATCTCACCTTGTCCCGTCATCAAATCTGTCGGTTTGTGTCAATATTTACGCTCCGGCCGTAAGCTTCATTACCTGTGCTTGAGGTGCGCCTCCAGGTCGCAGCGCGGCATGCTGAGCGAGCAGACCGGGGTCAGAGGGCAGGACACCGACAGCTTGTCCAGCAGCTTGTGCACCAGGATGCTGGACCTGCGGCAGGCCTGCAGCTGCAGCCGCGTCCGGTCCAGCGGGCAGAAGTCCCTCTCCTGCAGGAAGCTGCGCAGGCAGCGGGCGCAGAAGGTGTGGCCGCACGGCGTGTCCAGCGGCTGCACCAGCGGCTGCAGGCAGATGTGGCACACCAGGTCGTCGTCCACCTCCAGCCGGTAGTTGTAGAGGTGGTTCTCCCAGCCGCGGTGGATCTGGCCGCACTCGGGACACAGGGCCTCCAGGGCCGGCTCCACCGGCCGGACCAGGCCCACCTCGCAGCCCGGGCTGCCCATCTCTGTTCCTTTGACGCGACTCAGCTTTGGCACAAATGACTCCAGTGCAGGGCGTTGGTTTTTGGGAGAGAGAGAGGGGGGGCGCGCGCACACACACACACACACACACACACTCTCTCCTATCCCATAAGCTTCACAGGATGAGCAAGTTGCGGCGAGGACAGATGCCCTCCAGCGGCTGCTGGCGCATCACGCTGCAGAGGTCAGAGGGCAGAACAAGAGGGTTAAACAGCTGTTTCAGAAAAACAACAAGTGTCTGATTATGTGCCCGTGCATTTATTCATGTGGCAAATGCTTTGTGCACGTGTCCCCACGTGTCTGTGTGAGCTTCAGAGTGGCCCTGTCCCTCTGTGTGTGTGTGTGTGTGTGTCAGAGAGTATGCTGAGATTATGCATTGCTGCTCCTGTCCACTAATCTGGCCGTATAATCTCTCTTTTGCTCTCGCCTGCTGCAATCTTCCAATTCCACAGAGAGGGAATTATCTGGGATTGAGGCAGGGAGAGGACACAGATCAGAGGAAGTGGGATCGGGAAAGCAACAGAGAGGGAAAGCAGTGCCAGAGGGGGGGAAAAAAGAAGGAGAGATAAGGAAGAAAAGGCAGGTGAGATGGAGGTGATGTAAAAATCTGGAGGAGTTCTCTGAAACCTTCCCACACAGTGATATTTCTGGTTACAGTAGATGCACGCAGTCTCCTCTGCAACCGAGAGAGAACATGCCTTAAGCGAAGTCTTGAAATATAGCACTCCGCCGAGGAGAGTGCGTCCCCAGAGCTAATGCACTCATCATTTCCACAGTGCTTCACATCCAAAAAGCAGAGCCGGGGGGAGGCCAGCAGAGGGCGTGTGCCTTCCCTTGACTACATGCCTCTGTTTGCAGCAGGGGTCTGCTCCTGTCTCCATGACGACCTGGAGCCTGTTCTGTTCAGTGGGGCTTGACATTCAGAGTGTAGCAGGAGAAGGATGCAGAGGAGCCGCACAACAGATGCACTCCTCTCAGCAGGACGATCCTGCTCTGCTCCTCGCAGCCCGAGAGCCTGTCAGACAGCTCTGGAGATGTCCCCCACCACCTCCGCCTTCTCCTCTCTCCTCCTCCTCTTCCCACTCCCTCGCCTCTCTTCTCCTCGTCTCGTCTGCGCCCATTTTCTGTGACAACCTGTCTCCCCTGTCTCCTTGGCTACCGGACCGGTAGTTACTTATTTCAGCCTCCTTTAAGTACGTGCTCCTGTCTGTGTGTGACTGGCTGCTTCTGTCTCTATCCCGCAGCTGGACATGAATTAATCATGAGGACACAAGGCTCCTCTGTTCCTATAACAAAGCTGTGACATCACCACATCACACACACTCTCCCTCTCTATCTCTCTCATACACACACACAGACTTGTAAGATGCACAAGCACAAGTGAGCAGAAAGCAGCAACTCTCACGCACAGGAGCTTTTTAGGTACATACATCCCTGCGAATAGTCTTTATCAATAAGTAAAGTCCTCAGGTTTTTACTGTGGCAGCATATCCAGGAGCCAGGAAAAGCACTTAAATCTATTTTAAACACCGCGTCACTCTGTAGCAACAGATTCCTGTACACAAGTCACAGGAAAACTGGGAAATGCTTGAGAAATGTCTCTTTTAATCCCACTCTGTAGGATGTGTGAGTGTGTGAGTGTTTGAGAGAGAGAGAGAGAGAAAGAGAGAGGGAGAGAGCTAAAGGAGAAAGGGAGAGAGGGAGAGTCCAAGGCCATGCTGTTATTGTCATTACACTGCATGCTTTCTATATTAATAAATGCCAGTGCTGGCACTGCACCTGTCTGTTCATTTTTCATTTTCCCCTCTTTTGTTTTATTTTTGGACATGACAAATCTGCTCCTACCATGCAGGACGAGGCAGCATGAGCAACCTGACATTTTCAGACAAGATGAGATGATGTTTCAGGCCACAGATTTAAATTCTCAGGTCCTGTCGGCTTAGCCTACATTTCCATAAACCCTGCATCTCTCATCGACTCTCATCTTTGGGAGAAAAAAAATCCAGGAAGGGGCTTGCAAGAACGGGCCTGCAGCAGCTGCACAACAATCAGACATGCAATGACAACAACACAACCTGACACTTGATTTAATTGGATATTGCCATTATTCCCCCTATCCCTCCCCCACAGTCATTTTCCTAATTTACCTCAGGATGAGTGTCATGACCTGTAAGGTGCACCACAAATTTGATTAGACATTTTTTCCAGTCATAGCCCCCCATTCTGTCTGCCTCCATCCCACCCTCCTACCAGCGGAGCAGCGAGGACAGATGGAGCGACAGTCGCAGTATCAATACCCTGACAGCGCTCCTGCAGCTCTGCACACATGCAGATGTGATACGATGTGGTGTTACCTGCTCCTCGGCGCCCTGCTGCTCCGGCCCCAGCCAGGGGGACGATTATCCGCTGCGGGACCTCAATCACGCATTCACCGCAACGGCCCGGTCCGCAAACCCGCACGAAAACGCCCCCGTCCCTTTGGCAGCGCAGGCCCCGCCCACCACTGTCTGTCAGCGAGGGGTGGGCGGGACCAGTGGCTGTCGATCAGAACAGACACAGGGATGACCTCCAAACAGCCTGCTAGAAATAACAACATATATGAAATTAGTTTAAATAACTTCAAACATTAAATTCGTCTGCACATTGCCGCTAGAGCTAGCTAGCTCAAAGATCACTTTGTACCAATAACCTTCTATATGTTATGTTGTGCTACCTCTATAAGATATGCCCCCCTTACTTATGGTGTTATTAATTATAGCTATCCATCCATCCATCTAGCCATGGCCTTGAGACAGGCAACAAAATATCACCAAGTTTAAAAAAGGAGGACGGTGGCAAAGTGATCATCCATACACCTGATAGATGACATACACCTGAACTTACACCTATGGGCAAATATCTTTGTCATCTGTACGCTTTGACTGTGCAATCCTTGTTATTTAATTTTCATTTATCTGCCAGGACAGCATACAAACTATTAGGAAAGGCCAAAGATACAGTGTCACTAAGTCTCATTTTTGCACAATCCCATCATGGTCTCTTCTTTTAACTCTTACACAAATTCAGTTACAAACAGTTACAGCATCCATTATAAATCCATTGTTACACATATTTAGTGTGATATTTGAGATATAATGATGACGAATTTGAATTCTTCTCCACACCAACAAAAACTAAAGTTTAATCTGGGGACTGGGTAAAATCTATACCATTTTAGACTACTTTGATAAGTAGCTGGGTCAGAATTTGCATCGAAATGAGATTTTTGGACGTCTTTGTGCTACAATCAGGCATCGCTGCGGGCAGCCCTAAAGAATGGGTCCTCTGCCGAAGGACCCCACGGTCAGGTAAACAAGAAACATGTAGCGCTAATCGCAAAACTACGGACAATTTAGTTCGAACTAACTCCACTGCTTAGTGTTAGTTAATACTAGAAAATGGAGCAAGAGGATGACCTGGAAAGGTTTGTGATTATTAAACTGTTTATACTCAATTTAGAAGAAACGGGGGCTGTTTGTTATCACTGACAGCTATTTCATTGCCCGACCTCAAGCTCATCTCCAGGGATATTTATAGTAAACAGCTGCTGTTTGACGCGTTTAAAACACTTGTTCGGTGTGTGGTGTTTGTAAGGGAGCCTCTGTCATGAAGCTACCCCGGGCTGAGTGGTTAAAGGTCGGCTAAATGAGTCTCCAGTGTCGGGAGTGTGCTGATTCAGCAGCTCTGGGTCAGACGAGGACACCTCTCATTCACTCCCTAATGATTCACTCTCTCCTTCACACCCTGCATCTCTCTTGTTTTTGACACTTCATTGAATCATACCCCTCCGGCTCGATCCCCTTGAGGTGTCTTTACTCGGCCAACTCGGCCAGACCAACAAACTACGTATTAAATTGCAAAATGTGTGGTGGATTCAAGGCGTTTTTTCGGGGGTTCAAATACATCCATGCTTAAATGTACGCTAATAAATAGATCTCGGACCAATTTTGACTGTCTTATCTTGGTCTTACCAGTGTCACCATGGTTGCGAATAGTTGGACCAGCTCTATACGATCATGAGGGTACTGGAACGATTGTGAAATTTTGTGTGCTTGGTGTATTATTTGTATGGGTTGCGTCCGTTTCCCTAAGTTGTTGCTTTAGGAGTACTGAGTGGACAGCTCCTTGCTGCATGCTGTTCAATCTCTGTATTTTTATTTGTCAGAGTCTGGCTCACGTTGCTCAGGTTAAATCAAGCAGCTTTCCAGATGAGATTGGACCCTGTCATGGCTGCCTCATGTCGCTGGTTATACTCGGGTAGAGGATGATGTCAGTCTCTGCTCTTTGCAGATGACATGGTTCTATTGGTAACATCGAGCAGTCACCTCCAGCTCACACTGGGATGGTTTGCAGCTGAGTGTGATGGAGCGGGGATGAGAATTAACACCTCTGAGGCCATGGTTGGGAGATGAGAGAGTGAGGTGGATTGGTGTATTGGTCTATAGTGGTGAAGAGAGAGCAGAGTTGCTAGGTGTGGCTTTCCCTTTACTGTTCTGTCTATGTCCTGACCCTCATCTATGGTCAAGAACTGTGAGTAGTAAAAAAATGACTGTAAAAAGAAGCGGATGAAAAGTATTCTCTCAGGGTGTCTAGGCTTTGGGATAGTGTGAGGAGCTCAGACATCCAGCAGGGGCACGACGTAGTGCAGCTGCTCCTTCGCATTGAGAAGAACCAGCTGAGGTGGTTGAGGCATTTGGTCAGGATGCCTCCTGGACACCTCCCTGGGGAGGTGTTCCAGGCATGTCCATCTGGGAGGAGACCCAGAGGCAGACCCAGGACACGCACAAGGGATTTTATCTCTAGGGTGGCCTGAGAGTGCCTTAGTATCCACTTGGAGGAGCTGATGGGAGTGGCTGTGTGCTGGAGATAGGCTTTAGCAAACCACAGCAACACCATTAGAATGGCTAATATAATGGATGGATGTATTTTGTAATCTGTAGTAGACTACATTGTAAAAGTAACACTTCCCCAAACACTGCCTCTATCTTCTACCCTGCTGCCTCCTCCTCATACGCATGGCTCGTGTTGATCTTTTCTCTTCATTTATCCACACAGGCGTGCAGTGGAGGAGCTCCTCAGGGAGACTGACAGGGCCCGGGTGAGAGCAGAGACCATGGGCCCTACAGGATGGTGAGCACAGTGTTTGAAATGCCATCTGCATCAGCTCGCACCCATCTGCTATTTGGGGACGTTTGACTGCTATTTATCGTCTTAGCTGTTCTTGCACTGGGGCAATTTTTGTTCCTTGAGAATTTGTTTGGAATTAGCCTGTGCACAGATGGTTTGTCTTGTTCTCATTGCCTTTATTTAGTGTCCTCATTCATAGGGTCAATCTGCAAAACTGCATTCATGTCAGTGTGAGGATGACTCAACAGTATTAATGCCAGAACACTACACATCGACCCTAAAAGCTCTGCATAAAACACTTTCTAATTACTTCAGTTCAAAGAGCCTCAGCGTGCATTGGGTTAGAAGACTAAGACTAAAATGGATGGACACAAATCACAAAACATGACCCTGATGATGAGGATAAGCATGTGATGACTATTCATAGATGCACTATATTGCCAAAAATCTTTGATCACCTACCTTGACTTGCATACGGACTTAAGTGACATCCCGTTCTAATCCCAGCTCCCACAAAGTTGGGAGCTGCGCTTGGACTTCTATTTCCAGGGAAAGGAACTCTGAAAGCTTCAACATACCAAGAGATGTTGGACAATGCCTTGCTCCCAACTTCGTGGAAACAGTTTGGGGATGGCCCCTTCCTGTAAGGTCCATAAAGACATGGATGAGGTGGTTTGGTTTGGAAGAACTCCCAGCCTCAAATGGATAGAACACCGTTGGGATGAATTAGATTGTACGTAAGTGTGTAATAAGTACATAAATGTGTAACCTCACAAATGGGTTTCTGGAAGAATGATCCAAGATACCGATAGAGAGGTGACGCCATTATAGGTGCAAAGGGTGGACCAACATCATAGGATTTACGATGGGTTAAAAATGGGATGCCACTTAAGTTCATATGCGAGTCAAGGCAGGTGAATGGATATTTTTGGCAGTATGGTGCAGTTTTTAGACATGATTTCACCTACTCTAACACTATGATGGCCATCTGTTCACACCTCTTGCCAGGCTCAAGTGCCCCCTGCGCAGCACCAACAAGCGCTTCCTCCTCAACACCCTGCGCTCGGCCGGCCTGCAGCAGCGCCGTGCCAGGGACGCACACTCCGCCTCCGACAGAGGTCGCACACGGAGCGACTCCCCGGACGGAAGCCGCGACCGCAGCAGATCTCCTCCTCCTCCTCCTTCTCGTCCTCCTCCTCCTCCTCCTCCTGCCAGGGATCACAGAGGCGAGGGACGCCGCACAGACCATAAACATCACCACAGGGACAGCTGCAATAACAGAGATAAGAGGCAGGAGCGAGACAGGGAGCGCAGTCACAGGCACAAAGACAACAGAGACCGGAGACACGGGAGAGAGGGCCAGCCGAGAGACAAAGACAGACCTCAGGAGTGAAGGCTCCTGTCAGGGCAGAGGAGAACTGCCTCTTTTTTACTGAAGCCACTCCTTCTCCAGGAGGCGGAGTCGGTCGCACACTGAAGACATTTTATTTGCTGTTTTTTTGTGCTTGTTGGTTTATGCACAGTTGTTTTGTATTTGTTACCCTTGTAATCCTTGAAATTGACATTTGTTGTGTTTTTTTGTCTTGACTTTCCACTGAAACTAGAGGGAATAAACTCTGCTTTCTCTGCTCAGGGCTCAAATACAAAAATACTTTGTCGTAATCCTGTTCCACCCACAGCGGAGCGGGCCTGTTGTAATTGCAATATCATTACCATTCCTCTGTCATTATTCACCAGTCATAATGTTTACATAAGCCATGCTGCTGTCGCCGCTGGGCAAGCGCGTTTTATCGCTTGTCCAACTTTCTGACATGTATATGCGCACGGTTATCAGAAACGGTTTTGTTTGTCAAAGGTGAAAAAAAATCTTGTTTTCCTGACACTCCTACATGGAGGACTCCCCGTGAGCGAGTGGCTCGCTGGGCAGATTGATAGCGCTTTAATAAAGCAGCAAAAAGCCTTGCTACAGTAATGGCATACAAAGCTCGTACAAAGACACACAGGGGTCATACGAGGGGTCACCTGGGCTCCGGGACAACAGATGGACACTTGCTCAAGCGTTCACTGTAATGTGCTGCCGGTTATGTCTTTCCTTTCCATTTGGCCTGCGTCCATGTCTTTAAGCTGCTCTCTTTTTATTGTTCCTGCGTCCAGAGCCGTTTACAAACGTGGTAGCCCACCATTACCTACGGTATCCCAGGTCTATATAATAGCAAACCGTAGGCCGTACGACTCCGCTCTTGTCTGGAAAAACCCGCTAAAAAGCGTTTTAGCGCTCCTCATGCTTCATAAATCACAGCAAGCATGCCTCAAGTTAACCGTTTCCTTCCTCTTCGAAACAATGATCAAATATAAACACCATTAAGCCATGACGCGGGGGAGGGGATGATTTGTATAGAATTGGTTTACTCGAACTTTATTGCATCACTGAGTGCCCCATTAAGATACCGTGGAAAGCGGCGTAATTGCCTTTGAAGAACCCAGAGCAAATAGTCTATTAGTGGATGTTATGGGGTAAAAGCTGCGTCATTTTTTTTCTACTCCATTTTACGCGAAGAACCTGTGACGTGGACAAGCAGCTCCGAGGGTTGTGGAGAAGAGCGCCACCGCCTGGTCAGTTGGGTTGAGTTGGTTTTCTAAATCGTAATTGGTTTTTACCACCAGACTTGCTGTTTAATGGGGCGAGCGGACACCTGCTAGAGACTAATTGCCGGCAAACATGACAAGAGTGCTTTCCCTCTCAGTGTGTGTGTGTGAGGGTCTGTGGCTCTCCATGCTGCAACACTCCTCCCACCTCCATACACACATATATACACACGCACAAAACCAAGGCTAAATGGTGTTAAATGATGCATTGAGAGAAGTGTAATGGACGTGTTTTAAAAGTCCAGAAAGGTGTTGACAAATGTGGGAGGTTAGGACCAGGCTTGTTTGAGCTCTTTTTCACCCTGGAGTTTCCAGGACAACTGCAGGTCTCCTTATCTCAGGTCAGGCAATGTTTGCGCCCATACGTATTGATTCGTGCAGACAAGACGTGTATCCATATAAATAGTCGATTCCTCCTCCTATTGTTTGAGGGCAACAACCACGGGAATCAGGTCTGACCGTCCTCTAGGCGAGGCTTCTCACAGGGCTGCACACCTGCAGACACAGGTGGGAGCCGCGTATTTACATTCACATTGATTTGTTCAGAGTCGGAACGGGCAGAATATCCTGGAAACTGCCCGACCTGTGGCTCTGTTTTTGACCCGAGCCAATGGGCGTGTCCGCGCGGAGTCACATGGTGGCAGGGTGACACACCTGTGCGGAGGCGCGAGGGCCCCCGCAGTTGCGCGAGCGACAGGTGTAGCAGAAGGAGTACTTCAGAGAGTGTGTGTGTGTACGTGAGAGAGGGCGAGTGTGTGTGTGTGTATGTGTGCGCGTGCGGCTCCTCTGCAGCCATGAACCGGGAAGAGCACTACTACCCGTCTCAGGTGTTCAAAGAGCCGTGCGCCTACCAGAGGTCCCAGCTGGAGGAGTACAGCCACAGCCCCCCGCCCTGCCTCTACATGAGCCGGCACGCTGTCCACTCCGTCTACACGCCGCCCTCCATGGCAGCGATGGAGCAGGGCAGCCTGCCCGAGCTCACCCCCTCCTCCTACGGCCTGTCCATGAGGGACGATCCAGCTGTGGCCCAGCTGCAGCACCCCCCGGGGCTCCAGCAGCAGGGCCAGCAGGGCCAGGGCCAGGGGCAGCAGCCTCCCGGGGGGCCCCAGGCTGTGGGGTACGGAGACACCGGGGAGCAGAGGTACCACCTCCCCTTCCCCTGGATGAAAACCACCAAGTCTCACTCGCACACCTGGAAAGGACAGTGGGCAGGTAAATCTGTTTGTCTGGGCTATGACAAAGTGGAAAACTGAGATTTGATATTGAAAAAATCAGATTCAAATTAATTTGTGATATGCAGGTTAAAACACAGTCAACTTGAAATATGGACAAGAAGAATATGGACTAGAAAAAACAGAAACAAACAATATCGAAATATAGGCAAATAAAAATCAAGGTACATTTTTACTTCATTGATCCCTTTCCATGGCTGCTTCGGGTAGATTCAGTTTAAAAAAATCTTTAAAATAAAAAGCAGTTTATAGAAGTTAGTGGTATAATTGAAGGAGTGCAAATACGAAGTGTATAGGATCTACTTGTATTGGGTCAAAAACAGGGTCTGTGAGTTTCTGCTCTTTCCCATCTTGAGGCCTGAAATGACTCCAGCCCTCCTAACAACGTGACCCTGGGTGTTTCATTTCACTTATTATTGTGGATAAAAGACCTTAAATGTTATTTGGATATTATTTATTTTCTCTTTTAAAATAAGATCTAATTAGATTGAAGCCTGCAAACAACCTTTATCTTTCTTTGTCTTTACAAAACACAGTTATTTCAGCAACATCGATTGACTGCAGATCGAGAGGAACACCAGCCTGAAACCTGTGAAACTACCTCAAATGTTACTAGTTAATTAGTATTATTATTAATTACTTTTCACTTTAAAGAAATAAAAACCCACGGAATAAAGTTTTAATAAACTTGAAACTTTTAGTAAAATTAATTCTGTTAAAATAGGCCCATTCATCAAGTTCTCTGACTTTTCTTTCCAAAAACTGGGACTTTTTTTTTTAACTCTTCATCACTGTTGTTTAGTTTGGGTTTAGTTCGCTGTTCTTAATGAGAACAGAAAGGCTGATGCAGCGCAATTCTAGTCTGAATAAAAAATGATGACATATGTTTCACATTTTGAAGATTTTACCACTTCACAGATTTTGTGGCTGCACAAGATCCTTCAATTAAAAAAACATGTTTTACGGCTCACATAAATCTCACTGCTTAGTTGTATTGTTTTAGTTTCATATCAGCAAAACATTTCACATTTGTTTTGCGGTTGAACAGTTTTAGTTAAATAACCATTAGCTTGGAGATGGTGGACGACTCACAAAAAAGGAACTTGTTCTTTGATTGATCCCTATCCCTGCTTGGTTGTGGGATATGGTAAAAACTGAGGACATTTATAGTAAATTTTTAATTTCACTAAAGATTTCAAGGAAAAGAGGAAGTTTTACAGCCTGTAGAGTTTCCCTCCGAGCACCGCTGTCTCAGAGAAATCCACCTCACACAGCCACCAATTTATCACCAGCTAGTTAATACACACTGCCTTTTATTTCTAAGGTTAAATTGCAGATGAATTTGATCTTTTACATTTTTCTAAATATTTTTATTTATACTCAACAAAAAGCTGTTTTTTCAAAAAATCATAGACAAAGAGCATGACAGTATTTATTCTTACACTTTTGTCTCTTTTGTGGTTGAGCCTGTGAGAGTGTGTGTGTGGGATTACACGATTATAATCTATTAGGTTATTGAATAACTCCAACAGGATTACTACATATTCTATCTATCTATCTATCTATCTATCTATCTATCTATCTATCTATCTATCTATCTATCTATCTATCTATCTATCTATCTATCTATCTATCTATCTATCTATCTATCTATCTATCTATCTATCTATCTATCTATCTATCTATCTATCTATCTATCTATCTATCTATCTATCTATCTATCTATCTATCTATCTATCTATCTCAGATAATGGTAATGTGAATAAATGTCTATTGTATGTATGGGCCCCCTTTTACTCTTAAGCCTTGTGAAGTTAGACTGAGAGTCTAACTTCACAAGGCTTAAGAGTAAAATTCCCTCTTTGTGAAGATTACAATACTAAAGCAATCTACGACTAGAAACCAAATATCCAGCTCCATTTCAGATGATTCACACCTGTCCTCTGTGTGTCTCCAGGCCCTTACGTGATGGCAGAGACGGAGGAGAACAAGCGCACCCGGACGGCCTACACGCGGGCGCAGCTCCTGGAGCTGGAGAAGGAGTTCCTGTTCAACAGGTACATCTCGAGGCCGCGGCGCGTGGAGCTGGCCCTGACCCTCAGCCTCACCGAGCGACACATCAAGATCTGGTTCCAGAACCGCCGCATGAAGTGGAAGAAGGAGGAGGACCGCAGGAGGGCGAGGGGGGCCGACCCCGACCAGGACTCCTCCATCACCTCCGGGGACCAGAGGGAGGTGGCCCCTGGAGGAGGAGGAGGAGGAGGAGGAGGTGCAGGAGGAGGGGGTGGAGGAGTCTCGCCTCCTGTCTCCCCGCTCCACACACACTCCCTCCCTGCTCCTGGGTCCAGAGAGCCTGCCTAGACCTGCAGGAGGTCTCTCCAGACTTCACAGGGATTTTCCTTACAGTTGGATTCTTATTGTTATTTAAAGGGGAACCTAGAATGGTTCCGGTATTTATCCTCGCTCTCTATGTGTTAACATTGAAGCTATGGGACTTTGGTTCCATAAGAAGTGCCTCAGATGCTGTTTTAAAAGCCCTTTACGCAATCCTGCTTTTAGGCGTGGGAATACTGCAGTCCATTTCTTCACCATTTCATGCATATCTGGCAACCACACAGGTTCTCCACTGATTGGTTTGCCTGTCACTCACATGGATGATCACGGCACTTCACGTACTTAACACACTGAACTGAGTGGCTACTGTAGCAGTCCAGCGATGGAGGTTGTGCACACCCAGCCTTGTATGTTTGAGCCAGACTCGGAGGAGGAACCAGGAACTTGTACGTTGACGTTTCAGTGGGAACTTCACCAAACTTCTGGCTCACCAACGTGTGTTTATCTGTGTACTACAGAGTAGGCAGGTGTATGCAAATTATTTTGTAGGTGCCGGGTGGTACGGTTTGCGTCACACTTGAATTTTATGTCAAAATCGGTCTCTGTTTTTTATCTTCAGTTTCAGTATCTGTAATGTGTAAATGAACGAGGTTGTTTTGATGTTTTGTCCATCTTTGGTCATTATTCAACAAAGTCACGATAAAAGTGATTTCCCATTCTAGGTCCCCTTTAAACCGGGTCAGGTCTGACTCCCTTTTGGACACTGCCAATCAGCCATTTACTGGCCTGAGGGGACATTTCCTCACACCCGCTTCATCTCGCATGCTCTGCAAGCTTTCGGACACCAGATGGCATCCTGACACAACCATATCGTTTGAGGACTGCATTACGCTGTTGTCTGCTCTTATTCGGTTTTCACACTAATCACTCTTCCCCTCGGACTCCGTGTGAGAGGTACAACTGAGTATATAACTGTATATAACACCTGTATTTGTCCATCTGTATATACTATATCATGTAAATTAGAATCAGTGATATTTTATTGTTTTAAGGCCACCATTGTCAGTGTTGGGAGGATTACTTTAAAACTGTATTCCACTACACGTTACAACCCGTGCCCTAAAGTGTAAAACATCCTGTCAGGTTGCAATATAAGTAATATATTATGATACTTTTGGATTACTCCAGAAATTTCAATATGAATCGCTCAGTTCTCTCTTTTACTGGGACTTTATTGGAAAACAGTAACTCATGTTCTGTACTCTGTACACATCTGTACATATGACAAAATGTAAATTGTTCAAAAAGGATCAATGATATTTTATTGCTTGAAGGTCGTCCTCATGGCCGTAATCAACGGTGAGGTCACTGAGGTCATATCTATAAGTATGTCTTAATTAAATGTGAGTATTTTTGTGTTTTACATGCCTTAAATACATTAAACATGAAGCAGAAGAGAAAAAAGAATCTGGACCTCTCTAATCTCTCAGTCCTGGTTACAGTCTGATGTTTTGAGTACATTTGGCATAAAGCAAATATCCCAGCCGAGAGCGACGGCCGTCTTTGCGTCTCAGCAGTGAGCTCTCAGAGCCTGTAGGGGGCGTCACGGAGCAGGAGCCCCTGCAGGCGCAGGCGGCAGATCTTCTTGACCTCCTGGATGCCTCGCTCCAGCTCCGCCGGCCTCTCGTTGAGGCAGCGCTGGCTCAGCTGCCGCAGGATGCCCTCCTTGTCGCTCATCCGGGCGCAGATGACGAAGGGGAAGCCGAAGCGCTCCTTGTACTTCAGGTTGAGCAGGGCCATGCGTGAGACCTCCACGCTGCTCAGGGCATCCATCCCGGCTCCGGCCTGCTCCTGCTGGGACTCCCGGGTCAGGCTGCCGGTCTGCAGGTCCCGGCCAGCCAGGTCTGGGTGACACCGGAGGATGCCCTCCTTACCTAGGGGCGAAGGTTACAGGCCACAGGATGTTAGATGGGGTTGTTATAACACAGTCCATTTCCATCTGATTGGCTGTCCTGTTCCTTAACCTGACAGGTGACTTTATGTTCCTTGCTAAACAACAGAGCTCAGCAGCTTTTTTCTGAACTGTGGTAGCTTTTTATGTCTGAACCAGAATCAGATACTGAGGAGGAACCAGGAGTTTGTTATAACACAGTTTCATATCTATCTGATTGGCTGTCCTGTTCCTTAACATGACAGGTGACTTTATGTTCCTTGCAGGGCGAGGAACACCCACCCGAATGGGGATGGGTGTATACAAGATGCAGATTTCCCTGTTTTTTAACTTCTATTTCAACATCCCAAATTTTCTGTATGAATAAGGATGAGATGATGTTTTTGGACCTGCTGTCCATTTCTGACCGTTATACAACACAACCAAAGTGAGTGATTTTCGACCACTCTGATGACCAGCCTATCAATGTGGACTCTGCCATGCACACAAGCAGACTCATTCATTCATTAATTAAACAATTTCACAATTTATAGATGATGATTTCAAGGTCTTCAACTCACAACCTTTACATTTATTACTTGTATCCAATGCCTCATTTAAACACAGTCAAAGTCAGTATTTTCCATTACTGCTTCTCCTTACACTGATTTTACATTTGAGCTTACTTCTTTATTGTATATTTGCTACTTTTTCCTTTCTTATGTTGCTGTACCTTGGAAGCCCCATCTCCCAGCAGGAAAAGGACAAAAGCTGAAGAAAGTCCAGAAGCCAGTGGCTCACCTGATTCCGGGAGGGCATCAATGAATTCACTGATCGCGGCCTCCAAAGCTGCAAAGTTTCCAAACGGACGCTTCGACCAGACGGCTGCTACTATGATGGGACATTTCTCCACCACGTTGCCGAAAATGTTCACAAAATCTTCGTAAGAAAGCGCATTGACTGAGGCGATGTCCATGTTTCAATACCAGGTTCCAAGCAGCACTGACTGACCTTTGGACTAGGTTTCGTCCAAATGGGGCAATGCACTGCTAAACAAACTGAGGCTGAAAATAGTAAATGAGTTACTGGTTGCACCTCTTAGGGGACGTTTTGGTCAACAAAATTCTCATTTTGATTCATTTGATATCTAAAGTACATTTTATTGCAGGTATAAGGCAGTAACAAGACAGCACAGTCAAAAATACATTAAAATATTGCAAAATATGAAACCTGGATGCAAAGAGAATTGACATAAACATGCAGAGGAAATGTGTCCAATCCAATCAGGTTTCGTTGCAGATCAGTATTTAAAAGATGTAAGCTTCTCTCAATGTAGATCGCAAATATACAATATAAGTCGTTTGCATGTCTTTGTACATGTAAAGATTTGACTGACATCTCACTGAGGCCAGTTTTTCATCTTAAGCTGCTCAAAACTCACTGAAAACAAAAAAACCTCTGTTCATACTCAGACTTTTACAGTCGTCATGGAATTGCAGCTGATTAATGCATAAACTTATGAGTGATATGTTAAGTGTATGTGACACTCTCACGACATGTCTGAAATGCTTGTAATATTTTGATAGTTGATAGATATTTTGATAGATAGTTTGAAGATATATATATTTATATGAGTACAAATGCCACGCTTTAAGATCCTCCTCAGGTTCAGCCCACCACTTTGCCTTCTTCGGTCGTAGGGTTTTGACATTAATTGTTGTCCAACTGCGTCTCACTCTGTTTGGTTAAATCAGAAATGTCCGGGATGGTTGATATGTTCTGGTAGGTGCCAGACATGTGGTCCAGCATGTTACAGTATAGCTGAAAGAGGAAACAAGTTGGTTATGTTAAATTTTTAAACAAGCCTGGACAGAGATGCTGCTTTCAGAACTGATAGGAGCTGTTAAGCTTGCTGTGCAGCCTGGCCCACCTTTTCCTCTCTGTCCATCAGCTGATCACTCATGAAGGACACCAGTTTGGAGAACGACGGCCGATCGCAGGGCTCCATGGCCCAACACTTGCACATGATCGCATACCTGGAGGAAGGAGACGATCATGAATCTTCAGATTTTGCAGTGATTCTTGTATCTGGATGGACTCAACATCCATGAAGGTTCTCATAAACTGATTATTTCCATAAGTGAAAGATACATAGGAGGTCAAAGATTCCAGCCTCTTCTAGTTTTTTACTTAATTAAAAAAAAGACATAACATTTCAAGCATAGTACAAAAGACATACAACTCTAGGTCCATTCAATTCTGTATATTCATTTGGTTTAAGGGAACTAGTAACTACAGTTTGTAAGTGTAATGAGATGTGTAGGACTTCCCTCTGAGAGGTTGTAAAGAAGAAGTTTGGCAGAAAATAGCTTCTGAAACCAACAAGGAAAGTAAAAGTACTTCCATACTGTACTTCACTTCAGTAAATCAGTAAGAGTAAATAGGGATCTTAACTCTATTTAAACATATAGAAACACCTACACAGCCTCGTTGGCATAGTACGGACACTCCATCTTAAATCCTTTCTCAATCATCGAATAGAACGTGTGATCCACCTTCATGCCTGGGTACGGAGTGACACCTGAGACCAGCAGAGGAACAAACAGAGCTGTTGTTAATCACCGTGCAGAAATGGAGTCTGCGTTAAATGTTCTGCTCGTGGAGGGGAAAGCTACCCAGAGAGAAGATCTCCCACAGCAGGATGCCATAAGCCCAGACGTCGCTCTTCATGGTGTAGATCCCCTGAAAGGTGCTCTCTGGTGCCATCCACTTCACCGGCAGGCGCACCTGGAAGATGGCAAAAAGAAAAAAAGAGTGAGTAGAGACGGAAAAATATCCACAACTGAGCCACCAGACATCATCCTCATCATCATCGTCTGACTCACGTTTCCTCTCACAACATAGTTGGAGTCATTGTCGATGTCCCGGGCCAGCCCGAAGTCCCCGATCTTCACCAGTCTGCCCTTCGTCACCAGGATGTTTCGAGCTGCCAGGTCGCGATGGATGCACTGGAGACAACACACACATCGCTCATAGCTCCAGCCCATGATTGCAGTTTGACTTGAACGTTGCTAACAGTGAGGATTTTGATCTTCAAGTGCAGGTAACAATTCTTTAGGAATTATCAGATAGAAATGGAATCAATGGAATCAATTGCTCGGGTCCTTACGTTCTTGGAGGACAGGAACTCCATGCCTTTGGCCACTTGGAAGGCAAAGCTGAGCAGGTCGTCAAAGGTCAGCGTTTGTATGTCCTCGGCCTCGTCGTCCAGGTTGTCAAAGATTTCTGGATCTGGTGAGAAAACAAAATCAATTATTTACATGGAGTTACATGGAGTTGTGGTCGCCGACAAGGGTGTTCTGATTATGGAGGCGATTTTAACTCTACCTTCAAAACCATCCATATCCACATCCCCAGAGTTGAGGGTGAGGAGGGCGATGTCCTCCTGCCCCCTGGTGGCAGAGCTGTGCATCGGCACATAACTGTCCACTGCTGCGTCCATCTCCCTGAGAGCGCGTAATGTTGAAACAGACTTGCATACTTTTGCAAAATTAAGTTCTCTGCACTTGTAAATTGTTCCTTGCTCACCGTTTCTCCCAACTTGAGTTTCGCCTGGGCTGCAGGTTGTGGTAGAGGCTGCTGAAACGGTCCTTTTTGAAGGCATCGGTCACAGACTTGTGGTAGAGCTCTCTGTTCTTCTTCAGGTAGTTCAGCAGATCCCCATAACGGCAGTACTGGAAAATCAGGTATGTAGGTCCTACATGGGGGGGGGTTGGAAACAATACTCCCCATCAGTTTCTCATGTGTGAAAGCACAAGCTTGTATACCTTTAAAATCAAACACTGTGCTGCATAAGAAGTGGCGGTGGACGCACCGGAGTCCGTGCATGCTCCCAGCAGGTTGACAATATTGATGTGGCTGCCGATGTGAGTCAGCATCTTCAGCTCTGACATCAGGGCCTCCTTCTCCATCCTCTGGTGTTCCTCTGCAGGATTACAGACCACATCAGCGACTAAAAACAAACTCCCTATTGAACTTACTTTGCCTTTTGCCAATAACTTATCAAAGACGCAGACCTTTGAGCATCTTGACCGCCACCTGCTGTGAAACTCCCGGCTTGTTGATGCCGTATGCCGTGGCCTGGACCACCATGCCGAACGCCCCGGAGCCCAGCTCCTTACCTGAGGAGGACCAGAGAAACACTCTGTGAGGACAGATTCATCTCAGTTTGCACAAACCATGATCTCATAGATCATTTTAACTAACACAAAATGGTTCCACTGCTGCTCGGGGCGGGCTCAAAATGCAAACCACATGTTTTCGTTGGTCTCAAGAACATTGCCCCCAACCACTGAGGTTGTATTAAAAGGTTTCTCAGTGCATAGGACTTATCAGATTGATATTCTAAAATTAAAAACATGCGAGAAACTTCTCCAAATAAACGTACTGTTAAAGGCTGGACTACAGGTTAACCACTGCAGTGCCATGTGGTTAGATTTGCAACCCCGCCTGCACATGTTTTTAGAGCTGTTAACTGAGGTAATATCCTCTGTAAACTTTTCACACGGTTACATTACAATAACTGTTTACAATGCAAAGAGGGAAAATTCCAAACCTTGATTTGTTTTGTATTTTTCTTCCTTTCCCTTACAATAGTCTAATGGTGGGACGAACTCTATTTGTCTGTCTCTGAAACATTTTTCCTCCAAAAATTCATTTCTAACTTGAAATGGAGTGTTCTTACAATGTGGCACTGACACTTCTACTGATGCTATATTGCTATATAATGTCTGGTCTGATTCATACCCAGCTCTAGGTTCTCCCTGGGAAACTCCCATTTCAGGTCGTACTCAAAGTCCTTGAAGTTTATGTAGATGTAGTCGTTCTCGTTGGGTCCAACCATCTGGATTATCTGGAGGTGGGGCTGGTACTGGGGTTTCTGTTGGTAAACACGAAGGAGTTTGAGCTGACTTGGTATCCTCACGTGTGCTCATGTTGCTATTTAAGGATGTGAGATGTGTACCTTCTTTTTGACGAAATGGATGAGGAGGATGCTGACTACTAACAAAGCAAGCACCAGAAGGATGCTGCCCACTTTCAGCGCTATCAGGTTTCCATTATCATCAGATGGAGGGGCTGAAAGAAGGGGCCGTGATGGAGAACAGTCACCAGACCGTACGAGATGTTTTTACTGTAAAGACTTTGCTACGTGAGGTTCATCTTACCACCTCTGGAAAGCTGGAGTAAAGGCGGCTGGTACACTGAGTGCTTAGTTTTGCACCAAGAGCCGGCTGAGTTTGTCAGGCAAAACCTCAGGTGGCTTCTGTCCAGGCGGTCCCTGCTCAGGGAGCTTCTGACCGTCTTACTACAGGAGACGCTAGAGTCTGCCTGAGCGGCGTCCGGGATCTCTGTCCAGGAGGCGTCTGTATCACAGTCACTGTCAGACAAAGAGAGGGGGCATGAGGGAACCTGAATCTTCCTCTCTCTCTTTCGCTTTTTTTTTGTTTAGTATGAACCTACCTGTCATTGGCTGAAGAACAAGACATCCAGGTATAATTTGCCGGCACAAGAGTTGTAGCCTCAAAGGTGAAGGTATTCTCAGATTCATTAACCCTGAATACAAACTTTGGTTGATCTGACAAAAAAAGGAGATAAACTTTAGATCTTTAAAAGAAATAGTACATTCATTTAGTCAGACGCAGAATACATGCAGGAAATCTCTTACCGACAACACACACAGACACGGTCTCTGTTTTCTTGAGTTGTCCTGCCTCCAAATATAACTTATAATTTCCTGTTATGAGTTGATCACACAGCTTCACAGTTCTGAGAAGACAGAGTCATAGCCATCATTCCTGTGCAACACATTCACAGATGGAGCTCCAGGACCATCACTCCGTGCACCTACCTGTGCTCTGTCACCCAGGTGTCTCTGACACACTTGGTCATCTTGTTATCGGGAGCTTGCCAGAAACACTTCTGGAGCACAGGGTGGTGGGAAACAGTGGCTTGCAAACAGAAGTGGGATGCGTTTTTAGCTGGTACGATCCTGGTTTTTTCCAGCTGGACTGAGAGGGAATCCTCGGCTGAGGCGGCACAAACAAACACAAACAGTTACTACGATTTGGAGTAAACATGGAGGGAAACAGGATTCGGTGAAATGATCTCTGCTGACCTTGGACATGGACGTAGACAGACTTTGTGATTCTCTGCGTATTTGTGCAGTCATATCTGCCACTGTGGTCCACGCTCGCTGATTTGATGAACAGGTAGGCCATTCTATATCCTCTAGTTCTGTCTGTCGTTATGCAGATCTGAATGGAAAACGAGGAATGATGAACTCATTCAGACTTATTGATGTTCAGATTAAACTCTCAGTGGTGTCGTGGAGGAGTTACTCTACCTTGTCACTGACTGTGTTGTGACACGGCGATACTGAAGGATCCATGGTATTGCCGTCCTTCTGCCACTCAGATGATGAAGACCATTCATTTCGGCAGCGGAGCAGTAACGACTGACCAGGACTCACAGTCACATTAGAGTCTTCATCATTCGTCATGTACCTGGTCCTTAGGTCTGAAACACACAACGACAGCCTGGTGAGTTTGTTTAATTTCTTCCAGTAATTTATCTACTTGTAAGCAAGGGTCTAAACGTCTCGAACCAAAATTCACTATATTGATCACATCCACGAACAATATTCAGAGTCTCCAATCAGAATACCATAATACCTATACAGACATGTGGCGAACATGCAAACTCCAGACAGAAACCTACAAGTCAGACCCGGGTCCTTCTTGCTGTACCACAACAGAAATTTCCTCCAAGCCACCATATTGCCCTTACCCACATAGCATAGGATTGTTTACAACACTCTTAAAGTGAAATAATTATTTTGGCCGTTATGAGTCAGCAGAATGTATTTAATAAGATATTTAGTTACCATAGTCATACATCTTGGAGCATTCTTGTCCCTCACTGTTCGTAGCACAGCACAGGACTCCACTGTTAAGATAGTGAAAGGTGGTTTTTTCACTTGTACCCTCTCCACCATAGCTTGCTTCAGCATTTCTGTTACATAGCAGGGTAGACAACAACATTTTGTTAGCCATACCAAAGCCACGAGTTGTATGCTAAAATACAATAACAAACAAACAAGCATTTCAACATCTCACCCGCGCCAATAAATCCCGGCTCTGGGGCAGCTCTCAGAGATGCATTTTAAATTAGGGGACCAGCCACTGACATCTACTTTGTCCAGCATCAGTTTTGGTTTGGCAGGATGCTCTGGACAAACAAAACAAAACAAAAAACAGACAAGTTTAGCACACAGTTTTTTTCTGCAATGCCTTATGCATAACTGGGGGACTGGGGTGGGGTGTTACTTACTTCCAACATGAAGAGACACAGTCATGCTGGACCGGGCCTGACTACTGGTGGTTTCACAGCTCAGCGTGTACTCCCCTGCATCTCTCGCAGAAAGTGACGGCAGGACCATGGGCTGGTTCCCGTTTCTGGTAAGGTCGAAATGACAGCTCTCAGTTTAACCACAAGAGCAAAGCGAGGGGTAAATATGCTGCTATTCACATACAATGTCAGCACTGTGGCATTTCCTTTGATCCAGTGGCACACAGACTGTCCAGAGACATGGTCCAGAGAGATGACGAGGTCCTTATCGGGACACACCTCCACGATGACTGCACCAGATTCACTCACGTACTTTGCCGGCTGGAAACATTCAACCTGAAAGACCACATTCGCCATTTAATTATCATGTATTCGTAAGACTTCATATGGTGACAGACCAAAATGTGTCTATGCAACTGTTTCAATTCACGTTCCCTGCAGAAACATTAGAGCTTACCAAAGAATATAATGTTGACTCAACCATGCTTCAGAAAAATACCCACGTATCTTGGTACAGTACATGAATGCAAAGTATTAAAATGAATTCAGTCAGTCCATAAAGTGCAGATTCCGGCAGCTTTTACCTTAGGACTGGGTTCACAGGCCCGACTCTGTGCTGCCTCGCTGTGCACACTCACAGCGCACAGCAGCAGAAGAGCTTGAAAGACAGAAAATTGTAACTTCATTTAAATTCAGATAAAAAATGAAATGACATCTTTAAAAACATATATGTAGAGAAGACCTGCAACTAAGAAACCAAGTGCTGCAGAAAACAAGAAACATTTGGCATGAAGTTCACTGGTGTTTATGTAGTATTCACATGCATATCAACAATTAATGTTAGAGCCAATATTCAAAATGCTATTAGTTTAATGGCTATAGTATATCACTATTCACTCAGTATACCACATTGAGATGCCATGCTTTGCATTCGGAGAACAGTAAAATGTCCTTCTCAGAACAAGTTATTTCCCAGGTTCCTCAAAATGCATTGCAGAAAATCAGCTGAATGTCAGGGGGAAACAAATATTTTGCAATTTAAAAGTCTTATGCTGAGGTATTTTCTCGCAGATTCTTCACATCTCAGTAAAAACAAGGATGTAAGATGAAAATTTTGTCATACCATCATTTTTGAGATTTAAAGAATACATTTAAATTAAAAGACCTCCTTAAATGTCACACAATCTTTCAAGTGCCTTTTGATTCTGCAGTGCCAGGATCTCAGGCCGCATCCAACAGAGACTTTAAATAGTCTGACTCACCCGCAATCATATTTCCCTGCCTCTGCATTGATAGTTTCTCTCTGTCAGTGTCACATAGTCATTACGGTTCCAGATGCTGAGACTGTGATGCAGAGATGTGTGCGCCTACCTTATAAACAGGGGAAGTGATGGCCACGCCTGCTTGCAGGAGATGTCAACACTTGTTTCTCTAAAAAAAGACCAAATGTACTACAAACCTAGATAGATAAAGAATAGTTTTTTTTTTAAAAGAATTTTGTCATTCAACAGAAAAACACTTAACACATGCACTGCAAATACAAAATCATTCAAAACAAACAAACAAACAAACAAATAATTGTATTTTGTTTATATATTATTTGGTTTGTATCTCCTCTGGTCGCCCACCACCAGGACATGTGATCCCTGTCTCTGGGTCTCCTCCCAGGTGGACACATACTGATCAACTCCACAGTGATGCATCAGTTATCCTGGCCAGACGCCCAAAACAGGCTCCACTCGATGTGGAGGAGGAGCGGTTTTACTTTGAGCTCCTCCTCACAACGGACTCAAAGCTCAAGGGCTTTATTGACAGATGCATTAACAGAACGCAGTGATTCGGTCCAATGAAACAACAATTAAGTGCTCTGTGAGGGGGGGGTGTAAAGTTCAGGAGTTGAGGAGTCTGATTGTCTGTGGCTGTTGTGTTTCTGTGTTTCTTTGTTCCTATTTTCACACTTCTGTAGTGGCCCCCTAATGGCAGAAGTGTGAAAAGACTTTCCTGCTTGACACTCAACTGAAATACAGCACACTATAGATTTTATTGAGATGTACACAGAGTAGTATGATCCAGTACAATAAGAAAATGTATGCTCAATATACATTCTGTAACTCTTTATTTTCATTTTTGTATATACTTTGTTCTAGCCACATACCAAAGCAATATAAATCCAATTCTGATTTGCAGCTTTAGATAAAATTAAACATATGATTAACCTGATGCGATGTGGGTTAACTCAAATCAGTCAAATCAGTCTAATTTTAAACATCCAGCTGCAACAGTACAAGCTCATGCAAACCTTGCAGGAAAAACCCTTCTATTTCCAGCTGCACTTATACAGTTTTTTTCATTTAAATTACAGCGACATAACATTGTGACATAAAATCTAAAATTAGAATAGTATTTTAGAAAGAACAAGGGCATATAACAGTAAAAGGAGTAAATCTGAATACTGAAAAGTGGCTATGGCTTTGTTCAAATTTCTACTTTTGGCCTGCTTGCACTGCACCCCCTATTTTGCAGCAAAATGGCATAACCAAATTAAAATGACTATAGCTTCTGAACTGCTCTGACTACAAGTATCCATGAGGTCTCGTCAGAAAGAAAATGTCCTGGAGTATTACATAGAAATGTATGGTAATTTCTTCGTTGAGCACCTTAACCTTCATTGTACCTTGTGCCCACACTCACCCAGTGTGGCGACGATGAAGGCTATTCTATTCTAAAGGTGTTTTTTCTTGACACTATGAGTTATTATTATTCTTTATTATATTTCACAATTTCGCTAAAATATCTGCAAATATTTAGCCAAAAACGTGTTATTGTTACCCCACAAAAAATCATATTTTTTTGTCTGCGACAAAAGCATAAATAAAGTCATTTTGAATAAAGACTTACACGCACGCGCGCACACATACGCTCCCATACACACAGTAGTATGGCTGCATGTGCAGCAGGTGATCTCTGGCAGCTCCGCTCCCACAATGCACCACGCGAGGCTCCTTTAGTTCCTAGCTGAGGCACAAAAACAACAACAGGCTACTCTACCTGCAGCTGCATGGACACTGACAACAACAACAAACAACAGCAGCAGCCAGGCCAGGCGAGAGGAGAGGGGAGGAGGGGGGTCATGCAGTGAGATTGTTTTGCATCGTAGGTTGATAATGTGAGCGTGTTGCGAGAGGAGCCGGGCTGATAGCATAGAGTTCCCTTAAAGAGGGGGAACCGTTAGCAGCTAGCTGGCTAGCTCGCTGGCTCCCAGTCCCTCTATGCTCTGCGTCTTCCAGCGGCGGCGGTGCCATGAACAGTGGACTCCCAGCCTCAGCCGCTCCGCTCGGGGCTGCCGGGATTCCCAACGTCAAGGTGAAGTTCTGCCGATACTACGCCAAGGACAAAACCTGCTTTTATGGAGACGAGTGCCAGTTCCTGCATGAGGATCCGTCCGGAGGAGGCAGCCCGGTTCCGTTGTCTCTGTCCGGGGGAGGCAGCGGGGGGACTCCCGGGGGGTACACCCTCGGAGGCTCCGCCGCGGCCTGTCCCGGTGGAGGAGGTGGAGGAGGCGGCGGCGGAGGAGGTGGTGGAGGTGGTGGCGGCGGCGGAGTGTCCAAGAAGAGCGAGGGGTCCTCTCTGGAGGGACAGCTGTTAACCAGTGAGTGTTTACTCTCCGGGCCTCATTGTTAAAATTTAGTCCGAGGCTTCACTCGGGGCCTCCGTCCAGCGTGGGTTGCGTTCACGGTGCCAAACATCATCCAGAGTCTGCAGACTGTCCAGTCCCTTTGTGACTGTGCTTGTCTTGTGCTTGGAGTCGCTCAGGTTTAATAATAACACCCCACATCCATGCTGTTGCAGCTTCCAATGAGGAGGCCTGATGTTTTGTATGACAGCTGTGAGTGGGCAGAAATCCGCGACTCACTGCTAGTGTAGCTACTGCCCAGCTAGCGATTGCTCAACTTAGCGTTCAATATTTTACTCCTTTTAATCGACTTTATTGTGTCTGGCTTTGCTTTACTGTGTCTGGTTATTAATCGTAGCACCTCCGCTGCTAGATTCATACAGTTAAATGCTGTTTAAATCTATTGTTGAAATGCAACAGCATGTTCAATGTTTGCTAACATTAGCCTAGCCGTGCTAGCTGCACAGGGAGCATTGTTTTTTGTGCCTTTTTTGCAGTTTGTTGTCGTGTTTTCTAGACGTGCATACACAGCAAACCACACTCGCACGCGACCCTAAAGCTTTCAGCTCATCTGCACCACTTTATCGTGATGTTTCCAGCAGTTGAAAAAGTTAGTTCCTGCAGCTGGATGCTGCCTTGTGGCAGGTTGCAGAGTGGCTCTGTAGTTGTGGAAGTGTTTACAGGATTTATGCTGGATCTGTGATTGAGTAAACACACACTCCGGATCTGCAGGCATCTCCAGGCTTCAGTGCAGAATCACATCCGTGCAAAAGAAAGTTTTGCCTAATGTCTGTGTAAACTTTTTCTGTTTCTGTCATCCTCAGTCCCAGGGATGGAGGGCACAACTCTGAGCGATGCCAATCTCACCAACTCGTACTTCAGCAGCAGCTTTATTGGGGTCAATGGGTTTGGGAGCCCAGTGGAGTCTAAATACTCAATGATGCAGGTACTTAAACACACTTAAAAAGTTTATGTGTGGAAGAAAAATAATCAGCAAGACAAGCCTTTATGTTCTTCGAAATGTTTCTTTCACATAGATAATCTGTGCACAGATCCTATGTATTTTGTGTCTTGCGATCATTGTCTTTGTAAGATGTGTTTGAATTTCATTGAAGTGAATACCCCCAAGGGATCATTTAAGTGTCACTCTAGCCGTCTGTAGTTCAATCTACAGAGTCTTAATATAGTTACGTTGATGGGATCATGTCCCAGCTTGCCCCAGCTGTAATGCATCTGTTTTGTTTTGTCTCTTTAGCGAATGACTACCAGCAGCAGCTCTCCCAGTCTTCTCAACGATGGTGCCAAGAATTACAGCCACAGCGCTCACGGTGAGTCCACCAGCAGCCGGGAGAGGAGTATTTGATTAGCACTGCAGCTTAGACTTGTAACACAGACGATCTTTTTACCTCTTCACAGATCCAGTGAACTCCCCAACATCCTCTTTGTTCAGTGATTTTGGTGCTCTGAGCATTTCCCAAAGGAGAAAGGTGAGAATACTTGTATAAGCATACTTTTCAAGACAATGGCATTAGCTTGTGCAGGGTTCCCACATGTCCTGGAAAATCTGGAAAATTAGTGATCAGTTTTGGAACAGTTTGGAAGGTTTGCATGTAGCCTGTAAATTTGATGCAACTTCATACAGAAGTTATAGCCATAGGCTGCACAGACTTCTGGAGGGGCAGGAAATGAATAAACATGGAAGCAATCCTTGTAAATGACCTATGGCATATTAGACGTCTGTCTTAACTGCTTCCTACAGAACTGATTTATTAAATGAAACTCTTGTCTGTTTTTCCTTGTGCCACTAGGCTCCTAATCCGGCAGCAAGTGAGTTCATCCCAAAGGGAGCTCCACGTATGGCCACCATGGCTCAATCCAATGTCCAGGCCTTCCCCTCGCCGCTCTTCCAACATCCAGGCCTCAGTAGCTCCACAGCTGCTGCACTGGCACCAGGTTCGGGGGTTTTCTCTCATAGCCGCCTGACTCTCTCACAACCGCCTGGCTTTTGTTTTCCGTCTCTAAACTGCTATAGTTTAGAAAGTTTGGGAACTCCCTCGTGTGCTTCTTATGAAACAAAAGTAAACCCCTGTACACGTTCAGCTCCTTCCAGAGATTCTACATTATGATCGCAGCCATGCCCCAAGTAATGATCCCTGTTGTCTGTGATTCCAGGCATGTCCCTGTCTGCGGGATCCTCTCCTCTCCACTCCCCGAAAATTACACCACACACCTCACCTGCTCCGCGCCGGCGCAGTCACACCCCGAACCCTGCCAACTACATGGTGCCCACCACTGCGTCCGACCAGGGCGCTCACATCATCCAGAAGGAGACTGTCGGGGGGACCACCTACTTCTACACGGACAACACCCCGGCGCCCATGGCTGGGATGGTATGCGTGCACACAGGCAGCGCCGTGCAGATGCCGTCTGCATCTAAAAGTGCATGACCACCTATCTTGTGCGTTGGCGGTTTTCTGTTCAAACCAATACCAACTCGGGAAACCGTGTAACCGTCATACAGCACAATTACAGACACGAATAGTTTCGTGGTGTCGTTTTTACCGTTGGGGGAGATGGAGAAAGCTAATAGTCGCACGATTAGTCTGGTTTTCATTTCTCAATAAATAGGAAGCTGTGTTTTTCTGTTTGCGTCGCAGGTGTTTCCTACCTACCATATCTATCCCCCCACGGCGCCCCATGTGGCTTACATGCAGCCCAAAGCCAATGCCCCGTCCTTCTTCATGGCCGATGAACTCAGACAGGTATTTCCTATGCTCCGTCTAGCCTTCTCACCAAACGTCTCCTTTCCTCACCCCCCGCGGAGGTCAAGCGTCATACCGTGCTCTCTCTCACTCTCTCCCCCCCGTCACAGGAGTTGATAAACAGACATCTGATCACCATGGCCCAGATCGACCACTCGGAGAACCCAGGTAAAGGCTTCGACCCCGCTGTCACGGTGAAAGGGCTGCGGGTAAAAACCCATCGCATGTCGACAGGGGACGACGGCCAATTTTAGAACCGAGTTCCTCATGGCATGTCAAAACCTATGTCATCAGTGTGGGGTTCAGCGGCCTCAGCTTGTGCAACTCGCCGTGCTGCAACTATGAACAGAAAACACCTAGGAGTGTTTTTATATCTTGCATTTTGTCGTGAGGCACGCAGTTGCACCATTGCGCTTCAGTGTTTTGTTTTGATTTGCCTCGTTTTTGTTTTTTTATTTCTCTCATGCGTGTCTGCTTTTGGCAGATGTACCGTCTGAGGTGGACAGCTACCACAGCCTCTTCCCCCTCGAGCCCCTCCCCCCACCAAACCGCATGCAGAAGACCAGCAACTTCAGCTACATCACCTCCTGCTACAAGGCAGTCAACAGCAAGGACGACCTGCCCTACTGCCTGAGGAGGATACATGGTAAGGAGCGTGTTTGCCAGACACCATTTTTACTGAGAAAAGGCCCGGTGTGACAAAACGAATACGGTGGTAAGGTGACGAAACCTTCGCTGACTTCCAAGGTAACATTGCTGTGACGAAAGGAAGCAGTTTGCAAAACCAAACAAGCCCAAATCAATACCCCTCTCCTTGGCAATAAAAGGCAATTCATTTGTTAATTGCTTCATACTGTTACATAGAAAGTTAGACGGCCCTTTACCGTTCTTATGATGCAGTTGGTATGTAATGATTTCTCATTTCCGTTGCCAGTAAAATCCCAATCTCCAAACGCTGATGTGTGTTGTGTCTCTTCCTGACCGTGTCCAGGTTTCCGCCTTGTCAACACCAAGTGCATGATGCTGGTGGACATGTGGAAGAAGATCCAGCACTCGAACTCTGTCACGCTGAGGGAGGTCTTCACCACTAAGGCCTTTGGAGACCACTGTGAGTGTCCTCTGAGCAGAGGCCCTTTCTGTGCAGGATTCACTGGATTCTTCCCCATATTTTAGATGTAGTCATTTAAATCTGTCTGCTTGTATGGCAAAAAGTATCAGTTTCAAAGTATTTCTGTGTTTCCTGATAGCAAAGACCAACTCTCAGTTTTTGTAACCCTCTCCCTTTCCTTTGACTCCTTAGCGTTGGTGTTCTCCTACGACTTCCACGCGGGCGCAGAAACCATGTTCAGCAGACACTTCAACGACCCGGCGGCGGACTCGTACTTCACCAAGAGAAAGTGGGGTGAGCTGCTGTCCCCTCCCTCCCTCCCTCCCTCCCTCCCTCCATGCTTCATGTTGAAATACGCCCAGCATTGTGCCCCTGCTGCGCCCGTTCACTTCACATGTTTCGAGTCTGTTTTTGGCAAACCCACGAGAGTCTCACGTGAAGTTATCCCCCCTCCGAGCTCTCAGGGTAAAACCGCACTTGGGAAGATCACAGGAGAGCCACGTTAGAGTGTGGGTTAGGGGGGTCCTGCCGGGCCCTCGTTTGACAGTTAGCATGCGTGTCTGCGAGACACGTGGGGCTTGAGGAAACTGTGGCTGAAACTGATCCTGGGGCAGGTGTTGTAGGGCCCAGCTACTGAATTGTAAACGGAGGAAGCAAAACCAGCGAGGCTCGGTGTAGTCTATAGGAAAGCACAGGGACACGGACCTCAGAAGTATCGATCGTATAGCGCTCGGCCTTTCATTTGACCGTCGCTGATGTTTCAAGTGTGAACCTGTGGCTTTGGTTGCTTAGGACACACCCTGACACTCTGGTCTGGTTGAGGCAACGTTTTCAGCTGATGGTCAACACGATGCCTGGGAAAGGTGAAATTAAGTCTGTCTTTTCAACTCGAAATCGAGTTGCCACGAGTGAAAAAAGAAGACGTTTTTGAAAGACACTTTTCAGTCGTTTCGGTACGCGCCTGGGGGTAAAGGAAGGCAAAGGCGCGTTTAACACTACACCTCTGCCTCGGACTGCTCAAAACGATGTGACAGGGTTTTACTATGACTACAAAAGAGAGAGCGGTCGAGACTCGAAGCTGGAGTTTATCATCGTTTCACTGTGTCGGCTGCATCATTCATTTCAAGCCATTTCGCAGAACGAAACCTCAATGCCTCATTAACAGGCGGGAGGCTGGCTTCAGATGCCTTCTCGCTGGCTGTAGCTTTAGCATTAGCTTTGGCGTCAGCCTCGGCAGCTTTAGCAGCCACATATTTATTCCATAAGGTTTCGCTTCCATGTTGAAACATTCAGAAACTAGGTAAGTTGATCTGTGCTCTATCTGTACTCTATTTACCTCCCCTCTGAACTTTGACTGAACAAGTGTAGAGTGAAACCGAGTGAAATCAATGCAGTTTTGGCTCGTTATTAGAGCCAGTAGTTCTGGGATGCCTTTTTACCGCCCAAATATAGGACTGATAATTCCTGGTGGAAATAATTATCTTCCATCCCTTCCTTAAATGTAAGGCTCTCGGAGAGAGGCGTGTTCAGGTCGATTAGAGACTCTTAAATTTGCCCGTGGAGGTGAATGCTGAGCGATCAGAGCCACACGGTCGAGTGAAGTGCTGGATTCTGGAGAGACTAGATCAGACCGCTGAGAGAGAGAGAGACCTACATACAGTTGCGAGGAGGTCGATCGGGAAGATAAACGCGGTCCGTGTAACCAGAAATCATCCCGCCGCCATCACTACGGCGACAGCATGACGCCCTGATAAGAGTCTGATGTGGATCTCGGGCTGCGTGTGTGCGTGTCTCTGTGTGTGTGTCTGTGTGTGTGCGTGACCACATTGCGTGTCGTGCTGGTGTGCAGGACAACACGAGCCCCCGCCGCCCCGGCAGCACGCAGGCCTGCTCCCCGAGTCTCTGATCTGGGCCTACATCGTCCAGCTCAGCTCGGCTCTACGCACCATCCACACTGCCGGCCTGGCCTGCCGGGTCATGGACCCCAGCAAGATCCTCATCACTGGCAAGACCAGGTACGCACACGCACACACAAGCCTGTTGCGTATTACCATAAAAGGTGGCGTGCAGAATTGCGCGATGCAGTTTGAGCTCGGCAATGCGTAGATATAACTGTTAACCATCAAAACATTAAAAGAGGAAGAACCGTTTCGGTCGGGCCTTCCTTTTTTTCTCCCCCCTCAACCATGTGCATGCTCAGTACGGCCATGCACACAAGCTGCTGGTGCTAACTAGTGCTCTGGTGTGTGCAGGTTACGGGTGAACTGCGTTGGCGTGTTCGATGTCTTAACTTTCGACAACAGTCAGACCAATCATCTTGCTCTAATGCCACAGTACCAGGTACTCCCTCAATGACGGGGCAAAGCCCACATCAACATCACCGATACTGAGAGTCCGGCATGACATGACTGGCCTCTGGCTTTTGATCCTGTCTCGCAGCAAGCAGACCTGGTGTCACTGGGCAAGGTGGTGCTGGCGTTGGCGTGCAACTCCCTGGCCGGCATTCAAAGAGAAAACCTGCAGAAGGCCATGGAGCTGGTGTCCATCAACTACTCCTCAGACCTCAAAAACCTCATTCTGTAAGGGACGAGCGCTCGGGCGTCTTTGCTAGTCGCACATCTGTGTCACTGATGGTGTGTGTGTGTGTGTGATGGGGGGGTCACTCATTGGAGAGTTCAGTCGGGTTCACGATGGAGAATTTGTAAAAAGTTGCGCAATCGATATTGCTCTAAATGCACTTGCAGGAGTCCTTAATATAGATTGTGAGTCAGTGGCACTGTTTACAGCAGTCACATAAAAGGAGATGAGACAAGATGTAGATAAGACGAGTACTTTATTTATCCCCAAAGGGAAATATGTACTGTCTAGCAGCCAGCATCACACACACACACACACACACACACACACACACACACACACGCACACGCACACGCACACGCACACACACACACACACACACCAGCATCACATTCACAAGACGCAAACGTACACAGCAGTGCACAACACTTCTCATAGTAAGAGAAAAGAGTAAAGAAAAACAAGTCTGTAGTATAGAATATGTTAGTGATAGGTCAATATTAGCAATAATAATACTGAACAGTAGATAGAGTGGAGAGGAAAAACAGTAGTAATAAAAGAAAACTGCAGAGAATACAGATTGTGATGTTGTGTGAATGAGGTTTCCCCACATATAGCTACGTTTGGTAGTTGTACAAACACTTTAGATTTTCCATCAAACTCCAGCTCTGACAAAGTGTGTGCGTCTCTCTCTCTCTCTCTCTCCCCCCCCCCCCCCCCCCTCTGTCCCCCCCCCTTCTCTGTGTGTGTGCAGGTATCTGCTGACTGAACAGTCTCGCCTGCGCAGCGTCAACGACATCATGCCCATGATCGGGGCTCGCTTCTACACGCAGCTCGACGCGTCGCAGATGAGGAATGACGTTATTGAGGAGGACTTGGCCAAGGTAGCCCACCACCCCCACCCCCCCTCCCCCTCCCCTCCACACCTCACCCCCCCAGCGTGTGAAGTAGGTGACAACACGAGAGCGGGGGACACGTGGCTCGGTGACTGACTGGGAGCGGAAAAGAAACATTCGTTGTGTTTTTTTGTTTTGCTGCTCTGAGGGAGGCTGTGCGCACACAGGATGTCGTACGCTCTATCGCAGGCCTTGTCGAGTCAAGTTCCTCCTCGAGCTCAAGTGTGAACGTGTGAAATTACCCGAGACGAGACAACCCCTCCTCGCTCGCCCACCCCTCTCCCCCCCTCTGCCTCTTCTCCTCCCTGTACACATCCTCCAAACAAAGCCACGTGTTGTGGAGTCTCCTCTCGGAGAACAGCTGAGGTTGAAAGTGAGAGGAGAGAGATGGAGAGAGATGGAGGGAGGGAGGGAGAGACGGAGGGAGGGAGGGAGGAAAGTAGGGCAGCTCCGCTGGCCCACAGCGCCTGTGGTCTACTGGTTTCTAAGCTGCTGGTGAAAGTTAACACGTCTTTTTTTTTTCTTGGTTCTTTTTTTTCCTTTTCCTTATCAGACTGCTGCTGCCTCGCATTTGCAAGCTGTTGTTTATCTAATTTATAAGTAACGACACATTTTTCACAACGTGTGTGTGTGTGGCAACAGTTTCCCTCTCTGGTAGTTTTCTGATTTCTGAGAGCTGGCCTGAAGGCGAGGGGCAGGGGAGGAGGGGGGTTCTGACCTGAAGAAGAGTCGACTTTCAACGAGGAGGAAGCGCTTGTTTTGTTTTTTTGTTTTCATGTACTGGGCTGGAAGTCCAGTGGCAGGTCTCGGTTTCCCGTGCTGTGGCGGGAACCAGCCGTGGCGCTCCGGTAACTGGGTCACTGCCCACGCCTCTGGCCGCCACGCTGCTTTCTGACTCCGCCCTCCTCCACGCCGCGTTGCCGCCTCGCTCTGCCCGCAGACCTGGACGGCTCGCAGCGCTGCACGCGCTCCCACCATAGGACCCAGGGTCCGTTACTCACAGCCTCGTGTGCAGGTGCTAAGAAAGGGACCCTGAATGTCTGCTTTACTTCAAGTGTCCGCGTGTGTGCGTGTGTCTTCCCCGTCCAAAATAGCACACATTTAACAGAAACGTTTGGTGGCTGCACAGGACTTGTTGCAGAGTCTTCAAAAGTCTTAATTGTGACTCTTTCCTATGAGTTTGACTGCAAAAAACTCTGGAGTATTTCTGGTGTTTTAGTCACATGTGGTGACTGGAGCTTTGCTTCCTCCCAGCTGATCTGAGGTCTGTTGTGCGTACAGACCAGGACTGTTCAGTGAGCTGCAGCTTGAAAGGTCTCCAGGAAGTGTTAAACAGATCAGAACCAGAGATATATGTCTGTAGAGACCAACTTGAGGATTGGTGCAGATTCCCTGTCGGATCAAACCAAATGGCCGTGTGTGTCTGCAGGAGGTGCAGAACGGCCGTCTCTTCCGCCTGCTGGCCAAACTGGGAACCATCAACGAGCGGCCAGAGTGAGTAGCCTGTGTGTGTCTATGTCTATGTGTGTGTGTCTATGTCTGTGTGTGTGTGTGTGTGTGTGTATCTGTAGATCCACCTGGAGGCGTCAGGTGCTTCTGCTTAGCCTGTGTGTGTGTGTGTGTGTGTGCGCCTCCAGGTTCCAGAAGGACCCCACGTGGTCAGAGACGGGCGACCGCTACCTGCTGAAGCTGTTCCGGGATCACCTGTTCCACCAGGTGACGGAGGCGGGGGCGCCCTGGATCGACCTCAGCCACATCGTCTCCTGCCTCAACAAAGTCAGTGAGCCCGCCGCCACTCCCGAAAGGTCACAGTGGCCCGTAATGAAGAGGGACTGCTTTCAGATCCCTGTGTGTGCTTCGTATAGGCGGCGTATGGATGGCAGGGAGTGAAAGTAGGCCTGTAATTGACCTACTTTCACTACTGGCATTTGGCATTTGGTCCCCAGCTGGTTCTGGGCCGGCCGAGGAAATGATCTCTTTACATTTATAGACCAGTATGTTGGTAATTTGTACTTGTGACACACTTCTGTGTAGGACTCTGTGCGTGTGGAGCTCTACATGAAGAGCTCTACATGTAAAAGATTAGGAAACAACTGGACTCTCTCTTGTTGTTACCTCTGTTGTATATTGTTCAAGAAATGAGACGCTGGTTTCCCCTTTATTAGACATAAAGTGTAAAAAACAAAATTGAAAACTGTCCTAATAGACTTTTTCATAGTTGATCAATCTGCTGTTTGGTGAAAACCATGTGAGAATACGAGGCCTGTTTCATAAAAGATTAGGTCTTCAACTTCATGTTTTTTCTCGTCCTCACTTCAACATCATACTATTTTTGTTACAGTGAATGAATTAAAGGGACCAGACAAGTTCACATTTAAGAAGCTGACAAGAGCATTTCTTAAGAGCAGTCACAAAAGAAACTGAAATGCTTCAATCGATCAGTTGTTGCAGCTCTACTTGTATTCCATTCAGAGGCCCTACAAAGGCATCACCTCAGACAAAGCCACCTTTTCCCCCCTAGGAATTCAGCACTTGCTGACGTGTTTTAACCTGTATCAGTGTCATTATGTCCAGTATTACTTCTAGTACAGCATGTCTCTAGTGCGCAGCTCCAGCTCGTCCTGACCTCCTGCTCTGCTCCTCCTGCAGCTGGACGCGGGCGTTCCTGAGAAGATCAGCCTGGTGTCTCGGGATGAGAAGAGCGTCCTGGTTGTGACCTACTCGGACCTGAAGCGCTGCTTTGACAGCACCTTCCAGGAGCTGCAGGCCGCAGCCTCCGGCTCTCTGTAGCGCCCCCTTTGGGCCCGGGGGTGGGAGCGCCCGGACCCGGAGCACTCTATTGCACTACAGCGGGGGGGGGGAGGACCATCAGCACGGCGAAGGCAGCGGGGCAGGGCTTCGTGAACCTCAGTCACATACACTGACCCAAGTCACACCAGGAAGGCTTTTTTCTAAAGTGTATTTTTTTTTTTTTTTAGTTTTCCTAAGCACCCTGCAGCTGAAATTCATAAAGGAAGAAGAAAAAAAAGAAGAAAAGAAAAGAAAAGGACACATTATGGAAGCTGTGACGGACGAGTATGATGACATTTTTTTAGATCTGGGGAACAAAACCAAGATACAAACCACAAGGTTATGAACTTTTTTCCTGCTTTTATTGTTTATTTCTACAATTGGGGTTTATTTTTCAGAAGAGGATGCACTAAGATTTTAATTTTTTGTTAATTTTTTTTTTATGAACATGTGTGAGTGGCCTACAGGGTGTACAGAGAGCTTAAAGTCACACACACACACACACACACATACACAGACACACACACACACATGGACAGAAATACCAGAGCAGACTTAAGGTTGAACGCAAATGACGACAAGGAAAACACAAAACAAACCCAGCTTTTCTATATCGACCATGTCTTTCTTTGGGCTGGAGGCCACACCCCTTCATTGTGACGCACTGGGAGACGGGACGTACCACGCAAGGCCCCCCCCCCCCCTCCATCCTGGGGTGGGATGGGCCAGCCCACCTTCGCCTTGGTTGTCTGCTCCCCCTCAGAAAGGACAAACCACTTCGGGTGGGGTGGGGTGGGGTGGGGTGGGGGGGGGGGTGGGGGTAGGAAGGTGGAGGGATCGGGGGGGGGGGGGCTCTTTAAAACTGGAAAACAAAACAAAAAAAACCAAACCGATCGATGGATTTCTGGCGTCTTCGTTCTGGAGATGGTGGAACGTGGGGTAGTATCTCGTGGATGGGGGCGTGTGGGGGGAGGGGGATTATTTTGGGAGGTGTTCTTTGTTGTTGTTGTTGTGGTTGGCACTGAGGAAGGGGTGTCTCCTCCGGATGCTTGTTACGTATGCAGCAACCACTTTCTTTAGGTTGGGGGGGGGGGGCGCTCCAGGGCCGAGAGCGGCGGGGGACGAGGTGGGTTCTTTGGGTTTGGGTTTGTCCAGCACTCGGGTGTAGCCTGCGGGTGGGACGATGGCTCCAGGGGGAGCCACAGCTGCCTCTTTGTGGAATGTCCTTACGTTGTCCCCACCATGCCCGTCCTCCTCCTGTCCACACACACCCCTCACCCCCCTCCCTCCAGTGCCCCCCCCCTTCTCTCTCTCTCTCTCTCTGTTCCTCTCTGACGCCCCCCCCTGTTCTTCCCGGTTTTATCGCAAACTTCACTTCCCTCCTCGACATTTGAGAGATAAAAAAAAGAAAGTGACGCTTTTTTGTGATTTTTCTAGCTGTTTTTTTTCCTCTTTGCTCAGATGCTGTGCAGGGATGCATGACGGGGAAACGGGAGGGCAGATCCATTTTTTTTTTGGTTGCCTCAATTCAGCTCTTTATGATACTGTGGACCAATTCCAGCAGGGGTTTAAAGGGGAAACCAGGGGGGGAGGGTGGGGGTGCAGGGCGAAGGAGGGAGTAGGATCAGGGCACCGACAAAAAGTTTCTTCTTACTTTTATTTGACTTTTTAAAGATCATGATTTTCCAACGTGCTGGAGACTAAAGCAGTGGCTGCTGGCTGTTGCACTCACTCGGACGGCTTGGATTTCTCTCAGGACGACACACAGCTGGAGGGGCCCCCAACGATTGAATGTGTTTGGCTGTCGTTGGGCCCGCCCCCTGTCCAGTCAGACAGATGAGCTGCAGTGGGAGTGGGTGGGACGTCTTCAGATGGAGAGGGCGCAGGACGTGGAGATCACGCTTCGGAGGGGGGAGATTCATCCTCGCCCTTAAGCACAGTTCATACTCCGATCATTACTCGAATGGACTTCCGTTGATCGTAACCAATCGGTCCAAAATCTTGCTTCGCACAGACGCAGAGAGCCGCTCCGCTCCGCCCCGCGTCTCGTTCGCTAACGATTCGGTCCGAGCCGGACGAACCCGGAGAAAGGCCGAGGACGGATCGGAGCGAAAGGAAGGAGAGCGAGAGCGAGCCCGGTGGAGGCTGTAGGTCTGTGCTCGGGGGCAGGGAACCTGTGAGGAGCCTGCTGTGTTAGATCATGTACGACTTCCTCTGTTTTAGTGAAATGAACAGACAAAAAAAACATTTGGTGAATGTGGTGCTTTAGAAAATCCTCAGACACACACACACACACACACACATACAGACACACAGACAGACACACACACACAAGGACACCAACACCGCCCAACTCGGCCTACATAACGTCAGTGCTCATATCACGATCTTCCACATCATAACACACACTCCAGTTAATATTAGTGACGGCCATCTTCTCCTCCCCCACCACAGCACACCCACAATCACCATCTTAGTATGTTTTATTGTGTTCATTGTCTCAAATTTTGCAATATTTGTGTGTACAGCAGTATTTTAATAAAGAATACCAAAACTGACAAGAACTTGATTTTTCTTTCTTTTTTGCTCTCTATTGCATTCAGTGTCGGTTACACATAGAAATTAGTGTCGTTACAAGAAGCGTAGAAATACCTTGAATGCAGTCGGTGAATAATTATTTACATTCTTCAACATTCAATCAACTTTCAGACCGAAACTACAAGCAAACTTTCTGTCTCTTGAATGAACATAAAACAAGTTGAGTGACAATTATATATATATATTCTAATAAATCCGTCTTAAATCTAATGTTGAGTTTTAAGGGCTGCAAAAACTGGCGATCATCTTCATCCATATGTGGTCGTTGCATGGAAAAGAGAGAAGTCCTCAAAGCACTTTGACACTTTGATCTGTAGCAAAATCAAGCGGCATAAGAAGATGCATACACGGCACTTCTGAAAGATTCCTGATTTTATATCATACGTAATTAAAGATGGACTCAGTTGTCAGTTTAATGAGGTGCATCAAGCCAAAACAACCCTGCAGCTAATCCCATTGAAGACGGAAGAGTCTGAACTGCCCCCCAGGTGTGTCTGAGGCGCCCGGGGCACACAGCGGTCTAGAGGATGGATGGATGATGTGGGTCGTGTTATTTTTGGAGGTGTGGACCCAGCCGCAGCTGCTTCACCTCTCACGTGAGGATGGCGAAGCCTTCACTGAGGCTGCTGCCAGGTAGCAGCGTGTCTGCAGCTCTCTCTCTCTCTCTCTCTCTCCCTCTCTCCAGACCTGAGCGACTGCTTGAAAGCGGGTTACAACCACAATCTGCGCTCAGCCATCACCCGCAGACCTTAGCGCAAGCACGTTGCACAAATTCACACGCCGGTGGCACAACATCAGCAAATCAGGGGTCTGGTTTGTTGCTCAAGGGCTCGTCTCTCTGCCAGCCTGGCCCCAGTAACTCAGGGCTGCTGAGACTTGTTTGCTGCACTTATTAAACTTGCAACCCGGTGCAGAGGCACATTCACTAAGTGGTCAGTTATGATCAACAAGCGACTTACTACAGCAGTCATATAAATACAGACAGATACATCCTGTCTGACACATACTATAACTCAGTGGGTAATATAATATATATATTCTTTCCAGCATATACTATAGTAGCCGTGCAGGAGAAACACTTCTCTCCTACTGCAGTGTTCCTCTTCACAAAGCTCGGCACATGAGGTACCAATACAATAAAAAGCTCCGATGGGTCGGTAGATACATTCTGCAAGTGTGTCAGGGTACTGACGGTAATACTTAGCTGCTCTCGGAAGGGGGGGTTTTACTGGGATGCGAGACAAATACTTGGTAATACTACTAAAGAGGCTCCGTGGTACGACAGCATCTGATTTCAGAGAGTCGGGTCAAAGGCCGGAAACGTCCAGAGGGAGTAGGGAGGACGAATATATGTGCAGGGGGGTTAAAAGATCGAGGTAGAGCTGAGAAGTTCTGACGAGTTCTGGCTGCCTCAAGAAGCATTCATGCGGTCTACCCTGTGTAGGAGGTGAGAGAGAGAGGGGAGGAGAGGTGGGAGAGGGTGCTAGAGCGAGGGGTAGAGGAAGGCCGAGTTGTAGTCCGGAGGAGGCGAGCCGCCCTCGTCGGACTCCCAGTCACAGGGGGAGATGGACGGATCGGGCCCACGCAGGCCCGAGGCCTCGCTGCACAGGAAGGCAGACTGGTTGTCCCGGCACTTGGAGAAGGAGAAGAACCTGAACACATCAAAACAATAAAAAACATGAGAAACACACAAAATGTTAGTTAGTTTGTGTCTTAACCCTCATGTCCTTCATATTAATCTGGTATATTGTATCAAATTTAAGGGTTTTTGATTTTTGTCAAGAATCGTAACTTTTTGTGCAACTTTTTGAAATCTGATTTTTAAATCTTGAAAAATAACAAAAAACAAAAACAAACAAAAAAACACTTTAATTTAATGTTTGGGACAAACAGTATTTTACAAATTCATGGATGTACAAATACATCATATATAATATACATTATATATTTTTTACTCAGATCAACCTCAAATCTAATTTAAAAAATCTTTAAAACTACTTATTATTATTATTATTATTATTATTATTATTATTATTATTATTATTATTATTATTATTATTATTATTATTATTATTATTATTATTATTATTATTATTATTATTATCATCATCATCATCATCACCATTATTATTATTATTATTATTATTATTATTATTATGTGGACTATTATATATACATAATAAGAATATATATCAGTTTGGGGGGATTTTAATATTTGAAACGCCTTTTTTATAAAGCGTGTTAACTAAACAACATGACTGATTTTCAATATAATAAATGCTCGGAGACAGGAGATTTTTTTTACCTGTTATCACTGCCTTGCAAATGCCAATGATTAATAACTAAATTGGTTCTTAAGCATTCTCAGTTTTTAACCTTTCCATCCATAATTTACTTCTCATGGACGTTTAAGACCCGTTGACTTCCATTATTTATCTATATGTAATAATGTGGCTGGGTCTTTATTTCAAAGGTGACCGACCACAACCTTGTTCATACATAACTTAGCAGCTTATCTGAAGAAGGATATACTGTAAAAAAAAACAAAAAAACAACGCTCCCACCTCACAAATTATGTGTATGACTGCCTGAAAGAAACAACTTGGTGACGTTTGTTGTGAAACGTGACATGCAGTGTGATCGATAGTTGTGATCAGACGCGGGCACCTGCTGATCTTCTTATTCACGGTGCTGTTGTTCCACATCAGGTGCTTCAGCTCCTCGGACGGGAGGACCATGCCGCTGTCGCTCTGCTCGTCCTGAACCCAGACCAGATGTGCAGAAGAAGAAGAGTTACGTGCTGGTCCATTTTCCCCCTCTCCATCCTTTTTCAACACAGCTTCGACCTCGGCCAGTGTGTGTGTGTGTGTGTGTGTGCGGCTATGGGTTTAAGCGGAAGTGAAGGTGTTTCTCTTACGTCAGGGCTGTCTGGCTCCTTGCAGGGCAGTTCCTCAAAAACCTGCAGTGTGGCCATGCCCGTCATGTAACTGTATAGATTGGATACAGATTCAAAACCCGGGGTCAGAAATCTCTCAGTTTTCTCAATCTGTTTCCTGTTGTTTCTGGCTTTGATTCCAGTTACCTCACGCACTTCTCTCTCTCACCACTTTCACATCTGCACCTGGCATTTTGCTCCCTTTTTGACTCCCTCCTTTCTACAATGCTCCAGATTTGCATGAGCAGAGGCTCTCAACCGAACCTTTCTCTCGTGTCTCCCTACCTGAGGTTGGTGACGGCCAGCGGGTTTTCTTTGAACATCTCGTTTCGACCGTTGTCTCCCATCACAAAAGAGCCCAAAGGAATGTAATCCTTCCCATCCTGTCCAAGAGAAAGAAGACCTTGAAGTATGAATGTTTGTGTCTCTCTGTGTGGAGAAACGCCAGAGGAGGAGAGGTCAAACGTGCAGACCTGCTGCACCCTGGCCTGCAGGAGGTCTCCCAGTGTTTCCACCAGGTTGGTGAAGGTGGGTCGGTCCGAGGGACTGGCCTCCCAGCACGCCAGCATCGTGCTGTAGCTGCACACACACACACGCACGCACACACAGTTTATCGTACAACAAGGGACGACGGGACGTTAAAGGTCTAAAACGAGCTCTCATTGTTGTCCACGTCTCACATCTCAGGCGTGCTGTACTCGGGCGCTCGCATCCTGGTCCCGACCTTCAGCCTGTGGCAGAACTCTTCATCGATGTGAAGCCCGGGGTACGGAGAGGCTCCTGTCGGACGAGCGGTCAAACAACTGAGTCAGTGCTCGACCTCACTTAAAGGGGACCTATAGTAGGGTGGTTACATGGAGAGTTAACATGGAAGCTATGGGATTTTAGTTTTTGTGAGGGGAAGATTGTGATCCATTCCTGCACAGATCCACGTAAACCTCAGATTCAGAAGAGGAATCAGATTTCGACAAACTTTTAAGGAGGAGGGGTGATCACGCTCAGACTCTTCTGTTCTTTAGCCGACTGTTGAATGTCTGACCGGTTTGCTTTTGGATGTGCTGTTCATCGTTGGCCAGAAATAGACGCTTGTTGTCCAACAAAGCTGAGGTAAACATAATTTCTCATTGTCGCCACCATTTAAAATGCTTAAATATTTCAGATTTTTAAGAAAAATATCATCTGAAAAAAAAAAAAAGGAATGGCTGCTGGTTGGCGACCCGTTGCCATAGCAACGCCATACAGTTCAGATCACCAGTTGACATCCCCCTGCCAGGTGTCGGATGGCGTTTCCCACCTTCTGTCTGTTTGTTTTGAAGTGTTGTTGACGTGTTGGTCGGACTCTCACCCAGGGAGAAGATCTCCCACAGCAGGATGCCGTAGGACCACACGTCGCTCTGCGTGGTGAACACCTTGTCGAAGATGGACTCCGGGGACATCCACTTCAGAGGGAGCCGCGCCTGTCGGGCCCATCGGGTCACAGGACGCCACCCGTAAGAAAACATTTTTCGATGTCTGGGGCTTATTTCCAGAACGTTAAGAGACACGCTCTTATTCTTGTGCTCAAACGTAATGTAAGTTTTAAATATGGCTACAATGCGCAATGACAAAGCAGCTACTTTACAACTGTCCTGTCCTGGGGTGAACTGTCTTGTTTCAACACTATCTCACCAAACTTAACAACTTCCTATAGTTGATAGTCACTACAGGCAAAAAAGAAAAAGTAAGGTGTATTATCATGTTAGAACACATAAATATGCAATATTTGCTGACAAATTAAAATTATTTAGGAAAAATATGCAATTTTTCCCCCTGAAAATCCCCTTTCTTTTTACTTTCGTTTTCAGCATTCAGCCTGATAAGGATCTCACTTGTGACTTTGTGGCGTACGTTTGTAGGCAGTCGATTTCAGGCACCGTGCTCGCTGCACTCGTGTACTCACATCGCCCTTGCGGACGTAGTCGGGGTCTTTGTAGATGTCTCGGGCCAGGCCGAAGTCGCAGATCTTCACCACGTTGTTGTCCGAGAGCAAAATGTTCCTGGCTGCCAGGTCTCTGTGGATGCACTGATCCAAGAAGCACAGAGTAAATAAGTGAAACATGGAGTCGAATCTGAGCACACACACGCACATGCACATCATTCGTCAGACCTTGCGAGATGCCAGGAACTCCATCCCTCGCGCCACCTGGAAGCTGAAGGAGATGAGATCCTCCAGGAACAAGGGAGAGTTGGTGGCAGATTTGGTATCTGGAGGAAGAAAGAGAGTGGTCTCATGTAACTGAATTTCACAAACAGCGTTAGTCCACAAAGCTTTCATACCTGAGTGATTTCCCTTCTCGTCTGGCTCCAAGCAGCCTTGCACTCCATCGTTCCCTCTGGCCGGCTGAGATGGGGAGAAATCAACAGGCGGTGTTCAGATATTGTGTGATGTGAGTGAAAATTGAAACAGGTAAAAGCGGGGACTCAAAAGTCCAGAAAAGACTCCAGAGATTTGTTGAAAAACGTTGCAGAAAACATGTTTTGTTGTGTGGACAACGACCAAAAAGGCCTCGGTCTAAACCTGTGACGAAATAAGGGAAGTTAACGTCCTGCTCGGGAACAGATAACACCTTCAGACCTCAAACTGATTGCAGAAGTGAGCTTTTAAGCGTTTGTGTAACTGCGTGCTTTGTGTTTTTTCCCCTTGACTGTAAGGAGAAGCTGAAGTGTGGCTGCGCACACAGGCATGTGTGAACGCTTCATATGCCATTTTTTAGACTGTGATGTGGCTATCAGCACACCATCTGGAGTTGTGTGTGTGTGTGTGTGTGTAGACTCACCATGTGGTGCATAAACACTTCCCTCTTGCTCTTCAGGAAGGCCGAGAGATTACCGTAACGGCAGTACTCAACTATGACCATCAATGGTCCTGCCCACAAAGAGAAAAACAAGCTATCAAACACAGCTCAAACACACAAATAAGTTGGAATAAGAATTAGAAGAATGTATTGCGAGGACAGAGCTCTATCTATTATCTTTGTACTATAACAGTGTTGTGGTTGGGGATACACCCAGTCCATCACTCTCATAGTCTCATATAGGGCCAGTTTACAGTCTCCATGAAACATGCATATTTCTGACCCGGATTCAAGTCCAGGACCTTCTGGCTAAGAGGGAAGAGTACTAGCCCCTGAACTTAAATCATTATATTTGTAAAACAAAACATCCACACACCTCCTGGTTTGGTGCAGGCTCCCAAAAGGTTCACCACATTCAGGTGATGTCCAATGTGGTTGAGGATCTTCAGCTCAGTCATGAGGGCTTTGTGTTCACTGGCTGTAGCTCCCTCTGGTGGACAAAGTGTAGAGTTAAAAAAAAGTGAGGCAAAAACATTTTTTTTTTGCACATAATAACTTCTTAAATCAGAGTTCTCGTACCTTTGAGCATCTTCACAGCCACAGTGCTGCAGCCGGTAGCGCTGTCGATGCCAAACGCAGACGCCTGCATCACTTTACCGAAGGCCCCACGGCCCAGAGGCTTCCCTGAGGGAGGGAGAGAGAGAGAGAGAGAGAGAGAGAGAGAGAGAGAGAGAGAGAGAGAGAGAGAGAGAGGCAAAGAATGTGGGTGAGACCGGGAGGTGTGTTATTGTGTCCAGCTGAGCCACTTTATTAATTACTATCATCATCCATCCCGGACGCCGGGAGCCGATAAGGGAAAACTTTAAGCCCCATCATCAGCAGGCCGTCTGACTGCATCCCGCCCTGATGATAGCGAGAGAGCTCATTAGTCCCAGTCAACACAGGTTACACACCCCCTGCTGGCGTTGATTAGCTGCTCACAGACAACGCCACAGACACAAAGTCTGATTAATGGAATGAGAGTCCCTCCCAATAATAATCTGATAAGACCTATGAGAAAGTTCTCCCATCTGCCGTGCGATCTTGAATATCTTCCCATAGTCTCACACACACACACACACACACACACACACGAGCTAAGCTAAAAAAAAAAACTCTCCCTCTCCATTTCTCCATTATTAAGTCTTCATAAATTAAAGATGAGTACCTAATTTGAGCCGCTCTCGTGGGAACTCCCATTGGTTGGCGTCGTACTGCAGCCGCTCACACTGCTCCTCTACGGGCCCCTCGCCCGTGTCCAGGATGATTGACAGGTACTCCTGTTTGCCGTTGGGCTGCAGTAGGAAAATAAACAAAATCAAGTTTCAAGTGTCCACCTTCCGCTCCGGGAAAACAGACGGGCACGTAATTCACGTGTTGTTTACTACCAGCGCGGTATTACAGTAATATGGGAGTTTGCTTCAAGGTCATTTCAGGAGAAATGGAGCATTTAGGATTTGGAAAGGGTTAGCATACAGTTTAGACTCCATGCCATACATGTTCTCCCTCGTTCTGCTCAAGTAGTCAAAAACATGCATATTTAGGTTGATTAAAGACTCTAAATTACCCCGAGGTATTAGTGTGAAAGAGGTCTTTGCCATATGTGTGCTGGAAATAGACTCCAGCAGACCCCAACAACACCATCTAGGTGCAAAATGGTTAAGATAATGAATGTTATGGACAAAAAAAAGATTGGAAAATGAAAAAAATAAATCAAAATACTCATTTCTTTTTACTTTTTTGAACTGTGCTCACCTATGTATCCTTCAGAGGATTAATTTCAAAGAACAAATGTAGCATGCACTGTCAGACCAGAGAACAGCATTTTCTTTTTGTTCCTCTCTCACCTGTTTCAGTTTCCTTATGAAAAGTGTGAGCAGGAGCCAGAAGATAGTGGCCACCACACAGGTACAGGTGAGGGTGGGAATTTCCAGAGACGAGGCCTCTGAGGCACCTACGTGTACACACACACACACACACACACACACACACACACACACACACACACACACACACACACACACACACACACACAAACCACAAAGACAAAGACAGTTTACTTTTGCACATCTGCTTCATCATTGCCTCTAACTCTTCTGTTTATTTACTTTGTCCATTTTTAACATGAAGATGTAAAAAAAAAAAATGCCCAGTTCGGTGCAGCGTGCAGCTGAGACGCAGGCCAGGGCCCTTCCGGAGGAAATAAAAACGGGAGACGCTTTCCTTCCTGACTGATCAGAACACAACATGCGGCCACTCCTCTCTCCAGATCCCGGACCGGGAAGTGCGTCCTCCCTGCTTCTGCCAGGGAACTGTGGAAAACTCAAGCTGGAAGTACAGCAGAACCACACGGGGTCTGCCTGCTCTGCCACCACCGGACGCATGAGTGTGTCTGAGTGTGTCTGAGTGTGTGTGTGTGTGTGTGTGTGTGTGTGTGTGTGTGTGTGTGTGTGTGTGTGTGTGTGTGACAGAGAGGAAAACGAACAAAAGACAGTGTCTCCCGCATTATCTTAAGACCTCCTTTGATCAGTGTTTATACAGAAATTGATAAACAGACGTATCACCTGCCATTAATAGACGCCTCCAGGTAAAAATACTACATCCATAAAAACAACGTGAAACGCCGCGCTATACGTCTGCACATCCAGACGATACTTCTATTTACAGAACAGGAGAACAATGGACATTCAGACGCAGCCATATATGGAAGGGCGCTGTCTTTGAGAAGACGTAAACACGGCCAATCAAAGGCACAGATGCTTGGCTGACAGAGGCTCACCTGTGACCCAGACGTAGGCCGAGCTCTCGGCCGAGCCCCTCTGGTTGGTGGCCTGGCACGTGTACAGACCCTGGTCCTCCGCCGTGATGCGATCGATATGGAGGCTCCCATCGTCCGGAGCTATCACAATACCTGCAGGAGGTGTGGCACAAAGTCTCAGACAACCCAAACTCACGGGTGACCCATCAGAGCCGAACAAATCCAACAGTGGGGAGGGAGAACTTCTCACATCATGTCAATTTCTTTTTTGTGTGTGTGTTTGTATTGTCGTACCCGATCCCTGAGTCAGAGCTTGTTCGTCCTTGTACCAGGTGATGGTCGGGGTCGGGATGCCTCCAGAGGGACAGCGGAGGACCACGGAGCTGCTGGCGTTGACGATGCAGTCGCTCAAATTACTCAGCAGCACCGGAGGCTCCAAAACTGGGACAAACGACACAGAAAATAAGTCAGAGAACATATATTGATGTAACTACCAGAGTAAAGCTTTCATCTTGTTAGGCTTTCAAAAGGTGGTCTCCCTGTGTGGGTACTTTAATATCCTCCCACAGTCCAAACATGTGCACGTTTAGGTTGGTTGTAGACTCTAAGTTGCACCTAGATGTGAGTGTGAGACTGAATGGTGTGTGTCCTATGACGGACTGTGCAGGATGTGTTCAATACATTTGTCCTATGTAGTGGAGATAGACACTACCAGACCCCCACAGCACTGTACAATGTGGGTAAAGGTAATGGATGGATTTCAGAGACGTGTCAGCTCTGATATACCCCCACTCTTCACAGTTGTGTGCACCCTCCTTCCCTCTCTCTTTTGTTTAATAAGTAAAAACACCTGACGAGAGAATTTACAGTAAACCAGGACAGCAGAGAACTGTGTGTTCTCAGCTGCTTTACTCAGATTTACTGTTAAGACTTCTACTGATGGGTGTAATTAACATCCATGTAAGTTCCTGAGAATTTTCTTCCACTAGGACTCACCTAACAGACATGTATCACTTCTGTTGTGGTTATTTATAGATGAAAACAGATTTCCGATAAAGTGAGACCAGTCCTATTTTTCTCCACACTGTTTTCTGGACCGGTGCCACTTTTGGACAATCATTTTGCAATGACATTTTTCCAGTGCAGTGGCCTTGGCTTCAACTTCTGAGTCAACTCACACTTGAGACACTTGGGCCCCAGAAATACTGGGGAGCACACAAACCCACTTCTAAAACCAGAACACGATGTTATTCATCATGGGGACGGTACAGCGTTTCCTCCTCATACACTACAATGAGACATAATGACACATCATCCTCAGAATCTCCCTCCAACCCCATGCTTTTGGCTGGATCTCCATCCTTTCTTTCTTCCTATCTTCGTTATATTCATCCGCTTCTTTTTTTCGGCCTGTCTCTCTAGCAAGTCGCTCATTGGGGTCCTGAGGGAGGAAGTTGACGTGTTGAGCCCTGATTGTATGGCGAGCAGCAGTAAAAGACATGAAGAAAAGTCACTTAACCCAGGCGACTGATTGTTGTTACCCCTATCTTCCTCCTGCACAACAATTGATGATTGTCTGCGGGGGCCGGGGCCTGACAGTGTCTGATTGGCTGATTGTTCCCCCAGCCCTGTGTGGGGGCCTGTAAATGTGGCATTGTGGGAAGTGCCATTGTGTACTCTTCCTCCAGACAAGAGCTCATTCCCACGTGAAAGAAAGAGGTGCTGAGCTGCAGAGCAACAAGAGCAAGAGCAAAGGCAGGGTGGGTCCCCAGGAAGTCGAGGGGACCCAATTCTCAAGTAGCAAAGACTCTGCACCACTGTTTGTTTGTTTGTTTGTTTGTTTGTTTGTTTGAATGTATACATAGTGTACTCAATGGATGCAGAAGAGGGTTAGGTGAGGATAAAATGCTGCCATCTATGGAGCATCCTGAAGGATACTTAACCATTGAAGACTATTTTGAAAATGTAGTTAAAAAAAGTTTCTTAAGAATCTTAGTTGAAATAGATACTGTGGCCTTTCCTCAACTGCAAAGTAGGAAAATTAGTCATGTTTGATAAAAAGAATAGTACATGTATTGATTTAAAAAATTAGGTCAAGGAGTGGGCAGTAACTTTATGAAAAACTGACAAAGAAAAATGTAAGAAAATGTTTTCAGTCAAAAGTGATGTTGATGCATTTGCAATCATTTTTTGATTCATAATTTGAGACATGATTAATGGAGCCATAATTTTATAAAATAAGTACGTGATTCTGTATATTGTAGCGCTAAAAGCTGTCACAGACAGTTGGGGCAGGGATTTGTCACAGTGTTTCAGGAAATAAGATCTTTTTTTAATAAAGTCCTTTAATAAGCAAAATAATATATATGTGTTATTCTATGTGTATGTGAGTTATAATTTTTGCCTTCTCTTGTGGTCATATTGTGCATATGTTCCCATTTTGTTTATTGCTTTTTGATAAGTAATTTTTTTCAACTATTAATGTTATTTTGGGACATAAGTGGAGCTGAGATAAACCATGCAAAAAAAAGAAAGAAAAGAAAGTAGGTGGTCCTTGAACTGCAGAAACTTGCCCACTGCATGACAGATGTGTAAATACTCACTTGTGACCTGCACCTGTGTGTCCAGGTGTGCGTCCTGGCCGGTGACGAGGTGCCGGGCGGAGCATCTGTAGAGGCCGGAGTCTCTGTCCGTCAGGTTGGTGAGCAGCAGGACCAGAGAGTGGGAGAACTCCCCGGAGGAGAGCTGCTGACTCCTCCCGGAGCGCTCCTCCGTGTCGTTCACCTTCTCCCACGACAGCGCCGTGTACAGGTGTCTGTTGGCCTTGCAGGTGAGGTGGAGGTCCCCGGCCTCCCTGGCCTCCTCCCTCTGGCTCACGCCGAAGCCTCTGGGAACGTCTGGGAACAACGGAGCAGAGACGGGTTGAATGCGGGGTAGGAAGTGAATTCATAGGAGGGAAACCGTCTCTTTACGTCTCGTGCATATCGATCCTGTCAGGTGTCTGGATCCATTCGATCCCGCATTTTTTGGTAACCTTTTGGCGACAGTGCTCAATGGCTATTGTGGTTAAAAGCAGCGAGTGGAATACAGTGAAAAGGCTTTTTATTTACTTTAGCCATTTGAAACTTCCCGTGGAAACGGCTCGAGAGTTTCCTGATGGCAGATAGTGTTTATCTTTCCCGAACACCCCAAGGCCTCCCGAAATAAAGCGGACCTGCCAGTCCAAGGAAGTGCGCTGCGCGGGGAAGTGAAACGATAAGAGCCCCAGGTTCCTGTTTCGCTCTTGCTCACACACACACACACGGCTCAACCTCACGCACGCACACACACACACACGCACACACAGAAAAATCTAGACCACGTAGGCGCAAAATAACCTTAACCTGTATTCCTCACTACGAATTTAACCTCGCTCCGTTACACAAAGTCCAGGAAGTGCTGAGAATTATCAACGTCCAATCAGCCCGAGCTGTGATTTATCGGTTTACTAAAGCAGGTCCATGCTACTTCAGTAGTTTGAGCTCCGGGTGTTGGAGCATCTCGCAGAGTGTGTTCGCTCCTCCCTGTCAGTGCGCCTCCTGTCTGACTCCTGATGAAATTACTCCACACGACACACCGTTTGCATTCTTCTGCAACCTGAGAGCTCAGTATATCATCCGTGCACATCGTCTCCTCCTGTGCCTCCAATCCTGCTGATCTCCTCCTTTTCAACTCATCATTTAGCACACTTTAAACACTGGGACTTTTTTTTTGGTTTCATCATGTTTTCCAGACGTTTTGGTTGGAGGGGATTCCACCCATCCATTATCCTATTTGCTTCATACTTAGTGGTGCAGGTCAGGTGCCAGTCACTAGCAGGACACACACACACACACACACACATACACATACACACACACACACACCATGCACTCTCACACTGAACAGGACTCCCACCCAGGAATGGAGTCACCAAAGTGTCACTCTTACTGGTGGTACTTGGTCAAGTCCAAATTGAGCAATCCGTGTCCCTGAGCTCAGGATGTGATAGATGGATCATAAGACGAATGACGACTAATCATAGTTTCTAATTATAGTCATTTTGCAGTTTCACTCTGACATTGAAAGCCTTTTGGGGTTTGTATAATATGTGACTAACAGAAATCACCATAGAAGCCAATTCCATTTTGTAAAATTTCAGAACTGCGAAACATGAGCAGAAAGTCCAGTGATTCAGACTATTCTTTATGTGAACAGGATAACCTGATGTAAACCTAATTTAATTCTAAACCCGGAATAGATGAAGAAAGGAGAATAAGAAGCAATGACAGATGACAGAGAACATTTATTTCTGGACAATCAAAGTGAAGGAGGAAGGAAAGAACTTCTAATTGAGTCTCATCACGCGATTCCTAAATTCCCGACCGTGTTCAAGAATAAAAATTCCCATGAGTGTGTGTTGCTGAGGATATGATTAACCTCTCTGAGATTCACCTGTGACGTAGAAGGGGATGTCTAGCTGGTCCACGCCTGCAGAGTTGGAGGCTACGCAGCGATACACCCCAGACACGTTGGCTTCTGCCACCGTCAGGACTCCTACCACCTGTGGGACGCACAAACATCCGCACCAACAGACCGCCGCTTAGCACACCATGGAAAACCGTCAGGCACACACACACGCACGCACACACACTTGCAGGCACGCATGTAAGGTTAAAGACTCGTTACCTCTGCCACTGATGGCAGGAATCATACTTTCCGTGGGCCCAGGCGAGCAGACAATAGCGGTCTGTGAGCCAGACCTCCTGCCCACTTCCAGCCCAGTGGGCAGCTCAACATGCAACCCATTGATAAGTGTTCATTTAAGTATGTGAATGTGTGTGTGTGTGTGTGTGTGTGTGTGTGTATACGTGAGCAAGTGGGTCACGAAGGGGATGATCATGCGGGTGTGGTTGTTTCCTTGGTACAGTGAGGCTGACTTTTGCCTATATTTTCTTTAAAAAAGTTGGAATGCATGAATTAACTCATATCTAGAGTGGTGTGTTTTGCATCCTAAAAGAGGAATTTGAATGGAAATTCACTTTTTTCTCAGCTTTGTTGAATAATGACACAGCAGGTCCAAAAACGTCATCATCTCCTCATTCACATATACACTTTGGAGATTGAAATGTTATAAAATATCTGGTCTGAGACAGATCTTATCATAAAATACATGTGTGAAATGAACCATACTGTTTAAGACCATGAAGCAGCAGTTTGAAGTAAGATGTCAGTGTACATGCTCCTAGTTCTTCCTTGGTGTCTGATTCCTCCTCTGATTCTTGCTTGACTGGATGTGTGTGCTGTATTGCTCCAGCAAGTGCTTAGATTGGGAAAAAGTTGCTTATCTGTGTCATTTAGCATGTTACCTAAAGTGGTTGCCAGATAAACATGAAACATGAAAGATCTGTGCAAAAAAACAAACAAAAAAAACAGATCCATTCTGTAATAGTTTGTAATATGGTGAAAAAGCAAAACAAAACAAACAAAACAGGATCATAAAACAGAATCAGAGACATTTCAGGTGAAACCGGTGTTCCATAGCTTCTATGTTACTCATATTCCACCATCCTGGGCCACTTTGAAAATGACCGCTCAACTGGAACTGAAGCACGTTTCTGCCTGACAAACGACAGGATGCTCGATGTGTCGTTAACTCTGAGCTCCGGCGTGACCCCTCCGTCATCCCCCGGTGTTTATTTCGGTGCTTCACCTACCTTTTTCTTCCCCTGAAGCACTTCCTGTCTGTGCGTAACGCTCAGGATGTGGTTGCTTGTGTACGTGGCGGGGGCTCGCTCCGTCACGGGGCTCCACGGCGAGGAGGACGCTGGGCTCACACACCTTGAATGAGGAGGAGGAGGAGGAGGAGGAAGAGGACAGGGACTCAGCTGTGTTGACACAAGTGATTTTACGCAGCCTCCAGGTGTTTGAGCATGTGTGTGTGTGTGTGTGTGTGTGTGTGTGTGGGTGTTATTCTCAGCTGTGCTCGGCGGGAGGAAGAGCGGAACGTTTGGGGATGTTTGATGTTATCTCCAGCCTAATTCACATGATCATCACCACCAAACCATTTTTATCAATGGCATCATGTCCTCTGGGCCTGACAATAGAGGATCTTTGGAGTGCTATGTAATGCTGGATTGTTCAACTGCGGAGGATGCAGAGGTGGTATTGTCATCCCCGCGGATCAACTTCCTTCCATTCTTAGCAAATCATCCCACATTTCCAGGACAAGAGTTCCTGTCCCTCTCAATGACTCTCACAAGTCTAAATCCATAGATTACACAGCGGCCTGAGCTGTGGGAACTGGACCTTATGCAAGCCGCTTTGTGGTTTATTTATGCACGTTTCGACATGACGGAAAAGTCTCAAATCGTACAGGAGGTGGAACTTGAAAGGAGTCCTCAAAGTTTTTTTTTCTCACAGTTTTTCTACAAAAGTTGCAATAATAAGTCAGTTAAATGCATCCATTTCGCTCAAACATTATTATAAATCTGTAATAAAAATGTAATAAAAAATGTGAAATATTTGATAAATTTGATAAATCTGCCATAAAAAAGGACTTTAAAAAAAATATTTTTCTTATTTATTGCACTGTTGCAAGTTGCTGAAATGTTTTGTTCTGTTTGTAGACTGCATCAGAGATAAATCTTGAATCACAATGTTAAGTCTAAGTCATATTTAATATAAAGTCTGAGCCTATATGTAATACAATAGCCATCTTCCACATGATTGAATGAATGAATGAATAAAAGTTGATTTTTATGACAATGCACCAGAAGAAAACATGTAATTGCATGAAACATGGTTGTTTGGCATAGAAATATATAATATAGAATCTATAAAAGATGTATTTAAATGATTAAATCTGCTGCATTTATAACTTGTGTTTTAAAGGAATATGAAAAAAAACATATCAGAGGACACATACAGTGCATATAAACTGGTATATTTTGACTGATTTAATCAAGGTGCATTAATGATTTTTTTCATTTGAAATTGCACTTTAATTATACTGAAAAATAGTGATAATGTATATATTTATCTTCTATTATATATTCTATTAATTACGAGAACCCTACGAGAACCCTAATAAATCTGTAGCGTTCCTTTTTATTATCATTATCATCTTTATTATTATTATTAGCAAATGGAGAACGCATTTTTGGGGAAACTCACATTCTCGGAAACTCACCAAATTTTTTTTTCATATTTTTGTTCTTCTATTTTTACCTAATGATTAATTATGTTAAAAATATACCAGCCAGGGCGTGATGTGAGTCACCTTTCCTGTCTATCTGCTCTCTGTGTGTTTACTTTTCTTATTCACAGCAGTATTTGCTTATATTCCCGGACCACTTGTTTGTGTAAACCTCACCCGACAATAAGCCCGACTTTGATCCTGAATCTGTCTATTTGGCAGCACGATGCTCACAGACCTGAGAATCAAACGGAGCCGCTCCGTTGTTCAGGCATTAATCACCAGCCTGCTTGTGTAAACCGTGGTTTCCACCTTGTCTACTGATGCTGTTTATGGACGTGTGGCTGCGGCTCTTCTACACTCCCTGTCTCTGTCTGTATCCTTGTCGTCAGCCCTCTCTGTCTGTCCCGAGCTCCTCCCTGACGTTGGTTCCTCTCTGCTCCCTGATTGCTCTTCCTCTTGGCATCTACTGCACAAGCGACCCACCCTGTGCATGACACCACAGGCCTGACACACACACACACATAGACGCACACACATATGCAGACACACCACAGGCACAGATCATGGTTGCACCAGATTACATTCCCACGCCTCCCAGGAAAGGCTTTCTTAGAGTTGGTCTCTCTCACACACACACACACACAAATCTGATTAGTTAGAGGGGTGCATGGACACAAGCGTGGTTAGAAACAGAAAACACACACACACATGCACGCTCATACCACATTCACATTCACGTGGTGTGTGCCTGCCAGCTGGGTGAGCCGTCTGTACTGTAAATATGAATGAAGTGTATCAGTGTGGGTCATCTCCTGCCTTTTCCCTCCTGTCCTGCTCGGGCTGCCTAAAATACACTTTGACAGCTCTCCCTGGCCGTTCCTGTCTCAGTCCCCAAAAATAACCACTCAGCCGCAAACACGAGTACACAAATATAAGCAAAGTTTAATGCAAAAAAAACAAAACAAAAAAACAACAAAAAACGAAACAAAAAAAGACTGATATAACACTTCAGTACATATTAACAGATTCATACAAAGTTGGCAAATACTGTCATTCGTATGTAAGTTAGTTGTATAAAATTATTAAATATTAGATTCATATATTACTCATAGAACATCTGTATACAAGGAATGAATCACATTGGGGAGACACCCGTAGAATGGGACACAAACACTCGCTCACACACACATACACACACGCACATACACACACACACACACATGCACGCTCGCACACACGCACTCGCATCACACCACACGCACACACAGACTTTACTAAATGGCACGCCTTCTCTTGAGATGGCTTCAGGTGACACACAGACTAGTTTTTAATGAGCTTTCGATACAGAGACAAGATGGCTGTTATACTGACATCGTTCGACAAGCATTTTGACAACATTTCGACGCGGGATGACACACGGTGACATGTATATGACATTATAGGGCGGTCATAGTCTCTGGCCGGCGGAGGCTTCCTACATGGTAGGCGTCTCGCTGACCGTCAGTCTTTTAATAGAGAACTGTAGGCATCCCATAGTGAACAACACAAAGCTCGTCCTCTCTCCTGTTTCGCCCGTCCAAGCTGAGCACATTTGATCGTCTACCAGTGGCTAAAAAAAAAAAAAAAGAAAAAAAAAAGTC